>CM022303.1:698825166-699425166 GCA_011799875.1 Thinopyrum elongatum | reverse complement strand
TTTGTTATCAAGACAGACCAACGCAGTTTGGTTCATTTGAAAGATCAACGCCTCAATACACCTTGGCAGCAATGCGCCTTCACCAAATTGCTAGGGCTGCGTTATCGGCTTTGCTTTCATAAAGGTGCAGATAATGGGGCTGCCGATGCTCTGTCCAGAAGGCCGCCCTCTGCAGTGATTCTTTGAATGCACTTTCCATTTGTCACCTTGATTGGCTAGAAGATGTTCAAAAAGGCTATCAACAGGATGCACACACTGTCAAAGGTTCTGGAAGACATCAACAACAACACCACACCTCATACACACTTCATTCTCAAAGAAAGCGTGTTGTACTACAAAGGCTGTGTGTGGGTGGGTCACAATGCAGCAATGCAGCAATCTCTACTTAAAGAAGGTCATGATTCGGCTATTGGTGGCCATTCTGGGGCCCCAACTACTTACCAACGTCTGCATGCAATTTTCGCTTGGCCACGTATGAAAACCATGGTCACAGCATATGTTCAGGCTTGCCCAACTTGCCTGCAAGCTAAACCTGAAAGAAGTTGTTATCCAGGCCTCTTAGAGCCATTGCCAGTTCCAACTCAAGCATGGCGGATGGTTTCCATGGATTTCGTCGAAGGGCTTCCACAATCTGGACGCTACAACCGGATCTTGGTAGTGGTGGATAAGTTCTCCAAATACAGCCATTTCGTCCCATTGTCCCATCCTTTCTCTGCAGTTCAGGTTGACACCGCCTATGTGGATCAGGTCTACAAGTTCGACGGTATGCCAGAATCTCTGCTCTCTGATCATGACCCAGTTTTCACTAGCAGATTTTTGCAAGAGTTGTTGCATCAAACGGGCACTAAACTGCGTATGAGAACGCCCTATCATGCCGAGACCGATGGACAGACTGAGCACGTCAATCAATGCATGGAAACCTTCCTCCGCTGCTTTGTGCATTCTTGCCCGAAGAAATGGAGCTCTTGGCTGCCTCTGGCCGAGTATTGGTACAATACAACATGGCATAGCGCTATGGGGAAAACACCCTTCCATGTGTTGTATGGACATGAGCCCATGCATTGGGGGATTGAAGCAGTTTCTGCAACGCCGGACTCGGATCTGAATGTTTGGATTTCTGAGCATAGAGAGATGACCGAGTTGATCAGGATGCACCTCCTCAGAGCACGGGATCGCATGAAACATCAAGCAGACAAGAGTCGCTCGGAACGCTCCTTTGAAGTGGGTGATCAGGTGTTCATTAAACTCAAACCATATGTGCAGAGCTCAGTCGCGAAGCGTGCTTGTCACAAGCTTTCATTCCGTTACTTTGGCCCATTTCCCGTCCTGGAACGGATTGGTCAAGTGGCGTACAAGATCAAGTTGCTGGAACCTTCTTCCAATTTATAACTGACGGGCCAGGCTCAGCCCACCAATGGTGCATGTCATCATTAACGAGATTTTAACCAATCCTTAGCAGTGCCCCACCCCCCCGTGGTGTGGTTGGTGTTTGAAGTAATCACTTTTGGGTCACACATACCGTTAGCGAGTGACCAGTGTCGAGTTGTTGGAAAAGCCAGTCGGTTGTATGGCTAACTAGGTTGATAGGGCTTGTAATAGACCCATCAGTGGTTTTATGCTCGTATAACATTAATGGAATCATAATCAGGGACCCATTAGTGGTGATACTGGGTACTAATTATGGTGTGTTGTGTGTTGAATATATTAGTGATTAACGTATGTCATTGTGTCAAAAAAAATCAAAATTTGGATGGAAAAACTTTCATTAAAAATTGTTTATCCTTACCTAAATAAAGTATCTATTTTAGTCGGCGATTTATATTTCTTTAAGCCACTTGAAATATGTATGAAATCTTCAAATAATATTTGGAAGCAACCCTAATTTTCTCATATTTTTGGATGGGCAAACCTTTAAGTACAAATTCTTTACACTTAAAGTTAAGTAAATGAAATATCTATTTCACGTAGTGATTTATATTTTTGTAAATATATTCAAAACATGTATATACTCATCCCAACAATGGTGCATGCCATCATTGACGAGATTTTAACCAGTCCATAGCGGTGACTGCATCTATCAGTTAGCACTGATGGGTCAAAAGCACTCTCCCACCCCCCACCCCCCACCCCGCGGTGCGGTTTGTGTTTGAAGTAATCACCTTTGGGTCACACATACCGTTGGAGAGGAACCACCGTCGAGTTGTGGGAAAAGCCCGTTGACTGTATGGCTAACTAGGTTGATAGGGCTTGTAATAGACCCGTCAGTGCTTTTATGCTCGTATAACAATAATGGAATCATAATTAGGGACCCATTAGTGGTGACACTGGATTTTAATTATGGTATGTTGTGTGTTGAATATATTAGTGATTAACGTATGTCATGTGTCAAAAAAATAAAAATTTGGATGGACAAAACTTTCATTATAAATTGTTTATCCTTATCTAAATAAAGTATCTATTTAACTCGGTGACTTATATTTGTGTAAGCCACTTGAAATATGTATGAAATCTTCAAATAAAATTTGGAAGCAACCCTAATTGTCTCATATTTTTGGATAGACAAACCTTTAATCACAAATTCTTTACACTTAGAGTTATGTAAATGAAATATCTATTTCACGTAGTGATTTATATTTTTGTAAATATGTTCAAAACATGTATATACTCAGACCACCAATGGTGCATGCCATCATTGATGAGATTTTAACCAGTCCTTAGCGGTGACTGCATCTATCAGTTACAACTGATGGGTCAAAAGCACTCCCCCACCCCCACCCCCACCCCGTGGTGCGGTTGGTGTTTGAAGTAATCACCTTTGGGTCACACATACCGTTGGAGAGTGACCACTGTCGGGTTGTTGGAATGCCCGTCGGCTGTATGGCTAACTAGGTTGATACGGCTTGTAATAGACCCGTCAGTGCTTTTATGCTCGTATAACAATAAGGGAATCGTAATCAGGGACCCATTAGTGGTGACACTGGATATTAATTATGGTATGTTGTGTGTTGAATATATTAGTGATTAACGTATGTCATGTGTCAAAAAAATTCAAAATTTGGATGGACAAAACTTTCATTAAAATTTGTTTATCCTTAACAAAATAAAGTATCTATTTAAGTCAGCGATTTATATTTCTGTAAGCCACTTTAAATATGTATGAAATCTTCAAATAATATTTGGAAGCAACCCCAATTGTCTCATAATTTTGGATGGACAAACCTTTAATTACAAATTCTTTACACTTAAAGTTAAGTAAATGAAACATCTATTTCACGTAGTGATTTATATTTTTTTAAATATATTCGAAACATGTATATACTGAGCCCACCAATGGTGCATACCATCATTGACGATATTTTAACTAGTTCTTAGCAGTGACTGCATCCATCAGTTACCACTGATGGGTCAAAAGCACCCCCCCCCCCCCACCCCGCGGTGCGGTTGTCGTTTGAAGTAATAACCTTTGGGTCACACATTCCGTTGGTGAGTGACCACTGTCAAGTAGTTGGAAAAGTCCCCCCCCCCCCCCCCCCCCCCATAAAAGCAAAGTATAAGAAAATAAGTGGAAAATATTTGAACAATATTCAAAAACAAAAAAAAAAAAAAAAAAAAAAAAAAAGAAAAGAAAAAAAAAAAGGAAGAAAACAACAAAAAAAAAAAAAAAAAAAAAAAAAAAAAAAAAAAAAAACAAAAAAAAAAAAAAAAAAAAGAGACAACAAGAACGAAAAAAAAAAAAACAAAAAAGAAAAAAAAAAAAAGAAAAAAAAAAAAAAAAAAAAAGAAAAAAAACAACAAAAAAAAAGAAAAGCATAAAAAAAAAAAAAAAAAAAAACACAAAAAAAAAAAAAAACAATAAAAAAAAAAAAAAAAAAAAAAAAAAAAAACCTCGTCAATATTTATTCATGTAGTGTTATTATATTTTTGTAAATATGTTCAAAACATGTATATACTCTTGAAATAACATTGGGAAGTGACCATAATTATCTAATAATTCCTGAATGGACAAACCATTATTCTAAGTTATTTACCCATAAATTTAAATAAAATAAAGGTCTATTTAAGAACCATCAAACACACACTAAAAAGAAAACAATAATAATAATTGATGAGCGAATGCCCACCAGGGAGGTCCACGACCACATATGGCTAGCTAAAGGCCCAGGCCCATGAAGATTACAAACCATGGGACGGCCTAACATGGAGTCACCTTCCAGTCAAAGCCAAGCCTCTCCGATGGGTATCTTTCCTCCAGTCGGGCGAGGATCTCCAGTCGGCTCCAGGCAGGCCAACGGCCAGTGGCTAGCGGAGACATCACCCACGATCTCCACCATGCATTGAACACAGGCGTTACCCAACGGCAGTATTGCCCGTTAACTACAACCATAACTACTTTGTTATGGCTAGAAATAGTCGGCCGTTCATGGGCCATAATTACCAGCATTAATACCAGCCTATCGTGGTACCCCGCCTAGCGCACTTGTTAGAAGCCGGAAGAGGTGCACTGTGCTGAAGGTTGAACATCATTATAAGCCTTACGTGCAGGGGCAAGAACACCACACAGAAATAGGGTATTACCTCCAGAGTAGAGGGCCCCACGCTGTATAATTTCTTGTGTGTACTCCCATTTATATTTTTCGATAGTCACTACGCTCCTCCATACACAACCCTATACATATTCTCAGTGAGATAATCATGACAGTTGGCGCCGTCTGTGGGGAACGCATCTATCGAAGTTATGGGGCAGAAGGTGTCTTCGTCGTATTCCTTTGGCAGCGTCATCCGTTTTGGCACCCTCAAATTCGTGGCAGATGAGTCAGTGTGGCATCCTGATGCCCTGCTGAATGACGTCACACCACCGGAGCATGGGAATCTTCTCTTCGGCACCAATAGCTCTTGCATCCTATGCCTGCAGGAACCAGTTCAACACCGGCCAGTCAGGTTGGCACCGCAGCGGCATCGGAAGCGCTCCAGCAAGCCACGCTTCTGTTGCCCTCCTAGCGAGCTGGTTGGTATGGTCGATACCAACTTGCTTTTCTATCTCCTGGAGTCAGGCTCAGATGGGGAGGAGGGCTACGGCAGTCAGCCTTCCGTGGCGGAAGTCTTCATGGCGGGAACGCCCCCGCCACATACAAGGACGCATGATGGTTCCGCTGTTGACCCGTCTGCAGTGGCAGCACATAATGCTGCGGCAGGCGGAGGACAGGGCGGCGGCGCGCAGCTCACCGCGGAGAAACTTCGTGCCGCGGAGGAACTCCTCAACATGTCCATTACGGGCACTCCCCCGGGTGATATTGCCAGGGAAGGCGCATGCCAGGTGTATCTGGTTGAACGAGCCCGACTGGCGCAATTATAGTCTCCGATCTAGAGGCTCAGGAGCGGGGGGTGGTGGAGCCCATCCGGCACCAACACCAACCCTCCCCGTCTCTGGTTCGGCATGGCCGGGACGTGAACAACACCTTAGCGGCTAGTGGTTTATGTGATTTTCGTGTATTCCGCACTCCAATTGATAACGTTAGAGCAGCTACAAGATTGGCAGATTCAATGTGGCAACCAGAGGACAGGGTCTTAGCTGATGGCATTTGGCATATCACGATGATACATCTTAATCATATCTATAATTTTTCATTATTTCATGCTATGTTTATATCACTTTAGCATATTTTTGGCAGCATTTTTTTTTAATTTTTTGGACTAACCTATTAACTCAGTGCCCAGTGTCAGTTGCTATGTTTTGCTTGTTTTTGGACTTTCAGGAAAATAATTTATACGGAGCTCAAAAAAATTGAAAAATTTACAGAAAAAGTTTTGCATCGGGAAGCTTCCGGAGAGCCCTGGCCCCACTTGGGGGTGCCCTCTGGGCCCCACGCGGCCAGGGCGGTGGCCGCATGGGGTTGCTACGTGGGCTGCCTGGTGCCCCTTTCCACCGCCTCTCAACGCCTATATTTTTTCTTCCGCTTCGAAAACCCTAAACATCGAGGAGTTGGATTTTTTTTTGCCACCGCACCATTCAGTTATGAAGCGATTCAATCTGGAGGCCTTTTCTGGTACTCCGCCTGATGGCGAAAGTATCTCGGTGGCCATCTACATCAACCTTGCTTCCACCATGATCGCTCGTGAGTAATTTCTTTTGGACTATGGATCCATAACAGTAGCTAGATCGGTATCTGTCGCGTGCTTCTCAAGACAAAAATCACATGAGCTGCCTTACATGATTGAGGCCAATCTTATGTAATTTTTCGGTGTGGTTGTTGCGGTATGATGAATTGTCACTTTGTGACCAGATCTATCCATGAATTATTTTGAGAGCAATTTAGTTTCTTTGCTGCATAATTCTTATACATATATGCTCTCCGATCTATTTTTCTTTCTTTGGACAAGTTTGATGGATGATATCCAAGAGGGAGTTGTGTATGTTGGTTGGGTTCAATTTTGCAAGTAATCTACTGGTTAACGGCCTTTTGAGATCCGATGTTGGATTGTAGAAAAGTCCCCTTACCTTTTCCCCAAGGAGCGACCCTGGGTATGGAACCCACGGGAGAATGTGCTCTATGACAAAGATTCAAGCAAGTTATTGTACTCACAAAATGTTCCAGTTTTCACCGGACCTATATCAACCTTTTTAAGTGTAAAGAATGACATGGAGATAGGCATGGGTATGAGGTCTTATACCTACAACCTAGTACTTGTGCGTGGGATCTCGTCTTGATACTAAATATGGTCGTGGTAGACACCTGTTACGATGTGTTCACAACGCGATGAAGTGGGGGATGTGTCTAAAGTACATCCCGGCCAGTTTGGTACCTGCAACAAGAGTCAGTTGTCCAACTGCTGACCCTTACCTCAACCCATTGCCTTAGTGAACTACTCAAACATCGCGATCAGATCGCAAGAAGAAATCATTGAAGACGACATAAAGATGAATGATTGATTAATGAATAGTCTTACAATGTGTGCCGATTGCAATGCACCGATTACAAGTATGGCTAACTCATGGAGAATGTCTATGATGGTGATGGCTATGGAGATGAGATGGGAAATGGCAGCGGCTAGGGTTTGTGAATGGCTTATGCTTCTCCGTTTCGCTCCCGCCTTCATTTCCTGTTGCGAATTAGGCCTGGTCCCCTTTATAAAGTCTGATCTGTTGGACGTCACGGAGTCAACGGCGCCTGGTGCGACAGGCGGTACGAGCGGGCTCACTCGTTCCGAATGTCATCTTTTGCTATGTTGCCCTTGTATAGGATGATGTTCTTCCATATTTGGGTCCGTTTCCTATGGAAACACATTAAACAAAGGATTTCGAAATTCCTTACATTCATTAGTCATTAGTACAAATATCAAAGTGATTCTCTCATAAATTCCAAAATTATCCAGTTTAAACAACGGTGTGATGAGTCAAAAATATCACTCATCAACCACCCCAAACTTAAACGTTGATCGTCCTCGAGCAAGAAAAAAAATAACTGTAAGGAACTCAATTGTTTAAACCGAAATAATGGGAAGGTTTTCGTTCACTTACGATCAGTACGCCTAGGTAGCCCTCCGCTTCCTTCACCTGAAAACTTAGTATAGCTATAGCAGTGCCATAGTTATTATGCAAGCTTAGTTAAATCAAGATAGTCAGCACAAAACTTTCATTAGCTTAGACGGAACAATCAACTAGCATTTATTCTATTTCTTCTAGCTAACACTTGCTTGCCGGGAACAATTTGGAAGAGTGTTTTCTTTGCAATGAAAACATATATTACGGGCGTGAAAGGTATGTAAAACATAACATAGTATTGTAGTGCTCATTGACTCCCACAAGAATTGCCTCTTCAAAGCTCTCTAACATCCCTTCAATCATTGTCCGTTGGAACTTCTATCTCTAGTGACGAGATCATGGCAAGAGGTATGCATTTGATTTAAAACAAAAAATTTAGGCTGAGAAGTTTTTGTAACCGCTAATTCCTCTTTTGAATTTCTTGAGAGGTGAGATAAGGCAATGCATTAACACGCATAAAGTAATATTTAGCGTACTCGTGCAATAACACACATAAAGACATATTTTTGCACTTGTTGCGATGATCACTTGCATGCGAGAATCTCAATCACCTTTAATTTATATTCCTCTGAACAACTCTATCTATGAATGCTATCGAGTTAATCAAATTAAAGACTACGGTGTTCAGCATTTCTAATACTAGCTTCTTTCAACAAAAGTTTCTCAACACCGAAGTCTCCCGAAAGACTTTTTCTTGTGCATGGTTGTCTTGTTATCATTACTTTCATTAAAGCTAGTCCCACGGTAGGTCTTGGTTATCTAGATGAAAGGAAACAAAGGCTACTTAATTATTTCACCTTAGCAAATAAAACCTTGGTTTTAACTATCAAGACTTACTCTCGCTTGAATACATCACACATGTGATTGCTACATCTATTCCAAGCATTTCATGTTCAAAAGGCGGGAGTCGTAGGACAAACCTCATGTCCACGAATTTTCATGCTTCTCTTCCTCAAGGTGTCTTCCTCCTTGCTCGGCATAGATCAACTCTGATGCAAAAATATTAGCAAGAGAATGGAAACGGAAATCCGGGGCAAATAAAAAGAGCAAAGTGATGAAAACTTATTCTATTTTTGGATTTTTGGTTTTTGAAAGCTAACTTGCAACAGATGCAAACAGCGGAAAAACAAACGTAAAGAAAAACCAAATAAAAAGGAAAGTGTTGGAACAAAACAACACAAGTGTTTGAAGCTCTTCATGAGCTGAAGTACAATCTCATTACAACTTATTCAAATAAATACCGCCATATCTTGATGTAGACATGGAAGTAACCTCCCCAAGCTTAAGCTTTTGCAAGCTCAAACTGAAGAGATCGTTGTGGCGGCGGCTGATAATAACCCCGAGCCCATGACTTGGTCCAAGTGGGACGCCATGTACTCGGTGTTGTCTCAGAGTGCGTTGCCGAGGTTGCTTATGTTGTTGATGGAGCCTCCGAGGTTGTCGATGTCGGCATATGTGGCGTAGGGCAAGCTCCCTGGTGCGTCAGCTTGTGGCTGCTCTTCTTCTTCCTTTGACATGAATTCTTCTTCATCTACCTCCTCTGGTTCGGGAGCTTCTTGGTCGAACACTTCATCTCCTTCCTGTGCAACAGAATGCAAAATTCTTCCCTCGATAGAGAAGCGGTTAGGCATGGGAGTGGGAAACAAGTGCCCCACTCCAGGAATTCAAATAAAATAGCGACCGTGGCGAAAAACTATCATCCCTGCACTAAGGAGAACACAAATATTTACAAGATGATTACCTCCAAGCGGGTGCAAGCCGGTAAGGTCCAAGCCAAGGGAGTTGGCCAAGACAGTGATGACTCCTCCGCAGGTGATGTCTCCTTGTGAGTGATTTGCTTGGTGTGCAAGATGAAGTAGAAGAATGTGAGGCCCCGGTCAAACCCATCGGCCCACCAATTCCTAGTTGTTGCGCTTGGCTATCACCTAGGATCTAGCCTACCCCATAGATCAACACTAATCTTTCCTCCGCACTTTGTCCTCACTCGCGCGCACCTGAGAACAACTTCCCAGTCGGTCACCCATCCTCAAATTTCTCCAAGCCAAGCATGCTTAACTTTGGGTTCTTTGGAAATGGGCTTCCACAAAAAAAGGTGAACCTTATTGATATGAATAGTCTATCATTCCTATTAAGTTAGGATGTCACATACACCCCGACTGAAAGGAACCGATGTCCTCATCAGCCTAACAGGAACATTCCCTCTTAGCACACGTCTATGCGCACCAGTGTCAGCATCCACATGTGCCCAGGCCGTGTGCCATGATGTGCCACATGCGGCATCTACATGTCTGTGCCATTGACCCACACACGCCCGTGTAACCGTCAGGGTCGGCTATGATACCAAATGTAATGCCTTGGCCAAACCGACCGGCTCCTGACCGTTGCGCCTGGCTACGACCTTGGATCTAGACTGGCCCCATAGACCAACACTAGTCTTTCCTGCGGACTTTGTCCTCACTCGCACGCACCTGGGAAGAACTTCTCATTCGGTCACCCATCCTCAAATATCTCCAAGGCAAGCATGCTTAACTTTGGACTTCTTTGGAGATGGGCTTCTGGAAAAGAAGGTACACCTTATTGATATGAGTAATCTATCATTCCTATTAAGCCGGGATGTCACATACACCCCCACTCAAAGGAACCGACGTCCTCATCGGCCCAGCATGAACGTTCCCTCTTGGCACATGTCTGTGCACGCTAGTGCGAGCATCCACTTGTTCCCAGGTCGTGTGCCATGACGGGCCACACGCGCCATCTACATGTCTATGCCACTGACCCGCACACACCCGTGTAACCGTGAGGGTCGACACTGGTATCAAATGTAAAGCCCCGGCCAAACCCACTGGTTCCAGCCAATTGCCCCTGGCTACCACCTAGGATCTAGACTGGCCCCATAGACCATCATTAGTCCTTCCTGCGCACTTTGTCCTCACTCGCGCGCACCTGGGAACAATTTCCCAGTAGGTCACCCATCCTCAAACTTCTCAAAGCCAAGCACGCTTAACTTTGGGGCTCTTTGGAGATGTGCTTCCGTAAAAAAGGTGCGCCTAATTGATATGAGTAGTCTATCATTCCTATCAAGGTGGGATGTCACATACACCCCGACCCAAAGGAACCGACGTTTTCGTCGGCCCAGCAGGAACATTCCCTCTTAGCATACGTCTGTGCGCACCAGTGCCAGCATCCACATGTGCCCAGGCCATGTGCCACGATGTGCCACACGCGCCATCTATATGTCTATGCCATTGACCCACACACGCTCGTGTAACCACGAGGGTCGGCTATGATACCAAATGTAACGACCTGGCCAAACCCACCGGTTCCTGAACGTTGCGCCTGGCTACTACCTTGGAGCTCAACTGGCCCCATAGACCAACACTAGTCTTTCCTGTGGACTTTGTCCTCACTCACACGCACCTGGGAACAGCTTCCCAGTCGGTCACCCATCCTCAAATTTCTCCAAGCCAAGCATGCTTAACTTTGGGGTTCTTTGGAGATGGGCTTTCGGAAAAGATGGTGCACCATAATGATATGAGTAATCTATCATTCCTATTAAGCCGGGATGTCACATACACCCCCACTCAAAGGAACCGACGTCCTCGTCGGCCCAGCATGAACCTTCCCTCTTGGCACACGTCTATGGGTGCTAGTGCCAGCATCCACATGTTCCCAGGTCGTGTGCCATGACGGGCCACACGCGTCATCTACATGTCTGCGCCACTGACCTGCACACGCCCGTGTAACCGTGAGAGTCGGCTCTGATACCAAATGTAACGCCGCGGCCAAACCCACCGGTTCCTGCCAATTGCGCCTGGCTATCACCTAGGATCTAAACTGGCCCCATAGACCAATACTAGTCTTTCCTACGCACTTTGTCCTTACTCGCACGCACCTGGGACAACTTCCTAGTCGGTCACCCAGCCTCAAATTTCTCCAAGCCAAGCACGCTTAACTTTGGGGTTCTTTGGAGATGGGCTTCAGAAAAATAAGGTGCACCTTATTGATATGAGTAGTCTCTCATTCCTATTAAGCCGGGATGTCACAAAGAATTGCACCCAAGTTTGGTGTGTAGTCCATGTCTGAGCATGTTCTCTTCATTAACTTTTGAAAATTCTCCATGTGCCTACAATGTGTTAGTGATAACATAATAGAAATAACGTATAGAAGGACACTCAATGCAACTAGCCATTTGCTTGTAGCCTTTGATTGAAATTTCTGAAAATAAATGTTCTGAATGTGCTTCGAGCAAGTCGTACACATAGCGTAAGTGATCATCATTGCTAGGGAAGCCAAAGCGAGTGCACCACTCCGTAAGAGACACCTGCTCTGCTTCATGAGATGGAAGGTGATTCATTCTGGGTCATCCACCGGGTTGAGCTTGACGTTGTGTGAAAGTGTGGTAAAAAACTCTAGCGTTAACCAACGATAAGTTTCCGCGTTCTGAAAAACAAAGTGTGGCATACCCACCTTAGTACACAATAAATTGAAATCATTACCAATACTGAGTGTGGCGATCATAGACGGACACGCCCACTTGGTTGGCCTAATCCTTCTCTGGTTAAGCACCTGATATTTGTTCTTTTCGGTGTGGTCAATGAAATTGATCCCCTGAAATAAAGCTTGTTGTCTATGAGCAATTTCATCGGATGAATGAACGGCTTCACTTCGTGCAATACTTGCGGACCTTCTCGTGTTCATCCAGGTAAAAAAAATTCAGTCCAATAGACCGATACAGAAATGATTCTACGCGAAACATATGATCTACCTCCTCTAAAATCTGCAACGATTACGTGCTCAACAAGTAATTAGGATAAAAACGTACAAGATCCTAGACAAGGCAATGGAAAGCTATAGAGCACGGATTCGCAAAAAATAAGTTTGGGATCGAAGGAGAAACATACCGTAGATCATTAATGCGGAAGGATTTGAACTAAAAACTAGTAAGGAGAGAGATCACTCGGAGGTTTGGAGGAAGAACAATGAAGATAGTGAAAATTTAATTTAGGGTTACCACTTCTCGGGCTGATATGGCTGAGATTCTAGGTAGTACAAGCGGGAGCGCTCGTACCAGACTTCGTCAAACGCTCTAGTTTCGAACTTCAGCTGCGTTATACCTGGTATGAACAAGGGTGCGAGTATGAGCGCTCGTACTGGACACCGTCTTGGAAAATGAGACTTTCTGTTAGGTGCAATCGAAATTGGGTATCAGAGGCGGTACGAGCGAGCCCGCTCGTACTCGACGCTGTCTTCAAAATTTGGACTTTCTGTTGCTTATGGCCAAATGGAGTACGAGCTACGGTACGAGCTAGAGCGCTCATACTCGACATTGTCTTGGAAAACCAGACCTTCTATTACTCTTTGCCTGATTGTGGTACGTCTGGCGGTACAAGGAGGTGCGCTCGTACTCGACACCGTCAAACGCTTTGGACTTATTGGCACAGCGTCTTCTCCACAGTACGACCGCCGGTATGAGCGAGATGGCTCGTACAAGACGCAGTCAAAGCCCCTGAATGCCTACAATGGGACCTTTCTTCAGGATTTTTTCCTTTTTGACCTTAGAGGTTAGTTCCAACATATCCAATAGACAAAATTTCCAGAGATTTCAATAGAGTCATAGCATGATAACAATTATACATACGGTGTCAGTAACGACCATTTTCTCCTCCTCTTAGAACTAGCTTCGATCACTCTTTATTCACATGGAGAAAAACAAAAAAAACATACTTTTCTTCTACCTTATTTGCATGGGTTGCATCCCATGAAGTGCTTTGTTTACGGCCGTTAAGCTCGACCGCATTGACGGTTACTTCTCTTTGGGTATAACAACACCTAGCCCATAGCTTCTGGCAGTAAGGGTGATTCAGTCTCCTACGTAAGTCTTCTTTTTCTTTTCTTGGGGAAATGCTTAACAAACGGGTCTTTTGAAGGAAAGTCAAATCTCACATTACCTTCAAAAACATTAATGGTAGCTTTGATGGTCCTTAAGAATGTCCAACCTAGTATAATTGGAGCAATGGGATCATCGGGCATATCAACAATGCTAAGATCAATCATAACTGGGCAGTCATTAATTTGAACAACAACACCATGCTTTATCCCTACTACTTGTTTAAAGGTAGAATTGGCCATATTCAATTGAATCTCACTTGTAGCAAATAGACCAAGATTGAGTTTATCGTAAACAGACTTAGGGATTGTTGAAACACTAGCACCTAGATCACATAGAGCAATAAACTTATTTAACCCAATATCTATCTCAATAGTTAGTTCAAAGATATCTTATTGCTTAACCAGTTGCTTACCATATAACTTTTTATTTTTAGCATCTAATTCACGTACCTTCTCAGCAACTTGATCAACGAAGCGTTTATAGGCTTCATCATTCGATACCTCGGGTAGTGGATGCTTGAGAGTCAGCATTTTCACGAAGTCTGCAACTGAATATGAAGGTTCGGGCATACGGCTCTTGTTGAGCTCTTTTGAAGATGCTTCGCTACTTCTCACCATCTTGACACTCTGAACCGGATTTGGTTATGGCTTTCCAGCATACTTGGCTAGAATAACGGTTTGGCTCTCGGCAATTTTTAAAACTTGTGCCTCCATGCTACGAGTTCTTTCTTCTAAAGCCTGCACATCATTCATTAGCCCTGCAATCTTACCAATCATTTGACCAAGCAAGCCATCACGATTTTTCAATATATCGGTTAATGTCTTGTTCTGCTCTGTTTGAGCAGTTATGAAAGTTTTAAGAGTTTCATCCAATGAACTTCTATTACCATTGCTTGCGCCATTAAAATTGTTAGGTGCTCCATGATTGGTTGGATATGGTGGCTAAGGATAATTGGGAGCATACCCTTGATTCTTCCAATTGGGGTTATAATTGTTTTGAGTAATAAAATTAACATCATTCATATCAGTGTTGGTAACAACATTGACATTTATCTCTTCTTTACCTTTGACTGTGTCGATCAACTCATCAATCTTAGCGGTCAGCTCATCGTTCTTCTCATCAGAGATGGAGTTCACCTTTTTTGTGGTAGACCTTTCTACATGCCATTGGGCATGGTTTTCTTGCATGTCATCAAGCAATTTCGTAGCTTCTTCATATTGTTGTCCCATGATGATGCCTCCTTCAACTGTGTCTAACATCATATTTGACATGGGGTTAAGAGCATTATAAAATATGTGAGGAATAAGCCACTATTCCATCCCATGGTTTGAGCAATTTCTTCCAGCCTCTTTCATGCAGTCCCATGCAAGCGCTAGTGGCTCGCGATCTTTCTGCTTAAAGCCGGTTATCTGCGATCGTAGTTGCATAAGTTTTGCAGGGGGACAAAACTTAGACATAAACATGATGTAACATAAGTCCCATGAAGTTATAACTCCTCTGGGTAAAGTTAGAAGCCATTCTTTTGCCTTTCCTCTCAAACAGAACAGAAATAGATGCAACTTCAACGCGTCAGCTTCTTAATATTTAATACGTGTCGTATCTCAAAGTTCAGTGAAAGTGTGCAAATGCATGCCGGCATCTTCGGATGTGGAGCCTCCAAATTGGCTTTGTTGAACCATAGTGGCGAGATGTGGCTTAATTTCAAATTGTTCGGAAGCAACATTAGGTAATATGATTGGTTCATGCATAAAGTTTTTGTTCGGAGCAGCGAACTCTCCGAGTTTCTTAGCCTCACTATTTTTTTTGGTTTTTGGGTTTGAACATGAACTAGAAAAACAAGTAAAAAGAAGAACAAAAACTAAAAAAAACTTAAACAATTACTCTAATCTAATGACTGTTGACAAGGATGTCTCCCCGGCAACGGCAGCAAAAAAGGTGGTTCATGGCCTTTTGAGATCCTGTTTTGGATTGCAGAAAAGTCCCCTTACCTTTTCCCCAAGGAGTGATCTGGGTATCTAACCCACAGAGGATGTGATGCTCTAAGAAAAAGTTTCAAGCAGCAAGTTATTGTTCTCACAAAATGTTCCAGTTTTCACCGGACCTTTATCAACCTTTCTAAGTGTAAACAATGATATGGATATAGGCATGGGTATGAGTTCTTATAACTATAACCTTGTACTTGTGCGTGGGATCTCGCCTTGATATTAAACATGTTCTTGGTAGACACCCGTTATGATGTGTTCACAACGCGATGTAGTGGGCAATATGTCCAAAGTACGTCCGGACCAATTCGCGACCCGCATCGAGAGTCAGTTGTCCAACCGCTAGCCCTTACCATCGCGCGGGGTTACCTCGGTTATTAAGAATTACTTCAGACATAAACAATGGACATTTAATGATTACACCTCATTTATCCCCAAGGAATTGCTTTCCGCTACCATACTAATCCCTTCTGTCACTGCTTTCATCATAGCGTTCCACGCATCCTCAATTCTTACCTCCTCCTAGGTCGATCTCTGCGATCCCGGGTACCTGCGGGGCCTTAGATCGAGAAGAATACAAAATACAACTCCTTGGCAAAGCACACATACAAATAACGTCAATTAAGCAAGGTCATCAAACGATCCCGTGCACAAATACAGAGGGTTGCAAGGGCTTGCCTCAACCCATTGCCTTAGTGAACTACCCACACCTCGCGATTGGATCGCAAGAAGAAATCGTTGAAGACGACATAAAGATGAATGATAGGTTGATGAATAGTCTTACAATGTTTGCCAATTATGATGCACCGATTACAAGTAAGGCTAACTCGGGGAGAATGGCTATGGTGGTGATGGCTCTTGAGATGAGATGGAAATGGTAGCAACTAGGGTTTGTGAATGGCTTCTGGTTCTTTGCTTCCCCCCCTTTGTTTCTTGTTGCGAAAATTCCTAGTCTCCTTTATAAAGTGTGATTTGTTGCACGTCACGGAGTCGACAGCGCTTGGTATGACCGGTGGTATGAGCGGGCTCACTCGTACCGAATGCCATCTTTTGCTCTGTTGCCGTTGTGGCGCCTCCATTTGGCTTGACTTGGCTCTCACGCTTGTTGTTTCATTGTATATGTTGACTTTCTTCCATATTTGGATCGATTTCCTATGGAAACACATTAAACAAAGGATTTTGAAATTTATTGAATTCATAAGTCATTAGTAGCAGTATTATACTGATTCTCTTAGAAATTCTGAAATTATCCGGTTTAAACAACGGTGTGATGAGTGCAAAAATATCACTCATCATCTACCGAATTGACAGATAGTGGAAAAGGCATGTATTGTATTATTGCTGCTAAGGATAAAAAGGTGATTGCGTAGTCGTCCTTCGAACGAGGGTGAAGAAAATATATCATCGACATCATGTCATTGTACTTAATGCAATACTCTGTTCTTTACTTAATACTTTGAGATGCATGATGGATAGCGGTCTTGGGGTGAAGTATTAGCTGTAGATGCATTTGGATTAATGGCCTATAGTTGTTCGGACGTGGTTCCTATATACAATCATGACATGTATAGTCATACTCATAAAAACTGCAATTTAATCGATATGCAACTGTAATTTGTTCACCGCACCTTATTATTTCTTTTCGAGAGAAACCACTAGTGAACCTATGGATCCTAGTTCAATCTATTCCCATTGCATACAACCTCGATCACATTGTTTTACTTTCTTTGCAATCTGAATTGTACTTTTATTTTCCTTGCAATCATAATCTTCTAAACACAATTTGCATTAATCCTTGTAACTAGCAAGGCTAGTAAGACTCACAGTCTTACTAAGTTCGTTGGGGGCAAAGGGAAGTTTTGTATTTGTGTGTGCAGGTACTTATGATTGGATGTAGTGCAAAGCTCCTACTGGTTCGATAAACCTCCTGGTCATCCACTTTGAGGGAAAATTGCAGCTTGTTACAAACCCTTGCACTTCGGGACCCAACACCTTCCTAGTTGAGAGGAAGCAAGCTTTTTTTAGGCGCTGTTGCTGGGTATTCTTTGATTACCGCCATAGATCCTACACTCCTTTACTTTGCTTCCTTATTATCTGTCTTGCTTTGTTACTTTTTATTAGTTGTTATTTTTCATTTCTTCTTTTGGAGAAACTCAAAAATACCAAAAATATTGAAAGTTCAGCATGCTAGTATTGTCTGAATTATTAATCTTGTTGGCACACAAAAGCAATGGAAATTTATGAACTTCTCAATGGTATTTCATACTTTGGACCAATAACTAAAGAAGGGGCTATTGGGCTATGCTCGTCAGATGATAAATATGATTGAAATAAACATGATGAACTTTATGGTTGAAGTGATGAAAATGATGAGTGGGTAGCTAAGAATCTTAAGGGAGGAAATTACCTTAGATGTTTCTATTTCAAATAATAACACACTTGTTGAAAGAGTTGCTTTTTATGGTGACAATATATCGGTAGGCACCATTGAGGATGATTTTGCTATGCCTACCACTTATTAGGATGATCATGATTGGGGAGATAATTATGATAGCTCTTGTGGCACTACTAGGAAAAAGGCTTATAGGTGAACTCAAATGAGTGGCGGGCGGGTCAAGCTACCTGCCACAGCTATTTTGGAAAAGTAGCAGTGGCGGGTCATCAATTGCGACTGCCACAACTACTGGAACAATAGTGGCGGGCGCTTTGTCTCACCCGCCACAAGTAAAATCTTCTGTATGGGCTTTTTTGCATAACTCACCTCTGGCGGGCGCGTATAGATGCCCGCCACAGCTATTTGAAAGAGCAGTGGCGGGCATCTTCAGACAACTGCCACTAGTTGGCCTTGCCCGATGCCCACTGTTGACAGAACATAGCTGTGGTGGGTACCTAAATGTGCCCTCCACTGCTAAACCCGTCCACGACTATTTCACTTCCCCCCAAAGCCACCCCTCCCTCTCGCGAAAAGGCATTTTCAAATCCCATTCCTCGCCGCCGCTATCGCCGCCGCCGCGCCCCTCCTCCGCCACCACACCTCGCTCGCCGCCGCGGCCGTCCTCCTATGCCATGTCCACCCTCATCTCCGGGCCCTCCTCCGCCAGGGGCCTTCTCCGCTGCGCCCCCCTTGCTGCTGTGGCCCGGGCGTAACCCTAGCTGGGACCCTCCTCTGTCGCGGCCCCCTCGTTGCCAGGGCCCTCCTCTGCCGCGGCCCCCTCGTCGCCGTGCCCCCCTAGTCGCCGGGCCTCCTCTGCCGCCGCCCCCTTGTCGCCATGGCTTCCTCCGCCAGCAGCGGGGGCCTGACACCGCCGCCGCCAGCCAGCTCCTCCACCTCCGAGGCCAGTACAGATCACTCCTCCGCCTCGGAGTCAAGCAGTGTACATGTAAGTAATGTGTATAAATTGTAGTTGAATATTAGTACTAGATTCACATATGTATAGATTGTCGTTGAATATTAGTATTAGATTCACGTATGTAGATGAATGTTAGTGTTTATAAATTGTATATATAGATAAACTTTAGATTTGATTCACACGTTTATATAGATTAACATATTTATAGATTGTAAATGAATGTTAGTGTTTAGATTCACATTAGTAGATGAATTTTATAACAAGTTACTAGTTTATTCACATTAGTACAGATTCGCATTAGTAGATGAATTTTATAACAAGTAATTTTGTAAATGAATGCATACTTTAAGGCTTCCATAATTTGCAAGGAAAGTGAACCCTAGTAATTAAGCATACAAGCATATCAGAGCTAGGCTCAAGGCGTGTACACTCCTAATTTTCAAGGAAATGGAACATAAATAGAGAAACATATGAGAGCTAGGCTCAAGCATGTATGCTGCTAATTTCCAAGGAAAGGTTACACTTCTAATTAAACAGAGAAGCATATGAGAACGACAACAAGCTCAACCCACAGGAGCACAAAGGAAAGCAAGGAAGAACCACATCAAGCTGCATATGATTCTCCATTTTAATATATTTTTACATGCTAAGTTAATCAAACAGCAAACCAGAGATGGAAACAAACTTGCTGTACATGATGCTCCAATGATATTTACATAACTTTGTCCTGTAGATGATGCTATAAAGATATTTACATAAATTTGTCATGTACATGATGCTCCAAAGCATAGAAGGAAACAAACTCGCATAAAGCTTCAAACTGAAGTTGTATACAGACAAATTAATAGGCAAATATTTTTCGTTGATGAATATTCACATGGATATTTATTTGGAGTGCTCCAACAATATAGTGTGTCAAAAGAGTGTAAAAAATATCGGGAAACGTTGATTAATTTCCGTTTCCGACATTTCAGACACTCAATGTTTCATTTTTTAGCATAAGTCATGCCCAATTTTTTTGTCCATCCATAGTTTGTAATATTGGTTGATGTTTAATATATTTACATAATAGGTAGCCTTTTATTCTATCCATGTCTTATCCGTATGAATATTCACATGCATATTTATTTGGAGTTCTCCAACAATACAGGGCTTCAAAAGAGTGTAGAAAATATCGTGAAACATTGATTAATTTCCGTTTCGCGACATTTCAAACACTCAATGTTTCATTTTTTAGCATAATTAGTTATGCCCAATTTTTTCGTCCATCCACAAGTTTTATTGCCTATTTCAAACTTTAACTTATAGAATTATTCCATAACATGAATGTAGGCAATGAATGAAGGATGCCACTTCTGTGGCGACATGACGCTAGGTGCATGTCACAAAGTTCACCTAACTTGCAATGAGATCAGTGTCGATCTTCATGACGACTTTATGGAGTGGGCAGTATGTTCCATTTAATTAGTGTTATAGCTTGTGGTTTCATAATGTTGCGCCCACAATTGTCTAATTTCTGTTTTCTTTTTATCATGCTCAGCGTATCCCTTGTTGGGGAAGAGAGGAGTTCATCGTGTGGCCAACCTGGCCATCGATGAGGACTGGGCGATTCAGTTCGACATGATGCTGTTAAAAAATGGCGTTTCCTTGACCCTCACTCTCACCAAGGAGGGAGGGAGAATTTATTTTCATGGTCAAAATTGGATTGAGATTGCCACACAATTCGGGATGCAAGCTGGGAAGTCGTTCTTATTATTTCTTCACGAATTTGAGGAGGCTCATGAGGGCGGCAACAAAATCTATCTGTGGTACGATGTCCAACGATCACTGTAGTACTTACTTTTGGTGGTGATCAGGATGTCGTATATATATGTATTGCTTTATGGTACTAGCCATAGCACTTTATTGAACATATATGTTGTATGCACTTATTGTATTGTACTGTGTAAGTACTAAACATTCGATAGTTTTTGAACATATATATGTTTATTGCTTTATGTTGTACTAATATTATTGGTTCATAACAATTAGCTAGTGGTTAACGTAAGCTGCAATATGTATTGTAATTTCTTATCACCATCACAGTAATGTCGCAGCGTATTGCAATGTAGGATCTTAGTTTCATGCAAACCGCTGCCATGGTAGCAAAAATGCTGCCGTTGCTGCAGAATTTTTTATTTGCATGACAAAGCTTTCAGTGGTGGGCACTGAAACACGCCTGCCACTGCTTTAACTTTAAGCACTGGCGGGCAGGGCTGTGCACCCGTCACTGCACATGCTCTACCAGTGGTGGGCTCACGCCCGCCACTGATGCGGTTATAGCAGTGGCGGGACGTCGGTGGCGGGCGCGCCTGGGAGCCTGGCCTGCCACTGTTGGGCTTTTCCCGCCCGCCACTGCTAGGCATTCTTGAAGTAGTGTGGCCCAGGAAATTTATTTGGGAATTATGATGAATCTATTATTGATAGCAATGTTTGCAATTCTATTGAATGTGGGCTTGGAGAGGTCATGGCTTTAGGTAGAAAGAATCCCACATGTTCGGAGAGTGTTCAATCTTGTGATAATATTGTCAAAAATGGGTTTGGAGAGGTCATAAATTTAGTTATTGTTGATGCCACTATTTTGGAGAATGATAAGATTTATGTGCATGTAGATCATGAGAAAAGTATCCTAGGTGATAGCTACATCATTGAGTTTGATTCTGATCCGACATGTAATTATTATGAGAGGGGGAAATATGGTTATAGGAATCTTTATGTTACTAAATCACTCCCATTATGATTAAAGTTTTAAAGTTGCATTCTTTCCTCTTGCCTATGCTAGGGATTACTTGTTCTAATAAATTGTTTACTTATAAGATGCCCATGCATAGGAAGTGGGTTAGGATTAAATGTGTTTGATATATGTCTTTTGCTGCTCTTGCACCAGCAGTTTTTTTAGGGGTAAACATGCTTTATTAATCAAAAGATAACTGTACCGGAATTACATCAAAATCACGAGGATTAAGTAACCAGATATGATGTACATCCGTGAGGGTAAGAGCGTGTTTAGCTAGATGGTGAGCCTCAATGTTTGAGAGACGACCTTCATGAACAAACAAGCAATTGTTGAAAACCATTGCTCTCTGTGTTATCTCCTTTAATACCGCCGCATTACTTCCATTGGAGACGTTGCAATTATCAGTGAGAAAAACCTTGCAATGGGATGCAACCTTAAGATCACAAATATTGAGGTCTATAGCCAAAGATAGACCCACCCGTACAGCTGATGAGCCCAGATAAAGACCCGCAGTGTTGCGACAAACAGCACTAAAAGCTCCTCTGGACTTGTCCCTAGACACAGCTCCATCCACATTTGTTTTGACCGAACCTTCATCAGGAGGGATCCATGACCGCGCTCTAGGTGGGGGTGGTTGATTCAGAGCACGATGTCCTAAAGGTTTCTTGATCAACGCCAACTCGCGGATGAACTTTGTGATGAACATATATGTAGCTAGGGGGCTCTAGTGCTCGCCTTCATATATTAATTTCCTTCATGCCCACCACATAGCCTAGAGTGTAACTACAACCTTTTGTAGTCTGCACATGTGATAACGAGTCAAACAAAGCAAACAACCAATTCTTTGCATTTGGTTCGGTCGTCGCAAGAAGATGTTCAAGTATGTCATCCTCAGCCAAAGACCACACACAGCGAACATGTGTATATATGAGCAACGAGTGTAACTAAGAATCTTCAGCTCCACAAATTTTGCAAGCACTAGAGGTAGACATGTTTCGGTGATTCAACAAATCGGAAGTTGGGAACGATTGTTGTGCAAGCCGCCACAGAAAAACTCTTAGCTTAGAGGGCACCTCCGCATGCCATAACTTGGTCCATGATTTGTGCGCTTCCACAGAGTTTGACACTCTACTATGTCCTTCCAACCATGCCTCTCTTTGCAATTATGTTGTCACAAACATTTTATAAGCCGTTCTGACCGAGAAAGCACCGTTCTTGTCATGTCCCCATGCCCGAAAATCCTCAAGATAAACAGTACTTAAAGGGATATTGCAAATTGTTTCAGTATCAATCGGCATGAAAGTTGCACTAACCTAATTCTTATCCCATGAAGTGGAGCTGTCATCAACTAATTCAGAAACAAAAACAGGTGGAACACCTGACAAGCATGCGACTGATCTCATAGAAGACTGCCTCGGTAAATAGTTATGTTGCCAAACTCTAGTTGATCTTCCATCACCTATTCTCCTAATGAGGCCTTGAGATAGAACATCTTGTCCCTCTAGAATTGATCGCCAAATTTGGGATGGCCTGCTCCCAAGCTCAGCTTGTAAAATATCAGAATCAGGGTAGTACCTTGCTTTCAAAAAAATTGCACTCAAACTGTCCGGGTGTTGTAAGAGACGCCATGCTTGCCTGGCAAGGAGCGCTAAGTTAAAGAGCTCAAAATATCTAAAGCCCAGCCCCCCACCAAAATACTTTGGCCTTGTCATTACTTCCCATGACACCCAACTGGTTTTTCTGTCTCCTCTTCTACTTCCCCACCAGAACTTTCTTATCAAATAATTTATATGAAGGCACAACCCTCTTGGCAATTTGAAACGTCCCATAGAATATACTGGAATTGTTTGGGCAACAGATTTGATCAAGACTTCTTTTCCACCTGCCGATAGAATTTTCTCCATCCATCCCTGAACTTTATTCCACACCCTTTCCTTCAAAAATTTGAAAGAGCCATTTTTGAGCTTCCTACATCAAAGGGCATCCCCAGATATTTTTCAGACAAGGTTTCATTCGTAACATTTAGAATAGATTTTACCTCATCTCTAACTGCTTGTGGGCATCCCTTGCTGAAAAAGACTAAAGATTTGAGTGATTTATCCTTTGGCTCGTAGCCTCACAATTAGTATCCAGCCAAGAAGAAACTTCTCTTGCCCCATCTCCAGTAGCCTTGACAAACAGTAGGTTGTCATCCGCAAAAAGTACGTGCCCTACCGATGGAGCAGTTGCTGCCACTTTGATTCCATTGGTGTGCAATGACCGATCTTGGTTTTTTCAAAGGAACAAAAGGCCCTCCGTTGCCAACAAGAATAAGTAGGGTGAGACTGGATCTCTGTGTCGAATACCTCTAATAGGCTTGAATTTTTCCAATTTCTTGCCATTGAATAATACTTAGAATTTAACTAAACTGACAAGACCCATAACTGAAGTGATCCAAACTGGTGCAAACCCAAACTTAGTCATGATAGCCTGTAAATAAGTCCACTCCAAACGGTCATAAGATTTCATCATCTCTGGCTTTAGGGCACAAAATCTATTGTTCTTCACCTTGTTGCGCTTCATAAATGACAAACATTCATAGGCTGAGATGATGTTGTCAGTGATCATACGGCCCATCACAAAAGCAGATTGTTCCTCTGAAATTATATCTGGCAAAACATGCTTAAGATGGTTAGCAACAATCTTAGAAGCAATTTTATATATGACGCTACACAGGCTGATGGGACGGAATTGAGATAACAATGTCGGACTTTTCACCAATGGAATCAAAACGAGGATAGTATCATTAATACCCTCTGTGCTTTCCTCTCATCACAGGATCCTCAAAACAATAGCCGTGACATCTGACCCACACAACCCCCAATGTCTCTAAAAGAAGTGTGCATGATATCCATCGGACGCCGGTGACTTGAGAGGACTATTTGAAAAAGAGCATTTTTTATTTCTTCCGGAGTATGTTCAGTAGTAAGGCTATCGTTCATGTCTTGTGACACTTTCCTGGGAACTGTATCAATAACACGCTGCATATTGGCCGTACCTTCCGACGTGAAGAGATCCCGGTAAAAGTTAGTAGCCATATGCTCCATCTCCGTTGCATCAGCAGTCATAGTTCCGTCCGCACGCTGTAATTTTTTCACCATGTTCTTCCTCCTACGCATACAAGCAGGACGGTGAAAAAACCTTAGTATTTTTGTCACCTACAGAAAGCCACATTATACGCTCCCTCTGATGCCACATGATCTCTTCCCTATGGTATAATTCTATCAATCTATCATTTATTTTGATCTCCGCATGTGATGGACCAGATCTGAGAGGTGCATTACGCAGGTTTTGGAGATCCTTTTTCAATTTCCTAATTTCCGTTCTCACATTGCCGAAGGTTTCTTTGTTCCATTTGTGCAGTGAATTCAAGAGAGACCCAGTTTCTCCTTAAGGACTGACAGTGTAGCGGCCCTATGTCCCTGCCAGTGCTGGTCAATCCTGGCCTGGAAGTCCTCGTGCATCTCCCACATTTGCTCATAGCGGAAGGTGAAAGTTTTCCGTTCTGCATGGGCCATCCATACCCGGATTGGATCATGGTCTGAAGTCACTGTAGTTTCGTGGGACAATATGGCGTCCGAGAACGATGAACACCAGCTATCTGTGATGCCCCGGCTCAATCGTGCACTAATCATACACGCAAATGCACACGATCAAGCCTAAGGACTCACGGGAAGATATCACAACACAACTCTAAAACATAAATAAAGTCATACAAGCTTTATATTACAAGCCAAGGGCCTTGAGGGCTCGAATACATAAGCTCGCATACAAGCGTCAGCGGAAGCATCTGATATCTGAGTACAGATATGAAACAGAAACAGATAAGCCTCTAGAAAGGCGAGGCAAAACAAAAGCTATGATCGAAAGGCGCAGGCCTCCTGCCTGGGACCCTCCGAACCTACTCCTGGTCGTCAGCCAACTCGTAGTAGTATCCACCCTTAGGGTAGTAGTAGCGATCGTCGGCGGGGCAGCTGTATCCGGGGCTCCGTCATCTGGTTGCATCAAATGGATATGTGGAGAAAAAGAAGGCAAAGCAACCGTGATTACTCATCCGAAGTACTCAGCAAGCAAGGATCTACACTACATATGCAACATTATCAAAGAGAGGCTGTATGTGTGGACTGGGCTGCAGAAATGCTAGAATAGAGGGAAGGCCTAGTCCTATCGAAGACTAGCATCTTCAGAGGTCTTGCAGCATTAGAAGAGTGTAGATTAGTACAATATAAAGTAGTAGTATCATTAAGTCTCCACCTCACCCAGAGATCCTTTCTCGACTCCCTGCGAGAAAGCAATCCCAGAGCAATACTGTCATCAACCTCGGCCAGAGATCCTTTCTCGACTCCCTGCGAGAAGCAATCCGAGAGCCATAGTATCCATTTCTAGTTGTATCGATCGGGATACAACTCCGAGCGTCCGTTACCAAGGATCCAGCTATGCATAGATTAGTTCTTCCCTGCAGCGGTGCACCAACTTACCCACCACGCTCGCTCAACTCCGGCCGGACACACTTTTCTGGGTCATGCCCGGCCTCGGCCAAACGATACACCGCAACCCTACCTACAGCTCAGCAGAGAGGTCCCTGTCGGTCTACATCCTAAGCGCTCATGGGTCTTGGGCCATCGCCCTGTGCACTCCGAGTCGTTGCGTGCAGGGGGAAGCCAGGCACAAGGGGGCCGCCGGTCCGTCCCGGCCGCAATGCTGAACTGGACGTCTGACAAAGCTTTCGGCTGATGCATACGATGCAAAGTACCCATATTTATTCCCGCGTGATGGTTAGTGCTATCGGGCCAAAGGACCACTCAGATCAAATATCCAAATCGTAGTGTGTTGGTAGTGCGGTAACGAGCAGAGACTCACGATCGATATGACCCCGTCGCCCCGTCTCGAGGACTTGCGGCAAGGGCCAAGAATGCTCGGCCACGCCTCGTATTCATCACTCGGGCACCATCCAGGTCAACCCGTCTCCACATCACTCGCAGGTACCCCTCAGGGTCGACCCGCCTTTCCAAGTATTTGTAGTACAGTCCAAGTATCCATGTGTCCCTAACATCAAGGAAATCCGAGGTATCACCCTCGTTGGATTCCTACTCGATGTATCCGTCAAGGTGAACTCAGAGGAATCACCCTCGAGGTTCACACTTGAAGTGTTGCGCGACAGGGTCGTATCGGAAGTGGAGAAGGAGGAATCACCCTCGATGACCACAACCGAATAGCTACTCTACAGAGTTAACATCAGAAGTGCTACACGAGGTATCACCCTCGGCACTCGATAGTAACGCTGCAGTGTCGTTACAACTAAGGGGGTGATGTGCGGTGTTGGGGCCTGGTCGTCGAGTCTTCTGATGATCCAGCGGGGCAATCAGGACAAGTGGGGTCACTGATAGGTCTACCCAGCCTATACTAAGCAGTTTAGGATAAGCAGGTAATTATCAAAAGCAGGTTACAAGATCAGGTCATGCATCAGAATAGGTAAAGCAGTAACAGCAGCAATTCTAATGCAAGCACAAGAGAGAGGAGAATAGGCGATATAGGCATGCTCAAGGGGGGGTGCTTGCCTGGTTGCTCTAGCACTAAGGAGGGGTCGTCAACGGGCTGCTCGTCTGGAGCATAGTCTTACTCAGCTGCAACGGCGTCGGTCTCGGCGTCTATCGAGAGAGAAGGAGGGGGAAGAAACAATAAATTCACGGCAAAGATGCAAACAATATGCATGACATGCCTAAATGATATGCAGAGGTGTTCTACTGCCTAACTAAATAATTTAGTTAATTTAGGAATTTATTCGGATTTATTTAATTAAAGTTGAGCACTATTCATTTATCAAAATCAGTCTAAAAGTTCCATGTTCAGGTAGCTAGGAGCATCTGACAGATGAACGGACCACGTATTCGGATTCGTCTCAAAATTCTGAGCAACTTTCATGTACAAAGTATTTTCACCTGAGCTACGGATTATTTTATATTTAATTTTAAAGATTTAATCAATTCTGAAATTACTTTTAATTAAATTAATTCAAAAATACAATTATGACATCAACATGATGTCAGCAGTCAACTGTACTGTTGACAGGGTCAAACAGACATGTGGGTCCCGCACGTCATTGACTGTTTATGTTAATTAGGGTTTAATTATACTAATTAAAGATTAATTAGGCTATTTAACTATAACTAATTAGTTTAATTATACTAATTAAAGATTAATTAGGCTATTTAACTATAACTAATTAGTTTAATTAAACAAAATTAAATAAGTTAATTAATTAATTGATTATTTTTATTTATTTATTTCTTAAACAGGGGCGTGGGGCCCCCTAGTCAGTGGCCCTGAGGGCCTTAACGGGGCGCGGGTGGCGGTTACGGGCGTGCGGGCGCGCACCCGAGTCCACCAGGGAAGGGGACTCCGGCCAGGGGGAGGGCGCGGCCGCGGCGGGCGAAGGCGAGGCGCGCGACATGTGCGCGGGGCGCTGGGAGCCTGGTGAGAGACGGCGATGCGCGCGGGGTGGCTCGCCGGAGCCGCCGGGACCAGCGGTGGGTGGCCGGGCACGGCGGGGCGCCGGCGGCCAGGGCTAGCAGCGGAGCAGCAGCGCGCAGCAGTGGTGAGGGCGGAGCGCGGCGGCAGCAGTATGTGGCAGCGGCAGCGCAGCTGCAGGGGCGGGCGCGGGCGGCAGCGTGCGCGAGCGGGGATGCGCAGGGTAGGGGTGGGTGAGCAGCGGGGCTGCGGTGGTGGTGGCGGCAGCGCCGCAGCACAGCAGCAGCAGCTGCAGCTCGCAGCAGAGAGCGAGGGGGGAGAGGCTCGGTGGGGCGCGGTGAGCAGGCGGCAACGGAGGCACGGGGTCAGCGGAGCGGTGCAGTGGCAGGGACGCGGCGAGCCGGACGGGGACAAACGGGCGCAGAGAGGCGCCGGGGCGGTGTGCGTGCGTGCGTGCGCCGTGGACAGCCAATGGGCGCGCGGCGCAGGCGCAAACGGCGCAAGGCCGACGCGGCTGTGGAGGAACAGGGGAAAAGGGGAGGCGCGACACTTCACCGGCTGTCGTGGGGGAAAATGGCAGCGGGCTCGAGGAGGAGGACGGGGATGTGCGACGGAGACGGGGATGCTGTCCGGCGAAGTGGCTCCGGCGAGTGGCGAGCGGCGACGGCGGGGGTCGGCGACGGCTCGATCCCGATCCAGAATTGTATTGGGGGAGAGGGAGAGTGGGGGGGGGGAAGTGGGGTGGTGGGCTAGGGTTTCGGGGGGGTGGGGAGGGCTAGTAGGCGCGGCTGGGCCGGCCTGGTTGGTCCAAAGGCCGTCTGGGCCGATGCCCATGGGGAAGGGAAGCGTTTTGTTTATAATTTTTTTAAAGATTTTCTGCTATCAATTCTTTTTAAAACAAAAACAGACTTATAAAATATAAAACCTGTTCCTAAATTAGTATAATAAATATAGGCCACTCACACAATTAGTTTAGCGCATTAAACATTTTATAAAGACTTGGTTTCTCCACCAATATAACTTATGAATTATTTGTCACCTCCTGAACATTTTAGTTTTAATACTTGAAAACTTTTATTGTTTGACTCGATTTTGAATTTGAATTCGAACGGGATTTGAATCACCGTGAGATCAACAACAGTAATCGTGGTGACGTGGCATCATTAGTAGAGGGTTACTATAGCTTAATTGTCCGGGCGTTACAATTCTCCTCCAATACAAGAAATCTCGTCCCGAGATTTAAGTGGGGGAGTAAGGGGGAAAAGTTCTGGTTACGAAATTCTAACGGATCCTTTTGTTCTGGATTGCCCTTCTCGAAGAGGTCTATCCATTAAATTGATGTCTTCATTTCTCTGTTTCAGGTCATCAAGATGAAGTCGGCATCCTTTCTTCGGAAACTCTATCGTACTTACGAAAGAATAAAGGGTGGGTATTCCGGGAGAACGGACCTCTGCAAGGTTGACTATCTGGTCGATAACATCGAGGAAGGTGGCGGAAAGGAATTATCGAATTGAAACTTAAGAAAATATCGAGAGCAAAGTAAGGAGGTATCATGGAAAGTTTCGAGCGGGCAGGCAATCGTTCGATGCCTGAAACAGGGTGTGAAAAGGGTTCAGAGCAAGGAGAATAAGTATTGCGTCTGATACCAGAATAGATCACTAGGCAGGTGGCCCGTGAATTACATATGAAGTGAAGCACGAGGAATAACTTTGACAACAGGGTGTACCGGAGAGTCAGGTTTCGATCCTGTGGAACTGTGGGTATGGGCCCACCATGTGGGTTGAAGGTAGGAAAGGCGCTGACATCTTGCACGGTTATGATAGCAAGGCATGCCAGAGAATAGCCTGTCAGTTATGTCGGCAACAACGTCGGTACCAAGGGCAGGAGACGAAGAGAACCATTTTTCTGCTCGTTGAACGAGGCGGATCATTATTTATCTTCAGATAAACCCGTCAGCGAGACGACCCACTGTGCCCCCAGGCCCAGGACCGGGTCATGCTCATGCCGGGTCTTAACCAGGGGGAACATCCCCAACATTAGACCCAGTTTAGCTTGGATTTATCCATGATAAACTCCATCCTAAAAAATGAAAACAAGGAGACAAAGATGCGATGATCAAATCCCAGGTCTTACTTTCTAAGCCGGCATCTTCTCATCCCTTCAATCCTTACTATTCCTGTCCTTCCAAACATCTGGCCGAGTCAAACCCTTGCCGAGTCAGGCAATTCATCCAAAACATAACAATTTTCCATCTCTCCATATCATGACATCATATCCACTTCCCCCGATATGCAGGTATGACATCACCACGGATCTTTGAGTGGATCTGTACTTTTTCATTAGGCGCGAAAATTGAGGAGCCTTTTTAGCCACAATTCACTGCATCCCCTGGGGTCTTGCGCCTGCCTCTTCGAGTTTCACTCCTTGATAAATAGCGAGGCGAACCCCCAGGATTCACTTTACCCTCTCCGTCTTCTACCCTTCTTCTTCCTCCTGCCTCCGATGCACAGCGCCACTCTGGGCTCTTCGACTCCGGCTGCCAGCGAGGGGCACCTTGTTCGCATCGTCATCAAGCTCTCTGGAAACCACCACGGCCACGACTGCGAAGCCTAGGAGCTCCAAACCTCTTTCAGATCAGTAAGTCCACCTTGCCCCCGGCATTCTTAAGTTCATCGTAGTTCTGCAGTTCATCCGTAGCTCTTCAAGAATGCGTTGTAGATCCAACTTGTCTCTATTTATCCTCTGTAAAACGTAACATTGCCTCTGCAATAGTTACTGCATAATCTTAGATCCCTGTTTCTGGTTAGCCTCATTCTCGGTGTTAACCCCATAGCTGCTGGCATAGCTAGGTCTTTTATTTTCATTTTATAACTAATTTTTAGATCCAAACAGATTTTCAATCTTTACAAGAACTGTTTGTAGCTCCATGACCCGAATCTCATCCATCACTTGTAAAAATTGTGAACTGCTCTCGCTTAGTTGTGCCGGCTTGAACTGTTGCCGGCTTATAGTTCCATTGTTTTCAATAAATGCCCATGCATGTTTTGGTCTTGCCTGTTGATAATCACAACCCGGCATGGCATCGGCTTAATACTTGCTTTATAATTGTCATAACCCGGAATGCTTTATGATGTTGTCGGCTTAACCCTACCCTTTCACATCTTGTAGTTTAAACCTTCACCGCTTCTGACACAACGGCTTCTAAAAACAACAAGTTGGTCAACTCGACAAAGTCAAACATGTCTGAACTGAGGCTGCAAAGCCTAGTAGATTCCGGGTTGCTTCCAGCCAAGGAAGAAATACAATGGCGAGCACCCCAAGAGGAAATCCATCCGCAGCCGGGTCAAAATGAGATCATCATATTTGGTGATCACCTGGAAAGGGGCTTCCGTCCTCCAGGTTCAAAATTCTTTCGTGAAGTACTTCACCACTTCGCCATCAGGCCCCTAGACCTCGGACCCAACTCCATTCTGAATCTGTGCAATTCCAAGTATTTTGCGAAGTGTATCTGCAACTTGAGCCATCTGTCAGCTTCTTCCAAGAGTTCTTCTACCTCAATCATCAAGCAAAACATAAGGGAGGGCCAAGCTTAGAACTTGGTGGTGTCACCATTCAAAGAAGGAAAAACTCAGCTTTTCCTGAAGTAAAATTTTCGAGTGATCCTAAGGGATGGCACAAAACTTGGTTTTACTGCAAGGACACTTCACCAGCACAGCAACACCAACTGCCGGGTTACAGGATTGATCGGCTCGACACTTCAACTATATTTCCAGGCTTCGCTTCCAAAGCTGAAAGGGAAGCATTATATCCTCTTTAATCCAAGATCAACGCCTTGATCGCTCATGGCCTTACCGGTGTTGATCTGGCTCGGACCTGGATGAGCAAGCGAATCCAGCCCCTCAGTTTGAGGAACCGGCTCATGCACACCTACACAGGCGAGCCAAAAGATGCACTGCGGTTCAGCCGGGTTAATCTTCCCGCTAAAGAGCTTATAAAATCTACCAAGAAGCTTCTTGGTGAAACCAAGGATGCAATTAACCTTGTAGGGCCAGCTCCCTTCTTTGCTGGCAACCCGGCACCAGAAGTAAGTCGCCTTTCCTGTCTTTCTCTTGCTTCGCTTGTAACTGCCTTCTTATCTTACTTAATTTATTGATCTTGTCATTTATCCAGGAGCATGCTGAGTGGTCGAAGACTGAACCTCGAGTTCCCACTCCTCCCCAAGTTGATTATGGAGAAGAGCCAGAAGATGAAGAGGAGCATGAGGTAGAACTCGACTCTCTTGGCCGTCTATTTAATAAACTTGCTGACACCAACTCTCCTCAGGAACAAGTTGAATCCAGTCAAGCCGGTGAGGCAGAGGTAACCTTGATTTCCTCAGATTCAGACTCAGCAATACCTGTCTGAAATAAAATCCGGGTTGCCATCCATCAAGTTTCATTTTCCCATCCATCTGCTCACTTGGATCGTCATTTATCTTTGAAGAAAATGCAGCATGCTGCAAGCATGAAGCGGAAGACCCGAAGCAGTTCAGGCGACTTGTCAGATGGATTATCTCACGAATGACCTGCTAGTCAAACCCGCCAAGAAGTTCCAACAAGCCCTACTTCAAGTCTTCCGCAAGCCGGCCTTTTTAAACAGTCGTTGCCTCGGGATGATCCGGTGAATCTGACCTCCCCCTCTTCCGACGAATCAAGCACTACTCAAGTGCCGGCTTACACCATAAATAAAGGGTAAGACTTAAACTTATGTTGCCTTTTAAGTACTTATTGTTTCATCCAATGACTAATATTCCTTCACTTCTTGTAGAGCCAAAGCCATCAAAAAGAAAACAGCTGGCGGGTCTTCAGCACCCACTGCGGGAAATGAGGAAGACCCTTCCCAGAATGCAGCAACCGACAACCCGGAAATCCCTGATGACCCGGTTATTAATGAAGAGCCACCACAACAGGATATAACAATGAGCCCTATTCGCACTTCCACACTCCCCCTATTGAGCAGAAGGAATAAACTATGATAGAAGAACAACCCGTTGAAAAGGCCCAAGATGAGGTGGTGGTTACTGGTGAGACCCAGAAGCCCCACTAGGAACTTCAATAGCCTTGGCCAAAATCCTAACCAAGGATGAGTCGCCAATCAAGGATAAAGGAAAAGCGGCTCTTGACTTCCAATCCTTTGACGACCAAGATGTCAACTCTTTGCATCGAACTTTTCTGACCCGGCTGTCTGAGAGCCGGGATGCTGAAGGAGCTATAATAAATAGCTTGAAGAGAAAATATGAGGTAAAATTTGCTGCATCCTCATTTGCTCATATATGTAGCCTCCAAATCTAAAGTAGAAAATAATGAATTGCTTGAGATTTGATTTGAACTAGCTCGTAGAAATATCTGTACTATACTCCAGTGTAGCCCATAATGACCGGGTCATTATATAATAATGATCTGGAACTTCCATATATTTGTAGTATATTTATTTGAGAAAATGGTAGCCCCCAAGAGCCGGCCCAACATCATATGATGGGCCGGGTCTTCCAATATGCTGATAATAATAAAAATAAAAATGATAATGCATTAGCCCCCAAGTGCCATGTTGAATGCTTGCATCTTCATGGGACGATATAAAATAGAACAGAGCTAATTGATGTAGCCCCCAAGTGCCGGGTCGATCACCTACGACGGCTCGGGACTCTCAATAAGATGTCTAATATAAGTGTTCTATGCAGGACATGTTAAACAAGGCCGAGTCACAAGTGGCCGGCTTTCAAAGGGATATGAAAAGAGAGAAGAAACTGCGAGAGACGGCAGAACACTTATCCACAGATTTTTCATAAGTCCTTGCTCTCAGTGACAGGCACCCTAGAAAAGACCAAAGCTGCATTTGAAGAAGAAAGAGCCGTCTTACTGAAGCGGGTGGAAGAGGCCGAGTCAAAGCTCGAGCCGGTGACCCAGGAGCTGCGTACTCTCATGGGTCATATTACCAAAATGTGTGTGGCCATCTTTGGTAAGTCTGAAATTCCTTTAAATTATAAGCCGTAAAATATGCCTGGGCCATCATGTAGCCGGGTCACTGACATCATTGCCGTGTCAACGTGTAGAAGACAGCATAATGTTGTGGAGCAACCACTGGTGAAATTGAAGGCCGTGTACACCTTCCTGGAGCAACTATATGTAGGTGGCTCGTGCTGCATCATGGCAGTGAAGAACTCAAAAGCACCGTCCCAACATAACATGGACATGCTGAAAGAACTATCTATTGTGCCCGAGTGGTTCCAGAAGTGGAAGAGGGCGGCTTGTCATCAAGGAGCCCTATCTGTTGGGGAACGTCGCATGGGAAACAAAAAATTTCCTACGCTCACCAAGATCAATCTAGGAGATGAACATCTACGAGAGGAGAGATTGCATCTACATACCCTTGTAGATCGCTAAGCGGAACCGTTAAGAAACGTGGTTGATGTAGTCGACCGTCTTCGTGATTCAATCACGATCCAACCCGCGAACTCCCGATCCAAGTGCCGACCGGACAGCACCTCATCGATCCAGGGAGCGATGGTGAAGTAGTAGCTGAGTTATCCGGCAGCACAATGGCGTGGCGGTGGTGGTGGTGGAGGAATTTCAGCAGAGCTTCGCTAAGCACTACGGGGAAGGAGAAGGAATACGAGGGAGAGGAGAGGCAGTGCCACGGCACAGATTGGTTGCGGCTGCCCTCTCTCCCCCTCTCAATATATAGGGGAAGGGTGGAGGGAGAGGCGCCCTAGGGTTCCCCTAGGGGGGGCGGTGGCCACAGGGGGAAACCCTAGATAGGTTTGGGCGCCCCCACCCCTAGGAGACTTGGCCCCCAACGCAGGGGGCGGCAGCCCTAGGAGGTGCCCCACCCCTTCTGGTTACGTGGGATGGGGTGAGGGGGGCGCACAGCCCCTTAGTGGGCTGGTGTGCACCCTCCCCTTGGCCCATGGGCCCCCCACAACCCTTACCGTGGCCGCCCCGAAACCCCTTTCGGTACTATGTCGTTTCTCCCGGTACCCCTGGAACACTTCCGGACTCCGATTCCCCTTGTCCTATATATCGATCTTCACCTCCAGACCATTTTGGAGTTCCACGTCACGTCCAGGATCTCATCCGGGACTCCGAACAACCTTCGGTAACCACCATAATGACTCAACTATACTTATATCGTCACCAAATGTTAAGTGTGTAGACCCTGCGGGTTCGAGAACTATGCAGACATGACCGAGACACCTCAACGGTCAATAACCAATAGCGGGACCTAGATGCCCATATTGGTTCCTACATATTATACGAAGATCTTTATCGGTCGAACCTCGATGTCAAGTATTCAATCAATCCCGTATGCAGTTCCCTTTGTCCGTCGGTATGTTACTTGCCCGAGATTCTATCGTCGGTATCTCCATACCTAGTTCAATCTCGTTACCGGCAAGTCTCTTTACTCGTTCCGAAATACAAAATCCCGTGGCTAACTCTTTAGCCACATTGCTTGCAAGCTTATTGTGATGCTGTAATACCGAGTGGTCCGTAAGATACCTCTCCGTCATACGGAGTGACATATCCCAGTCTCGATCCATGCGAACTCAACAGACACCCTCGGAGATACCTGTAGAGCATCTTTATAGTCACCCAGTTACGTTGCGACGTTTGATACACACAAGGTACTCCTCCGGTGTCAGTAAGTTGCATGATCTCATGGTGATAGGAATATATACTTGACATGCAGAAAACAATAGCAATAAACTTGACACGATCATATGCTATGTTCATAGTTTGGGTCTTGTCCATCACATCATTCTCCCAATGATGTGATCGCTTTATCAAATGACAACTCATGTTTATGACCCGGACACCATGGCCATCTTTGATCAACGAGCTAGTCCGGTAGAGGCTCACTAGGGACACGCTGTTTGTCTATGTACCCACACATGTATTTGAGTTTCCAATCAATATAATTATAGCATGGATAATAAACGATTATCATGAACAAGGAAATATAATAATAACCATTTTATTATTGCCTCTAGGGCATATTTCCAACAGTCTACCACTTGCACTAGAGTCAATAATCTAGCATTACATGGTTATGAATCTAACACCCATAGAGTTCTGGTATTGATCATGTTTTGCCCGTGGAAGAGGCTTAGTCAACGGATCTGCAACATTCAGATCCATGTGCACTTTGCAAATATTTATGTCCTCCTCCTTGATCGCATTGCGGATGGCATTGAAGCGTCGCTTTATGTGTCTGGTCCTCTTGTGAAACCTTAGTTCCTTGGGTAGAGCAATGGCACCAGTGTTGTCACAGAATAGAGCCATTGGGTCCAGTGCACTGGGCACAACTCCAAGATCTGTCATGAACTGCTTCATCCGGACACCTTCTTTGGCCGCCTCCGAGGTAGCTATGTACTCCGCATCGCATGTAGAATCAGCTACCATGCTTTGCTTGGAACTGCACCAGCTTACCGCTCCCCCATTAAGAATATATACATATCCGGTTTGTGACTTTGAGTCATCCGGATCAGTGTCAAAGCTTGCATTAACGTAACACTTTACGACGAGCTCTTGATCACCTCCATAAATGAGAAACATTACCTTAGTCCTTTTCAGGTACTTAAGGATATTCTTGACCGCCGTCCAGCGTTCCACTCCTGGATCACTTTGAAACCTTCCGGCCATACTTATGGCAAGGATGACATCTGGTCTTGTCCACAACAACGCATACATGATAGAGCCTATGGCAGAAGCATAGTGGACGACAATCATCTTTTCTCTATCCTCTGCAGTCACTGGGCATTGAGTCTTACTCAACTTCACACCTTGCAAAACAGGCAAGAACTCCTTCTTGAACTGATCCATTTTGAACTTCTTCAAAACTTTGTCAAGGTATGTGCTCTGTGAAACTCCTATTAAATGTCTCGATCTATCTCTATAGATCTTGATGCCTAATACGAAAGCAACTTCTCCTAGGTCCTTCATTGAAAAACTCTTGTTCAAATATTCCTTCACGCTATCCAAAAGTTCTATATTGTTTCCAATCAGCAATATGTCGTCCACATATAACATTAGAAACGCTATAGAGCTCCCACTCACTTTCTTGTAAATACAAGCTTCTCCGTAAACTTGTACAAACCCGAACGCTTTGATCACCTCATCAAAGCGAAGATTCCAACTCTGAGACGCTTGCACCAGCCCATAAATGGATCGCTGGAGTTTGCATACTTTGTCAACATTCTCTGGATCAACAAAACCTTCCGGTTGCTTCATATACAACTCTTCCTTAAGGAATCGTTAAGGAACGCTGTTTTGACATCCATCTGCCAAATTTCATAATCGAAAAATGTAGCTATCGCTAACATGATTCTGACGGACTTAAGCATCGCTACGGGTGAGAAAGTCTCATCGTAGTCAACTCCTTGAACTTGTGAAAAACCCTTTGCCACAAGTCGAGCTTTAGAGACGGTGACATTACCATCCGCGTCCGTCTTCTTCTTGAATATCCTTTTATTCTGAATGGCCTTTCGCCCTTCAGGTAATATTTCCAAAGTCCATACTTTGTTTTCATACATGGATCCCATCTCGGATTTCATGGTCTCTAACCATTTGACGGAATCTGGGGCCACCATCATTTCTCCATAGCTCCTAGGTTCATCATTGTCCAACAACATGACCTCTAAGACAGGGTTACCGTACCACTCAGGAGCAATACGTATCCTTGTCGACCTACGAGGTTTGATAGTAACTTGATCCGAAGCTTCATGATCATCATCATCAGCTTCCTCTTCAACTGATGTAGGTTCCACAGAAACATCTTTCTGTGTTGTGCTACTCTCTGGTTGAAGTAAAGGTTCAACAACCTCATCAAGTTCTATCTTCCTCCCACTCAATTCTTTCGAGAGAAACTCTTTCTCGAGAAAGGACCCGTTCTTAGCGACAAACACTTTGCCTTCGGATCAGAGATAGAAGGTGTAGCCAACCATCTCTTTTGGTTATCCTATGAAGATGCATTTGTCAGCTTTGGGTTCGAGCTTTTCCAGCAGAAGCCTTTTGACATAAGCATCGCATCCCCAAACATTAAGAAACTACAACTTTGGTTTCTTGCCAAACCACAGTTCATACAACGTCGTCTTAACGGACATAGATGGTGCCCTATTTAAAGTGAATGCAGCTGCAGCTGTCTATAATGCATAACCCCAAAATGATAGTGGCAAATCGGCAAGAGACATCATAGAATGCACCATATCCAATATGGTTCGATTACGATGTTCGAACACACCATTATGCTGTGGTGTTCCAGGTGGCGTCGACTATGAAACAATTCCACATTGTCTTAAGTGATTGCCAAAGTCATAACTCAGATATTCTCCCCCTCGATCAGATCATAGGAACTTGATCTTCTTGTTACGATGATTCTCAACTTCACTCTGAAATTGCTTGAACTTTTCAAACGTTTCAGACTTGTGTTTCATTAAGTAAAGATACCGATATCTACTCAAATCATCGGCGAAGGTGAGAAAATAACGATATCCACCGCGCGCCTCAGTGCTCATTGGACCGCATACATCAGTATGTATGATTTCCAACAAGTCACTTGCCCGCTCCATTGTTCCGGAGAACGGGGTCTTAGTCATCTTGCCCATGAGGCATGGTTCGCATGTGTCATGTGATTCAAAATCAAGAGACTCCAAAAGTCCATCAGCATGGAGTTTCTTCATGCGTTTTACACCAATATGACCTAAGCGGTAGTGCCACAAGAATGTGGTACTATCATTATCAACTCTACATCTTTTGGCATCAATGTTATCAACATGTGTATCATCGCTATTGAGATTCAATAAGAATAAACCACTCACAATGGGTGCATGACCATAAAAGATATTACCCATATAAATAGAAGAACCATTATTCTCTGATTTAAATGAGTAACCGTTTCACATTAAACAATATCCAGATATAATGTTGATGCTCAATGCAGGCCCTAAATAAAATTATTCAGGTTCATCACTAATCCCGATGGTAATCGAAGAGCGAGCGTGCCGACGGCGATCACATCAACCTTGGAACCATTTCCCACGCGCATTGTCACTTCGTCCTTCGCCAGCCTCCGTCTATTCCGTAGTTCCTACTTTGAGTTGCAAATGTGAGCAACCGAACCGGTATCAAATACCCAGGCACTACAACGAGAGTTGGTAAGGTACACACCAATAACCTGTATATCATATATACCTTGTTTGGCGTTGGCCCCCTTCTTATCGGCCAGATACTTGGGGTAATTCCGCTTCCAGTGGCCAGTCCCCTTGCAATAGAAGCACTCAGTTTCTGGCTTGGGTCCAGCCTTGGGTTTCTTCACGGGAGGGGCAACTGCTTTGCCACTCTTATTCGAGTTACCCTTCTTGCACTTGCCGTTCTTCTTGAAACTAGTGGTTTTATTGACCACCAACACTTGATGCTCCTTCTGGATGTCTCACTTAGCGACTTTCAGCATCGCAAATGGCTCGGAGACTATCTTGTTCATCCCTTGAATGTTGTAGTTCAGCACGAAGCTCTTGTAGCTAGGTGGAATTGATTGAAGAACTCTGTCAGTGATTGCCTCTAGCGGGAGCTCAACTCCCAACTCAGCCAGACGGTTGCAATACCCAGACATTCTGAGTATGTGGTCACTGACAGACTCGTTCTCTCCATCTTGCAGGCAAAGAACTTATCGGAGGTCTCATACCTCTCGATCTGGGCATTCTTTTCTAAAATAAACTTCAACTCCTAGAACATCTCATATGCTCCATGATGTTCAAAACGTCTTTGAAGTCCCGGTTCTAAGCCATACAACATATCACATTCAACTACTGAGTAGTCATCCACACGCGCCTGCCAGGCGCTCATAACGTCCACAGACGCTGGAGGGGGTTGCGCACCAAGCAGTGCATCAAGGACATAAACCTTTTGGGCAGTTGTGAGGATAATCCTTAGATTACGGGCCCAGTTTACAAAGTTACTTCCATCATCTTTCAGCTTGGCTTTCTCTAGGAACGCATTGAAGTTCAGGGAAGCTATTGTGTGAGCCACTGATCTACAATATAAAATTTGGAAAGACACCTTAGACTATTGTTCATGATAAATGAGTTCAATTAATCATATTACTTAAAACTCCCACTCAAATTGACATCCTTCCGGTCATCCGAGTGTAACATGATCCAAATTCACCAACCCAAGTCCGATCATCACGTGAGATGAGGTGGTTTCAATTGTGAGCATCTCCATGTTGATCAGATCTACTATATGACTCATGTTCAACCCATCGGTCTCTTGTGTTCTGAGGCCATGTCTGTACATGCTAGGCTCGTCAAGTTTAACCCGAGTGTTCCGCATGTGCAAAACTGGCTTGCACCCATTGTATGTGAACGTAGAGTCTATCACACCCGATCATCACGTGGTGCTTCGAAACGACGAACTTTCGCAACGGTGCACACTCGGGGAGAACACAATTTTATCTTGAAATTTTAGTGAGGGATCACCTTATAATGCTACCATCGTCCTAAGCAAATAAGATGCATAAAAGGATTAACATCACATGCAAATCATAAGTGACATGATATGGCCATCAACTTGTGCTTTTGATCTCCATCTCCAAAGCACTGGCATGATCTCCATCGTCACCAGCATCACACCATGATCTCCATCATCGTGTTGCCATTGGGGTTGTCACACCAACCATGCTTCTACTACTATTGCTACCGTTTAGCGATAAAGTAAAGCATTACATAGAGATTAATGATTGACACACAGGTCATACAATAATTAAAGACAACCGGCTCCTGCCGGTTGCCGTATTCATCGACATGCAAATCGACACAAACTATTACAAACATGAGCATCTCATACATCAAATATATTTCATCATGTCTTTGGCCATATCACATCACAACATACCCTGCAAAAACAAGTTAGACGTCCTCTAATTTGTTGTTGCATGTTTACGTGGCTGCTATGGGTATATAGCAAGAACAATTCTTACCTACGCAAAACTACAACGGTGATATGCAAGTTGCTATTTATCCTTCTACAAGTACTGCCTTCGTCGAATCCGATTCAACTATGGTGGGAGAGACAGACACCCGCCAGCCATCTTATGCAACAAAGTCACATGTCTATCGATGGAACCGGTCTCATGTACGTGGACATGTAAAGTTGGTCCGGGCCGCTTCATCCCACAATACCACTGAATCAAGAAAAGACCAAGGAAGGAAGCAATCTGAATATCAATGCCCACAACCTCCTTTCTATTCTACTCGTGATGTCATCTACGCATAGACCTAGCTCATGATGCCACTGTTGGGGAATGTTGCATGGGAAACAAAAAATTTCCTACGCTCACCAAGATCAATCTAGGAGATGAACATCTATGAGAGGAGAGATTGCATCTACATACCCTTGTAGATCGCTAAGGGGAAGCATTAAAAAACGCGGTTGATGTTGTCGAACGTCTTCGTGATCCAATCACGATCCGTCCCGCGAATTCCCGATCCAAGTGCCGAAAGGACGGCACCTCCGCGTTCAACACACGTGCGGCTTGATGATGCCTTCACCTCCTCGATCCAGCGTGCAATGGTGAAGTAGTAGCTCGAGTTCTCTGGCAGCACGACGGCATGGCGGTGGTGGTGGTGGAGGAATTTCAGCAAAGCTTCGCTAAGCAATACGCGAAAGGAGAAGGAATATGAGGGAGAGGAGAGGCAGCGCCACGGCACAGATTGGTTGTGGCTGCCCTCTCTTCCCCTCTCTATATATAGGGGGAAGGGTGGAGGGAGAGGCGCCCTAGGGTTCCCCTAGGGGGGGGGGCGCCATAGGGGGAAACCCTAGATGGGTTTGGGCGCCCCCACCCCCAGAAGACTTGGCCCCCAACCCAGGGGGCGGCAGCCCTAGGAGGAGCCCCCACCCCTTCTAGTTATGTGGGATGGGGTGAGGGGGGCGCACAGCCCCTTAGTGGGCTAGTGTGCCCCCTCCCCTTGGCCCATGGGGCCTCCCAACACATGCTTGCCCCCCCCCCGAAACCCCTTTCGGTACTCTATCGTTTCTCCCTGTGAACACTTCCGGACTCCGATTCCCCTCGTCCTATATATCGATCTTCACCTCCGGACCATTCCCGAGTTCCTTGTCACATCCGGGATCTCATCCGGGACTCCCAACAACCTTCGGTAACCACCATAATGACTCAACTATCACCAAACATTAAGTGTGTAGACCCTGCGGGTTCGAGAACTATGTAGACATGACCAAGACACATCTACTTTCAATAACCAATCGCGGGACCTGGATGCCCAATTTGGTTCCTACATATTCTATGAAGATCTTTATCAGTCGAACCTCGATGTCAAGGATTCAGTCAATCCCATATGCAGTTCCCTTCGTCTGTCGGTGTGTTACTCGCCCGAGATTCGGTCATCGGTATCTCCATACCTAGTTCAATCTCATTACTGGCATGTCTCTTTACTCGTTCCGTAATACAAGATCCTATGGCTAACTCTTTATTCACATTGCTTCCAAGCTTATTTGATGATGTATTACCGAGTGGGCCCTGAGATACCTCTCGATCATACGGAGTGACACCCTCGGAGATACCTATAGAGCATCTTTATATTCACCCAATTACGTTGCGACGTTTGATACACACAAGGTACTCCTCCGGTGTCAGTGAGTTGCATTATCTCATGGCCATAGGAAGATATACTTGACATGCAGAAAACAATAGCAATAAACTTGACACGATCATATATATGCTACGTAATAGTTTGGGTCTTGTCCATCACATCATTCTCCCAATGATGTGATCCCATTATCAAATGACAACTCATGTCTATGATCCGAAAACCAAGGCCATCTTTGATTAACGAGCTAGTCCGGTAGAGGCTCACTAGGGACACGCTGTTTGTCTATGTACCCATACATGTATTTGAGTTTTCAATCAATACAATTATAGCATGGATAATAAACGATTATCATGAACAAGGAAATATAATAATCACTACAGGAATCAGGCACTTTGCCGTCTGCCATGGCCGACGGCAAAGGCATGCCTGGCGGATGGCAAATTCCTTTGCCATCAGCCAGCAGACGGCAACAGGTCTGGTTGAATAAGTTACGGCAAAGGGCACTTTGCCGCCCGCTGGCGGACGGCAAAGATGAAATGGTCTTTGCCTACCGCCAGCAGACGGCAAAGAGCCTGTATGGCACACGTGGCGGGTTAGGTCCATTAGGGGGCTAACGGCGTGCTTGGCCGTCTGCTGGCAGACGGCAAAGAAACAAAGGTCTTTGCCATCTGCCAGCAGACGGCAAAGTGTCCAAAGTGTCCAGATACACAGACGGCAAATCTCCTTCTTTGCCATCTATGTCATTGATTTACAGTATGTTCAACAATTCATATTCATATGTATAGCCCATGCATATATCACAAATATCAACACAGACCACAAGAAAATAAGAACATCACAAGATCATCCATAAACACTTATATATCATACGACCTGTGTCACAAAGTAAGACGAGATCACAGAAGTGTCGACAAATAAGATCACAAAGGTTGGCCTCCTCATAACAAAAACACAGGTGAGCATCATGGGATCTAGCAGCAACAGCACCTAACCTACTAGATGGACACTGCAGTCTAGACCCAACTCCAGAAGGACACTACATACTGATTTGCGACCACGCCGGTGATGCAACCACCACAACCAAAATTAAAAAGGCAAGGGAGGTGGGTGGTCCAGGTTGCTGTCTCCACGCTGCCTGTGTTTGCCATCTCTAAATGCCAACAGGTCCAGGTTGTGGTCATCAGCCTTCTTCATGCCATCAGCATGATCACCATTGCCTCCCGCACCCCGTCATCATCAGGCTGATTTGCTGCTGCTGCTCGTCCTCCTACTCCATCTGCATGTACAAGAGCAAGTTAGTTGAATGGCATGCACGATAAAACTGCAAGGCATATATATTCATCTACATTAATTCTACTACAATACAGATTTTGCATGGATGGGTTTGCCTTCAACAGAGACTGAAAGAAGAGCATTTTCCCCTCCCAATCCAAAACCTATAGTACAAGTACAGCTCTAAGAGAAGGAACCGTGGTACAACAAGAGGCGCTCCAAATAGAACTAAATCTCATTTTCTTTATTTACCTAAGAAACATCACAACCATAACTTCTGCCAAGCAAGCAGTTATCATACTATCAGCTAAAGAAAAACAAAGGAAGATAACGTGTCACTTTCAGGGAAAACATCAGAAGTAGATGATAGGCAAAAGTAGATGATCATCAAATTCCCTCACACTCAAAAGTGAATAATGCTACTACTATTGATAGCAAGGACTAACTATTCCCACTACCTGGATGCAGCGTCCTTCATTTTGCAAACAAAAAAGAGCACACTATCCAATTCCTTCACATACATAAATGAATAGCAGCAACCAAATTCAACGGTACTACCAAAATCAAATTACTAATATAATAGCTGGACGCCCATCATCAAAATTGGTAACATTATCCAGGAAGTTCAGTAGCTAGTATTAATTAATATAATCTAGTTGATTAAGAGGAGCAAGCATGGATTGGGTTTGAAGCAGTCAACTTACATCTGGCGCTGCTTGAGGATGGTCTCCTACAAGGGTCCAGACCTCATCTTCTCGTCGATCTTGATCTTCGACTTGAGCGATGACCCTGTGGATCCATGACTTCAAAGTGATCTTTCGACTGAAGTCTTACTGGAGCATCATGGGATCACCGAGTAGTAGGACTTGTCTGATCGCCTTGAATTTGGTTCACGCACATGTTTGAAAGCTGGTCATCCTTCAAAAAAACATGCACAGGAGCATATACAGTAATAGTATGAAACAAGGGAATGAAAGCTGTACAAATTTAACTAGTGCCAACTTTCTAGTATAAAAGAAGTTGATTGCGAGGGAGGAAGGTTTCCTGGGATGGAATTCAGAGGTGCTATAGCTGGGCAATTTCGGAGAAGTAACCATGTGTTTAAGCAGGAGAGAAGCTACTTGTTTTAAAATGGATATTTCTATCTCTCCATTCATGTTTTTGTGCTGCCAAACTTGCGCAGCTTTTCTGTCTATTCTTTCTCCTTTTATTCAGCTTACAACAGAAATAACGGAAGAGCTGGAGTGCTGCGCGCGCCACGATCCGTTCTGATCGTGCCATCCCACGACCTCGCATTGCTGCGCGCATCAACACCCTCCCGAGCTACAACTACGGAACTGGAAAAAAACAAAGTCTGAACTAGTCTACAAACTGAACTGCTAACTGAAGAAATGGAAAAGCAGCTAAGGAAACACATGTGCACGAGATTACTAGCTAACAGTACAATGCACGAAAAATTCAGTACGACTAGCCTTTTTTTCATGAAAGGAGTACAAGTAGCATTGCTTTGATTCTAATTGTAATTCCTAGTTGATTATCAAAATTCTGTATGAGCAAATATCCATTGCCAAATACTCCTACATGACAGATCTAGCACATGACCAAAAGAAGTGCTCCATAGCCACAACCGGACTGACCAAAATGCAACTAAATATGACCATTAACTACCAATTCATGGATGATCGGAACCTGCACTACATTACTGTTGTACATAGCACAAAAATAATGAATACTTAGGCCATAGAAAGAGGAGCTTCCGTTGACTTGGGAAAGGAGAGACGCCCCGCCCTCAGCAGCGGCAGCTCAACGCAGTAGCAGCAGCCTGACGCAGCTGCTCCCCGGCTCGTTGTCGTGCCCGCAGCAGCAGCAGCTCGGCGCAGGAGCAGCATCCCGGCGTAGCTCCTCCCTAGCATGTCGCTGTGCCTGCAGCAACAACAGCTTGACGCTGTTGGGGCCTCCTCGCGGTGCACCACCACCAGTGCCTGCGCGTGGCTCTCCTGGGCAAGGAGAGAAACCGGTCGGTGGAGATGGTGAGTGTAACACCCCCAGTGGTTAACTACAGTAACCACCCTTTTGATTATGCCATGTCATCATGATTATCAGTGCCTAAACATCATTCGCATCATATTGAATTTCAACTCCTAAGTCAAATTCAAGATTTAAATGAAGGTGGAAAATAAAAATTGTTCAACATAGAAACTAAAATGTTCAATAAATAGAAAATATTGCAGAGACCATTCTAAAATTGTAACCAACATTTAGTAAATTGGGTAAGTGACTCAAACAACCTCAAACAGTGGCTGAAAATAATATTTAGCAACCTTTTAATTTGTTTAAAACATTTATGAAATGATATTTTGCCCAAACTAGTTTTAGGTGTTAGGGAATAAAGCACTGGTATTTATGGTCTAGGTCACACTTTTTACAAAAACCATTTGGGGCCTAAACAGTTAGCCGAACAGAAAAGAAAAAGAAACAGAAAAGAGAAAAAGGAAAAGGCCTAAAGCGTCTACTGTGCACTCGGCCTACCGCTACAGCCGCGGCCCAGCCCACTCCCGCGCTTTCCGCCACCTCGCGCCAGGCCCCCCCCCCCCCCCCAGCAATCGACAACGCGCCGTGCCGCGCGGTGGGTTAAAGGGCAACCCCGCGCTCCCCCCTGGCGAACCCTAGCCCAGTTCCCCCCTCCTCCCTTGCTCCCCGCTTCGCCCGGCGCCGCCATGGTCAGCCACCGCTGAAGTCGCGGCCGCCGTGCCCCGCTCGTCCCCGCGACTTGTCCAGGAGCTCTGGAGCCCTCGTCTCCGTCAAGTTGCTGTCCTGCTTCGTCTTGGGGAGCAGCACCATCACCGCACCATCTCCGTCAACGCTCGCGGCCACCTAAACTTCGCCGCGTCGATCCCCTGCTCTGCTGCTCCTAAACTGATCAACGAGCACTCCGTACGCTCCTCGGTGAGCTCCGCATCCTCCCTTTCCTCCATCTCGCGCTAGAACAAGCCGTTGCTAGCTGCCGCCATTGCCATGCCCCTGCTTCCGCCATGGAGCTCGTGGCTCACGCCCTCATCCACCCCGTGCTAAGCCCTCGCCTCCGTCGTGTTTCTGGAGAGCCCAAGCCTCGCGTGCGTGCAGTAGATCATCTCGGGCGAGCCCCTGGGCTCGACCCCGAGCTTGTCGTATTCCGGCCGCCGCTAGAACCGATGTCGACGCCGTTCCGGCCACCCCCATGACCATCCACCACCACCACGTGATGCGGCTCGCCGCGCTTGTTCGTTAGAGCCCAAGCACGCCTCCGGAGATGCCCTGTGGGCTAATCCCGAGCTCTCCGGAGCTCGGCGCCGCGTTCGGGCTCACCGGCGCTCTCCGGTGGCCGGTGCCGACGTGGCTGCCACTTGGCACCGTGGGCCCCGCCTCCCTGTCACTGACCACGGGCCCCACTGGGCCATGTTGACCAGTCAGCGCTGCTGACTGTGCCACCCGTGTCTATGACACGCGGGCCCCACCCCATTTAAACGGTTTTAAATAAATGAATAATTAGTTAATTAAATACTAATCAGTCACTGACTGCTGGGCTCCACCTGTTAATTAACTCAAATAATTAAATTAACCTCTCTGATTAAGCCACAATGTATGACATGTGGGTCCCCCATGTCAGGTTCAACTCTGGTCAGCCAGAGTTGACCTGCTGATGTCATGCTTAGGTCATGCTGACATCACTTACACTGTTTTCGAATAATGTTAATTTAAATAATTAAATAAATTCCAGAAAATCAATAAAACTTTAGAAAATCATATCTTTTAATCCGTAACTCTGATGAAAATAAATTATATATGAAAAATGATCAGAAAAATGAGACGAATTCGAATACGCTACCCACATACCTGTTAGATGCCTCTAACTATCTGAACATGCAACTTTTTGCTTGTTTCAGATAAATGAATAGTGCATGACTTTAGTAAAATAATTCCAAACAAATTTCTAAAATAACTAAATGACTTAGACATGTCTTCAGGCAACCCTGCACTGCACGTTAGCGTAGCCTGCTCCGTGTTGCTTACGTTTGCTCTATATTTATACTGTTTCCTCCCCCTCTTCTCTCTTGTTAGACCCCGACAACGATGTCGTCCCCGAGGCCGACGCAGGTCAGGAGCCCCGATCGACTACGGTGTTGACGACCCCTCCTTCTTGCCAGAGCAACCAGGCAAGCCCCCCTTTGATCATCCCGATATCGCCCATTCTATTTCTCATGCTTGCATTAGAATTGCTGCTGCTACTCCTTTACCTATTGTGATGCATAGCCTGTTTATTGTAACCTGCTGTTGATAATTACCTGCATATCCTAAACTGCTTAGTATAGGCTGGGTAGAGACCTATCAGTGACCCCACTTATCCCGACTGCCCCGCTGGATTTTTCGAAGACCCGATTAACGGGATTGAAGACCAGGCCCTGACACCGCACATCACCCCCCTTAGTTGTAACGATACTATAGCGTTACTATCGAGTGCCGAGGGTGAAACCTCTTGTAGCACTCCTGATGTTAACTCTGTAGAGTAGCTATTTGGTCGTGGTCATCGAGGGTGATTCCTCCTTCACCACTTCCGGTAACGACGCTGTCGTGCAACACATCAAGTGTGAACCCATTGAGGGTGATTCCTCCGAGTTCACCTTGACGGAGACATCGAGTAGGAATCCAACGAGGGTGATACCTCGGATTCCCCTGATGTTATGGACACACGGATACTTGGACTTTACATTGTTACTTGGATAGGCGGGTCGGCCCTGAGGGGTACCCGCGTGCGCCTGAGAGGCGAGTGTTGTGAAGACGGGTGCCTGTATGGTGCCCGAGTGCTGAATACGAGGCGCGGCCGGGCATTCTTAACCCTTGCAGCAAGTCCTCGAGACGGGACGACGGGGTCACATCTTTCGTGAGTCTCTGCTCGTTACCGCAAGCCCCTAGTCCTAACGATTTGGATATTTGATCCGAGTAGGCCTCTGGCCTGATAGCACTAACCATCACGTGGCATAGTATGGGCGTTCTGCATCGTAGCATCAGCCGACAGTTCTGTCAGACGTCCAGTTCAGCATTGTGGCACGGTCGGATCGTACCGACCCTCCGAGGCGGTGCTGGTATCCACCCTGCACACAACGACCCGGAGTGCACAGGGCGATGGCCCAAGACCCCTGAGTGCTTAGGATGTAGACCGGCGGGGACCTCTCTGCTGAGCTTTAGGTAGGGCTGCGGTGTGTCGTTCGACCGAGGCCGGGCATGACCCAGGAAAGTGTGTCCGGCCGGAGTTAATCGAGCGTGTTGGGTAAGTTGGTGCACCCCTGCAGGGAAGAAAACTTCTATCGATAGCCTGTCCTATGGTAACGGACACTCGGAGTTGTATCCTGATTGATACAATTTAGAACTGGATACTTGGATACTATGGCTCTGGGATTGCTTCTCGCAGGGAGTCAAGAAGGGATCTCCGGACGAGGTTGATGACTGTATGGCTCTAGGATTGCTTTCTCGCAGGGAGTCGAGAAAGGATCTATGGGTGTGGTTGAGACTTAATGTTACTACTACATTATATTGATCTGTTCTGCTCTCTTCTATTGCTGCAAGACCGATGAAGATGCTAGTCTTCGATAGGACTAGGCCTTCTCTCTATTCTGGCATTTCTGCAGCCCACTCCATATATACAGCCTCCCTTTGAAAATGTTGCATATGTAGTGTAGATCCTTGCTTGCTGAGTACTTCCGAGTACTCACGGTTGCTTTGTTTTCCATTTCTCCCCATATCAGTTTGTCGCGACCAGAGGACGGAGCCCCTGAGACAGCTGCCCCGTCGATCGACTACTACTACTACCCAGAGGATGGATACTGCTATGAGTTGACTGACGACCAGGAGTAGGATCGAAGGGTCCTAGGCAGGAGGCCTGCGCCTTTCGATCATAGTGTTTTATTTTGCCCCGCCTTTCTAAAGGCCTTTCTGTTTCTCTTTTAATATCTGTACTTAGATATCTGATGCTTCCGCTGACGCTTGTTCGCAAGCTTATCTATTCGAGCCCTCGAGGCCCCTGGCTTGTAATATAAAGCTTGTATGACTTTATTTATGTTTTAGAGTTGTGTTGTGATATCTTCCCGTGAGTCCTTAGGCTTGATCGTGTGCATTTGCGTGTATGATTAGTGCACGATCGGGCCGGGGGCGTCACAAGTTGGTATCAGAGCCGACTGACTGTAGGAACCCCCCTTTCCAACTCCTTTGCCGAAGTTGAGTCTAGTAACCGAAAACTGTTTTACTAACTTGGCTGTGTGGCCTACGGGCCCATGTCGCCAATTGGGTGGTATTAGTATCTTTTACTCCTCGACCTTTACTCTGGGACTCTGATCTCTCTTCTATTCGGGTTAAATGATTTTACTAACTCTAAACTCTAGGTTCTCGTAAATACTTCCTCCCGGAGAGCCCCGACATTACCGATGATCGCTTGCTTCGCAAGAAGATTCTACGGATACTCCTCGATGTTTCTCGAAACCCTGTGCCCACTACTTTGCAGTTCCTGACCACCGATAAACTCCAATGGAAAACTACTTCCCCCTGTGGTTCATATAATCGTTCAAATTACTCTCGGGTTCTATCCGACATATCGAAATACTATTCGACATTTCGAGAATTCTTAGAAATTTTCTTTCCGGCTCAAACATCGTCCCGAACATGAGCTGGATTCTCGACCAATCTATTTGCCGTCGCTTGTACCCCTAAGTCTATTCAATTAACCATCCTTAACCAGAGTGATTGCTTCTGATCCCTTGCTTTGGAAATCATAACTCCTTTGCATTTGAGCTTTGAATTAATGTCTTTGCATTGATTCTTCTTCTGGTTGTGTGCCTATGCTCACGTCAGCTCTGTTATGGACCCTCAGATCCTTTGATGAGTTATCATCCGATATTGTCCTTAACATCCAAAGTCTTGTGAGTTTTCCCCTAATACATATTGCCTTTGGTAAATTGTATTCTCTGCTTTGCCAACCTTGCTCCGCTCTCGAGCTTGAGTTATTTACTCCTGAAGTTCGTGGTATATGTTCCTAAGATGCCCCAATGGGTTGAACCTATGCTTTTCCCCCAGAACATGTGAACCCAAAAGTTATGCGGGTTATACTCTACTGGTGTTTCGTCAGATAAATTTTTAACCCTACAATTTCTTTGAAAGCGAGGAGTGAATGGAAGGTTATGCATTGAAGAACTGGGAGTCGACCTTGAACCTTTGTGTTCATGCCCATGGAAATGATGTAGATCCTATCGTGGAAGCTTCTTGTAATAATAATTATTCCCTTGTTATAAATTCATCTTGTATCTGTGAATTGACCCCTTGCAATCATGGTTCCAACCATGATTGTCCTTCTTTGATCCCATTTCTCGGACAAGTTAAAATTACTTGTCTTTTGTAGATCATTTCACCTGTCCAACCTCTAATTCTGATCTACCTTCAAGTATTGCCCCATGCTATCTCATGATTATCGTGTCATTGCACTACCTCTCGTGAATTCTTATTGGAATGATACTCCATCACATCATTACTAGCCCGATCGGCTATATCATTATCGTGTCGATTTTTAATTATGCTACCTGGTCCTTGTGCCCGGAGCAACTTCTCGATGATGAGCGAAGCTTACGTCGTTCTTCTCATCTTATCATTTCACCTCAAACAAGCTTGACTTCGAGCTTGTGACGAATCCGCGGTTCTCATAGCCTTTCACTTCATCCTTCCTTTTACTTGATGTCGTCGCTGCTCGATGGCATCTTCATAGTCTCTCGACAAAATTTGTCGTGATCACCATCAACACTTTGGCTTCTTCAGAGATGTCAATTAAACTCATGGCTAAAAATACCATCCTTGCCCTCGTTGAATTGCGATACCATCTACAACATCCTTGACTTCCTCTCAACACAGACTTGTGTAGGAGATATGGCCTAGAGGCAATAATAAGTGTTATTGATTATCTCCCTGTTCATAATTAGGTTTAGGTTCCATGCTATAACTGCTATGGTTCTCGAGTCTGCAAAAAAAACGAGGCTTGGAGGAAGACTCATATGCACGTGTGGGATAATAAACGATAAAATGTATTCCTAGTCAAGCCTCTATGACTGGCTCAAGTGTTGCATGATGATTCTGTTTTCCTGATCATGGGCATGTCTATGCCAGCAACTTTGAGGGCACAATGTTATAAGAACATTTGTGTTGAATCGACCCGATTGATGTTATGCTATGAGATTCATTCGTCACAAGTTAATGGTTAATAACATAGAGATGGTTAACGTTTGCATGATTCCTCAGACCATGAGAGTATCGAGTTTCTTCATGCTTGATTCATGAACTTTGGGGTTTGTTAAAGGTCATCCGTAACTGGATGGCTATTACGGCGGCTTACGGGTTCATGGGAAAGTATGTTAATAACTTGATAGCTCAATATTGGGATTTGCTCCTTCGACGATGGAGAGATATCTCTGGGCCCTCTCAGTGTTACGGTATCCATCATCGTCTGGCCAGACACTTTGTGATTTGATCACGGGGATGCCGGAACACGGTAACGAGAAAAGAGAACAATACCGGTAATGAGGTAACTAGCATAGTGGACAAGTTGTTGATCCACGGGAATGCCAACATGTATCACCTCGGGTATTTGTAACATATCGCGAAGCAACAGGAATAGCACACGGCAACTGGAGGTTCACTCGAATATTCATTCGTGTGGGTATAGGGGTCAATATGGGTGTCCACGGCTCCGATGTTGATCATTGATCGGAAGGGGTTCCGAGTCATGTCTATACTTCACCGAACCTATAGGGTCACACGCTTAAGGGTCATCTATCTGCTGAATACTAGACAGGGAGTCTGAGAGAAAGTTTTCGGGAAAAGTTTTCCGGAGACAGCGGAAAAGTTCCGACGAGAGAGGTCATCGGATGAGTTCCGGTGATACTGAAAAGTTGTTTCAGAGGATACCATAAAGTCAAATTGGTTTCGGGACATGCCTGATAATTCTTGGAGGGTGCCAGAATCATTCTGGAAACTTTCTGGAATTTTCGGAGACGAAAACCGGAAATGTTCCGGAGCTGCCGAAACCGCTTCAGATGCTTTTCGCAGATGAAATCACTAAACTGGAATTGTTCCAGAACGCTTTGAAAATTATTTTAGTGGGTACTTGAAATGTTCTAAGCCCACATAAATATTTTCAGTTCGAACGGATGCTGAAAAATGTCGTCATGAATAGTGAAAGTGCTTTTTGGGATTTTTTATGGAAAGCACCTTTTGGGAAATTTCCCAAAAGGCTTCTAGAAGCCTTGGCCACTAAGGAAGCCCCCTTGGGGGGGCCCCCCAAGGGGTGACCGGCCATGGAGGGTGGAGCTCCATGGAGCTCCACATGGCACTCCTTTTTGCTTTATTCTTTATGTAAATGACATAAAGTGGGGGTACTTTTGGTATTTGTGAATGCCAACTTTACCCCTTGGCTTTCCTATAAATAGAGGAGAGTGGGCTGCCCACAAACTTCATCCCTTCTCACATACAAGTGCCATGCAATGATCTGGCTTCTCTCTCCCTCCCACGAAAAGAGTTTCGTAGAGCCGAAAGGCTGTCTGGGTTCCGGTGGGAACTAGTTCTGGATGGCGAAGCCCTGCCGGATAGATGACACCGTATGTGTGCAACTCTGTAGAGAGGTCGTAGTTTCAATCTTAGTGCCCGAGGGGCTGTTCGTGAGTGCCTCCCAAAGGGCTGTCCAAGTGACGGTCCAAGTTCTGTGAGTCCTCCCGAAGGGCTGTCCGAGTGACCGTTCGAGTTTCGAAGGTCCTCCCGAAGGGCTGTCCGCGACACCGTCCGGGGGACTGTTCGACCGCCTCCCGGAGGGCTGTCCGAAGGGAAGACGAGGGTATACATCCTCGCGGTTGTGAGGTTGTAAATCCTAGCTGCGGGGATCTGCACCGCCGATCGTCATCGACTCTACTTCCGCTGCGCTACGAGTCGGTAACGAAAATGATCAAACCTTGTATGCAGTCTCCATAGTGGTCCTGGGCTGGTGCGTAGGTCGGAAATTTTTCGTTTTCTGCTGCGTTACCCTACAACTTGATCATGTGTTGGTCATACCTTGAGTTCCTTGTTATCCCTGGAACTGATCCTTGAATATTTCTTGTGATCTTCAATTGCAATCTTTGCTTGAAACACCATGTTACTGCTACCTCGAAGCATGACTATGGTATTCCGAATATCATCGAGAACATTGAAAGCGCAATGCTAAATGCTTCATGATCAATTGTCCAAACACCGTTGTATGGGTAATATCATGAAACTTTCCTCGCCCCTTTTTCTACATACTTTTGAACTTGTTGTCCTATCATGTATATCCTGCTCCACTTTTCCTTGAGCATGATGTACTCCCAATTCTTGTGTGTAAACACATTTTCCTTTCCATTGGTTTGTTTAACCTTATCGTGATTTATATGATCTAAGCAGAAATAATTCCCTGCTTACATAACACCCCGATGTACAACCTTCTCAGTGAGACTCTGTTACTAATGTTGATGACATTCTGGAAACCACCGATGGACGAGAACTTTGCCTATTGGTCCGCCTCGTTCAACGAGCAGGAAAATGGTTCTCTTCGTCCCTCGCCCTTGGTACCGATGTTGTTGCCGACATAACCGACAGACTATCCTCTGACATGCCTTGCTTACATGATCGTGCGAGACGTCACCGCCCTTCCTACTTTCAACCCACATGGTGGGCCATAACCCACAGTTCCACAGGATCGAAACCTCACTCTCCTGTACACCCCCCTGTTCCCAAAGTTATTCCTCGCGCGTGCCCTCGTATGTAATTCACGGGCCACCATCCTAGTGGTCTATTCTGGTACCAGACACAATACTTATTCTCGTTGCTCTGGACCCCTTTCACACCATGTTCAGACATCGAACGATTATCTATCTGTTTGAAACTTCTTATTGTCCCTTCCTACTTTGCTCTCGATGTTTTTCATTTGTTCAACTCGAGAGATACTCTTATGCCTTCGATCCCATATAAATTGGAGTTGCCGCCGCAATTCTCTCGTATCCACGATGTCTTCCATGTGTTGCAACTTCGTCAATGCTTCAAGGAATCTCCGCGCCGAGCTGTGGATCATGAAATGCTCGAATTGCATGATGATCTTTCATATAAGGAGCATCCGATCCGCATCCTCGATGAAGCTGAACGTCGGACCCGTCAGAAGGTTACCAAGTTCCTCAAAGTGCAGTGGTCAAATCATACTGAAGATAAAGCCACTTGGGAACGCGAGGATAATCTTCATGCGGAATACCCCGAACTTTTTCTTTCTACCTCTTAATTCTCGAGACGAGAATTCTTGTTAGTGGAGGAGATTTGTAACACCCCCAGTGGTTAACTACAGTAACCACCCTTTTGATTATGCCATGTCATCATGATTATCAGTGCCTAAACATCATTCGCATCATATTGCATTTCAACTCCTAAGTCAAATTCAAGATTTAAATGAAGGCGGAAAATAAAAATTGTTCAACATAGAAACTAAAATGTTCAATAAATAGAAAATATTGCAGAGACCATTCTAAAATTGTAACCAACATTTAGTAAATTGGGTAAGTGACTCAAACAACCTCAAACAGTGGCTGAAAATAATATTTAGCAACCTTTTAATTTGTTTAAAACATTTATGAAATGATATTTTGCCCAAACTAGTTTTAGGTGTTAGGGAATAAAGCACTGCTATTTATGGTCTAGGTCACACTTTTTACAAAAACCATTTGGGGCCTAAACAGTTAGGCAAACAGAAAAGAAAAAGAAACAGAAAAGAGAAAAAGGAAAAGGCCTAAAGCGTCTATTGTGCACTCGGCCTACCGCTACAGCCGCGGCCCAGCCCACTCCCGCGCTTTCCGCCACCTCGCGCACTGCTCACGCCGCTCCTGTCGAGCACCTGGAGTGCTGGCGAGAGCAGGAACCAAAAACACAAAACAGAGGCGATCAAAAACGAGACGAAGCCGAGAGGTTGGGTTAAAAGGGCAACCCCGCGCTCCCCCCTCGCGAACCCTAGCCCATTCCCCCCTCCTCCCTCGCTCCCCGCTTCGCCCGGCGCCGCCATGGTCAGCCACCACTGAAGCTCGCGGCCGCCGTGCCCCGCTCGTCCCCGTGACTTGTCCAGGAGCTCTGGAGCCCTCGTCTCCGTCAAGCTGCTGCCCTGCTTCGTCTTGGGGAGCAGCACCATCACCGCATCGTCTCCGTCAACGCTCGCGGCGACCGAAACTTCGCCGCGTCGATCCCCTGCTTTGCTGCTCCTAAACTGATCAACGAGCACTCCGTACGCTCCTCGGTGAGCTCCGCATCCTCCCTTTCCTCCATCTCGCGCTAGAACGAGCCGTTGCTAGATGCCGCCATTGCCGTGCCCCTGCTTCCGCCATGGAGCTCGTGGCTCGCGCCCTCGTCCACCCCGTGCTAAGCCGTCGCCTCTGTCATGTTTCTGGAGAGCCCAAGCCTCACGTGCGTGCAGTAGATCATCTCGGGGCGAGCACCTGGGCTCGACCCCGAGCTTGCCGTATTCCGGCCGCCGCTAGAACCGATGTCGACGCCGTTCCGGCCACCCCATGACTATCCACCACCACCACGTGATGCGGCTCGCCGCGCTCGTTCGTTAGAGCCCAAGCACGCCTCCGGAGATGCCCTGTGGGCAAATCCCGAGCTCGCCGGAGCTCGGCGCCGCGTTCGGGCTCGCTGGCGCGCTCCGGTGGCCGGTGCCGACGTGGCTGCCACTTTGCACCGCGGGCCCCGCCTCCCTGTCCCTGACCACGGGCCCCACTGGGCCGTGTTCACCAGTCAGCGCTGCTGACTGTGCCACCCGTGTCTATGACACGCGGGCCCCACCCCATTTAAACGGTTTTAAATAAATAAATAATTAGTTAATTAGATAATTAGTTAGTTAAATACTAATCAGTCACTGACTGCTGGGCTCCACCTGTTAATTAACTCAAATAATTAAATTAACCTCTCTGATTAAGCCACAGTGTATGACATGTGGGTCCCCCATGTCAGGTTTGACTCTGGTCAGCCAGAGTTAACCTGCTGATGTCATGCTTAGGTCATGCTGACGTCACTTATACTGTTTCGGATAATGTTAATTTAAATAATTAAATAAATTCCAGAAAATCAATAAAACTTTAGAAAATCATTTCTTTTAATCCGTAACTCCGATGAAAATAAATTATATATGAAAAATGATCAAAAAAATGAGACGAATTCGAATACGCTACCCACATACCTGTTAGATGCCTCTAACTATCTGAACATGCAACTTTTTGCCTGTTTCAGATAAATCAATAGTGCATGACTTTAGTAAAATAATTCCAAACAAATTTCTAAAATAACTAAATGACTTAGACATGTCTTCAGGCAACCCTGCACTGCACGTTAGCGTAGCCTGCTCCGTGTTGATTATGTTTGCTCTATATTTATACTGTTTCCTCCCCCTCTTCTCTCTTGTTAGACCCCGACACCGATGTCGTCCCCGAGGCCGACGCAGCTCAGGAGCCCCGATCGACTACGGTGTTGACGACCCCTCCTTCTTGCCAGAGCAACCAGGCAAGCCCCCCTTTGATCATCCCGATATCGCCCATTCTATTTCTCATGCTTGCATTAGAATTGCTGCTGCTACTTCTTTACCTATTCTGATGCATAGCCTGTTTATTGTAACCTGCTGTTGATAATTACCTGCATATCCTAAACTGCTTAGTATAGGCTGGGTAGAGATCTATCAGTGACCCCACTTATCCCGACTGCCCCGCTGGATTTTCCGAAGACCCGATCAACGGGATTGAAGACCAGGCCCCGACACCGCACATCACCCCCCTTAGTTGTAACGACACTACAGCGTTACTATCGAGTGCCGAGGGAGAAACCTCTTGTAGCACTCCTGATGTTAACTCTGTAGAGTAGCTATTTGGTCGTGGTCATCGAGGGTGATTCCTCCTTCACCACTTCCGGTAACGACGCTGTTGTGCAACACATCAAGTGTGAACCCAGTGAGGGTGATTCCTCGGAGTTCACCTTGACGGAGACATCGAGTAGGAATCCAACGAGGGTGATACCTCGGATTCCCCTGATGTTATGGACACACGGATACTTGGACTTTACACTGTTACTTGGATAGGCGGGTCGGCCCTAAGGGGTACCCGCGTGCGCCTGAGAGGCGAGTGTTGTGAAGACGGGTGCCTGTATGGTGCCCGAGTGCTGAATACGAGGCGCGGCCGGGCATTCTTAACCCTTGCAGCAAGTCCTCGAGACGGGACGACGGGGTCACATCTTTCGTGAGTCTCTGCTCGTTACCGCAAGCCCCTAGTCCTAACGATTTGGATATTTGATCCGAGCAGGCCTCTAGCCTGATAGCACTAACCATCACGTGGGCATAGTATGGGCGTTCTGCATCGTAGCATCAGCCGACAGTTCTGTCAGACGTCTAGTTCAGCATTGTGGCACGGTCGGATCGTACCGACCCTCCGAGGCGGTGCTGGTATCCACCCTGCACACAACGACCCCGAGTGCACAGGGCGATGGCCCAAGACCCCTGAGTGCTTAGGATGTAGACCGGCGGGGACCTCTCTGCTGAGCTTTAGGTAGGGCTGCGGTGTGTCGTTTGACCGAGGCCGGGCATGACCCAGGAAAGTGTGTCCGGCCGGAGTTAATCGAGCGTGTTGGGTAAGTTGGTGCACCCCTGCAGGGAAGAAAACTTCTATCGATAGCCTGTCCTGATTGATACAATTTAGAACTGGATACTTGGATACTATGGCTCTGGGATTGCTTCTCGCAGGGAGTCGAGAAGGGATCTCCGGACGAGGTTGATGACTGTATGGCTCTGGGATTGCTTTCTCGCAGGGAGTCGAGAAAGGATCTCTGGGTGAGGTTGAGACTTAATGTTACTACTACATTATATTGATCTGTTCTGCTCTCTTCTATTGCTGCAAGACCGATGAAGATGCTAGTCTTTGATAGGACTAGGCCTTCTCTCTATTCTGGCATTTCCATATATACAGCCTCCCTTTGAAAATGTTGCATATGTAGTGTAGATCCTTGCTTGCTGAATACTTCTGAGTACTCACGGTTGCTTTGTTTTCCTTTTCTCCCCATATCAGTTTGTCGCGACCAGAGGACGGAGCCCCTGAGACAGCTGCCCCGTCGATCGACTACTACTACTACCCAGAGGATGGATACTGCTATGAGTTGACTAATGACTAGGAGTAGGATCGGAGGGTCCCAGACAGGAGGCCTGCGCCTTTCGATCGTAGTGTTTTATTTTGCCCCGCCTTTCTAAAGGCCTTTCTGTTTCTCTTTTAATATCTGTACTCAGATATCTGATGCTTCCGCTGACGCTTGTTCGCAAGCTTATGTATTCGAGCCCTCGAGGCCCCTGGCTTGTAATATAAAGCTTGTATGACTTTATTTATGTTTTAGAGTTGTGTTGTGATATCTTCCCGTGAGTCCTTAGGCTTGATCATGTGCATTTGCGTGTATGATTAGTGCACGATCGGGCTGCGGGCGTCACAGTGAGCGGGGAGAGGTGATCTCGGGGAGGAGAGCTAGGCGGTGGGGAACGGCGGGGATCGCCGGAATCTGGCGGCGGCATGGGGTGGAGAAAGGGGATCGAGGAAGACGAGAGAGATGCGATCCAACGTGGGTGTGTGTGTGCGTGGGTTGGGCGTGGGTGTGTGTGCATCGTGGTGGGGCCCAGTGCTGTGTGGGTCGTGGGTGGGTTTGTGCCAAGTCATCGATCTGTGGGATCGATCCGTGGCATGCGTTTCTTCTTTGCCGTCTGCTGGGGGCGGGGGCGGCCGTTAGATACGTTAGGTTATTTTCTTTGCCGTCTGCTTTCGGGCTCTTTGCCGTCTGCTAGCAGATGGCAAAGAATGTGGCCGTTATGTTGTTCTCATTAGTGGGCCAACCACCCTCTTTGCCGTCTGCTAGCAGACGACAAAGATTCTATGCCGTCAGCTAGCTGACGACAAAGAGTAGGCTGACGGCAAACACCCTCTTTGCCGTCCGCTCTATCTTTGCCGTCAGCTTTCTGTTAGCTGATGGCAAAGACCTTCTTTGCCGTCAGCTAGCAGACGACAAAGAGCTGGCTGACGGCAAAGATCCGGATTCCAGTTGTGAATAACCATTTTATTATTGCCTCTAGGGCATATTTCCAACACTATCTGCCCTTACATGTGCCAAGGCTTATTTACCGGAAATTGATCCGGCTCAATTAGTAGATGGGTTTCCCGAATTCAACACTGATGACACCCTGTTTAGTAAGAAGGATTGTCTGCGGTGCATGAAAGAGACCCGGGTGGCGGCGATGGCACTTGCGAAAGAGCTGGACATCACCAAGTACCAAGCCGGTTACTCTGAAGCCGGCAAACGCATAAATCCCCCGAACCCACAACCTGTGGGCCTTACACCTCGTCGTAAGCAAACCTTTGCCCCTGAAATTAACCCTACAACTGTGATGAGGGCAGATTCAGTATTTGAAGCTTTGCAATCCATTCAGTGGCTTGCGGATGACCCCAGACCTCAGGGGCAGAAGAGGTGGTTCTTGAAGGTCGAGAAGAGTCAGTTCATGGTGACCCGTCACCCAGTGGTGCAAATGTCGACCCGGAGGGCCATACCACCGACTCACAGCCGTGAAACTCTTAAAGTGATGTAGTGATAAAACTTGATCAAATTTTGGCCCTGAAGTGGCTTTGTAATAGCTGGTAGAAACCTTTCGTAATTTGTCAATGCCTTCATGCATTTGAGCCGTCTTTAACTTTTGAATCTGTGATGACTGTTGATAGCGCTAAGTATGCATGTTTGCTCAAATTGATTGTATGACCTGGATTCCATAGCCATGGTTGAAAATATAACCCGACAGAATATGTATCTTTGAGGAATCCCAAAGTGTTGTAGTATACTGCAAAGCTGCAGGTGGATATTCCAAGGCCGGGTCAAACTTGTGACATGGCAGAGAGATAAGAAACTTTTGAAACCTGCAAAAGTACACACACACACACACATATATATATATATATATATATATATATATATATATATATATGAATACGAAATAATAAACTATAGAAAAATACAGAATAAGCCGGCTTTCGAGGCACGACATAAACACCGGCTTTTGAGACTCGAGTCTGATTTGCTTTCATGAAGTAGGCCTTGTAGCCTCTTTTGGTTTATCCTAGCTCTCTAAAAGCCAGCTCTCACGTGACTTAAGCCTGTGTTTTAACTTTGGTAAGTTCAGGGTCAACAAGGGCCATAATAGGCATCAATGTGATTGACTTAACAAAAGTACAGCCGGGTCACCTTTTCGGAGTAGCATCAAGCTGACAGGCAGGTTTAACCAAGTAATATATTGGCATTTTGCCGGGTCAAGAGGGTTACGAAAAGCTAAACTCGATGAGTTGGAAGCCCCCAAGTGAACAATGATCAGAATAAAGATTGATCACACAATTTTTAGATGACAAAGACAAGCTCCAGAGTTTAGAGATGCCAACTTTATTTCATTGATCATAATTGAGCAGGATACCCATGTTTAGATTGTGCATCATGGCGACTAGTTTTATTTTGTAACCTTACTTTTCGCCAATAAGATAGGGTACTCATATTTGAAATGCGCATCGTGGCAACTAGTCCTCTTTGGCAACCTTTACTTTTTCGCCAATAAGGCAGGATACCCATGTTTGAACTGCGCATCATGGCAGCTAGTCCTCTTCGGCAACCTTTACTTTTTCACCAATAAGGCAGGAAACCCATGTTTGAATAGTGCATCATGGCCGCTGGTCCTCTTTGTCACCCTTGGCATTTGATGACAGTAAGACCCTAATTTTCGCTCAAATATATTTCCCTTCCCTGGATTTGACTCCCGTCTTTTTTCTCGGTGTTATTAGTTTTCTCTAGCTCTTGGGTATATGAAGATGGTCATTCAACCTTTCCTTTCCTGTCCAATCAGAGATTCTCTCCGGTCCAACCTTGCCACCCAAGATATATTCTCAGGACGTTGCCATCGGAACCCTACCTTTCGAGTTATCAGAAGGGAAACCCTAGTCTCTTCAGTTACAAAGGAACCCCAATTTCCTTGATCTTCTGCCTCCCAGACTTTTCCGAGTGATCATCCTATCTTTGTAAAGCCTGTATATGCAAAAATATTGCCAAGTCATTTGCAATATTTTTCATTTATAATTAATTCCTTTTTCTACCAGTTGAAGGAATTAAATCCAGGAAAATATCAATCCATCTCCAAAGTTCACGAAAACTTGTGGAGATATTCCTTGTGATCATATTAAGCTCCCAAAAAAAATTATGGCCATAATTAAATAGGAGAAATTGCATTTTCCTATTTAAAGCCAATATTGCATTTTGTGCCCTTTCTAAAGGAACTACCATTTTGGTAGCGAAGAAAAATGCCAAATAAATTGTGGAGCTTCGCCTATTCATATCTTCACCATTTCCATCAAGAACCCAAGTCCCATAGTTCAAATTTTGAGCACAACATCAATTTGCAAATTCTGTCCAGTTGGGCAAATTGCAAAGGAAGTGCTTGAACCCTTGATTTATTTGAGCTGAAATTTTTCATGGAGATTAACATTGATAAATAACTCATGGAAACCAAAAATCAGCTCAATCCATCTATCCATTCTTCCATAGCAATTTTCCTAAATTTCTGTCCATTTGGAAGCTCTGTGAAGGAAGTACCACTTTGGCATTTCCAAATGATCTGAAACTTTTCCAGTATCTCCATATATTCAAATCATCACTCTCCACAAAAATTCAACCCAATCCATTTAGTCATTTGAGCACAGCTTGCATTTCCAGTTTCTGACCAGATTGCCTAGTTGTGAAGGAAGTATATGCAAATGGGGTCCAAATGACTTCAAATTTTGCCAGCGTTTAGTCCTTCATACCATATTTCATTTTGGCAAGGGTTCAGCCCCACACTCTCATCCATTTCTCCACAGATATTGACCAGAGTTGTTGTCCAGAATCTTGTTTCAGAGGAATTCCACAGTTTAAAGATCTTCAACTGGGTCCAACTATCCTTGTCATCTAGTCGATCATCAAGACACCTGCGAGACTGGGACTGGTAGCCATTTAAGGGCTTGGCCACACGGTGCCCGCGGAGACCACGCGTCGGCCACGCCAAATCTGGTGCTCTGCGCGTCGGCAGCGTCGGGTCGCGTCGACCAGCCCATCCACGGCTGCCTCTGGTTGTCCGGGCACGCCGACGTCGCCGTTGCCGCCCACACAGCCCTCCTAGAACCCTCTCCCTCTTCTTCTTCTTCCCCGACGCGCCAGCTCCACCGCTGCACAGTGCACGCCCGTGACCCGCCGCCGTATACTGACGAGCTCGAGCTCTCCCGAAGCCCTAGCTCACCTCCCCATGCATTCCCGTGAAGCTCCGCGACAGCTGCAAGCCTCCCATCCGTCGCCTCAAAGCTCCAATGCCATGGCCAGCGCATAGCCACTGCCGAACCTATCCACTCTCGCCGGCGACCTATAAATAGGATGCCCCGTCTCCTCCGGCACTCACAACCTCCTCCCCTCTCCCTCTGAAGCGTCCTCGCACCCGCGCCTGGCCAAACCTCTCGCCGGAGCACAGCAATTTAGCCAGAGCACCGCCATGGCTATCGTTCGGCCTCCGGCCCAATTCCCACCTTGGGCCTTCCCCAGCACCACCCGAACCCACAACCACACGCCCCACCCTCCGCCGCCCATGCTCATACCTTCGCCCGGCCTCGCCGGCCACCCGAGCACTTCCATTGCCGCGGCGCTGCCTCCCATGGCCATGGATGCAGCCGTGCCACCAGCCGTCCCCGCCGCCCATAGATCCCACCACCGGATGCCCCGATCAGCGGCTGACCAGTCCACGTTGTCGCTCGCCCTCGGGGCCCATTGGAGCGCCAGCGGCCACTGGAGCAACAGCGCTTAGCCGCGGTGTGGAGCTAAGGGAGGGAAGTAAGAAGAAGAGAGGAGGAGGAGAGAGAGAAGCCGGTGGGTCCCGCTTGTCAATGACCCAGCCGGCCGGGCCCGCAGGCATAAGTGGAAACGTCTTTTCGGTCATGCGTTTTCTCGACTAGGAAAACGCAATCTGCCGTGGCCTCAGCCAGAAATACGTTTCCTTCTTCGGAAGACGTACTCACAAAAATGCGCCTTCTCTTTTTCCAGCCGCCGGCCGAAACACTTAAGTTGCGGGCGTTCGTTAGTTTAGGGCAGAAACGGACACTTTTCTGTTTGTTTTCTGACTAACGAACAAACGTCCGTAACTCCGCAACCGTAACTTCGATTGAGGTAAAACCAATGCTCACGTCTTCAGTTCGTCGAGCCCGTTCCGATGGTATCATTTTCATAATGTTTACAAATTAAAAAATGACTATTTTGCCCATGCCCTTCAATCAGCCCTCCGAGAGAGAATATGTTCCTGCGAATTCTTCCGCGAGATGATCGCACTTCTTCCCGGAGTATTCTTGGACCCCCAGGAAAGCCGACCATCTAATATATGCCCTAAAGCATTGCTCTGTGTTATTCTTGCATGTTAATTTAATGATTATGCCTGTGATAGAAATAATTAAACTTCTGCTAGATTGCACTTACTGTTTACATTACTTGCCAATGCCTATTATGTTATTGCACTAGTGACTCGTATATGACAATTGGGAGATATGTTGTTATGTTTCCATCGTGCATTACTATTGTTAATGCAATGATTAAGTAGATGACTTAATAATGACAACCTCCTCCGTCGGCTGGATCGTGTCATAGTGTCACCTAACCGAGCTCATCAGTGCAACCACACTTGCCTGGATGGGGAGGCCCTGACTTGGTCTAACCTCATGCTCTTTTACCGGTACCACCAAATAGGAAAGGTTATGTGTGCATGCTACCCTGGCCCGGTGGGCGACGATAACCTTGTGAGCCCAGTTGAGTTATTTGCCCGCTTCCCCGTTTGGGACAGTTTAGTTGGCCACGACGGTGGCAGGTGTCACGGGGTGACACAGGGGCCACCCAGGGCATGAATCCGGGGGAGGATGATTGTCGGTGGTACGATGGAGGAGTCACGGGTTAGGCAGGTTTTTTTTGGAGCAGCACTGGTCCACGCGAATGGGAGTACGAGGCCCGGAGCTCTAGGGTGTGGGTAAAGTGCGCAACCTCTGTAGAGTGTAAGAATCTATTAGAATAGCCGCGTCCACGGTATTGGGCACAGTTTGTACTAGGCCACTATTTGGTCTGTGTCGAGTCTGGTGGAACAAACCTTATGATGTTAATAATGAACCAGAGAAAGCATGGTTTGTCAGACTTGTAGTGCAGACCCATGGACATCAGATGATGTCTGGGATATGAATGATAGCAGTGCGATGGCTATGAGATGAGTGGTCGGATGACCACAAGAGTAAATTGGATTTGGTTATGGTTTGGTTTGGATCCTGAGAATGTTCGGAGTATGAGTTATTTACTTGCCATACTTTACTTTACTTTAGTAGTATCACACTGGATAATCCTGTTATGACATGATAATTAATATTGCTAGATAGGTATGCTATGCCATGATAATTAATGTTGCTCTAATAACAAATACATGCTTGAATGTCATGGATTGCTTTGCTTGGTGTATATGTTAGTTCGGTTTGCTTGCGAGTACATTCAAAAGTACTCAGCGGCCTTTAACGTGGCCAGGTTCACATAAGGATCCGTCGTCTGTCGTCGAGGAGCCGGAGCGTTCGCGATCTAGAAGAGTAACCCTGTCAGATCCCTGTGGATTGGAGCCGCACCAAGACCATGCAGCCTTAGCTAGAGCTTTTCCGCTACCATCACTCTTATAATATATCATGTAAGACTTATATATCCATTAATAGAAAACCTGTGTTTATGATACTTGTTGTAAACGCGCATGCCAGAGTGATTTCCTGGGCTGGTATGTGCGGCGACTATCTGGCTACAGTGGTAATCAGGCGGGGCGCCACAATGGATGGTAGCAGAGCAGCCAGGCTGACTATAGGTTACCCTATCCAGACTTCATTGTCTTGTGCCCAGTAGAAAGCCCAGATGGATTTTAGCCATCTTTGCCAAGCAGGCACGCCTACTATTGATCATAAGGCAACCCCATTGGTTTTTGGCTACATTAGACCCCAACTCTCGTGGCCTTTGCCTCCGGTGTGAAATGCTCACACCCGACAACGACCCATCAGCCCTGAACCCCTAAGTATACCAGCTATCCTTACCTTGCTTGCTAACCATGGCAATTCTCTTCTTAACTCTGGTTTCCTTTGTGAAATGCCTATAAATTCTATCTTTTCCCCAACAACCTTAGGATCGTTGACTAAGCCATTTTGGCTATGGTCATGCATCGAGTGTGATGTTCTCTAAGGCAATAGTAGGAGCTTGACACCAGTGCTACCAGGAGCAATGTGCGGTTTCGCTTCTAAATCCTTAGAGGTGCATCGAGTGCGCTATACTAGTTATACTAGTGGATCCTCGGCCACATGTGTAAGGTCCACAAAATTTGAGCTTTATTTGCTTTTTGGTTTTTCGCGATTCTTGTTTCTTTTGTCGGTTCTGTCTCTTCACTCTGACTGGATCCTTCCGCAAGTGCCATCAAGAAGACCAGCATGCAACTGGGATAATACCCAATAATCGCAATTTAGCAAGAGTCAAGTCAAGTGAACTGCCCAATATTTAGAACATCATACCGGATCTGTCAGGAATGAAGAATGGGTCAGAAGCAAAATATGTGTGCAACTGACAAGGGCAGAATATACCTGAGAGAGTTTGCCTCAGAATAGATCATGCCCAAGGAGCAGTCAGATGAGCTACCAAGAATGAATACCAGTAAGGACAAATTATTCCGTCTGTGATACAAGGATTATTTCAGTCAGCGAGGTGAACCGAGTCTTTTCTCAATGGACCCAAGAATCATGTATTACCCACCGAAGACATATCTCAAGAAAGTGAATGTGCCAAGAACAACAACAAAACTCCAGTACGTTGGTACAAATTTCAAAGCAAATCTTGGAGCCCACCGATGGAAATATAAAATTTTCTGGGCACTGTGACAAGGTTTGCAAGGAAAATGGATAAGTTCACGGTTGCCCAGAATCAATGAGAACTTCACATGCTTGGAAGCTCAGCTGAACCGAATGGATTTATCTGTCAACTGCTTATTATCGGCAACACTTGGTTTAAATGCAAAGGGTATTCCGAATTAATTAACAACATGAAGTCTGCATCAGTTGTACAACCTTTACACCAACAATGATCAGACCAGCAGAAGGACAAGCGATGTGCGTGACCATCGGAATATCTTCAGCCAAGGTATGGCCTATACCAAGTTTGGCTCTGCTATGGATAAAATTTTGGATACTTCGGAAGGAAGCCAGACTCAACCATAGATCCGACTGCGTACACAGTGAAAGGCTTCTGATATAAGGAACCCAGCCTTATTTCACAAGCTACCAGAGTGCCAATCTTCCTCGATATGCCACTTGGTGAGAAAAATCTTCCGGGGTACGGCACTTCCATCTTCCACCGCGTGCTACCGCGAAAAGCTTCCAGCACAAGAAACTCAACCTTCCTCAGTAAGCAACATGAGGAAAAGCTTCTGGGATGCGATACCCAGCCTTCTTCGACACACTACCCTGGCAGAAGCTTCGAGCATAAGGAATTCAGCCTTCTTCAACACGCCATCGTGCCTACAACAAGCTTGTCCAGAGCACAAACTAGTCCACATCCGCCTCAGAACTCAGTGGTTATGAAAGGATTTATCCTACACCTGCATATGTTGTGAGCATGCAGTCTAGTGGATCAGTTCATGCGAGCCACTCGTACACGGGAATGGTTGTGTTCAGCGAATCATTGGCCCCGTACTTCAAAGAAGAGTATGAGCACAGCCACCCCTACGAGATATCCAAGAGTAAGTTGTGAGAACAAGCTCGATCAGCCAGGAAAACAATCAAGGAGCAGTGTTGGCAGGTCATGACAGGTCCATCAAAGGAATCCACAAGAACAAAGAAGTGGTGTACAAACAACCTCCGTGATGGTCAATAACATACAACTTCAAAGACAAAGTGGTATTACCAATCCTCGTCACACTCTTGCATATGCGGCCACAATATTGCACTACTTGCGGTTACTAGTGAGATTGCCGCACTTATCATGAATATGGACCATGAACCAAGATAAGAGGCTATGCTCCGAAGGATACACCAGATGATAGTGATACTATGTTCAGCTCAGTGGTCATAGCAAGGACTACAGAGGCTATATACGACAGAGCCATCTCAACAAGCGACAGAGTTGGAAACAAGACATTCAGATAGAATAGCTAAAAGCACATGTACATCAGCATCAATAGCTCGTAGACGTCATAATAAGAGATTACTGTCTATGATTACTTTGTGACCATACCTAACATTTTAGTTGGGGGCATAACAGCAATAGCTCGATCATGTTGTTCCTTGAATTGTGGATCACCTAAGGACAAAGTCAGAATGCCTAAGATAGAAGGAAATGTCAGTACAGAACCCACAGCCAGACTGAGCATTCTGACATGGCAAAAAGAAATCCACCCCCACTCACTCAAGGCCATACGAGCACGTGAGCCTGGTACCAGAAAAGGATGTCTTGCGCATGACTGTCAGGATACAGAGTACCAAACAAAATCGAAGCAGTTACTTCCAGGCCATGGAAACCGAGATGTTTATTGGTATTACCCACTACCCCACCCAGCAACACCACTATCAGAATAAAAGGTACACCTGACAGGAAATAAAAGGATTCAAGAAAGTTGTGTGCAAAGACAACACATGGTCCATCAGAAGAGGCAGTTAAAGGGTCAGTGAACCAACGAAGACAAGACCGCTGATGGATCCAAGTCACACACAGGTAAGTCCCCCTTCACCGGGAGGTAAGCCTGGAAATCTCGAGGATGAGCTTTTCTTAAGGGGGGTAGGTTTGTAACACCCTGATTATCGCTCCTGTTTTTTTCCCTTCGTGGGATTTGACTCCCGTCTTTTTTCTCGGTGTTATCAGTTTTCTCTAGCTCTTGGGTATATGAAGATGGTCATTCAACCTTGCCTTTCCTATCCAATCAGAGATTCTCTTCGATCCAACCTTGCCACCCAAGATATATTCTCAGGATGTTGCCATCGGAACCCTACCTTCCGAGTTATCGGAAGGGAAACCCTAATCTCTTCAGTTACAAAGGATCCTCAATTTCCTTGATCTTCTGCCTGCCAAACTTTTCCGAGTGATCATCCTATCTTTGTAAACCCTGGATATGCAAAAATATTGCCAAGTCATTTGCAATATTTTTCATCTATAATTAATTCCTTTTTTGTGAGTTAAAGGAATTAAATCCAGGAAAATACCAATCCATCTCAAAATTTCCTGAAAACTTGTGAAGATATTCCTTCTGATCAAATTGAGCTCCCATAAAAATATTGGCCATAATTAAATAGGGGAAATTGCATTTTCCTATTTAAAGCCAATATTGCATTTTGCGCCCTTTCTAAAGGAACTACTATTTTGGTATTCAGGAAAAATCCCAAATAAATTGTGCAGCTTCTCCTATTCATATCTTCACCATTTCCATCAAGAACCCAAGTCCCATAGTTCAAATTTTGAGCACAACATCAATTTGCAAATTCTGTCCAGTTGGGCAAATTGCAAAGGGAGTTCTTGAACCCTTGATCTATTTGAGCTCAAATTTCTCATGGTGATTAACATTGATAAATCACTCATGGAAACCAAAAACTAGCTCAATCCATCTATCCATTCTTCCACAGCAATTTTCCTAAATTTCTGTCCATTTGGAAGCTCTGTGAAGAAAGTACCACTTTGGCATTTCCAAATAATCTGAAACTTTAACAGTATCTCCATATATTCAAATCATCACTCTCCACAAAAATTCAACCCAATCCATTCAGTCATTTGAGCACAGCTTGCATTTCTAGTTTCTGACCAGATTGCCCATTTGTGAAGGAAGATATGCAAATGGGGTCCAAATGACTTCAAATTTTGCCAGCATTTAGTCCTTCATACCATATTTCATTTTGGCAAGGGTTTAGCCCCACACTCTCATCCATTTCTATACATATATTGACCAGAGTTGTTGTCCAGAACCTTGTTTCAGAGGAATTCCTTAGTTCAAAGATCTTCAACTAGGTCCAACTATCCTTGTCATCTAGTTGATCATCAAGACACCTCCCAGACAGGGTCTAGTAGCCATTTAAGGGCTTGGCCACGCGGTGCCCATGGTGACCACGCGTTGGCCACGCCAAATCTTGCGCTCTGCGCACCGGCAGCGTCGGGTCGCGTCGACCAGCCCATCCCCGGCTACCTCTTGTTGTCTGGGCACGCCGACGTCGCCGTTGCCGTCCACGCAGCCCTCCTAGAACCCTCTCCCCCCTTCTTCTTCTTCCTCGACGCGCCAGCTCCGCCGTGGGATAGTGCACGCCTGTGACCCGTCGCCGTATACGGACGAGCTCGAGCTCTCCCGAAGCCCCAGCTCACCTCCCACTGCATTCCCGTGAAGCTCCGCGACAGCTGCAAGCCTCGCATCCATCGGCTCGAAGCTCCAGTGCCATGGTTAGCTCATAGCTGCGGCCGAACCTATCCACTCTCGCCGGCCGCCTATAAATCAGTTGTCCTGAGCTCCTCCGGCACTCAAAACCTCCTCCCCTCTCCCTCTGAAGCACCCTCGCACCCGCGCCCAGGCAAACCTCTCGCCAGAGCACGGCAACTTAGCCAGAGCACCGCCATGGCTGCCGCTAGGCCTCCGCCCTAACTCCGACACTGGGCCTTCCCCAGCAACACCTGAACCCACAACCACACGCCCCACCCTCCGCCGACCATGCTCATGCCTTCACCCGGCCTCGCCGGCCAACCGAGCCCTTCCATTGCCGCGGCGCTGCCTCCCACGGCCATGGATGCAGCCGCGCAACCAGCCGTTCCCGCCGCCCATAGATCCCACCACCGGATGCCCCGCTCAGTGGCGGACCCGTCCACGCTGTTGGCCGCCCTCGGGGCCCACTGGAGCACCGGCGGCCACCGGAGCAACGGCGCTCGGCCGCGGCGTCGAGCAAAGGGAGGGAAGTAAGAAGAAGAGAGGAGGAGGGGAGAGAAAAGCTGATGGGTCCCGCTTGTCAATGACCTAGCCGGCTGGGCCCGTAGGCTTAAGTGGAAACGACTTTCCGATAATGCGTTTTCTCGACTAGGAAAACGCAATCTGCCGCGGCCTCGGCCAGAAAAATGTTTCCTTCTTCGAAAGACGTACTCACAAAAATGCGCCTTCTATTTTTACAACCGACAAGCCGAAACACTTAAGTTGCGGGCGTTCGTCAGTTTAGGGCAGAAACGGACACGTTTCTGTTTGTTTTCTAACTAACGAACAAACGTCCATAACTCCGCAACCGTAACTTCGATTGAGGTAAAACCAACGCTCACGTCTTCAGTTCGTCGAGCCCGTTCCGATGGTATCATTTTCATAATGTTTACACATTCTAAAAATGACCATTTTTCCCTTGCCCTTCAATCAGCCCTCCGAGAGAGAATCTGTTCCGGCGAATTCTTCCGCGAGATGGTCGCACTTCTTCCCGGAGTATTCTTCGACCCCCAGACAAGCCGACCATCTGATATATGCCCTAAAGCATTGCTCTGTGTTCTTCTCGCATGTTTAATTAATGATTATGCCTGTGATAGAAATAATTAAACTTCTGCTAGATTGCACTTACTGTTGACATTACTTGCCAATGCCTATTATGTTATTGCACTAGTGACTCATATATGACAATTGGGAGATAGGTTGTTATGTTTCCATCGTGCATTACTATTGTTATTGCAATGATTAAGAAGATGACTTAATAATTACAACCTCCTCCGTCGGCTGGATCGAGTCATAGTGTCACCTAACCGAGCTCATCAGTGCAACCACACTTGCCTGGATGGGGAGGCCCTGACTTGGTCTAACCTCGTTCTCTTTTATCGACACCACCAAATAGGGAAGGTTATAAGTGCGTGCTACCCTGGCCCGGTGGGCGACGATAACCTTGTGAGCCCAGTTGAGTTATTTGCCTGCGTCCCCATTTGGGACAGCTTATTTGGCCATGACGGTGGCAGGTGTCACGGGGTGACACAGGGGCCACGCAGGGAATGACTCCGGGGGAGGATGATTGTCGGTGGTACGATGGAGGAGTCACGGTTTAGGCAGGTTTTCTTGGAGCAGCACTGGTCCACCCGAATGGGAGTACGAGGCCAGGAGCTCCATGGTGTGGGTAACGTGTGCAACCTTTGCAGAGTGTAAGAATCTATTCGAATAGCCGCATCCACGCTATTGGGCACAGTTCGTACTCGGCCACTAATTAGTCTGTGTCGAGTCTGGAGGAACAAACCATATGATGTTAATAATGAACCAGAGAAAGGTAGGTTTGTCAGACTTGTAGTGCAGACCCATGGACATCAGATGATGTCAGGGATATGAATGATAGCTGTGCGATGGCTATGAGATGAGTGGTCGGATGACCGCAAGAGTAAATTCTATTTGGTTATGGTTTGGTTTGGATCCTGAGAATGTTCGGAGTATGAGTTATTTATTTGCCATGCTTTACTTTACTTTAGTAGTATCACACTGGATAATCCTGTTATGAGATGATAATTAATATTGCTAGATAGGTATGCTATGCCATGATAATTAATGTTGCTCTACTAACAAATACATGCTTGAATGTCATGGATTGCTTTGCTTGGTGTATATGTTAGTTTGGTTTGTTTGCGAGTACATTCGAAAGTACTCAGCGGCCTTTAACATTGCCAGGTTCACATAAGGATCCGTCGTTTGTGGTCGAGGAGCCGGAGCGTTCGGGGGCTACAAGAGTAACCCAGTCAGATCCCTGTGGATTGGAGCCGCACCAAGACCATGCTGCCTTAGCTAGAACTTTTTCGCTGCCATCACTCTTGTAATATATCATGTAAGACTTGTATATCCATTAACAGAAAAGCATGTGTTCATGATACTTGTTGTAAACGCGCATGCCAGAGTGATTTCCTGGGATGGTTTGTGCGGTGACCGTCTGGCTACAGTGGTAATCAGGCGGGGCGCCACAATGACGTAGTATGAACCAGCGGAGATTTGATGATCAGGGACTTTGAGGTTGTAGACGACCCTGTAGGAGTCGCAAGTCAGTAGCCCGGCTGGTGGTTCGAGCCGCCGGCAGAAGCCGGCACTTTTTTGAAGGCTAAGTAGGCACTTTTCAGAGAACCAGAATTTTTCTAAGAGCCGGAATTTTCTGAGAGTCAGAATTTTCTGAGTGGCAGAATTTTCTGAGAGATCGAATTTTCAAAGGCGACTCCGGCTCTTTTCACAGGCGAACCCGACATTTTTTTCTTTTTTTGGTCACAAGCCAGATTTTGGTTACAAGTCGGATTTTGGAGAGCTGGAACTTTTTGTCATAACCTGGATTTGTAGTCGCAATCAGGACTTTGGAGAGCCAGAACTTTTCGTCATAATCCAAAATTTGGTCACAAACCAGGATTTTTTGGTCACAAGCCAGATTTTGGAGAGCTGGAACTTTTTTCATAACCCGGAATTTGGTCACAAACTGGGATTTTTTGGTCACAAGCTGGATTTTTGCGAGCCGGAAGTTTTTTTCATAAGCCAGACTTTTTCGTCGTCAGCCGGATTTTTTCAGAAGAGCTGGAACATTTTCGTCATAAGCCGGAAATTTTGGTTATAAGTCAGATATTTTTTGGAGAGCCGGAACTTTTGGTCATAAGCCGGAATTTTTGTCAGAAGCCGGAAATTTTGGTCAAGAGCCGGAACTTTTGACACCCGGATTTTCTGAGAGCCGGAATTTTCTGCAACCCGGATTTCTAAGAGCCAGAATTTTTTTTCCACTCTCCTAGCTCCTCTAGGACCGACTCCTCTACGGGCGACTCTTCGAGGGCCTGCTCTCTTCTGATGAAGTCGTCGATTTTGCGGTGACCCAGTAATCCTGACTCCAGTGAGTCGGTCTCTGGACTCCAAGTCGAGTCGTCGATGTAGATTTTTCTGCGCCGGCTCTTCCTCATCCAGATGACCGCTAGCTTCTTGATCCCTGGGAGTGCTCCCTCCAAGAACAAAACACCACCGTGCGCAGGCCCCATGGTGGGCACCAACTGTCATGGTTTTGTCACGGCAGATGCCCTTGTGAAAGGACTTGGTTGTGAGGCCATTGCTGCTAGGTGGAAACTTGGATGGGGTTGATCGGGATCGAGAGACGTGAGTTTACCCAGGTTCAGCCCCTCACGGTGGAGGTAAAAGCCTACTCCTGCTTGATTGCTATTGATGATGATGATCTCGATTACAAGGATGTGGATTCGCTAACCTAGCTCTTGAGAGAATGCAACTTAGTCCTTTTCATCCCAGGGGCTCCCCTTTATATATTAGGTTGAGTCCCAGGGTTTACAGAAGATTTCGGGTCGTACTCTTAACACGTACCCTACTCTTACTCTCATTCACCTTGTTCCCCAAATTAGGAAACTCTCCTTCTGGGCCTTCTCCTTAAGCCGGCCCACAAGGTCCCTGAGAGTTGGCCACCTGCCGGGTCTGTCCTTCAGCTTCAGGCCCATCATTATTTATCTTCAGATTAACCCATCAGTGAGACGACCCATTGTGCCCCCAGGCCCAGGGCCGGGTCATGCTCATGTCGGGTCTTAACCAGGGGGAACATCCCCAACACTTGCATTAGATCTATACTACATATGTATCAGTGTCAAAGGAATAGGGCTATATCCTTGGACTATACTGCAGAAATGTCAGGATAAGGGGGAGAAGCTCAACGTAACAAAGACTACCAGCATCTTGCAGCAAATGAAGAGAGGAGCGAATATAATACCAACTTGGATACATGCTGCAGAACCATGGGGCGATCGCACGGTGGTGTTGTGTTCTTGGAGGGAGCTCCGCAAGGATCGAGAAACTCATGATTGACTGGTTGAAGAAGAGCCAGTGTGGAAGGATCTACATCGTCAACGTGTCGTAAAAACAGAATATACAAGATTGAGTTCAAGAGAAACTAGGGTTTCATCGTATGCGCCGCCACACACGTCTGTGACGATCCGTCCGAGGGCAGATCAATATCTGCTACGATTGAGACCGACAGAAAAACTGTGGCAACACACACCCAGGCAGTGACATGATCATTGCAGTGCCAAGACCTGCGCTCGCTAACCTCGTTCGGCCCGTACAAGTGACAGTCCGAGTTCTACTCACGTGTGCTCGGGCCGCCCACCGAATCTCCGCAACCAGCTCGGGATTGTTTTTGTCTTGGAACAATTGAAAAAGGTCAAGTGCGGCTGGTACTAGTAATTGCACGGCTTACAAATATATAAAAAAAAGAAAAAAAAGAGTAAGAAAGAGGGCCACGACCCGGAAGCGGATGGGTCCACAGACTCGTACTCCACCGCCGACCCGCCTACAAGTCGTTTCCACAGCGCCGGCGCGCGATCGCCGCCGTGGCCGGCCTCGAGCCGCAGCCTCCGCCGTGGCTCCACCTCCGAGCCAGCCACCCGCGGCCCCACCTCGGTCGCAGCGAGCCGCCCGGCCTCGCTTCTGCAGCGAGCCGCCTCCGTCGGTCCGATCCGCCGCTGTGCCTCACGCTAAGCCGCTCGTTTTCGAGCTGCCGCTATGATCACCTCGAGCCGCCTCACCTCCGCCACGGCCTCAGCTGCTTGTAGTCGCGCCCTTACCTCCGCCGCTCGCTTCTGCAGTGTCGGCCTCACCTCTGCCGCGAGCTGCCTCGCCGTTTCCACTCTCTGGCACCCGCGCGCCTGCCTCGCTTCTGCAGCGAGCTGCCTCCGTGGCCTGCCTCGCCTCTGCAGCGAGCCGCCTCTGTGGCCCGCCTCTCCTCTGCCGTGGCCCGCCTGCGAGCCACTTCTGAGCCGCCGCCGTGACTTGCCTCCACCGCTACAAGGATGATGGGGGACGCACTCCTTGTCCGGGGCGGCCTTGTGCAGGCGTTCCTACAGATGACAATAATGCAAGCACGATTCAGATATTTATGGGCCACATCAACATCAACATATGGTCAGGACGGTTTATCTGAAGAATTGGGTTCTGATTCTGTGCTCGCTAGTGCACAGAACTCAGTTGTCGATCATGAAGTAAAGCTCATTTTGAAAACAAGCAGAAAGAAATGGATTATTCAGACCATGCTACTGAAGTTCACTATGATGGACAAATACAATGCTCATTTTCTGTGGAAAACCAGGCCGAGCCATCTTCAGAATATAATTCTACATGGTCATGATTCATCCGATATGAACGTGCGGTACAAACCTCCAAATTTAGTACTGCTGGGTTGGTGCATGCACATACGAAGGTTTAGACAAATTGGAGCTTAATCTGCCATAAAAAAGGAGGCACGAATACTAGTACGTGATGTTGCCATTGCTCAACCAAAGGCAATCCGTCGCACAGCGAACGTGAAATAAAAGACTTAATGAGCAGGATCAGAGATAGGAACGTCCCTACTCAGCCTCAATCAAAACAAAAGTAAACAACAGCTGCCGAGCCTGCACGTGCGTTTTTAAAATCCAAGACATCAGAGGCCGCACCATCCGTGCGGTGCCTCTCCATAGCCCACCATCCCTTCAGTTCAGCCGACATCAACACGCTGACTTGCCCGACGGATTTCGTCTACCAATGTGGTGTTCGACGAATCGTGGGCGCCGACTCGGACTCCGCCGCTGCGGCTAACGGCCTCGCCCCGAACCGGCCCTACAGCCTCGGCCGCCGCGGCCTCCCCTCGCCAGTATGCCAAGCCGCCGTTGTCGCTCGCCTCTGCCTTCGAGCCTCCTTTGCCGTGGCCTCCGAGTTGCCGCCCTTGCCGTGGCCGGCCTCGAGCTGTCGCCTTCGAGTTGCCCCGGCCTCGCGTCGTCTCAGTCACCTCCGCTCCGAACCGCCCCCGCGCGACCTCGCCCCTGCGGCCTCGAGCCGCCTGCTTACGCCACCGCTGCGGCCACAGCCGTGGCCTCGCCCCATGTGGCCCGTCTTCGCCGCTGGGGCCTCGACCGTGCCTCAAACCGGTCCGCCTCTGCCACCATGGCCCCGCTAATTTGCCTCGCCGCCGCGGCCTCGCCTCAAGCCGGCCCGCCCGAGTCTGCCGCCATGGCTCACCTCTGCCACTATGTCCCCACCTCGCCGGCCCTGGAACATTAACATCTCCAGCGCCGCCACTGGAGGTTTCCTCTTCATCTCCATACGTTAGTGCCTTGCGAGCCGCCTTCCTGAGCCGGCAACGTGGGCACTCCTCTCCTCGTGCTGCTACAGGAGAGCCTTACCAGCTATTTTGACCCTCCGTGCCAACCTCGAGCGCACTTCGTTTCGTCGATGTCGGCCGCCTCTCGAGTTCCTACCGATGGCGGATGCTGAGATTCCTTTTAGCCTTGGCGATGAGGCCGGTGAACCTGATTTTCAGATGCGATGACCGCACGAGCACGTCCGCTTCAGCATCGTGCCATTCTAGTAGTACCTCGTGAAATGCTTTGAAAGTCACCGCGTGGGGCGTGCTGTTCGGAGGCCCTGTGCTTGGGATTGTCTTCCTCCTTTTCAAAGACCGGCGTAGTGGAGGCCTCCGGTTGCAAACTGCAGTTACAGGCCAAGGATCCCACACCCAGGTCGACGTGCTCCCTAACCGTGCTACTGAAAAACACTGACGGGCAGTGGATCCCGCCTGCTCAAGGTGTTGTTAAAGTTAACACTGACGCGGTATTTTCAGCTGAAACGGGGGAGAGCGCAGCAGGTGCTGTTGCAAGGGATTACCGAGGTTTTGTGTATGTGTCTGCCTGCAAGATGTTGCCTCTATGTCACAGTGTGGAAGAGGCTGAAGCCCACACCGTTCTGGTCGGTTTGCAGACCATGGTCGGATATTTTAATGGCCAAGTGGCTCTAGTGACAGATAATCAAGTAATCTCCAATGAACTGATGGCAAGGACCCTTACATGCTCACCACACTATGGACTAATCATGGATGTCAAGAAAGCTAAGGCCTCGTTCTCACCCTGTAGTATCCAGTATGTGAGGTGGAATAGAAATTCATTGGCCCATGGTTTGGCTGCTTCGACCAGGAACACTGGAGAGCAGTTGCTAATAGCTGACGTCCCAGACAGTCTTCAACCCCTTATGCTCTCTAAATGCACTGCTCCATTTTAAGTAGGCTTCCTACTCTGCTCTCAAATAATAAAATGACCCTGGAGGATCCAGGAGAGCCAGACCAAGAAAAAATAGCGAAGCATGGGAGGACATACGACGAGCATCACAAAGATCATCAACTCACCACATTGCCTCCAGCTTCAATAAATTCCAGCTATCAGCTGACAACTATACGCCAGCTTATGCCACTGTAGAGTATGAATAATGTCAAGCCATTTCCTCAAGTCGACTTAAGACTTGGGGGCTACATGGACATGACTCGGCAGATTCATCCAGGTTCAAAAATTCAAGAACCCCGGGTCATTGCAGGGAAGACAACCCGGACCGGGGGCTGCTGCCTTGTTGGCAAAAAGTTAATGTTAACAAAGAAAACAAGCTGCCATGATGCGCAGCTCAAACATAGGTATCCTGCTTTATTGGCGAAAGAATAAAGGTTGCCAAAGAGCACTAGCTGCCATGATGCGCAGTTCAAACATAGGCATCCTGCCTTATTGGCAAAACATAAAAAAAGAAGAGGGGTACCGAAGAAGACTAGTCGCCATGATGCACAGTCTAAACATGGGTATCTCGCTCGATAATGGTCAATGGAATAAAGCCGGCTTATTTGGAGCCTAGATGTTTTGAAGTAGTAGCATTGTCTCCTGTATATCCAATGCTGAGCTTTTCCATGATCATATGGTCATTTGGGGGCTTCCAACTCATCGAGTTTAGCTATTAACATCCCTCTTGACCCGGCATATGCCATTAGACATCTTGGTTAAACCTGCCTGATTGCTTGATGCTCTTTGATACGTCTCCAACGTATCTATAATTTTTGATTGTTTCATGCTATTATATTATCTGTTTTGGATATTGTATATGCATTAATATGCTATTTTATATTATTTTTTGGGACTAACCTATTAACCTAGAGCCTAGTGCCAGTTCTTGTTTTTCCCCTGTTTTTGAGTTTCGCAGAAAAGAAATACCAAACGGAATAAAACTTTCGCGATGATCTTTCTTGGACCAAAAGGAAACCAGAGGACTTGGAGTGCAAGTCAAAGAAGCCACGAGGCGGCCACAAGGATGGAGGGTGCGCCCCCCCACCCTTGTGGGTCCCTCGTGCGTCTCCTGACCTAATTCTTTCGCCTATATATAGTCTTATATGCCCAAACCACCAGAGGCATCCATGAAAAGACTTTTTCACCGCTGCAACCTTCTATACGCGTGAGATCCCATCTATGGGCCTTTTCCAGCGGCCTGCCGGAGGGGGATTCGATCACGGAGGGCTTCTACATCAACACCATTGCCCTTCCGATGAAGCGTGAGTAGTTTACCTCAGACCTATGTGTCCATAGCTAGTAGCTAGATGGCTTCTTCTCTCTCTTTGATTCTCAATACCACGTTCTCCTCGATGTTCTTGGAGATCTATTCGATGTAACACTTTTTTGCGGTGTGTTTACCGAGATCCGATGAGTTGTGGATTTATGATCACCTTAGCTATGAATATTATTTGAATCTTCTCTGAATTCTTTTATGCATGATTTGATATCTTTGCAAGTCTCTTCGAACTATCGGTTTGGTTTGGCCAACTAGATTGGTTTTCCTTGCAATGGGAGAAGTGCTTAGCTTTGGGTTCAATCTTGTGGTGTCCTTTCCCAGTGACAGTAGGGGCAGCAAGGCACGTATTGTATTGTTGCCATCGAGGATAAAAAGATGGGGTTTTCATCATATTGCTTGAGTTAATTCCTCTACATCATGTGATCTTTCTTAATGCGTTGCTCTGTTCTTCATGAACTTAATACTCTAGATGCAGGCAGGAGTCGGTCGATGTGTGGAGTAATAGTAGTAGATGCAGAATCGTTTCGGTCTACTTGACACGGACGTGATGCCTATATTCATGATCATTGCCTTAGATATCGTCATAACTTTGCGCTTTTCTATCAATTGTTCGGCAGTAACTTGTTCACCCACCATATTATTTTCTATCTTGAGAGAAGTCTCTAGTGAAACCAATGGCCCCCGGGTCTATTTTCCATCATACAATCTTCTACTTTCCAATCTGCGAGTTTCCGATCTACTATTTTCCAATCTTTTACTTTCCAATCTATAAAACAAAAATACCAAAAAATATTTAGTTTACCATTTATCTATCTCTATCAGATCTCACTTTTGCGAGTAACCGAGAAGGGATTGACAACCCCTTATCGCGTTGGGTGCAAGTTTGGTGTTTGTTTGTGTAGGTATTCGGTGACTTGCGTGTTGTCTCCTACTGGATTGATACCTTGGTTCTCAAAACTGAGGGTAATACTTACTCTACTTTGCTGCATCACCCTTTTCTCTTCAATGGAAAAACCAACACAAGATCAAGAAGTAGCACTCATCCGCCAAGATGACCCGGTGTACTCTTGACAGTCAATCTATTATGACCCTGAACTTGTCAAGGTTAAAACACCGGCTTATGTCATGTGAGAGCCGGCTTACAGAAAGCTAGGATAAACCAAAGGCTATCACGCCAGCTTCATTGAAGCAAGACTTGAGCCTCGAAAGCCGGTCTTTTTGTCGTGCCTCGAAAGCCGGCATTTTTATACCTTGTTATCATACACATACATCATCATACATTGCATCATCATACAATGCATCATATATGCATGTATATATTTGTTTATGTTGCAGGAGCCGGTTTTCAAACCGAGTTACATTGTAACTCTGCAGGAATAAACAAATCTTTGATGGCCAACATGGCTGGATTTTCATCATTTTTATCATAACCAGTGTTAAATGATTGAGGTTTTCAAAGCCACTTCAGAGAGATGGCTATTATTTCCCAATCCAAAAAACGCAGGCTTATAGTGAGGAGCATGGTATGGTGTAATAAATTACCAATGGCAATTTGCAAATTAGAGTGTTATGATGCTACAAAGGAGAACAAAGCACTCAGCAACATCATCCAGACAGTGAATCTGATTTTATACTACAATGGAAGGAATAGTCCAGAGTCACTACAGGCACACGACCCGACACTTGGGGGCTACTTTATTCAAGTCAAGATTACATCAAGTATGAAAGTCCCATGTCGATGCAAACATGCACCACGACACTTGGGTCCTAATGTAAGTCATTTTTCAAATCATCACATTATCAGCAGACCTGGCTATCTCACGGAGATGAGCCGGCCCTTGGGGGCTACAGATTTATGTCATTTTCTACAGTCCTAGCCCAGTACTATCTTACGTAGCTGACACTTGAGGGCTACAGCATTCAGTTGATTACCAGATTATACGGTCCAAATTGAAGACCCGACCCATCACATACTAATGAGCCAGCCCTTGGGGGCTCCACATGTGAAGTGCAAAACTGACAGTTTATGATTGGAGACCCAGACAAACAACCCGGATTTTCTCCAAAGTTGCAACATTTAAATTTAAGCAAGTCTTAAGCAATCACTTTGTTCTACTCTTAAGACTTGGGGGCTACAGGTTATCTCCTCCAAACTATTCCGACAAGTTAGCTCAACATCATACAAATTTTTCATCAAAGTCTGAATCATTGAAAGTTGGCACAACATCTGACGAATTTTCTTTTTATCAAGCCAAGGCATTTGAAGACAACTCAAAAATATCATAAGGGTTATTTTTCTGCATGGAACCAGCGTCAGCATGTTGATATGACAGAGAGTCAGACTTTTCAGGAGCTACTCAATCGACTAAAACTGGTCTTTTTGAGCGCGCCGGTCCCTTTTCATATTTCTTATTTCAGGAGCTTAGCATGAATAAATTCAAGCTAATCTGGGGGCTAATGTCGGTGGAATTACCCGCGGCTAGACCCGACTCATGAGGTTAAGTCATCTCTGGACTTAAGTCATCTCTGGTCATCTCTGAGGATAAGTCATCTCTGGTGATTTATGAGGAATAAGTCACCGGGAAGATGAGTCCCGGAGATGAGTCTCAGAGATGAGTCTCGGAGATAACTAGCCAGAGATAAGTGGCCAAAAGATAAGTAGCTAGGAATAAGTCACCCGGAAAATGAGTCCAGGAGATGAGTCCTGGAGATGAGTCGCCCGGAAGATGAGTCCCGGAGATAAGAAGCCAGGGATAAGTAGCCCGTGGTAGATCGCCCGCGATAAGAAGCCCGCGGTGAGTCGTCCGCGATAAGAAGGCCGCGGTGAGTCGCCCGCGATAAGAAGCCCGTGATAAGAAGCTAGAATAGACTAGTCCTAATCCTACTAGGACTCTACATGTAAGCCGGCCCCTTCAACTTATATAAGGAGGGGCAGGGCACCCCAAGAGGGACAAGTTAAGATAGACAAATCAATAGCTCTTGAGATAGAGGTAGCAAAAGAGCACCCAAGTAACCGAGATCATCATCAATATTAGTCAAGCAGGATGTAGGCTTTTACCTCCACCGCGAGGGGCCGAACCTGGGTAAAACTCGTGTCTCTCGATTCCGACCAACCCCGTTCAAGCTACCACCTAGTTGCGTTGGCCTCACACCTAAGTTCTCTTACGAGGACATCTGTCATGACAAAACCACGACAAATACCCTGAGATCCTTCGTCGACTCCCTGCTAGAAAGCGATCACCGGGCATTCCTACACTATTATCTTGGTGACATTTATCAGGTATCCAGTTTAAGTTGTAAGACGTCAGGATACATCTCCAAGCCCCCCTGTTACCGTGGACACGGCTATTCAAATAGTTTGTCTTCCATGCAGAGGTGCACCACATTTCTTGATACGCTCAATTACCCTCTGGTCGGGCACACTTTTTCGCGGGTCTGCCCGGCATCAGGCAATCGACACGCCGAAGTCCTACCTCAGCTCTCCAGAGAGGTCACCTGCCGGTCTACATCCTAAGCGCGAAGGGCTGTTTGGCCGCTCATCCTAATTGCTCCAGCATGTCACGTGGACGGCTAGGACCAAGCCCACCTCTACCTTAGCAGCAGGTAGTATCCGCTCACCCGGGCGCGTGCCGCATCTCTGAACTGTGACACCTGGGTAGCTTTTGGGCCCCATAACCATTATCCCACGTGGCGGTTATTCCCTATATGCTAGTGGTAATCTCGTATCAAATACCCAGAACTCATTAATGTGTTATTGTTAAGTACCCGCGGACAACGGCCAGGGCCCGGGCCCAGCTCTATCTGGATGGTCTCCGCCTGTCTTGTCGTTCCGCCATAGTGAATCTCTCGCGGGGCTCTCGGGACCCAGGTATCCACCTGCCCAGCTGACCCGACTTATATCATAAACATGTATAGTATAACATTATAAAGTGTATCCATGGTCATTGCCCAGAGGGATCATGGCCTGGTAATATAGCATGGCAAACGGACAAGGGTGTAGTGCCAACAGATGGAACTCAAGCATATCTAAACTAGGCAAGATAGGATAACAGGTAAAGTATCAACAACATGTAACAAAATCAGGCTATGCATCTGAATAGGAGCTACCGAACAACAACTGTACCAATACCTAATGCAAGAAATAGAGAGAAAGAATAGGTGACATTAGAATTAACAAGGGGGTTTACTTGCCTGGAAGCTCTGCTGAGAAGGTCTGATCGTGGGGGGCATAGTCATACTCAGGGTCTACGATAGTCTCGGGGTCTACCGATAAAAGCAGAAGAGGGAAAATAAATAAATAACATGCATACAAATACATGTCATGGCAAATTATGTTGATGATGTGCTCTAATGCATTACTACGCATTTTAAGTGAAGAGGGAAAATATTTAGGAATATTTTCCCACCTCTAGACATTATTTCTTTAATTGATCCTGATGCAAACTATCAATGTTCATTATGATAGAGGGGTTTGTCATGCATGCCAATGACATATTCATATTTGTAATATTTTTCTGATCATTTTGTAGCGGAACGCAGCAGAAAACAAAAAATTTCCGACCTACGCACCAGCCCAGGACCACTATGGAGACTGCATAGAAGGTTTGATCATTTCGTTACCGACTCGTAGCGCAGCGGAAGTAGAGTCGGTGACGATCGGCGGTGCAGATCCCCGCAGCTAGGATTTACAACCTCCCAACCGTGAGGATGTACACCCTCATCTGCGCCCCGGACAGCCCTCCGGGAGGTGGTCGAATAGTCCCCCGGACGGTGTCGCGGACAGCCCTTCGGGAGGACCTTCGAAACTCAGACGGTCACTCGGACAGCCCTTCGGGAGGACTCACAGAACTCGGACCGTCACTTGGACAGCCCTTCGGGAGGCACTCTCAAAACAGCCCCTCGGGCAAAAAGATCGAAACTACGACCCCTCTACAGAGTTGCACACATACGGTGTCATCTATCCGGCAGGGCTTCGCCGTCCAGAACTAGTTCCCACCGGAACCTAGACAGCCTTTCGGCTCTACGAAACTATTTCGCGGGGAGGGAGAGAGAAGCCAGATCATTGCAATGGCACTTGTATGTGAGAAGGAGTGAGTGTGGAGGGCTGCCCCTCCACCTCTATTTATAGGAAATCCCAAGGGGTAGGGTGGTTTTACAAGAAAACCCAAAACCCAAAAAGCACATGAATGAAGTCCTTCCACAAGGACCCAAATGTGAAACCAAGGCACAGGAAGGGGCTCCAAGGAGGAGTCCAAATGTGGCCGGCCACACCTAGGAGGGGCCCCCCAAGGGAGCCTCATCCATCCCTGTCACCCCCAAAAAATATCTTGGGACAAAGCCCAAAATAATGGCTTTCCAAAAAGTAACCCAAAAAGCACTTTCACTATTCATGACGACATTTTTCAGCGTCCGTTCGAACTGAAAATATTTATGCGGGCTTAGAACATTTCCAGTACCCACTAAAATAATTTTCAACGCGTTCTGGAACAATTCCAGATTAGTGATTTTCATCTGCAAAAAGCATCTGAAGTGGTTCCGGCAGCTCCGGAACATTTCCGGTTTTTCTTCCAGAAAATTCCCAAAGGTTTCCAGAATGATTCTGGCACCCTCCAAGAATTATCGGGCATGTGCCGAAACCAATTTGACTTTATGGTATCCTTTGAAACAACTTTTCAGTTTCACCGAAACTCATCCGGTGTCCTCTCTGCGGAACTTTTCCACTGTTCGAAACTTTTTCGGTGATTTTCTCTCAGACTCCCTGTCTAGTATTCAGAAGATAGATGACCCTTAAGCGTGTGACCCTATAGGTTCGGTCAAGTATAGACATGACACGGAACCCCTTCCGATCAATGATCAACATCGGAGCCGTGGACACCCATATTGACCCCTATACCCACACGAATGAATATTCGAGTGAACCTCCAGTTGCCGTGTGCTATTCCTGTTGCTTCGCGATATGTTACAAATACCCGAGGTGAGACATGTTGGCATTCCCGTGGATCAACAACTTGTCCACTATGCTAGTTACGTCGTTACCGGTATTGTTCTCTTTTCTCGTTACCGTGTTCCGGCATCCCCGTGATCAAATCACAAATGTCTGGCCAGACGATGATGGATACCATAACACCGAGAGGGCCCAGAGATATCTCTCCATCGTCGGAGGAGCAAATCCCAATCTTGAGCTATCAAGTTACTTGACATACTTTTCCATGAACCCGTAAGCCGCCGTAATAGCCACCCATTTACGGATGACGTTTAACAAACCCCAAAGTTCATGAAGCAAGCATGAAGAAACTCGATACTCTCATGGTCTAAGGAATCATGCAAACGTTAACCATCTCTGTGTTATTAACCATTAACTTGTGACAAAAGTAACTCATAGCATAACATAAATCGGGTCGATTCAACACAAATGTTCTTCTAACATTGTGCCCTCAAAGCTGCTGGCATAGACATGCCCATGATTGGGAAAACATAATCATCATGCAACACTTGAGCTAGTCTTAGAGGCATGACTAGGAATACATTTTACCGTTTATTATTCCACACGTGCACCTGGGTTTTCCCCAGAGCCTTTATGGATTTACGGGCTCGGGAACCACAGCGGTTATAGCATGGAACATAAACATAATAATGAGCATGAAGATAAATAATAACATTTATTATTGCCTCTAGGGCATATCTCCTACAGACTCCCACTTGCACTAGAGTCAATAATCTAGTTAATGCTAATGCACTTTACACCTGTGGCATACCGGTGTAAATATGCTTCGCTTGTGGTATAGCCTGATGTCCAACGGATCTGACGACTTCAGCTCCGTGTGTATCTTTTCATATCCTCGTGTTTTCACGCTTTCACAAAATTTATATTTTGTGTGGACTTGGTTTTGTATGTATGTGAATCACAGGTCGAACCTGGATTCCTCAGACTGAGTTATGGATAAACTACCTACAGCAGTGTCCCATTGACAAAAGCCATCTTGGAACCATACTAAGTTCATGAATGAACTATATGATTCAACATCTTCTTTGTCGCTTTTAAAAGCGGCAACATACTTTGCCTCTGTTATAGAATTCGCCACGGTAACTTGTTTGGAACAATTTCCAACTACCGTGCCACCATATTGTGTATTGGACAAAACCCTTAACTTAAATCGAAAATCGCTTGGAGCATGGATGAAGACTGTATCGATGTAACCTTTTACAACGAACTCTTCATGATCTCCGCTTGCGAGAAAACATGTCATCAGTGCTACTATAGTACTCAATGACCCTTTTTCACTGTTGTCCCATGATCTGTACTTTTGATCACTTTGGTATCTATACTCGCATCAACTTTGGGAGTATTGGACATATCTGGTTTGTTTTTACATACCATGGAATACATTATTAATCCAAACACAAGAGTGTGTGGAATCTCGATCATGTATTTTGCTCATCAGTGTTTTGGGACACCGAGTCTTGCAAAAACTCTTTCCATGTGACTTCGGCAAGAATCACTCCTTGACGTTTTTAATGCTAAAAGGTTTTAGCATCTTGTCAATATGTATCTTTGCTCAGCCCCATTAGGTAAATCTATCTCCATAGATCATCATGCCTAATATAAAGGCTATTTAGCCCAAGCATTTCATCGAAAAACTATTTTCAAATGAAGTCCTAATTCGTGTTAAGAAATTTATTTCCAATTAACAATGTGTGAAGCACACAAGGTTTTTAGAAATATTATTATGGTCCCACTTACTTTCTCGAAACACAAGCATCTTTGTTACCCATTGATGAAGTGAAAACCCTTTTGACCATTTCATCAAAACACGAAGATTCCAACTCCATTTTGCTCTCTTCTGTCCATCGCTGGAACTCTGAAGTTTGCACACTCACTAGCATCCTCTGGAATGACAAAATACCTTGGATTGTAACACATGCAAGTCCTTGGTTTTATTTCCATCAGATGGAAATCCTTTCGTCATCCATGTTTCATATCTCATGATTTGAAATATGTATTAATTGCTAGTTCAACCCGAACTGACTTTAAGCATCGCTACGGTGAAACAACCTCATCGTAGTCAACTCCTCGAACTTGTTATTGCAACAAGTCGAGCTTTATCGATAAAACATTTTTATCCGTATCAGTTTTTAGTTCCATAAATATTCGTCAGACTCTAAGTCTTACGAAAGGTGTATCAAGATTTTAATCTTGAAACATTTATATGGAGACTATCTCGGATTGTATTGGCATTTAGCCAATTCCGGAGTCAGGGCCCATCAACACTTCCTTGTGTATCATAGGTATACTGTTGTCTAACAACAATATCTCGTTCACGCAACTGAGAGGTTTGCACGAGCCTTGCCTACGTGGTTCAGCTGCAAGTTCGACCGAAGTCCATGCATTTTATTGTAGAGACTTCCGTATCAGTCGCAGTAGGAAACTCCGGAATCACTTCCAAGGTTCCTTTCTTTTGACCTGATGACGAAGATACTGGTTATCTCGCCGAGTTGCACTGTCCTCCCACTCACCTTTTTGAAAGAACCACTTTCTTCAAAAACCATACCGTTCTTTGTGGCAAAAACCTTTGCCTCGGTATAGTGGTGGGGGAATACCCAATAACTTGGGATAACCTACAAAATAGCACTTGTCTGATTTGGAATAGGTTTGTAACCTTTTACACAAGCCCCATATTCCAAATGTCAAGAAAAGATATAACATGGTTGGGCGTACCATACCATGGCGTCATTTCAACAGACCCGATGGAGCTCTTTTCAGTGTAAAAGCCGAAGTCTCTAAAGCATCACTTTAAAAGGGATAATGGCAAATTTATTTATGTCATCTTTAATCTTACCATGTCATAAATGGTTCAATTACATCTTCACGGACTTTCCACTTGCAGTGGTGTTCCGGGAGGTGCAAGCTATGAAACCCCTTTCACAACTCATCGGACATTCGCTAAACTTGTAACTCAAATATTCCTTTCTGCAATTGAATTGTAGAAACATAATTTTCTTGTTACAATAACTTCTACTTCATTTTTTAAAACCTTTTGAATGATTTCAAAAGATCCAGACTTACGTCCCATCAAGCAAATATCCATATATCTACTTGAGTCATTTCTGAAGATAGTAAATCCACTACTTGCAACATTTATCGAACTACACACATCAAATGTATGATCACCAATAAGTTTGTTGTTCGTTCCTTATGGCCTGTGAATGGTATTTCAGTCACTTCACTTTTCGGAGGAAATTTGCAAGTGTCAGATAATTCAAAATCAAACAACTTCAAAATCCATCATAATGGAATTTTCCATGCGGGTTTCTCCAATGTGACCAAATGCAGTGCCACACTTGTGTGGTATTCTTTTAGTCTTGCGACATTTAGCATTAGTGTTATGGATGTATCATATTACCATCAATATTCATAACATACGTCCCATCTTGGATGGAAGCATGGCCCTTCATGTTATTCATAATACTGAACAACAATTGTTGTTTTTATGAACAATTCTTTTGCAACAAACATTGTGCAATGGGCTAGAGTGTATGAAACTCTAAAATGAATTTTGAAAGTAAATATAGAGGTAATGTAGTCTAATCAACATTCATAACATACATCTCATTCATAATGAAAGTATGGCCCTTATGTTATTCATAACACCGAACATCAAAAGTTCTCTTATGAACAACCTTCTTGTAAGATACCTTATGCAATGGGCTAGAGTTTGTGAAACTCTAAATGAATTATGAAAATAAATTTAGATGGTAATACACCGATGGAAGGTATAGTAACATTTACTATGTTCCTTGTGTATACCTAAACCTCATTCCTGGCTAGTCTTCCAGGCCATAGTAGTTCTCACATCGAGTTGCAACAGAAAGCAATCGAGCGGGTATCTTTGTGATTAACTCACAATACCCAAGAATTAGTGATTAACATGTTTAACCATAATTCCCAAGAACTATATCTTTGACCAGCCTTCTATACATCAAAAACTTGTATGACATTCATACATGAGCTGGATATTCCAGTCTTCTTTCTTTCTGCCTTTATACTTCTAACAGTTTAACTTTCAGTATTTCTCCTACTCTCAGAAGAAGCACCCAACTTAAGAGTGGCGTTAGCCACGGACTTCCTCGGCGTGAAAGTTTCACTAACACCCTTCGGACACTTCCTTTCTCTTTAAGTTGTTGTTTTATTCACCTTTCATCATATGACAGGCGTTCTTCTGGATCCCTCTCTTATCAGTCTAATGCATAGTAAACTCCTTTACTAATAGTTTGCAAACAAACATTGCTATGGATATCTCATATATTTTAGCCTTTGTTTGTCCCTGAAAATGATTTTCAGATTCCATGAATATCACATAACTATCCAAACTTTCGAAGTTTGGCTCTCATGGAAGCAAACATATTGCACATGACTAAAACGGAATTCTAGCTTTTGGATCGAAGGACGAGAGTCCCATGATCCATAGCATAAGCGAGAGAATACCGAAAGTATGCGATAGGACAAAGTCCTTCTCGGCACTCTTGAGGACAATCCTCACATTACGTTACCAACCATAAAGTTTTAACCAGATATTTAACAGCTATTCAATTTTAACAGGGAAGGTGGAAACGCGAGCCATTATTCTACAACTATTATGCAAAACACACTTGGACAGTGTTCAAAATTAATTGCACCAAGAATTAAACAAGTTAATTCTACAGTGCGCTCCCACTCAAATCAATATCTCTCATAATTGATTGTGAGCGATTCAAGATCCATATTACAATTCAACGCCAAGGATGTATCCATCTCAAGTGACGAGAATTGCAATCGGTAGGCCAACTTGCCAATCACATTTCTGTGTGACTCTTGTTCATCTTTCGATGGGCGTGTTCCGAGCTCAGTACTTTCAAGCTAGAACGTCAAGACAACCAAGTGATCTCACTGCGAGGTCTCAACTCACCCGCCTCACACATCCCTAATCGTTCGTACCGATGTATCCATGTGATAGCCCGAAAAGTTAGGTGCCGTGACGGTGCTACAGTTGGGAGAACACTAACTACTTGATATTTTTGTGAGAGATCACCCTAATAAAAAGCGACTACCACACAATCAAGAAGGGTGCAACATAAGGGATAAACTTCTCAGGCAATTTATAATAACATGATATGGTATAGCCCTTTCTGACGAAGAAGTCTTTCATTTCTTCGTCTTCCGCATTCGCGTCGGTGTTCACCTTCGCGAAGATTGCCACCACCTTGTTGATGCACCAGATAATATTGCTATCTCTATAGCTAATAAAATAAGTGCATTACACAAGGTTGACACGCAGGTCATTTAAAATGCAATCATATGGCTCTAGCCATCATGTTGAATCATGACACGCAGGTCATGTTAATCAATTTACATCATATAGTCATCTCATAGATAATCAAATTATTATGAGCACTGCTATACCACATCATATGCACATGCAAACCCTGCTGCAAAACCAAGTTAGAAGTCTCTAATCAGTTCATGCAAAAACTTGTTTTACGTGGCTTCTAAGGTTTCGAAACAAACCGAAGCTACCAACGTCCATCATCAAGTATGATTATTCAAGTCGCTAGATTAACTTTCCAGGGTGTACGAAAACACGAGATAATAAAATCTCGAGCCCCATACTAAACTTCGTCATACGCATGACCCCCGTGCAGATCATATCTGCATTGCCCTTTCGTCTGCGAAATTTCATCTTTCTTTTTAACTACGGTGGAATTCAATGAACTGTTAGCACTTCGTTGATCAATCAGGATCGCGGATTGCCAGAACATTGAAACTCCACCATGCTGTTATCATGATCAGAAATATGCAAATTCCAGGAAAGCAACAAGAACATCGGGTAACAGATTTCATCTGCTACCCGCACAAAATAATTTTCAGTAATAGAACTCATCTACTACCTAATTATATTATGCAACACCCATACATCTCATGTATTCTAGATCGCAACCTGCATCTACGCATAGCACGGCTCATGATGCCAATGTAGGGGAACACAGCAGAAAACAAAAATTTTCCGACCTACGCACCAGCCCAGGACCACTATGGAGACTGCATACAAGGTTTGATCATTTCGTTACCGACTCGTAGCGCAACGGAAGTAGAGTCGGTGACGATCGGCGGTGCAGATCCCCGCAGCTAGGATTTACAACCTCCCAACCGTGAGGATGTATACCCTCATCCGCGCCTCGGACAGCCCTCCGAGAGGCGGTCGAACAGTCCCCCGGACGGTGTCACGGACAGCCCTTCGGGAGGACCTTCGAAACTCAGACGGTCACTCGGACAGCCCTTCGGGAGGACTCACAGAACTCGGACCATCACTTGGACAGCCCTTCGGGAGGCACTCTCAAAACAGCCCCTCGGGCACAAAGATCGAAACTACGACCTCTCTACAGAGTTGCACACATATGGTGTCATCTATCCGACAGGGCTTCGCCGTCCAGAACTAGTTCCCACCGGAACCCAGACAACCTTTCGGCTCTACGAAACTATTTCGCGAGGAGGGAGAGAGAAGCCAGATCATTGCAATGGCACTTGTATGTGAGAAGGAGTGAGTGTGGAGGGCTGCCCCTCCACCTCTATTTATAGGAAATCCCAAGGGGTAGGGTGCTTTTACAAGAAAACCCAAAACCCAAAAAGCACATGAATGAAGTCCTTCCACAAGGACCCAAATGTGAAACCAAGGCACAAGAGGAGGCTCCAAGGAGGAGTCCCCATGTGGTCGGCCACACCTAGGAGGGGCCCCACAAGGGAGCCTCATCCATCCGTGTCACCCCCAAAAATTATCTTGGGACAAAGCCAAAAATAATGGCTTTCCAAAAAGTAACCCAAAAAGCACTTTCACTATTCATGACGACATTTTTCAGCGTCCGTTCGAACTGAAAATATTTATGTGGGCTTAGAACATTTCCAGTACCCACTAAAATAATTTTCAACGCGTTCTGGAACAATTCCAGATTAGTGATTTTCATCTGCAAAAAGCATCTGAAGTGGTTCCGGCAGCTCCGGAACATTTCCGGTTTTTCTTCCAAAAAATTCCCAAAAGTTTCCAGAATGATTCTGGCACCCTCCAAGAATTATCGGGCATGTGCCGAAACCAATTTGACTTTATGGTATCCTTTGAAACAACTTTTCAGTTTCACCGAAACTCATCCGGTGTCCTCTCTGCGGAACTTTTCCACTTTCCGAAACTTTTTCGGTGTCCGAAACTTTTTCGTTGATTTTCTCTCAGACTCCCTGTCTAGTATTCAGAAGATAGATGACCCTTAAGCGTGTGACCCTATAGGTTCGGTGAAGTATAGACATGACACGGAACCCCTTCCGATCAATGATCAACATCGGAGCCGTGGACACCCATATTGACCCCTATACCCACACGAATGAATATTCGAGTGAACCTCCAGTTTCCGTGTTCTATTCCTGTTGCTTCGCGGTATGTTACAAATACCCCAGGTGAGACAAGTTGGCATTCCCGTGGATCAACAACTTGTCCACTATGCTAGTTACCTCGATACCGGTATTGTTCTCTTTTCTCGTTACCGTGTTCCGGCATCCCCGTGATCAAATCACAAAGTGTCTGGCCAGACGATGATGGATACCGTAACACCGAGAGGGCCCAGAGATATCTCTCCATTGTCGGAGGAGCAAATCCCAATCTTGAGCTATCAAGTTACTTGACATACTTTTCCATGAACCTGTAAGCCGCCGTAATAGCCACCCATTTACGGATGACGTTTAACAAACCCCAAAGTTCATGAAGCAAGCATGAAGAAACTCGATACTCTCATGGTCTAAGGAATCATGCAAACGTTAACCATCTCTGTGTTATTAACCATTAACTTGTGACAAAAGTAACTCATAACATAACATCAGTCAGGTCGATTCAAGACAAATGTTCTTCTAACATTGTGCCCTCAAAGCTGCTGGCATAGACATGCCCATGATTGGGAAAACATAATCATCATGCAACACTTGAGCTAGTCTTAGAGGCATGACTAGGAATACATTTTTCCGTTTATTATTCCACACGTGCACATGGGTTTTCCCTAGAGCCTTTATGGATATACGGGCTTGGGAACTACAGCAGTTATAGCATGGAACATAAACATAATAATGAGCCTGGAGATAAATAATAACATTTATTATTGCCTCTAGGGAATATCTCCTACACATTTTTCATATATAAATTATTTTCATCCGAGTTACGGTTTATTTTTTATGATTTATCAAAGTTTTAGTGATTTTCTGGAATTTTTGGAATTATTATTAATATGAATTTAAACAGTAAATACTTTTTATACACATAGTTGGCTAGCCACTGTGTATGACAGGTGGGGCCAGGGTGCCGAGTCAGCAGCCGAGTCAGTAGTCAATAGTTTGACTGTTAACTAGTCAAACTCATAGGTGGGGCCTAAATGTCATAGACTCAGTATTTATCAGACTTTATTAACTGTTTTAATTAAGTTAATTAGCAAGTGGGTCCCACTGGTCAGTGACACTATTTAACGAATCGTTATTTATCGGTCGGTCCGGGGTGTTAGTGACTGTTAGGGTAGATTAATTAGTGATTATCCCTAACAAATGTCCTCATGCGATGTCAGAGGCTCAGCCGGCGTTTTAAACGCTGCCAAACATTTGGCGCGGTGGCGACGCACTGTGTGACGCCCCCGGCCCGATCGTGCACTAATCATACACGCAAATGCACACGATCAAGCCTAAGGACTCACGGGAAGATATCACAACACAACTCTAAAACATAAATAAAGTCATACAAGCTTTATATTACAAGCCAGGGGCCTCGAGGGCTCGAATACATAAGCTTGCGAACAAGCGTCAGCGGAAGCATCAGATATCTGAGTACAGATATGAAATAGAAACAGAAGGGCCTTTAGGAAGGCGGGGCAAAATAAAACACTACGATCGAAAGGCGAAGGCCTCCTGCCTGGGACCCTCCGATCCTACTCCTGGTCGTCAGTCAACTCGTAGTAGTATCCATCCTCTGGGTAGTAGTAGTAACGATCGTCGGGGCATCTGTCTCAGGGGGCTCCGTCCTCTGGTCACGTCAAACTGATATGGGGAGAAAAAAGGAAAACAAAGCAACCGTGAGTACTCAGAAGTACTCAGCAAGCAAGGATCTACACTACATATGCAACATTTTCAAGGGGAGGCTGTATATGTGGACTGGGCTGCAGAAATGCCAGAATAGAGAGAAGGCCTAGTCCTATCGAAGACTAGCATCTTCAGCGGTCTTGCAGCAGTAGAAGAGAGTAGAACAATACCATATAATGTAGCAGTAATAATATCAACCTCAGCCAGAGATCCTTTCTCGACTCCCTGCGAGAAAGCAATCCCAGAGCCATACATTCATCAACCTCGTCCTGAGATCCCTTCTCGACTCCCTGCGAGAAGCAATCCCAGAGCCATACATTCATCAACCTCGTCCTGAGATCCCTTCTCGACTCCCTGCGAGAAGCAATCCCAGAGCCATATATACAGGTCTCATCACAGGTATCCAGTTCTAAATTGTATCAATCAGGATACAACTCCGAGTGTCCTTTACCGTAGGACCGGCTATCGATAGAAGTGTTCTTCCCTGCAGGGGTGCACCAACTTACCCAACACGCTCGATTAACTTCGGCCGGACACACTTTCCTGGGTCATGCCCGGCCTCGGCCAAACGACACATCGCAACCCTACCTACAGCTCAGCAGAGAGGTCCCCGTCGGTCTACATCCTAAGCGCTCAGAGGTCTTGGGCCATCGCCCTATGCACTCCGAGTCGTTGCGTGCAGGGGGAAGCCAGGCACCAGGGGGGCGCCGGTCCGTCCCGGCCGCAAGGCTGAACTAGACGTCTGACAGAGCTTTCGGCTGATGCTACGATGCAGAACGCCCATACTATGCCCACGTGATGGTTAGTGCTATCAGACCAGAGGTCTGCTCGGATCAAATATCCAAATCGTTAGGACTAGGGCTTGCGGTAACGAGTAGAGACTCATGAAAGATGTGACCCCGTCGCCCCGTCTCGAGGACTTGCGGCAAGGGTTAAGAATGCCCGGCCGCGCCTCGTATTCACCACTCGGGCACCACACTGGCAACCCGCCTTCACATCACACGCGGGTACCCCTCAGGGTCGACCCGCCTTTCCAAGTAACATTGTAAGGTCCAAGTATCCGTGTGTCCATAACATCAGGGAATCCGAGGTATCACCCTCATTGAATTCCCACTCGATGTATCCGTCAAGGTGAACTAGGAGGAATCACCCTCACTGGGTCCACACTTGAGGTGTTGTACGACAGCGTCGTTATCGGAAGCGGTGAAGGAGGAATCACCCTCGATGACCACGACCGAATAGCTACTCTACAGAGTTAACATCAGAAGTGCTACAAGAGGTTTCACCCTCGGCACTCGATAGTAACGCTGCAGTGTCGTTACAACTAAGGGGGGGTGATGTGCGGTGTCGGGTCCTGGTCTTCAATCCCATTGATCGGGTCTTCTGACGATCCAGCGCGGCAGTCGGGATAAGTGGGGTCACTGATAGGTCTCTACCCAGCCTAGACTAAATAGTTTAGGATATGTAGGTAATTATCAACAGCAGGTTACAATGAACAGGCTATGCATCAGAATAGGTAAAGCAGTAGTAGCAGCAATTCTAATGCAAGCATGGGAAATAGAATGGGCGATATCGGGATGATCAAAAGGGGGGGGGCTTGCCTGGTTGCTCGGCGGCAAGGGCAAGGTTGTCAATGCTGTCTTCGGTCTTCGGAGCTGCGTCGGGATCTATCGAGAGAGAAGAGGGGGAGGAAACAGTATAAATATAGAGCAAACATGAGCAACGCAAAGTACGGCATGACAATATGCAGTGCCGGGTGTGTCCTAACGTATGGTTGCACGTCACCGAGGAAGGAGGAATCCATCCGGGAATGTTTTCTCGGTTCCGGACATTTGTCAGACAGATGACCGGAGAGGAACGGTTGCATGTTCGGATAGTTAGGGACGTGCGACGGACGAACGGACCGCGCTTTCGGATTCGTCTTGTCGTTCTGAGCAACTTTCATGTACAAAGTTTTTCGATCTGAGTTACGGATTATTTTATATGATTTTCTAAAGTTTTTATTAATTTCTGGAATTTATTCAATTATTTAAAATAAACATTATCCGAAACAGTGTTATGCTGACGTCAGCATGACGTCAGCATGACATCAGCATGACATCAGCAGTCTGTTAAGATTAATTAGGGTTTAATTAAGTTAATCACAGATTAATTAGTTAGTTTAATTAAACAGAGTTAATTAGGTTAATTATATAATTAATTATCTATTTCTTTTAATTCTTTTTTTTTTATTCCAGGGCAGGCCCCACATGGCAGTGGCCCGGGGCGGACACGTCCGCGGCCAGGCCCATTCGGGGCCGGACAGGTCCGGCCAATGGAGCGGGTCAACACGCACCCGCGCGGCGACGCGGCTACGGGCGCGCGCCGGCGCGGGGAGTTGCGAGGCGACGCCGAGCGGCGCGCGGGCGCAGGCGGCAAGCTGGGCTCGGCGGCAGCTGGCGAGCAGCGGCGTGCGTGGGCGGCGAGCAGCACGCGGAGCAGCAGTAGCAGCGCGGGCGGCGGCGCAAGACAGCGGCAGCAGCGAGGCTGCGCGGGCGAGGCGTGCGGCGAGCGAGGCGAGCACAGAGGGACGCGGGGGGGGCACGAAGTGGCGCAGCGAGCGCGGCCATCGGCGTGGGCGGGCGAGCCAGGGCGCGGCCGGAGTGCGGCGACCGGGACGGGCGACGGGGACGAGGAGAGAGAGGGAGGCGGCGGCGGGGCTCACATTCGTTGCCGGGGTTCGGGGGCCGGCGAGGCTCGGGGTAGCCGTTGAGGGGGAGGACGAGGAGGCGGCGGGGGTTCGGCGGTCCAGCGAGGGAGGGCAGCGACGGCGACGAGGGAGGCGGCGAGCGTAGGCTCCGGGGAGGAGGCGAGGCGTCGGCGGCTGGCGGTCCGACGAGGTGGCGAAGGGGCGCCGGCTTGGTGGCGTCGAACGGCGACGGGGAGCGGGGCGGCGCGGTCGCCGGGGTCGCCGCCCCTCGATCTGGATCGGGTCGGGGGAAGCAGAGGAGCGAGGGAAGAGTGCGGGGTGGGCTAGGGTTTGCTGGCCTCCAGGGGGAGGCCATATAGGGAGGGAGTGGGCCGGCCGGCTGGGCCTTGGCCCAGTTGGTCCGGGGGGGGGGGGGCTTTTCCTTTTTACTTTTCTTTTCTCTTTTTATAAATTCATATACCTCTGTTTAGTAAATAGTTAGGCCCCAAACCGAATTTTGTAAAAAGGGAGACCTAGTCCATAAATACCAGTGCTTTATTTCCTAACACCTAAAATTAGTTTGGGCAAAACATCATTTCATACTTAAATTAGATTTAATAAATGGTTATTAAATATTGTTTTTAGTCGCTGTTTGAAGATGTTTGAGTCACTTACCCAACTCCAATGATGTTGGTTTCAATTTTAGAATTGTCTCTGATTTATTTGCTCTTTAATGAACAATTTAGTTTCTATGTTGGACAACTTTTATTTTCCACTTTCATTTAAATTTGAATTTGAGGTTAGGAGTTGAAATGCAATATGATGTTAATGATGATCGGACACTGTTAATCATGCTGACGTGGCATAATCAAAATGGGATTACTGTAGTTAACCACTGGGGGTGTTACAAATCTCCTCTACTAACAAGAATTCTCGTCCCGAGAATTAAGAAGTAGAAGGAAAAAGTTCGGGGTATTCCGCACGAAGATTATCCTCGCGTTCCCAAGTGGCTTCATTTTCAGTATGATTTGACCACTGCACTTTGAGGAACTTGGTAACCTTCTGACGGGTTCGACGTTCAGATTCATCGAGAATGCGGATCGGATGTTCCTTATATGAAAAATCATCATGCAATTCGAGCATCTCGTGATCCACAGCTCGGTGCGGAGATTCCTTGAAACATTTACGAAGTTGCGACACATGGAAGACATCGTGGATATGAGAGAATTGCGGCGGCAACTCCAATTTATACGCCACTTGACCACGTCTTGCAACAATGCGGAAAGGACCAATGTAGCGCGGAGCTAGCTTGCCCTTGATTCCAAAACGGTGAGTGCCCTTCATAGGGGTGACACGAAGATAAGCTTGATCACCAGGTTGATAAGTCAAACCCCATCGTTTGCGATCATAGTTGCTCTTCTGGCGGTCCTGAGCCACCTTGAGATTTTCCCGGACAATACGAACTTGTTCTTCGGCTTGTTGAATAATATCTGGACCCACGAGCGGTCGTTCCCCAGTTTCTGACCAATTCAGAGGGGTTCGACACTTACGTCCATAGAGAACTTCAAAGGGGGCCATTTTCAGACTGGCTTGATAGCTGTTGTTATAAGAGAACTCGGCATATGGAAGACATTCTTCCCACTTCTTGCCAAACGATATAACACAAGCTCGCAGCATGTCTTCAAGCACTTGATTAACTCGTTCAACTTGGCCTTGGGATTGAGGATGATAAGCTGAACTCCAGGTAATATGAGTTCCCATAGCCTTTTGGAAACTTTCCCAGAAATGACCAGTGAATATGCTGCCACGGTCTGAACTGATCTCTTTCGGAATACCGTGGAGTGAAACAATTCTGGAGATATATAACTCTGCTAACTGACTAGCAGTGATCGTCTCCTTGACAGGCAGAAGTGTGCAACTTTGGAGAGTTGGTCGACGACGACAAGAATAGCATCGTGACCCTTCTGTGACCTGGGAAGTCCTGTAATGAAATCCATCTGAACCTTATCCCATTTCCATAAAGGAATAGGAAGTGGTTGCAGAATTCCAGCAGGCTTCTGATGTTCTGCTTTAACGCGTCGACACACATCACATTCAGCAACATATCGAGCAATGTCTTGCTTCATTCTGGACCACCAGTACCTTTGACGGAGATCACGATACATCTTGGTGCTACCCGGATGAATAGACAGTGGGGTATCATGGGCCTCCTTCATGACCTTGTCGGTCATAAGCTCGAAGCGAGGTACGACAATGCGGTTTCTGAAATACAAGGTTCCATCTTCAGACAGCGAGAAATCCCTGTATTTACAAGGTGAAGGTCTTTCTTCATCAGATCAATTTCAGCATCTTTAGCTTGCGCATTCTTAACAGCTTTCTCAAGATCTGGTTGTATCACAAGGTTATTAAGAGAACCCTGTGGAACAATACACAGATTTAGCTTGCACAGTTGTTCAAAAAGACGAGGTTGTGCTTGCCTAACCGTGAGGTTGTCGCAATAGGACTTGCGGCTTAAGGCATTAGCCATCACGTTAGCCTTGCCAGGGGTATAGGAAATACCCAAATCATAGTCCGCAATGGCCTCCATCCATCTTTGCTGACGGAGGTTTAGAGAAGGTTGAGTGAACAAGTACTTCAGACTTTTATGATCCGTGTAGATCTCGCAACGATTACCGAGGAGGTAATGTCGCCACAACTGCAATGCATAGATGACAGCAGCTAGTTCTAGATCATGTACCGGATAATTCTCTTCATGCGGTCGCAACTGACGAGAGCCATAGGCAATCACTTTACGCTCTTGCATTAGGATACAGCCTAATCCTTCACGGGATGCGTCACAATAAATCACAAAGTCTTTGCGGGTATCTGGAGGAGATAGTACTGGGGTATTGTAACGGATTGACATCTGCCCCAGTGGATGAAGAATGTACTCTGGATGTATCCCTGCTCGAACAGCTGGTAGCTGCGTCGCAGGGTGTGGTGGAAACAAACGATCCATCTGAAACAGAGGAAACTCATGATTGTCAAAAGACAAGGAGAAGTATAACCGATCTCGGAGAGAAAGGTTAGACAAAACAATGGAAAGGAAAATGATCATCAGACTAATCAGATCAATGTCAGGGAAATCGCACAGATATCCAGCTCTCCGGGTGGACGAGAATTACGAGATCCTAAGTGTCGGCGTTAGTAAACTTTAGTTAACCCGAAAGGAAGAGAGGTCAAAGTCCCACAGTAAAGATGAGGAATAAAAGATACTACTACCTCCCAATTGGCGACGTGGGCCCGTAAGCCACACAGCCAAGTTAGTAAAATAGTTTTCGGTTTCTAGACTCAACTTCGGCCAAGGAGTTGGAAAGGGGGGTTCCTACAGGCAGTCGGCTCTGATACCAACTTGATGACGCCCCCGGCCCGATCGTGCACTAATCATACACGCAAATGCACACGATCAAGCCTAAGGACTCACGGGAAGATATCACAACACAACTCTAAAACATAAATAAAGTCATACAAGCTTTATATTACAAGCCAGGGGCCTCGAGGGCTCGAATACATAAGCTTGCGAACAAGCGTCAGCGGAAGCATCAGATATCTGAGTACAGATATGAAATAGAAACAGAAGGGCCTTTAGGAAGGCGGGGCAAAATAAAACACTACGATCGAAAGGCGAAGGCCTCCTGCCTGGGACCCTCCGATCCTACTCCTGGTCGTCAGTCAACTCGTAGTAGTATCCATCCTCTGGGTAGTAGTAGTAACGATCGTCGGGGCATCTGTCTCAGGGGGCTCCGTCCTCTGGTCACGTCAAACTGATATGGGGAGAAAAAAGGAAAACAAAGCAACCGTGAGTACTCAGAAGTACTCAGCAAGCAAGGATCTACACTACATATGCAACATTTTCAAGGGGAGGCTGTATATGTGGACTGGGCTGCAGAAATGCCAGAATAGAGAGAAGGCCTAGTCCTATCGAAGACTAGCATCTTCAGCGGTCTTGCAGCAGTAGAAGAGAGTAGAACAATACCATATAATGTAGCAGTAATAATATCAACCTCATCCTGAGATCCTTTCTCGACTCCCTGCGAGAAAGCAATCCCAGAGCCATAAAGTCATCAAACCTCGTCCTGAGATCCCTTCTCGACTCCCTGCGAGAAGCAATCCCAGAGCCATATATACAGGTCTCATCACAGGTATCCAGTTCTAAATTGTATCAATCAGGATACAACTCCGAGTGTCCTTTACCGTAGGACCGGCTATCGATAGAAATGTTCTTCCCTGTAGGGGTGCACCAACTTACCCAACACGCTCGATTAACTCCGGCCGGACACACTTTCCTGGGTCATGCCCGGCCTCGGCCAAACGACACATCGCAACCCTACCTACAGCTCAGCAGAGAGGTCCCCGTCGGTCTACATCCTAAGCGCTCAGAGGTCTTGGGCCATCGCCCTGTGCACTCCGAGTCGTTGCGCGCAGGGAGAAGCCTGGCACCAGGAGGGCGCCGGTCCGTCCGTGCCGCCATGCTGAACTGGACGTCTGACAGAGCTTTCGGCTGATGCTACGATGCAGAACGCCCATACTATGCCCACGTGATGGTTAGTGCTATCAGACCAGAGGCCTGCTCGGATCAAATATCCAAATCGCTAGGACTAGGGGCTTGCGGTAACGAGCAGAGACTCACGAAAGATGTGACCCCGTCGCCCCGTCTCGAGGACTTGCGGCAAGGGCCATGAATGCCCGGCCACGCCTCGTATTCAACACTCGGGCACCATCCAGGTCAACCCGTCTCGTAAAAGACTGTCGGGAACTCAGGTCCACCTCTACTGGGTGGTACTGCCTGTCCCTTCAGTCCTGTAGTAAAAGTAGCTTCCTCGGGTCCCCCTTCGGGGCCGACCCGTCTCTATCAAGGTTCAGCAGTAAAGTCACAGTAACCGTGTGTCCATAACATCAAGGAAATCCGAGGTATCACCCTCGACGGATGCCCACTCGATGTAACCGTCAAGTCGAACTTAGGAGGAATCACCCTCGATGAGTTCACACTTGATGTGTTGTACGACAGCGTCGTATCGGAAGTGGAGAAGGAGGAATCACCCTCGATGACCACGATCGAATAGCTACTCTACAGAGTTAACATCAGAAGTGCTACATGAGGTTTCACCCTTGGCACTTGATAGTAACGCTGCAGTGTCGTTACAACTAAGGGGGGGTGATGTGCGGTGTCGGGGCCTGGTCTTCAATCCCGTTGATCGGGTCTTCTGACGATCCAGCGCGGCAGTCGGGATAAGTGGGGTCACTGATAGGTCTCTACCCAGCCTAGACTAAACAGTTTAGGATATGTAGGTAATTATCAACAGCAGGTTACAATGAACAGGCTATGCATCAGAATAGGTAAAGCAGTAGTAGCAGCAATTCTAATGCAAGCATGGGAAATAGAATGGGCGATATCGGGATGATCAAAAGGGGGGGGGGGGCTTGCCTGGTTGCTCGGCGGCAAGGGCAAGGTTGTCAATGCTGTCTTCGGTCTTCGGAGCTGCGTCGGGATCTATCGAGAGAGAAGAGGGGGAGGAAACAGTATAAATATAGAGCAAACATGAGCAACGCAAAGTACGGCATGACAATATGCAGTGCCGGGTGTGTCCTAACGTATGGTTGCACGTCACCGAGGAAGGAGGAATCCATCCGGGAATGTTTTCCCGGTTCCGGACATTTGTCAGACAGATGACCGGAGAGGAACGGTTGCATGTTCGGATAGTTAGGGACGTGCGACGGACGAACGGACCGCGCTTTCGGATTCGTCTTGTCGTTCTGAGCAACTTTCATGTACAAAGTTTTTCGATCTGAGTTACGGATTATTTTATATGATTTTCTAAAGTTTTTATTAATTTCTGGAATTTATTCAATTATTTAAAATAAACATTATCCGAAACAGTGTTATGCTGACGTCAGCATGACGTCAGCATGACATCAGCATGACATCAGCAGTCTGTTAAGATTAATTAGGGTTTAATTAAGTTAATCACAGATTAATTAGTTAGTTTAATTAAACAGAGTTAATTAGGTTAATTATATAATTAATTATCTATTTCTTTTAATTCTTTTTTTTTTATTCCAGGGCAGGCCCCACATGGCAGTGGCCCGGGGCGGACACGTCCGCGGCCAGGCCCATTCGGGGCCGGACAGGTCCGGCCAATGGAGCGGGTCAACACGCACCCGCGCGGCGACGCGGCTACGGGCGCGCGCCGGCGCGGGGAGTTGCGAGGCGACGCCGAGCGGCGCGCGGGCGCAGGCGGCAAGCTGGGCTCGGCGGCAGCTGGCGAGCAGCGGCGTGCGTGGGCGGCGAGCAGCACGCGGAGCAGCAGTAGCAGCGCGGGCGGCGGCGCAAGACAGCGGCAGCAGCGAGGCTGCGCGGGCGAGGCGTGCGGCGAGCGAGGCGAGCACAGAGGGACGCGGGGGGGGCACGAAGTGGCGCAGCGAGCGCGGCCATCGGCGTGGGCGGGCGAGCCAGGGCGCGGCCGGAGTGCGGCGACCGGGACGGGCGACGGGGACGAGGAGAGAGAGGGAGGCGGCGGCGGGGCTCACATTCGTTGCCGGGGTTCGGGGGCCGGCGAGGCTCGGGGTAGCCGTTGAGGGGGAGGACGAGGAGGCGGCGGGGGTTCGGCGGTCCAGCGAGGGAGGGCAGCGACGGCGACGAGGGAGGCGGCGAGCGTAGGCTCCGGGGAGGAGGCGAGGCGTCGGCGGCTGGCGGTCCGACGAGGTGGCGAAGGGGCGCCGGCTTGGTGGCGTCGAACGGCGACGGGGAGCGGGGCGGCGCGGTCGCCGGGGTCGCCGCCCCTCGATCTGGATCGGGTCGGGGGAAGCAGAGGAGCGAGGGAAGAGTGCGGGGTGGGCTAGGGTTTGCTGGCCTCCAGGGGGAGGCCATATAGGGAGGGAGTGGGCCGGCCGGCTGGGCCTTGGCCCAGTTGGTCCGGGGGGGGGGGGGCTTTTCCTTTTTACTTTTCTTTTCTCTTTTTATAAATTCATATACCTCTGTTTAGTAAATAGTTAGGCCCCAAACCGAATTTTGTAAAAAGGGAGACCTAGTCCATAAATACCAGTGCTTTATTTCCTAACACCTAAAATTAGTTTGGGCAAAACATCATTTCATACTTAAATTAGATTTAATAAATGGTTATTAAATATTGTTTTTAGTCGCTGTTTGAAGATGTTTGAGTCACTTACCCAACTCCAATGATGTTGGTTTCAATTTTAGAATTGTCTCTGATTTATTTGCTCTTTAATGAACAATTTAGTTTCTATGTTGGACAACTTTTATTTTCCACTTTCATTTAAATTTGAATTTGAGGTTAGGAGTTGAAATGCAATATGATGTTAATGATGATCGGACACTGTTAATCATGCTGACGTGGCATAATCAAAATGGGATTACTGTAGTTAACCACTGGGGGTGTTACACACTGGCCCCGCCGGAACTTCACTATGGGTGGCAGTTGGACAAACTGAGGGCACCAAGGGGTTGCCCTTGCTCGCGCGCATCCAGGGGACCCCGAAGGAGGCTGTGGGAGTGGCCGGAGGCAACCGCCATAACGAGCTATGCCGCGGCGCGGCCACGGGTACGACGACGACGGTGCTGCAACTCGGGATTGAGCAAGCGGACGAGTGTGTCCGGATCTACAAAACTCCAGGAGCTTGGTGGCGCTCTCGGTTGGGCTCGTACATGACTAAGGTGATGGTGAGCATAGCAATGGCGACAGCGAGCTCGGTCTACGGTGGGGGAGGGAGCCACGGCGACGGATTCGTGCGAGAGTAAGAGGGGAAAAGGGCAGCAGCTCACAGTGAGCTCGATGTTGTGCTCAGGGATGCCAGAAGGGTCAAGGATGCACGGAGCGACGACGGGCAGTGGTGATCGGTGCTGGAGAAGAACGGGTTGATGGCGACAGTGCGGCGGGTCTCCGGTCGAAACGATCCGCGTAGTCGTTGCACCGGACGACGGCCGTCCTCCTGGACATCAGCTGGCGGCGCGAGGTTGTTTCGGAGCATGGTAACGACGAAGGCACAGTGACGGCTGCTCCCTAGAACAACCGAATCAAAGGGGACGAGGCGAGGGGGATGAATGTAGGGTCTAGGGTACGTCCACGGGGTCGGGTTCGATCTTATCCAGCTCGAGGACGCGACGGATGGGCGACGCGTGCGCATCGGCGGCCATGGCGCCGTGGATGCGCCCCACGCCCTGCCTCTGCCTCTCCGCTGCGAGAGCTAGAAGAAACGCCAGCCAAGGTGGGCTGAGCTGCACTGTGTAGACGGGCCATTAGTGCATAGTGCCTTTTCTTGTTTTCTTTTCTGTTTTAATTTCCAGATTTTGTTTTCTATTTATTTAAGTGAGCAAATGATTTTAGTTGTGAGAGAAACTTTGCACACAAATGCTATGAAATATTTTAGAGTTGTACAAAAAGCTTCAGGGCTTTGGAAATATTCAGATCTTTTTTTGAATTTAAATGGCTTTATTCATTTCTTTTTGTCCACTAAATTGTTGCTAGGGACAAAATGGGGATCCAAATGATGTTGCTTTCAACATAACAAATGCTTGGTCGATTTTATGAATAATGCCAACATTTTTGTTTCACCATTTGAAGAAATAACTTTTGACTTTATATTTTGAATTTGAATTTGTGAGTAGGATTAATTCTGAATTGCAATTTAATTATGAAAATCATGATGACATGGCACAATAATTAGGTTAATGACATGGCTAAGATCTGGAGATGTCACATAACCCTAGACCCCCTGGTATCTATATAAACCAGGGGTTAGGGATCATACACGACACAATGATCTCGTGGTAGATCAACTTGTACTTTGTACTCCATCCCAAATCAATACAACAAAAATAAGACGTAGGATTTTATCTCCTCGGAGACACCAAACCTGGGTAAAATCCCGTGTCTCTGTTACCATTGCGTCTACGCTACTAGCTCGGGACCCCCTACCCGAGATCTTCCTGAATCAACTTCGTCATTGGTGGCCCATGCAGGTCCCGCTACGTAGTCGCATCGATTCGATAGCGATCAGGATCGATGATCAGATCGGTGCGGGCATGACATTTGTGCTAGGCCAAACCTTTGTCTACAGCATCGCCACCTTCCTCTTCGATTCAGCCGGCCTAGGCCAGGTCAAAACTTCAGTTCCTCGCCGAACCATTAGATTCAGCTATTTGGAGCACACCGCGGGTTTCCGCGATGAGATGGTCCCCGCAGGCTGGGCATCAAACCAAGCCAAAAACCAGTACGAGGTACGCCACCAAGCACCAATGTCAAGTCCGGTTCAGGATGCGCGCACAAGACCCTCGCTGGACCTGACTCCAGGGCAACATCTGACGAGTCCTTCCCAGAATACGGTAAGATTCAACCATCCTCCATAATCTCTCCCATTTGCTTCGTAAGTACATGTATTATGACCATGTCGATCGTTCTGGCCGGATATGTTATACAATTCAGGTACTTTAGGCACAGCTTTAGTTACGGTTTAGGCAAATTCTTAGGGTTCTTTGTAGGATGCTAAAATTGGTGTTTTTCTTTTCGTCTTACAGAAGAAGGCACTGATTTTTACACCATTGAGTTCATCCATGGAGGAGTTTTCCCTGGCACTGGGTACAATAGGTCTTATATAAATGGTCACAAGGTCTGCTATGACTACTATAATGCTAGTGTTGCCTGCATGGAAACATTGTATGAATTAATAGAGGTATTGGGTTATGAGACTGCAGGCAGAATAGACATACTATTGCTGCTACCTGGAATGGAAATAAACGAGGATGGACTGAAATTAATATCGACGAACAATGACACAAATTGCATTTGTAAGTTTGTTAGGGAGGGGCACAAATACCTTATGTTCTATCTAGATCATGATGGCTCTTATGGTGGAGGAGGATGGGATGATGATGTAGCAAATCCTTGTACACATGTTCCTCCTGTGATCGGTCCAACAAAGAGCAAAACAATTGACAGTACTTCAGAGCAAAGCATTGTTGTTCAAGACAACACTGCTGATATGATGTATGCATGTGAGAGGAATGTTCAAGGATCAAGCAGGAGCACTAGAAGAGGAACAACAAAGGAAAAGGGAGAATCAAGCAGTGAATCAGATTCTGATGACTCGGATTATGACCCAGAGCTCGTTGATAGTGACTATGACCTGGATGATGGTGATGTTGATTTTGTCGATGAAGATGCAGATGTTAATGATGAGAAGAAAGGGAGAACGAAAGGGAAACAGCTAGCAGAAGAGCCCAATTCTGAAGATGATAGCCTAGAATTGCCAGATTCAGATGATGAAGAGATGAAGTTCAACTTCATACATTTCACTGAAGAGGATTTGAATGAGCCCAAGTTTCGTGTGGGGCAGGTTTTCTCATCTATTCTACTGCTAAGACAGACAATTAGGGAGTATAGTTGCAAGGAGAGGCTGCAAATCACATTTCCCAAAAATGACAAAACAAGAATTGGAGCAAAGTGCAATGATGGCTGCCCATGGTATTTATATGCTTCTTATGATAATAGAACAAAGGGTATAATGGTTAAAACATTTAAAGATGAGCACACATGCAGTAAGAAGTGGCATGTTAAAGCTTTCACTGCCAAATACATAGCTAGCAAATATGATGATAAGATAGGGGCAGATGAGAAGATTTCTCTTAAGGGTTTAGGGTCGAAGGTACAGCAAGACTGGAACATGAAGGTGCACAGGCAAAAGCTTTGGAGAGCAAGGAAAATAGCATTCAACATTATCTATGGAGATGACATAAAGCAATACAACATGTTGTGGGACTATGCAGCAGAATTAAGGAGATCAAACCCTAGCAGTTCATTCTTTTTGGAAGTTGCTGATGATGGCCAATTCCAGAAGTGTTATTTTTCATTTGATGCATGCAAGAGGGGTTTTCTTTCAGCTTGTAGGCCTGTTATTTTCTTAGATGGTTGTCACCTGAAAACTCAATTTGAAGGCATTATGTTGACTACAATAGGAATCTTATATTTACTAATTGGAAGCACCATACGAGACACCACGTTAATCCTAGAAAGTAAAAGTTGTTAGAATTAATGGGATAGGCCCATAGCAATTTCTGAAATCTCAAAGCCCATGTGTAAAATGGCAAGTGGTGGTGCTAAAGTTTAGTCCCACCCCGGAAGTTGAAGAAGAGTTGGACCTCTTTATATAGTGGGTTCTCTCCACCACTCTAAGTGGTGTGTGAGACGAGAAAGGAATGACCACACGCGCGCGCTCGCTCGCCTCGCCTCGCCTGGCCGGGGCGTGGCGTGGCGAGGCGAGGCGTACGTGCGACATGCGCGTGAATGGTCCGCCGAAATCCGATCCGTCTCATTGCAGGGGCGCAGCTTCCTTTTGCCGTTTTATTTTTTATGTCTTGGCAGACAAGTTTTTGATTTCTTGTCCGGTAAGTATACGAATTAGAAACCGAGTCGGTTTGGGATTGTGATCGCGACACAATACCGCCTCTGGTCCTAATATATATACAGCTACCGGCTCGCAACTTGCGCCGCTGTCGTAGTCTACTTCATCCCAAACGCCGGCGTGCATCGGCACGTGGGACAGCTGGTCTCCGGAACCGTTCGTCCTTGCGATCCTGCATCGGGAGAGGATGAATTAGGTTTTTGGGAAGCGCTCTGCGCGAGTGCTCAAATTCGTCATCACGGGTCGTCTTCCGTCCAAGTTGGGCGGTGCTACTCATCGTTGTCTTCATCGCCGTCAGCAGCAGATCGTCGCCAACATCGTCATCAACACCGTCGCACCCACAATAGCTAACAAACAGTACGTCCAACATCATCTGTTCATGTCTGTCTCTACAGCTATTGTTTCGTGTTCGCTGCTGTTATGCATGTCTTGTTGTTCTTCTAGTTTGCTAGATTATTGCATGCGAGTATCTGTTCTAGTCATGAATTATTTACTGGAATTAATCATGAACTTGCCTAATTTTCCAACAATCCAAAAATCTAATTGTAGGCAATTTCCTGAGTTAACTATGGCTGGATTCGCTGATGCACTGAGGCCGGATAAATTTACCGGTGTGCACTTTAAGAGGTGGCAGGTGAAGACCACGCTCTGGCTTACTGCTCTGAAAGTTTTCCACGTTAGTATTGGTGCTCCAGAGGGAATGTCTGACGAAGATCAGAGAAAATTCCAGGAAGCCAATACTATGTTTATGGGATGCATTCTGAGTGTTCTTGCTGACCGTCTGTGTGATGTGTATATGCACATAGATGACGGAATGACTCTGTGGGATGCACTGAATGCTAAATTTGGTGCAACAGATGCAGGCAGTGAACTGTACATCATGGAGAGTTTTCATGACTACAAGATGGTGAATAACCGTTCTGTGGTTGAACAAGCTCATGAGATACAGTGCATTGTGAAAGAACTTGAACTCCTTAAGTGTGTTCTACCCGACAAATTCGTGGCTGGGTGCATGATTGCAAAGTTGCCTCCTTCATGGAGGAATTTTGCCACAACTCTGAAACATAAGAGACAGGAGATATCAGTTGAAAATCTGATTGCATCTCTTGATTCTGAAGAAAAAGCTCGGGCTAAAGACACTACTGAGAAAGGAGGTGAGGTTCAGCCTACCTCCAATATGGTGCAGAGGTACCCACAGAACAAGAACAATGGGAAAAACAAACCTGTTTTCAACAAGCCTACCAAGACTACTACCTTCAAGAAGAAGAAGTTCAACAAGGCAGAGCTAGAGTGCTACGCATGTGGGAAGCCCGGACACTTTTCCAAGTAATGCCCTGAACGTGCAGACCGCAGAGGGAAAACGAGCTCCAAGACTGTCAACATGGTGACCGCTAGCAATACTGATGGGTATGGTAATTTACCTATTGCGCTTTCAGTATTTCAATCATCTTCATGGTGGATTGATTCGGGCGCTAATGTTCATGTGTGTGCTGACGTCTCCCTATTTACTTCTTATCAGGTCGCAAGGGATTCTTCCGTCCAAATGGGGAATGGGTCACATGCTTCTGTTCGTGGCATTGGCACGGTGGATCTGAAGTTTACTTCGGGAAAGATCGTGCAATTAAGGAACGTGCAGCATGTCCCTACTATGAACAAGAATCTAGTTAGCGGCTCCCTTCTATGTCGAGAAGGGTTTAAGGTAGTTTTAGAGTCGAATAAAGTAATCGTGTCAAGATTTGGACAATTTATAGGCAAAGGCTATGAGTGCGGAGGCTTGTTCCGCTTTTCCCTTTCAGATTTTTGCAATAAGTCAGTAAACCAAATTTGTGCTAGTGTTAATGATGATGCAAGTATTTGGCACTCTCGTTTATGTCATATTAATTTTGGTTTAATGTCTCGGCTATCCAGTATGAGTTTAATTCCGAATTTCACTGTTGCCAAAGGTTCTAAGTGCCATAGTTGTGTGCAATCGAAGCAACCTCGAAAGCCTCATAAGGCTGCCGAGGAGAGAAACTTGGCACCTCTAGAACTCATACATTCTGATCTTTGTGAGATGAATGGTGTGTTGACAAAAGGTGGAAAGAGATATTTCATGACTTTGATTGATGATGCGACTAGATTTTGCTATGTTTATTTGTTGCAAACTAAAGATGAAGCATTAGACTACTTTAAAATCTATAAAGCTGAAGTTGAAAATCAACTAGAGAGAAAGATCAAGCGTCTTAGGTCCGATTGTGGTGGAGAGTATTTTTCCAAAGTATTTGATGAATTTTGTGAGGAACATGGTATTATTCATGAGAGGACACCTCCCTATTCACATCAATCAAATGGAGTTGCCGAGAGGAAAACCCGCACATTGACTGACTTGGTGAATGCCATGTTAGACACTGCTGGTTTATCTAAGGCATGGTGGGGGAGGCTCTATTGACTTCATGTCATGTCCTGAATAGAGTTCCTAACAATAATAAAGAGAAAACCCCTTATGAGGAGTGGGTTGGGAGAAAACCATCACTTTCTTATTTGCGCACTTGGGGATGTTTGGGAAAGGTCAATATTCCTATTCCTAAGAAACGCAAACTTGGACCAAAGACAATGGATTGTGTCTTTCTAGGGTATGCTCAACGGAGCATTGCTTATAGATTTTTAGTGGTAAAATCTGAACTACCTGATATGCATGTTGATACTATAATGGAATCTCGTGATGCAACATTTTTTGAGAACATATTTCCTATGAAAGATATGCATAGCATTGCTAGATTTTCTTCTGAGATAATTCCTGAATCTAGTACAACTGATGAATATTTCGAACAATCACATGAGGAAGTCCTTGAGAAGGATAACAATGAAGTTCCTATAAGGAACAAGAGACAAAGGATTGCAAAATCCTTTGGTGATGATTTCATTGAATACCTTGTGGACGACACACCCAAGACGATTGCAGAGGCATATGCATCTCCGGATGTAGATGATTGGAAAGAAGCTGTTCATAATGAGATGGACTCAATTCTTTCTAATGGAACTTGGGAACTAATTGATAGACCATATGGTTGTAAACCTGTGGGCTGTAAGTGGGTGTTCAAAAAGAAGCTAAAGCCTGATGGTACTATTGATAAGTACAAGGCGCGGCTAGTGGCCAAGGGCTACACTCAGAAAGAAGGCGAAGATTACTTTGACACCTATTCACCCGTTGCTAGAATGACCACCATTCGAGTGTTACTTTCCTTGGCTGCCTCTTATGGTCTTATCATTCATCAAATGGATGTAAAGACAGCTTTCCTCAATGGAGAGTTGGAAGAGGAAATCTATATGGATCAGCCTGACGGGTTTGTGGTAAAGGGTGAAGAGAGAAAAGTGTGCAAGTTGGTAAAATCTTTGTATGGCCTGAAACAGGCACCTAAGCAATGGCATGAGAAGTTTGAAAGAACTCTGACTTCTGCATGATTTGTCATTAACGAGGCTGATAGGTGTGTTTACTATCGCCATGGTGGGGGCAATAGTGTCATATTATGTTTGTATGTGGATGACATACTGATCTTTGGTACAAACATTAATGCGATCAATGAGGTAAAGTCATTTCTATCAAAAAGTTTTGACATGAAAGATCTGGGAGAAGCCGATGTAATTCTAAACATCAAACTTATTAAGGATGAGAGTGGGATTACTCTAACACAATCTCACTATGTTGAGAAGGTCTTGAGCCGGTTCGGATTTATGGATACCAAGCCTTCTCCAACACCTTATGATCCCAGTGTGACATTCAGAAAGAATAAGAAAGAAACAAGAGATCAATTAAGATACTCTCAAATTGTCGGTTCACTCATGTACTTAGCTAGCGCTACAAGACCAGATATCTCTTTTGCTGTGAGCAAACTGAGTAGGTTCATGTCCAACCCGGGTGATGATCATTGGCATGCACTAGAAAGGGTCTTGCGCTATCTGAGAGGTACTATGAGTTTTGGAATTACTTATTCAGGGCATCCTGCTGTGCTAGAAGGATATAGTGATTCAAACTGGATCTCCGATGTTGATGTACTCTACGCAACAAGTGGGTATGTATTTACTCATGGAGGTGGCACAGTGTCATGGAGGTCTTGCAAGCAAACCATATTGACGAGGTCAACTATGGAAGCAGAATTAACTGCTTTAGACACAGCTACTATTGAGGCATAATGGCTGCGTGAGCTCTTGATGGACTTGCCTGTGGTTGAAAAACCTGTACCGGCTATTCTTATGAATTGTGACAACCAAACGGTTATCGCTAAAGTAAACAATTCTAAAGATAATGCGAAGTCATCAAGACACGTGAAGAGACGTTTGAAGTCTGTCAGGAAGTTTAGAAACTCCGGAGTAATAACTGTTACGTATATTCAAACAGACAAAAAACCTGGCAGATCCCTTTACAAAGGGACTATCACGAAATGTGATAGATATTGCATCGAGGGAGATGGGTATGAGACCCATAGATGTTACACCATAGTAGTAACCCAACCTTTGTGATCGGAGATCCCGTGAATTAGAATCTGGGAAGAACAAGCTATTGGTTAACTGAGGAGAGTAATAACTAATGATCGTCTCTAAGTGAAGATGCAAAACTCTCAGAGCTGTAAGGCTCAGAGCTGTAAGGCAGGTTGGCAACATGCCTTAATGTGGTTCTATTGGCTATAATTAGCAAAGATGCTGTCCTACAGAACAGTCTTGAAAGAACACACCTATATGAGTTCTGACTGTAAACGTCGCAGTCTATGAGATTTGGGTGATCTCTAGTAAGCTCACGAAGAGACCAGGGAGTATGACGTATAAGCTCCAAACCGCGGAGTAGCCTACTCGCGGTCAGGTACTGGTTAAGACTTTGAGTGAAACCTGTTCACACAAAACTAGCAATTCAAGGCATAGTCCATTGTCAAGTTGTGAATGGATGTAGCTTAAAGTTCTAGCCAGAAGTTCAACTTAACAGTCTCTGCTGAAACATTGGTATATTAAACAAGTGGTGAGAGAAGGCAAATCTCTAAATGGGTATTTGAGATCTGGTGGGGGATTGTTAGAATTAATGGGCTAGGCCCATAGCAATTTCTGAAATCTCAAAGCCCATGTGTAAAATGGCAAGTGGTGGTGCTAAAGTTTAGTCCCACCCCGGAAGTTGAAGAAGAGTTGGACCTCTTTATATAGTGGGTTCTCTCCACCACTCTAAGTGGTGTGTGAGAAGAGAAAGGAAAGACCACACGCGCGCGCTCGCTCGTCTCGCCTGGCCGGGCCGGGGCGTGGCGTGGCGAGGCGAGGCGAGGCGTACGTGCGACATGCGAGTGAATGGTCCGCCGAAATCCGATCCGTCTCATTGCAGGGGCGCAGCTTCCTTTTGCCGTTTTATTTTTTATGTCTTGGCAGACAAGTTTTTGATTTCTTGTCCGGTAAGTATACGAAATAGAAACCGAGTCGGTTTGGGATTGTGATCGCGACACAATACCGCCTCTGGTCCTAATATATATACTTGGCAGACAAGTTTTTGATTTCTTGTCCGGTAAGTATACGAAATAGAAACCGAGTCGGTTTGGGATTGTGATCGCGACACAATACCGCCTCTGGTCCTAATATATATACAGCTACCGGCTGCAGCCAAAGACACACCGAAAAACACCTAGGGTTTTGCCTCATCTCGCAACTTGCGCCGCCGTCGTAGTCTACTTCATCCCAAACGCCGGCGTACATCGGCGCGTGGGAGAGCGGGTCTCCGGAACCGTTCGTCCTTGCGATCCTGCACCGGGAGAGGACGAATTATGTTTTTGGGAAGCGCTCTGCGCGACTGCTCAAATTCGTCATCACGGGTCGTCTTCCGTCCAAGTCGGGCGGTGCTACTCATCGTCGGCTTCATCGCCGTCAGCAGCAGATCGTCGCCAACGTCGTCATCAACACCGTCGCACCCACAATAGCTAACGAACAGTACGTCCAACATCATCTGTTCATGTCTGTCTCTACAGCTATTATTTCGTGTTCGCTGCTGTTATGCATGTCTTGTTGTTTTCTAGTTTGCTAGATTGTTGCATGCGAGTATATGTTCTAGTCATGAATTATCTACTGGAATTAATCATGAACTTGCCTAATTTTCCAACAAAAATTACATCCGTCCAATTAATATATAGTTAATTCGTAGCCGTCGGATGAAACAGAAGACGTGTTTTTTTTTAAATAATATATTTTTTTCATAAAATTTGAAAAATAATACACGGTCTTAAGAAATTACACAAATAATACGGCGTCAGAGCCAGTCGGCCATGGGGTAGCCGATTAGGGTCCAGTCGGTTTACGGGAGGCTGACTGGGTCCAGTGAGACTAATCGGCTTACGGGAAGCCGATTGGTGCATGGCCCATGCAACATACGTAGCCTGAGTTGTGCTAATCCCGTTTGATAAGCTAGCGAGCTAGCCTCTGCCCAATCGATCCACCAGCCTGCTAGGGTACTTGTGGTATACGTGCACGTTTCGCCGTGTACGCTCGACCGGCCGGAAAGTACTCGGCTGTAGCTTGTACGTGCGTAGTCATCGGAAAGTAGTCGACGGCTGCGGCGTCAAGGTCGGGCCTGTGCCAATTGTTGGCGCAGCCGCGCAGGTCCCTCCGACGTTGAGTACTTTCCTACGACGGCGACGAACGACGACAACGACCGCGACGAACAAAGCAAAGCTGACTCGTTATCGACCACCCGCAAGTGTAAAGCTAGCCCTTGAGCTAGCAATGGATCTTTCCCTGGACGTACACGTACGTAAACAACCTCTGGTCGATCGTTGCTTTCCGGCCGGTCGAGCGTATACGGCGAAACGTGCACGTATACCACAAGCACCCTAGCAGGCTGCTGGATCGATTGGGTAGAGGCTAGCTAGCTAGTTTATCAAACGGGATTAGCACAACTCAGGTTACGTACGTTGCATGGGCCATGCACCTATGGGCTTCCCGTAAGCTCATCCTAGTCGGCCACGGGGTGGCCAATTAGGTTCCGTAAGCCGACGCCGTATTATTTGTGTAATTTTTCAAAATCATGTATTATTTTTAAATTTTATAAAAAAATATATTATTTAAAAAAAATTAGCTCTAACAGAAGCGGAGCTAGCCCACTTGCCCAGGGTGGGCCAACAGTGGGAATTGTTCATATATTTATTTATTATTATTAGACCTTGCAACCTAGGGTGGCCCAATCCCAGGGTGGGCTGTGGTCCACCCGGCCGCCCCTAGCTCCGCCACTGCAACCTATCATTAAATGATTTATTCCTACATAGCCTTGTGTTGAAGAAACACTATTTTGTTTGATTTTCTCCTTCAGATGTTATAGTCGTGTTGAAATATTATTCTAAAGTTTGGCAATTTATGGACTATATATGGATCCCATGCGAAAATGGATTTTTATCCACCAGTTTCTATTTTCAAATTCTTACAGTAAAATATTTGTATCTTCCTTGACACAACAACATTTTTTTCGTACGTATTATTTCACACTTTAGCTATTTATCGAGTTTTTCATACGTTGTTCGTACACAAAATGAATTGCTAACTTATAATTATTTCTTATTCCAATTTCCATTTGAAAATAGTGGTGTTTTCTTTGTCCTCTATCTAAGAGTGTTTTATACACGATCTATTCCAAATTTTGCTTTTTGTTGGTACCACATGGAGTTCACATGAAAAAGCAAACATCTAATTTTTCTTATATGTAACATCATATATATAACATAGTTCTATTATTTATCCACCTTATAAGAATTTTTGAATGTAGGTACAGAAAGAAGATTTAAGCAAGTCTCATACTTCTACACTGCTATAATCTGAACCCACCATAGGAAAATGTGGTAGATTTCTCGCTTCCACATGCACGTCATTGAACTATAGTTTGTTATATGTCACTTGACCATTGATCTAAAGCAATTCAATTATGAACTTATACTGTTCAAAATAGTTAAAGTATTTGCACTCACTCTCAAAATAGATTGTCCGTTGTTATATGTTGCATTGACTTGTATTTATATGCACAACTAAAATTTCTTAGTAAGACATTTTATGCTAAAATATGCTTTCTAGGCCCCTCTCATTGTGTCTTATTTTCTCTGATGGTGCCCATTGTTGGTTTACCTATTTTTCTTGTCCACCTATACTAATTCATATAATAATTAATCAGTTTGTGAGCCAAACTCATTTGGGTGAAGAGTAGATGTACAATTTCATCTTCATGATCGGTATGAATCACCATTAACTCCAATTTAAGTTTGTGTTTGCTATATTGTCAAGCAGCCTCCCATAGGTTCTAAAAAAATGTATCTGTCAGATTATGTTCATTGGGAAAATTAAAATATTCTGCTTCGGTTGCTTCTATCAAGCTTTACCCTTTTTTTTGAAACGGAGGCAAAAGCTTTGCCTTTTCATTAATTAAGAAGAAGATAGTTGCTCGGTTCATTACAGGAAAAGCGGACGAAAACGGATACATCGAGGGTCAAACCCACACACAGACTGAACAAGCCAACAAGGACAACGCAGATGACACACCAGAAAAGCCATCCCGCGAAACATCATGCGGACTACTCCCAAAATAAAAAGCACCAGAGAGGAAGGCACATACTAATGGCTAACATCATGCCATGAGGTCCCCATGCCGGAGGCGACGCTTACAAGTTGGTTGACATTCTTGATCTTTGCTGCATTGACAAGGTGGATCAACCCTTGTGTGATCGAAGGTACGACAATGAGGCATTTGATTAGCTCGGAGAATACATGTAAAGTGTCTTGGCCCTCAGATGTTGAAGCGCATCCCTTTGCAACGCCCCACACCTCATTGGAGGCAGAAGTAGCTAGGTTAAGCTCGGTGGTCACCTTGTCGAACAAGGCCATAGACATGACCGACGCATGCTGTCCTACAGACTCCACAGTAGCAACAAACCCTGAAGGCACCAACCCAACCTTGTCGCCAATGTCATTAACACCTTGGCTCCCATCTTTTGCTTGCGTCGATCCATGAACGACGGTGCCAAAGGAGCAAGGACTCTGCAAGGAAGCTGGGCTCAACTCATGCTCACCATCGGACACCTCTGCCTGCTCCAAAAGGTTGGTCGCACGTGCTAACCATAGGCACAAAGAGTCCTCCAATTTACGCAGCGGGCGGAGCGCTAACTCCACCAAGTTTTGCAACTCAGCGTCAGATGAGGCAAGCATAACATCATCAGACTTCACCACAGCATCATGATCAGCACAACCTTCACTTGGAGCTACAGAAATCCTTGGAGACTCGAGCTTGGACATGCATTGGGCCCGCAACAACCGAAGCCCAAGAGAGCCCCGCTGAGGAGGGGCGAGATGGAGTTGGGGGGGCACGCACACAACGGCGAACAGCTCCGACGGAGGAGCGACGCATAGGACAGTCCCTCTCACGGTGCCAGGAGCGAAGACAAGTGAGGCATCTAACTGGGTCGCGGCAGGACGCAGCCTTGTGGTCCGGAGCCAAGCAACGAAAGCATCGACCATGAGTTCTCCTCTTGAACGTGTTGGCTTGCACAGACTTCGCATCATGGAAGGCTGAGGACACGGAAGGCTTGCTGCAAGGCACATGACAATGGGGGCGTTGCCTTCGTCCCACGTAAATCCACGGAAGGCTTTACACATTTTGACTGTGTGTGGTTTTTGTTCCAACCACAATAGTGTTTAGCTTGCCTCACATGATATGCTGTTTGCACATGTAGGCACGTCTCACATTTCACTCGGTCGGACTATTTGACTGTCTTGCAGCTGACCTTGTATTTGCATATAATATTGTGTTTATCATAAATATGCCATTTTGTTGCCGCTTCTGGCCGCCGCGAACTTTGCCATTCGACTGTCAATCCAAGGTTAAGTCTACATGTCAATTTATAGTCATATTGATCTCTTTTCCCATACATTCTAATCCATGCATGTTGGCACAACTAATTTGTTATACGTTCATATTGTTCTTTCATTACCTAATACTTCATACAAAATTTATTCATCAATTTAAATATTTGTTTACTTCATGTAAAGTATGTTCAAAATAAAATTTCTAATCTTTACGAAAAAATCCTTATTTTTTTACTTGAATTATTTGCGTACGGTTGAGTTGTATTTTTTTCTCCCTAATTGAATCTGTTATAATATAAAATTTTAAAATAGATTGTACTTTTCAAAAATTGAACGCATCTAATAGCATACGTGACTGGTTATATATGATTTTGAAGGACGCTTGGGCAAGTACGGACTACTTCCAATCGGCCGTTGTTTCCGAGTTTCCGAGTCAAGCACGTATGTCTCTAATGCGAATATGTATATGCCTTTTGCCCATCAGGTTTGCTATTTCACATCTAGATGTGAAATAGTTATCTCATATCTAATTTCCTGGCCGTCAGATATATAACACATTAAGATTCGTGCGTTGTTTTTCTGTCCTCGTACGTTGTTGCGTTGTAGAAGCGAACCTCTCGCTGCTTGTTTGGTATGGGCTGTTTGGGCTTCCGTACTCTATTCAGCTGCGTATCAGTTTCTTTTTTCTTTTTTCTTTTTTGATTTAAACAGTTTGTGTGCTTAGAGGTAGTAGTAGGGACGCCAACTATTCAGGACGCAACTTCCGTGGTCTATTCATTTGGATTGAGTGTTTTCTGTTTTTTCAAGACGTTGACAAGCTGTTTTATTTTGCTTTTTTTTTGTCTTAAACGGTTTGACTATCATTTTTTTCTCTAATTTTCAGTGAGAATTTTGTATTTATTTGTTCTTATTTTTTCTGTTTTTAATTTTTTTTCCTATTTGCCTTTTCCCTTTTTCGTTGTTCTTCTCCTTTTTCATTTTTTTTCATTTTAATTCATGATATTTTTCATACATGAATACTTTTCGAAGTGCGCGAACACTTTGCAAAATTCATGATTTCAAAAATTGTACCATTTTTTAAAAAATTGTGTTTTTTTACAAATTCATGAACATTTTTCAAACGGATTTGCTATTTCATTGTCCTGTCTTTAGGATTCGCGCACACACTTTTTTCTGCACCCGCTTCGTGCGTTCGCTTGCGTCGTTGTTTTCTTTTGTTGTCTCGCAACCCGTTTGTCTTAGTGGGTTGCATAGCGGTCCGCGGCACTGTGTTGTTTGTTGGATTGCATAGCGGGACTTGTCGTTGGTTTTGAAGTTGAGAGGGCGGCGATTCAATTTTCCCCTTCCCCTTAATCTCCTTCTCTTTCCCGAAGCATTCATTTCGCCCGTTCCCCGTTTTTCCTCTTCGGCAGTTGCTTATCGAGGCGGCGGCGACTTCTGGAGAGCGTGAAGGAGAGGCAGACGCATCTGAGTGAGTGGCATGTTGTCTTTTCTCCCCTCTCTTCTTTTGTGTGTATGCGGTTTGCTCACTGATCTGATCTGGAGATTGTTTTTTTTTCATATTTCATTTGTCTGTTCATCGATCTAGGGTTTATACATCAATGCGTCCTATTGTGTATATGGTTCCTGACAGATTCTATGACACATGCTTCTTTTCTTTTTTGTTTGTGTGTCCATGGTTTTTTTAGGTTTTTTAGCAGCGCCCTTTTTGTGTGTGTTTCCATTCATCTTTCTAGGTGAGGGGTGATGGGCTTTGTTCCACTATGTTGGGAGGTGGAGATTTCGAAGTAGGTCAAGATTGGTTCAGTGTGTCATTGTTTAGTGTATAGAGTTAGGGAGGTGGGGATTTCGCCCTTTTTGTAGTGTGGGGGGGGTGATTTTTTAGTGTGAGACTTTATTTATCCCCTGCTAGATTGATGTTGTTCCATCGATCAATGGGGATTGTAGTTTGTAATCGTCCCAGTTGCAGGTCAACCATGTGCTTGCAACTTGGGGATATACTTTTGTAGTTGCCCTAGTTGCAGGTCCACTCTCGACTCGCAACTCGAGGGGTGTTGTTTTTTGTTCTTGTTTCATGGTAGTTGCAATTAGACCCTCGACCTGCAACTAGGGGTTTATGTCGGCCCAGTTACAAGTCCACCATCGACTTGCAACTCGGGGGAGGCTGGGTGTTGTTTTGTTTTCACCCTCAGTTGCAAGTCCACCCCCGACTTGCAACTTGACCCATGTCGTTTTTATAATCGCCCTAGTTGCAAGTCAACTATATGCTCGCAAGTCGGGAATGTAGTTTTGTAGTTGCCCTAGTTGCAAGTCCACCCTCGACTCACAACTCGGGGGGTGTTGTTTTTGTTTTCACCCTAGTTCCAAGTCCATCCCCGACTTGGAACTCAAGGCATGTTGTTTTTGTAATCGCCCCAGTTGCAAGTCAACCATGTACTCGCAACTCGGAGGATGTAGTTTTGTAGTTGCCCTAGTTGCAAGTGCACATTCGACTCGCAACTCGGGGGGGGGGGGTGTTGTTTTTGTGTTCTTGTTTCATGTAGTTGCAATTAGACACTTGACCCGCAACTAGGGGTTTCTGTCGACCTAGTTGCATATCCACAATCGACTCGCAACTCAAGGGACTGTAGTTTGTAATCGCCCTAGTTGCAAGTCAACCATGTGCTCGCAACTCGGGGATGTAGTTTTTGTAGTTGCCCTAGTTGCAAGTCCATCCTCGACTCGTAACTCATGGGGTGTTGTTTTTTTCCTTGTTTCATGGTAGTTGCAATTTGACCCTCGACCTGCAGTTAAGGTTTTCTGTCGGCCCAGTTGCAAGTCCACCCCCGACTCGCAACTCGGGGTTGTAGTTTTGTAGTTGCCCGTGTTGCAAGTCCACCTTTGACTCGCAACTCAGGGGTGTTGTTTTTTTGTTGTTGTTTCATGGTAATTGCAATTAGACCCTCAACCTGAAACTAGGGGTTTCTGTCGGCCCAGTTGCAAGTCCACAATTGACTCGCAACTCGAGGGAATATAATTTGTAATCGCCCTAGTTACAAGTCAACCATGTGCTCGCAACTCTGGGATGTAGTTTTTCTAGTTGCCCTAGTTGCAAGTGCACCGTCAACTCGCAATTCGGGGGGGGGGGGGGTGTGTTTTTTTCTTGTTTCATGGTAGTTACAATTTGACCCTCGACCTGCAACTAGGGTTTTATGTCGTCCTAGTTGCAAGTCCACAATTGACTCGCAACTCGAGGGAATATAGTCTGTAATCACCCTAGTTACAAGTCAACCATGTGCTCGCAACTCTGGGATGTAGTTTTTGTAGTTTCCCTAGTTGCAAGTGCACCCTCAACTCGCAACTCGGGGGGGGGGGGGGGGGGGTGGGTGTTTTTTTTTTTTGTTTCATGGTAGTTTCAATTTGACCCTCGACCTGCAACTAGGGTTTTATGTCGTCCCAGTTGCAAGTCCACCCCGACTTGCAACTCGAGGGATGTAGTTTTAGTAATCGCCCCAGTTGCACATTAACCATGTACTCGCAACTCGGGGATGTAGTTTTGTAGTTGCCCTAATTGCAAGTCCACCCTCGACTTGCAACTCAGGGAGGGGGGGATGTAGTTTGTATCACTCCAATTGCAACTCCACCCCCGACTTGCAACTCGAGGGATGTAGTTTGTAACTGCCCCAGTTGCAAGTCAACCATGTGCTCACCACTTGGGGATGTAGTTTTGTAGTTGTCCTAGATGCAACACCACCCTCAAGTCGCAACTTGGGAGAAGAGGGGTTGTTTTTTTGTTCTTGTTTCATGGTAGTTGCAATTAGACCCTCGACTTGCAACTAGGGGTTTCTGTCGGCCCAGTTGCAAGTCCACCCTCGACTTGCAACTCAAGGCATGTAGTTTTTATAATCGCCGCAGTTGCAAGTCAACCATGTACTCGCTACTCGGGGATGTAGTTTTGTAGTTGCCCTAGTTGCAAGTCCACCCTCGACTTGCAAATCCGGGGGTGTTGTTTTTTTGTTCTTATTTCATGGTAGTTGCAATTAGACCCTCGACCTGCAACTAGGGGTTTCTGTCGGCCCAGTTGCAAGTCCACAATCGACTCGTAATTCGAGGGAATATTGTTTGTAATCGCCCCAGTTGCAAGTCAACCATGTGCTCGCAACTCGGGTATGTAGTTTTTGTAGTTGCCCTACTTGCAAGTCCACCCTTGACTAGCAACTCGGGGGGTGTTTTTTTTCTTGTTTCATGGTAGTCGCAATTTGACCCTCGACCTGCAATTATGGTTTTCTATCGGCCCATTTGCAAGTCCACCTCCGACTTGCAACTCGAGGGATGTAGTTTTTGTAATCGCCCCAGTTGCACGTCCACCTCCGACTTGCAACTCGAGGGATGTAGTTTTTGTAACCGCCCCAGTTGCAAGTTAACCATGTACTCGCAACTCGGGGATGTAATTTTTTAGTTGCCCTAGTTGCAAGTCCACCCTCAACTCGCAACTCAGGGGGGTGTATTTTGTATTCACTCCAGTTACAAGTCCACAATCGAATCGCAACTAGGCTAGTAGTTTCATAGTTGTCCGATTTACTAGTCCACCCTCTACTCGCAATTGGGCTAGTCGTTGTACCAATTGCAAGTCTACCCTCGACTCGCAACTAGGGCATGTGTTTTGTTTCTCATCCCAGTTGTAAGTCCACTCTCAACTCGCAACTGGGACTTGTAGTTTGTTATTGTCCCAGACTCCCAGTTGCAAGTCCATAATTGACTCGCAAATTGTATCATAGTTTCTTTGTTATCCCAGTTGCATGTCCATCCTCCACTCACAATTGAGACTATAGTTTGTTTTTCATCCTAGTTACAAGTCAATCCTGGACTCGCAATTAGGCTCATCATTGTTGGAGTTGCAAGTCCACCATCAAATCGCAACTGGTTTCATAGTTATGTGTAGTTGTCCAAGTTGCAAGTCCAGGCTCGACTCCCAACCGAGCATGTTGTTTTTTTATCCTAGTTGTAAGTCCACAATCAACTTGCAACCGGACTCGGAAGTTTTTTTGCCACCTCAATTTTTCAAGTACACTCTCGTCTTACCACTAGCATCGACCCTTTTTTGTTGTCCACTCCTAGTTGCAAGCCCACACTCTACTTGCAATCGGGGCTTTTTCACCTTTTTTATTTGTTGCCATAGTTACAAGACCACCCTCATTTTTGCGAATAGGTCTTCCTTTTTTATTCTTCACCCCAATTGCAAGTCAACCACCGACATGCAATTGTGCTCCAGGTTTTTTTATCGCAATTACAAGTTCACATCAACCTGCAACTAGGGTGACCGACCAATTTTTATCTCGGGTACAGTTCCATCTTTCAATACATAAAATCTGAGTCCCGACCCTGGCAGTTACTAGTCCACTTTTTCTTTCTTTTTTTCCATTTTTATCCGCCCAATACTTTTTGGATTTTATTTCTTGGGCCCAAACTATTTTTTCAAATGTCCCAGTTGCAAGCACATCTTCAACCAATTTTTTGATTTTTTTTAAAGGTATGCAATCGAATCAGAGGGACCCAAGTTTTCACGTGTTTTTTTTTAGTGAAAAAAGCACAGTTATATGAAATTTAGTTCCCAACCCATTTAGTCAGTCCCTCAACTTTTTTGAAATCACATAGTTGTATACAAATGAGACAGACCCTTTTGAGTCATATCCTTTTGTATATAACGCTAGTTTGTTCACTGATTCAAAAAATATTCGTGCTTTAAAAAATGTTTGAGATTTTTTTAAACATTCGTATTTTTAAAAATTATGTTCATCGATTAAAAAAATATTCACCTCAATTTTGTTTTTCAGAATTTCAACAGATGTACTCATTTTCAAGTTTTGTTTACAAATTGAAAAAATGTTCCGGAACTTTACATTTTATTCACTGTTTGGAAAAATGCCCAGAAAATTTAAATACTGATGCTACTAGGCCCAATGTTTTTTTGTCTCAGTTGCCTAGTTGCAAGTCCACCTCAATTCGTAACTTGGACCAACCTTTTTTAATATTGCGTAAATAATTTTTAAAATTTCACAAACATAATTTTGAAATGCTTGAACAATTTTTTAAAGGGAATTAGTTAAGGCTTTAAGATTTGTGTTTTAGCTTTTTTAGGCTGGTCCTATATGTCTTTCTCGATCTGCACATGGCCTGGCCATTTTGCATGTGGTTTCTGTCCATGTGCTTTGGGCCATTCTTTGCGTTTCTTTAGCAAGTTTTCACGTGTGTGTAAGAAGAGGAGGTACGCTAACTGTCGTGCAGTAGTTTTTTTAGGACAAAGCTGTGGTGTAGTATCCCCGCAAAAAAAAATGTCGTTTAGTAATTCTACTAGTAGCAGCAGGAGAGTGGTCTTGGCAGGTCGCAGGAGCAAGCCTACAGTGCACCGGCGACGCGTTGTGCTGGGCTGGACTAATATCAACCAAAACAAACAAATAAACAAACAAGCCCGTGACAAACAAACAGGCCCGGGGAACAAAGTTAGAAACGGGAGGAAGGGAATGAACGTAGCCGTAACAATAGAGGCCACAATTTAGAAGGACATCATGTTTTATCTCACATCTAGATGAGATATAGTCACACCCCCCTTTGCCCATATGTCGTTTCCCCACAATATTGCATCCCACGTGGATGCCATGTGTTTCTGCATATTGCCGATGCAGACACACGCGAGGCTGCTAGCCCATTGACCTATTCAAACGGATTAAGATATGACTTTTGTATACGTACATGAGCCTATGTGTGTGCGGTTTTGGAGATTATAGAGGAAGATAAAGGGGCATGGTTCGGTTTGAACATATGTATACCTTATTTATATGCATACACGTGATGGTTCAATATGCTGGTACATACATGTTAGCGTGTTATGTAGAAACTGTTAAATCTCAGCCATTATTAACTGAATCAAACGGTAGAAATAATTTAGCATATGTGGACGAATGTAATGCCTTATTTGTCTCTTGTCTTAATTATATAATAGATAGATTCTTTCAAAGTATCATACCAAGCCCGAGGGGCTTGCTTCGGCCCATAGAGAGCCTTTTTTGACCTGTAAACTTTGTTAAGAAATTTAGGATGTTCAAAACCTGGTGGCTGTCTAACATATACCTCTTCCTCAATCTTACCATTGAGGAAAGCACTTTTCACATCCATTTGATATAGAAAGATATCATTGAAATTAACATAAGCGAGAAGAATGCGAATAACTTTCAGACGAGCAGCAGCTGCATAACTTTCACCAAACTCAATACCTTTGACTTGTGTATAGCCCTGAGCCACAAGTTAAGCTTTGTTTCTTAGCACAACACCATTTTCATCTTGTTTGTTGCGAAAAATCCATTTGGTGAGGATAATGTTATCCTTCTTGGGATTTGTACGATCAACTAGTTCCTAGACATCATTTATCTCGGAACTGAACCAATTCTTCTTGCATAGCATTCATCAATCAGGATTATTCATAGCTTCATCATACTTGGTGGGTTCTGAGATAGAGACAAACGAGAAATTCCCACAAATGTTAGCTAATCGAATGTGGGAACGAGTTGTGGGACCTGGACCTGGATTGTTTATTTCATCAAGAATTAAGTCAGTGTCCACTTGATTTGCCACTCGGTGCAGGGGAGGATTTGCATTTGGCTGAGCATTATTTTTGTCAGCATTTGTCTCGGGATTGGCATTATTAACGCCATTTGCATTATTCACAGGATTGCCATTGTTTTCGGCATTTGCATTGTTCTTAGTATTGACATTTTCTTCAAACACTCCCCCTCTCGCCTAGGCTTTAGTCCATAGACGTGGGATCGATGTGGCTCGCAAAATCTTTTTTTATTGCTGCATTGGCAGGGTCTTGAACTTGAGACCTTTTGGCTCGGATACCATATTGAATTCATGCTAGGTGGCCAATATATTTCAACACTCCCCCTCATGTCTAAATTATTTTAGTCCTTAGACGTGAGATCGATGTAGGACGCATAATCTATTTTTTTAATACTACGTTGGTCGGGTCTTGAACTCAAGTCCACTTGGCTTGAATACCATATTGAATTCATGCTTCAGCCAATTCACCCAAAAGTCTGAACTGATGGAAAGAGACAGGCAATATATTTCAACAATAAATTTCAATGATGATACTAGTTCCTTGTTCAAGCAAAAGAAATACCTCATGGAGAATTTTTTTGATTCATCTTCTTTAATATTATTGCGCATATGCTAGACATCCTTGTAAATATATAGAGCTAAGGAGGACGGTTAAGTCTGGCGTTCCACAGATTGTGCACGATGAGTTATCTATACCTCAGTATGCTGATGACACTAAATTTTTTATGGAATATTATTTGATGCAATAAAGCTTAATTTAAAGAATATTTTAACTATCTTTGAACACCTTTCATGTCTTAAAAATAACTTTCTGCAAGAGGGAACTGTTTAGCTGTGGTGTGGGGCTCGTTTTCTTATAAATAACTTTGCTTTCCAATTCATTGTCTGAGACTACGAAATAGAGATTAAAAACACGCAGAAGTTCATAGAATGTATCGTGGTATATCTTAGCGGCTTGAGATCCGGAAGTTGGAGGCTGGCTACACCCCTATATAATAATGTCCTTATTAAAGATCCCTAATTGGGTCAGGAAACATTTGAAATTGTATAGATCTAGATTTTTCTCACAATGCGACTATCGCCAAATGGCATACAATCCGGCGAAATGGGGAACTTTGTGCTGGTGCTGCGCGCTCTTGATTGTGCGTGTTCTGGTGGGCACCGAGCGCCTGCGAGCTGCGAACTTGCGGTCGCAGTGGATACATTGGAAGAAGCCATCTTCCGGGACGGGCGCCAGTGCCATAGCGGCAAGGGTGAGGTCCAGGCTGAGCTTCGTCATGCGTGCGGTTCCAATTGAAGTCAACACTGTTCTCTAGGGTCAGGCCTGGGCAAGAAAGATGGCGTATGGCATGAGGCCCTAGTTTTATGTCACCAGAGTAAGACAGTAAAAGGAGAAACTACCTGCAAGGCTACAACCAATTTAGATTCCTTCGGTCTGAAAAATATGAACAACCGAGGATAAGCCCTCTTTTTTGAACTGGGTAATGGATTAATTATTTAAAAGACATAAAATAAAATCCATATGAAAAAATCAAGCTTTCGTATTATTGAATGAATTGAGTTTGGGTTTAAATACTTTAAAGATCCTGATGGAAACGTTTCAAATCCTAGCAAACAATCAAGCAAGGAAGCAAAAATATTCACTTGCCTTAATTTATTTAACATTTCAAATTTTGGGATGTTACAAACTATCACCCTTAGAAGGAATCTCGTCTCAAGATTCAGAAAAGCTAGAAAAAAAAGTTTAGGTTTAGGGGTTTCTTGGTTATCTTTGTATGTACCATTTCTTGACCTGGATATGTCATCTCTATTCTATAATATCTCAGTAGCATTGGTGCATTGTCTTTGCATCCTTTACTTCCTTAATAATCTTAGGATCATTCTTTGCATCCATACTATCCCCATAGTGGTTGTTTCATAAGATCCTTGTAATGCTTCCATCTCTGTATCGGATACTGGCAGTGAAGGTACTACATAGTTTCCCCTGGTAGACATATCATGTCTGGATTAACCATCTCTGAAGTAAATTCCAAATATTCCGAGGGACTAGGGTGCTGCCACACTTAGAAGTTTCATGTCCTAGCACTACTGCATAATTGCCGGCGCAAAATGCCTACCAGTGGCGGGCAGGGCGCTCACCACTGGTAATCCATTACTAGTGGCTGGCGCCACCACCCACCCGCCACTAGTATGTAAAGTACCAGTGCCGAGCAAGTTCGGGAACCCGCCACCGGTATCGCACATACAAGTGGCGGTTCTATACCAACGCCCGCCACTGGTAACTTCCATAGGCAATTTAAAAAACCGCTGTCGTGACGTCTATATCAAGGGCCGATTTCAAAATAAGTTTTTGCAGAGGCCAGTAAAGCAGTTAAGCAGATTTCAAAATAACATGCAATCAACTTGATTGAATCAAGCTTGCCTCGGCCTGACAAGGTTCGCATCTTCACTGATCTCCAGCCCTCTACATCTGGACGTGGTTGGCCGGCCGGTAGCTCAGTGGTAGCTCTAGTACCCTGGCTACTGTTGGAACTGCAACCTTGCAGCCCCTCTTGTTTTCTCTAGCAACTCTCTCTCTCTCTGGTTGTTTCTGACAGGAACACATACGACTAGGAGACACGCACACACACATGCACCAAGGAAGACGAACACAATGGCTTTGCCAAAGAGACTTTCTTGGTGACCACACCATGGCTACATGTTTTCTTCTCAGCCCTCACGGCCTCAATTTTCTCATTCATCTATCCAACTTAAATACCCAGTGCAAGAGACTCACACGTAGCCAAGGCAACAACCTGGCCGGTTCTCATGCCATGCACCACACCACTTGTTCCACTAACCAACTAACTCACCCACTAACAAACTCCATGCGGCTACTCTCCTTCACGCACGAAGCTCGCTAGCTGCAACAAACCACCAACGCATACACTAACAACTACTTGACAGAATCACTCTCCTAGCTAGTAGTAGTACACGTACAGAACATTTACTTCAGGACTTGTTCATGCACACCGTCTCACACGGCACCACGGCATCTCGCCTTAGGCCACATCTCGCGGCACCTGGTCATCTCACCCCCTGCACGCTCATGTGAAGCTCCACCTGCCTGCGGCTCGCTGGAAACTAACTACATGCTGAACAAAATAAATATGCAGATACATCATGACAAGATTAGTGCTAACAGCTACGGACTCGTGTGCACTCGGGGAGGTGGACGGAACGTGCTGGAGCCTGGATGACCCGAGCCAGCGCGCGCTACGCTGAGCTAGGTAATGTTGTGTCCCGGTGTGATTGGCACGGGCATGCATGCATGCAGCAGATAGCACAGCATGTAGGTACGTGGTTGCTGTCTGGGCCTACATAGTACACTACTTACCATATATGACTATCGTCATTCGTTCGGCCGGCATTATAGCAATTACTAGATCATTGATGGCGCGCGTTGCCGTGCCAATCTATTTCAATGTAAAATAGTAAGAATTTGTGTAAATATGGGAACATGATAGCTAAGTTGATCATGTGGAGATTTTAAGATAAAGATACAACTGTTGGAAAACTGCGAGTATTTCAAATACGCCGCTTGATGTAGATCGCAACCCATGGTACATATTTTCAAAGCTAATAGGTATAAAATACAGAAAGTCGACATGCTAGGGAGGGAGGGAGAGAGACGGAGAGGGAGAGAGAGAGAGAGAGATTTATCAATAAACTGGTATGCTGAATTGGATATGTTTCCTGGAAGTGTGGTGAAACCCTTTGCAGCTCCTCTTGTTGTTTGCAGCAACGACATCAGGCCAGCTATTCATATCTATTAGCTCTTTGATATGGGGTGCTCTTTCCATGACACCGTCCACGCCTTCCTAAGAAAAATACTGCAGATTACAGTGGGGTTAGTCGAAAAAACAAAAAAGAACTCATATAGCAGCGAAGTGAATCCAAGAACACAAATGTGAACTGCTAATGTATAAATTCTTCAAATTTAGGGTACACTGAAAGCTGAATCTTAAAATCAGAGATGCTTATTTCTGTAGGTAAGGTAAATATCTAGAAACTATAACATCTTGCCCTATAGATGAAAAAGCTATAAAGACATTCATGCCTTTCAACATAATTATTCTACAAATCTTAAAGCAAACGTATTGAGCAAACTGCCTTTATTTAGATCAAGAAATTTACCTCATAGTTAACATCATGTAATATACTTTATGTATCTGATTCTTTTTGTGGCAACGTACCGCGGAAAAAGGCATGGCCAGTATGACACAGACTTGGACGACAGCATGCCAGGGACACCGGTTCAACCAGCCAGCTATCATGCAAAGTTGACAAGTCACAGTGGCCGCTGTTGTGTGTGGTGGAGGTCGCAGAAGAGGCGCCACCATTTGAGGTCGAGGTCGGGGAAGCAGGACACTTGCATGACCAGGAGGAAGAAAGCAGACTTCACCGTGTTCTAGGCTTGTGGCTCAACTATGGATACTGCTAACATCTGGAAAACTATATATGTTTAGTTCTTGATAATAAAAAATCATTAGTTTATTTATTACTTTGCAACAACACCACAAAAGTTCTAAGCTTCAGGATACTGTTCAAGTGTAGCTTCTCAGTTTAGTTTTATAGAGTGAATTTGCTCCATGCAGGGATGTGCTCCTCTAGCTAACATGCATTATAATTAGGTTCTATTAGTATATCTGATCAAATGGCCAGAGCCAATAAACTTGACACCTAGTCAAATTCTGCTCTACCACATCATCTCTCCAGTTACTACATATATTTGCCTATGGTCATTTTTTCAATAATGATTTCTTTGCTCCGATATTATTAAGAGTTTCCAAAATGCAACATCAAAAATTGCTTCTAATTGATTGGCGTTTGATTCAAGAAGCTGCTCGTCGGGACAACTGCATGGTTTATGATGAGGATAATGACAACTTTGGTTTCAAGACCCTGAAGAAGTGTTACCTCTTGAAGTTTGGTGAGAATGCTGTCCAAACTCCACATCACATGATAGCGTTCTGTTAGGCCACCAGGATGCGATCAGATTGATATTCTAAATCATGACATTATGTTAGCACTGGTTTACTCAAATATTTGTATGACATAATACATCAGTGTCATTCCTTCCTCGCATATGGGTCCTGATTTATGCCCTGCCTATATCGAGAACTGTAATCTGAACCTTCAGAATTTTCCATATGGTTGTTCCATGGGTGTTACCTTCTAACATTACAATATTGTTTCCGATGAAGCTAAAACTCCTATAAGATTAGAATGCAATTATGATCTTCGGTAACTAATATTTACGACAATATTCGCCGTATTACCCTCCTAAGAACAAGTACCAGTACTCTATACTGTAAATCAAGGAAGTTCTTCGTAACTTTCAAATACTCTCTATTGTAAATCAAGAAAGGTCTCTATTGTACAACACTTATGTTTGTGCATATCGATCTACCATCCTAAACAACCTCATGCATATATACAATAATAATCGGCAGTAGCTTGTCATGAATAATTACGAATAAATAAGCATGGAAAATAAGCAATCATATGAACACACTGGATATGGACAAAATATATGACATTCCACGTGGCTAACCTGCCGGCAGCCATTGGGATCCCAGTTTTCAGAATTCAGGAACAAAAATAAACAGAGAAACACCCAGAGAAATTCGGTAAACAAGCCAGAACCAGTCCCGAGCACTTGGGCGTCAATAACTGTAGCAAATTAAGAGCAGAAATCAGCATCAGCAGGAACCCTATTAGAGCACAAATATTGGGTACGAAGGGACTGTAGTGGTGAAGGGAAATATGCAGCAAAGTTGAAGATGAAGGGACGGACTACTGGAGAAGCACAGCTCCTGGATGTTACTGCGTCACTGCCGGATGAAGAAGGGGAGAACCTTGGTATTGACACACTGCATATGTAGGTAACTCGCCAACATCACATTCTGCGCAATCCCATAGCTCTGCAAATATATCAAAAACAACACACATAAACAGGGGAGGCATTCACTCACACCTTTCAAGCCTGGGGGAACATGGCAAACTTTGAAGAATACACGAACGATGCGAGGCGATGGGTGAGCGCCAGGGCAGGGTAGGCTGGGCGGCCCCACCTGTCCGTACCTTCATGGAGTCGTGGATTAAGCAGACAAACATGGACTTTGCTCGTTTATTAGTACAGGCAGAAGATGTCGAGGCTTCGTCTCCCTCTACGACAGAATGGTTACGTTTTTTGCGCATTGTAATACTACTTTTCTAATTCACATGTTCCACATAGGAGCATGATATGAATACCGGAGGAACATATTATTTAAGCGATTTGCGGCGTAGTAGTAAAATTGATAGCAGAAGATGAAAGGATAATGTACGGAGTAATTACCTGTCCAAAAGCCATTTGAGAGATGATGAACGGCTGATCACAAGAATGGACAGTAGGGACAGTAGGAAGCTGCAGAATCCGCTCAAATCAATTGTGCACGCGTAGCATGAACATCACCTGCACATACATTTTTTTGGCAGAGGGTATGAGTATCTTTTCTGTGAAACGATATGAGGACATGGAAATTGTTTGATGCAATATACAGGTAAAATACCTGAGCATATCGCCGAAGAAGATGTAGATGCTAGAGCCTGTTGTGCATACAAAGCCAGGGAGAGAACCATTATATAGTACCACTGCGCACAAGAAAGGTTTGCAAATTTACCAGCCATGAATGAATGAATAATACGCCATGATTGCTAGCTTCAAGGAGAGAGGAGCAGTTTCCAGCAGAGGAGGTCCATGATTGCAAGCTTGAAGGAGGGCAGAGCAGTTTCCAGAGCAGTTTCAAGCAGGCCAGGAGTCTGCGGGCGCCCACCGTCGCGCCGGCCCCAAACCGTGACAGCGCCCGGATCCTGCTCCTCCGGTCGCAGGAATCGACCGGATGGACTCGATCCATCCCTCACCCCGTCTTCAATTTGATGGAACCAGGATCGACCGCACCGGCTGCTCCTCTCCTCCGGTCGCTGGATTGGGCGGGTGGACCTCGATCGGGATCGGGATTGGGCGAGCTTCGATCGGGATCGGGAGTTGGCGACTGGATGCGGTCTCGTGGGGACTGGATCAGGTAGGCTTCGGGAGCGGATGGACCTGGTAGTTCGTAGGCGGATGGACCTGGTAGTTCGTAGGCCTCACTCCTTCGATGGGCTGCCGGCTCGCTAAGGCCCAATGCACGAGAGGGCTCAGTTTCGGCCTGTGGAGCAGCAGCCCACAGGAGGACAGCCGGGCCAAATTTGGCACAGTGTGGCGTAGATTGCTTCTCAGACGAGATCCGACGGTCAGAAACGCTCAGATCGCAAGAACGGACGGCCGAAAACGCAAATCGCTGTGAGAGCTCGCTTTAGGTGCGGTTATTCTGTCCTTAATAGCAACATGGATCTCCCGGCTACAAGCGTACAGCATGCATGCATGCATCACTGGCAGCCGCCCGTACGATGGTCCTGTACGCGCGCGCTGACGTTGAGTGTGGCAGCCGGCAACTGAGGAAGGCTGCAGCTAGGTCGTGAATTGCGCTCCAGTAGCAGTACTTGCTCCGTTTCTTTTCAGTCTGTATATAAAGTTTAGTGAAAGTCAAGTTTTGTAAAGTACGACTAATTTTATATTAAAAAATATTAATATTCACAATATGAATTTAATATTATCAGATACGTTATGAAATGTATTTTCATACTATATAGTTTTAGTATTGTAGATGTTCGTATTTTTTGCTATAAATTTGGTCATACTTTGTGTAGTTTGACTTTGAGCAAATTTTATACGCGGAGTAAAAATAAACGGAGGGAGTAATACCAGTCGGCCGCCAGCTGGTCTGCATGCGCATGGCTGCACATAGCACAGGCGCAGGCAGCGACCACACGGGAGCGAGAAAATTACACATTTGGTCCTCCAAAGTCTCTGGCGCATAACACTTTCGTATCGCAAAATCGAGAAACGCTCCAATAGACCAATACGATCCTTGTACATAAAAATACATAACAACAATGGTCCTTTCTACGGTCCCCACGACGGTCGATCACTCTGGTGCCGCCACGTAACCCCCCAAGCGTGGGCCAGGCTCTTTGCGCGGGCACACCCCTGCCGTTTCTAGAAAATAACCCGAGCTCCACCAGTCCGACAGCGGTGTGATTTTGTTGCTGGGTCCGTTCCGACCGAGCATATTCATTTTGCCACCCCCTACCTAGTTGATGAGTTTGTCTTGCTCGAAGATGACGGCGTCACGCGGCGGTGCGAGATGATCTCCGCCACGGCTTGGAGCGGATAGACTGTCGCGCGGTCGATCTAGCACGGCTTGGACTGCATTCTCGCCGTCCGGCGACTCACTTCGTGCGATGGTGATACGGCGGCCTGATGACGGCCCCCTCCCGCAGTATGGTGAGCTCCAATGCAGCTCAAACTCCGTCTATTTCGTTCACTTGGAGCTCAATTTAGAGCATTTGGCCCTTGTTAGTTAAGTTTTTATCAACATGCGTGGCCGATTAGAGCTCGTATGGCTAGGGTTTGCTCCGCTGCTCAGGGTTTCCGTCGGCTTTATTCAAATTTCAATTTTTACTTCTCAGACAGATGAAGGCAGTGATTTCTACACCGTAGAGCTTGTTTATGGTGGATACTTTTTTGGAACTGGAGCGAATAGGTCATATCTTAGTGGAAAAAAGGCCTAATTTGATTTCTGTGATGCTTCAGAGACTACATTTTTAATGTTGGAAGATTTGATAGAGGAGTTGGGGTATGAGACTGCAGGAAGAGTGAAAACAAATTTGTTGCTGCCAGGAATGCAAATCAATGAGCAAGGACTGAAGCATATTAAAGATAACAATGACACCTCCTGCATCAGGGAATTTGTTAGAGAGGGGCACATATATGTTATGTTTTATCTTGATCATGAGAACACCATGTGTTCTAATGATTGGGAGAAGGATGATGTGGTTGACAACCCAGTTGCAAATCTGCCGCCTGTTTTGAGTCCAATGAAGAGCATAAGGGGGGGCGGGGGGGGGGGGGGGGGGGGGGGGGGTGGTTGTAGAGGTCAGTAATTTAGATCAGTGTGTTAGCCTGGTATGTGTTAATGATGGCACAAGCAATTTAGTTGCAACTGAAGAAGAACCAAGCAGCAATGCAATGCCAACCACAAGAGCAAGCAGACAAGAAGAACAAGAAGGAGTGACCAGTGAGTCTGAATCAGAGGATTCAGACTATGTTCCTGATGAATTGGTTAACAGTGAATATGATTTGAATGATGGGGATGACAACCTAATGCAAGAAGATTTTAGAGGTGATGAAGAAAAACAAGGTAGATTCAAAGGTAAAGGAAAGCAGCTGGGAGAAGAGATCGATTTAGATGATGAACTCTGAGACTTTTTTGATTTAGATGATGAGGAAATGAAGTTCAACTTCCCACATTTCTCAGAATCAGATTTGAAAGCACCCAGTTTTAGGGTGGGCCAGCTTTATTGATCACTTGACCTGTTCAGAAAAATTGTTAGGAATTACAGTTGCAAGGAGAGTTTGGGAATTAAGTTAAAAAAATGACAGAAGGAGGGCAAGAGCACATTGCATTGATGGATGCCCTTGGAATATTTATGCATCATATGATAACAGGGCACAAGCATTCCAAGTTAAGACTTTCAATGGTGTGCACACATGTGCCAAGCAGTGGTCAGTTAAACCATTCACTGCCAATTTTGTAGCTGAGATTTATTTGGAGAAGATAAGAGCATATGACAAGATGTCATTAAAGAGTTTAGGAGCACTTATTCAGGAAGAGTGGAACACGAAAGTGGGGAAGCAAAAGCTTTGGATAGCAAGGAGTCATGCATTCAACATAATTTATGGAAATGAAATTGCTCAGCATAACAAGTTATGGGACTATGTTGCAGAGTTGAGGAGATCAAACCCTGGGAGCACATTTTTAGTGGATATTGATCATCATGGCCAATTCAACAAGTGCTATTTCTCATTTGATGCCTGCAAGAGAGTATTTCTGTCAGTCTGCAGGCCTATGCTTTTCAAGGATGGATGTCACTTGAAGACTCAATTTGGAGGGGTTTTGCTAGCTATAATTGGGATGGACCCTAATGACTGCATATATCCAGTGGCATTTGTTGTGGTTCAGATAGAGAACACTGATGGATGGAAGTGTTTCTTGCAAGCTCTCAAAGAAGACCTTGGTATTATCAACACCAGTGCTTGGTCCATAATGTCTGACAAGTAGAAAGTAAGCTTATTTGTCCACACTAGTTTTAGCACTGTATTTTTTCCTTTAAAATTCAAATTCCGAATTTTTCTTTTCTCAACCAGGGACTGATTAAGGCAGTGAATGCACTATTTCCTGACTCTGAACATAGATTTTGTGTAAGACACATGCAGCAAAACTTTACTAAAATTTTCAAGGGGGAAGTACTGAAACATTAGCTATGGAGATGTGCTAGAAGCACAACTGGAGCTCAATGAAGAGAAAACATGGACATCATGCCAGTTCTGAATAAAGCAGCTCATGATTGGTTAGAGGAGCTTTACCCTAAAACATGGGTTAGGGCATATATGCAGTCATTTCCCAAATGTGATGTACTGTTGAACAACAATTGTGAAGTGTTTAATAAATGGATCTTGGATGCAAGAGAGCTCCCACTATTAAGCATGATACACAGGATAAAAGGGCAGTGCATGGGAAGACACTACTCTAAACAAGAGGAGTGCTAGAAGTGGATAGGTACCATCTGTCCAAAAGTGAGAAAAAGATTGATGAGGCATATGGAAGAAGCAAGCACTTGCACTGCTGAACCTGCGGGACATGGAGTGTTTGAAGTTCAGGACAGGAAGTTGCAGTTCAAGATAGACATCATTGCTAAGAAATGCAGTTGCTACAGATGGAATCTGTCTGTTGTGCCTTGCTGTCATGCTGCTGCAGCAAAGAGACATGATCAGATCCCACCTGAGTCTTTGGTGCACCCTTGCTATCCAATTGCAACATTCGTTAGGGCATATGAGCATAGTATCATGCCTTGCAGAGATGTTAGTGAGTGGAAGAATACAAATGGATCCCCAATCAAACCTCCTGCTATTAAGAAGAAGAAAGGAAGGAAGCAAACCAACAGGAGGCAACAACCAGAAGAGAAAGATGGTAGAGTGGGTAGAAAGGTAGGGAGAGGTGGAGCAGTTATCCATTGCAGCTACTGTGGGAAGTAGGGCATAAGATAGGGGGTTGCAAGGATTTCAAACTTGGGCTCCAACCAAAAAAGCAAGCCAAGAAGAAGAAAGTTAGGGAAGAGTCAGAAGTTTCATCTTCTTCAGAGGAAGAACCTGTTGTCACAAACATTGATGAGAACTTGCCAACCGTGGGCTTACTCACCCAAAGAATCACCTATGAAGCAGAGGGCATTTCCACATTAATCCAAGAGGTAATACAAATGTTCAGTTATATGTAAGCCACTTATATTTAGTTCACTTATAAGTGCTAAAACTGTATCTTTGTAGAGCATAAATAACAAGTCAGAAGTACAAGAAGAAGGGGCTATAACACAAGATTTACTTGAATCTGGATTCATTGCAGATCATGTGCAGATGCAGCAACCTATTGTGCAGACCACGGTCATTAGGGATTGAAATCCTATCAGGAAAAGAGAGATCATAGCACTGGCAAAACTAAGAGCTCAAGCAGAGCAAAGAGAAGTTGCAGACAATCTCAAGCATGATGATGCAATGGCCCAGATACAAGAGGAAGAACAGAAGATTCTACAACTATCTCAGCAGAGGCAGGAGGAGGCTGAACAAAGGAAGAAAGAAAATAAGGAGAGAAAGAAAGCTGTAGAAGAAGAAAGAAAGAGAGTTGCCGAGGAAAGAAAGAAGGCAAATGAGGAGAAAATGAAGCAGGTCAAACAAGCCAGGCTTGCCCTTGCTCATGTCAAGTACCTGTGTCATGGCCACATATTCTTGGTGGAAATTTCAGGCTCTGCTCTTACTTTCTTCTTTGCCGATTTCCTCTTCGGCTTTAAGCCCAATTTGAAATCTTTGCATCCACCTATGTTATGTCCTGCAAGTCCACAATAACCACAATGCATAATAGCTCCACCTCTGCCAACTTTCCTCCTTGCCCTGCCCTCTTTCTCTTTTGGTTGTTGTCTTCTATTCTTCTCCTCCTGCCTTTCTTTGTTTAAATTTTTGGAGGAAGCACTTCTCTTCCATACATTTTCTGCCACTCACTCGCGTCATTGCATGGCAACATAATGCACTCATAGGCCTTGCGGTAAGTCTCAGTAGAGTAACATTGGTGGACCATTGATTCTGGTGGAATTTTTTCATGTCTCAGAGATGCCACTCCATGACAGCAAGGAATTCCAGTTAAATCCCACCTTCTGCAACTACATTTCCTCAACCTGATGTCCACACTGAACTGCCTATTTCTATCTTGCACTTCAAACACACCCAAACCAGCAGGATCTGCATGGCAAGTTTTTGCATCATCAATATGCATTTGCAATCTTTTCCTGATTTTGGGACATATGGTTCCAGACCAAGTTTCTGACTCCATCTTCTTACCATATATTCTGCCCATCAACTGCCCCTTTACCCTCTGAATCATGCTCAAAAGGGGGAGTTCTCTTGCTTCTAAAATATACTTATTGAACACTTCACAATTATTGTTCAATATCACATCACAGTTGGGGAAATCACTTTGAAATCCCCTCACCCAAGTTTTAGGGTCTAATTCCTCTAACCAATCATGAGCATCTTTATTAAGAACTAGCATTCTATCCATGTTCTCTATCCACTGACCATGAGTTGTACTTCTAGCACATCTCCATAATTGGTTCTTCAATATTTCTCCTTTAAAAGTTTTAGTGAAATTCTGCCAGATATGTCTCACACAATATCTATGCTCAGAATCATTAAAGTATTCTCTAACTACCTTAATTAAACCCTGTTACGTGAACAAATATTAATAACCATTTTAGAAATGAGAACAACTATTTGCAAGCACTATAGTAAAACAAAACTAAAAATCCTAAACATTGTCATGTAAAAGAACAATTGTTCATAGGCCTTGTCGTAGAAAAGAACAAATGTTAATAATTATTGTCATATATAAACAAACCATTCATAAGCATTATTTATAGTTGCTTACCTTCTGCTTGTCAGACATGACTGTCCAACGTGAGGTGTTGACAATGCTAAGGTCTACTTTTAGTGCACTCAAGAACCATCTCCAAGATTTTGTGTTTTCAATTTCTACAACAGCAAAGGCCACTGTATAGATACATTCATTAGGATCCACTAGTCATCAACCCGTGCTCCTGCACGGGCTAGCATTTTTTTTAAATTTAATATTGTACATAGAAAGGTTCTATAGCTATTGTTTTCTTTGAATCTTGTAGAAACAAAAGTACAACATATTTACAAATATCATTTACTACTTATTTTCATAGTCTATAACATATTATATTTCCCTACTTCACATTATGAGTATACTCAAAACATTGTGGATCACCTTATATTTTTGAAGATTTTGCATTAAGTATTGTGCCACAACAGAAAGTGGTGACACCATTATATATACTTAATGGCTCCGGACTTTCGTAACTCCTAAATACATTGAAAATGTGTTTTCCATAACTACACCATTATTATATTTAACGGCTCCTAAATTTTGCACAGTTTAGAAATTATGATTTAAAAAAATATTCTAGGATTTTTATTACATGGATTTGCCAAATAGATTTTTGAACTTTTTTGACAATGAATTTTTCAATATTTTCTGAAAACACTGTGTGCATGTCACATACATATTCGGGGGTATATATGTAAGTGTGATTTAAATACATGCGTGGTTGGTATGGTACACGCATATATGCGTTGTGACTGTGTGCATGGTGATTTTTTTATATTCTAAAATTTTGAAACTAAAATATAGAAGTTTGCTTTAGTTTTTAAAACTGACCCGTAAATTTGTAGAAGCTCACCTTTCTCTATTCTAAAAGTTTTCCTAATTTTCTAAAAGTTTGTTTGTACATTCTTGAAAATTGATTCTTCTGACATCCCAACAGAGTCAGCGGGAAAAGTAATGACAATGATTTTCTTTGGCTACTACTAAATTATTATTATTACTTAGTTAATTGCTCTCCATTGTCGTGCATTTATTCTTAAACATATTAAATATGAAACTTAATCTACATGCCCTCACTTCTGAAATCAACGGATCCCTTATGCACTTGCACTGTTTAGCAATTTTGATTTTGAAATATATTCTAGGATTTTCTGTTACATGTATTTTCCAGATAGATTTAGAACTTTTTGACACAGGGATTTTTAGTATTTTCTGAAAACACCGTGTGCATGTCACATACATATTCGGGAGTATATATCTAAGTGTAATTTATGTACATGCGTTATTGGTATAGTACATGCATATAAGCGTTGTGATTGTCTGCGTGGTGATATTTGGATGAGAAAGAATAGTTCACATACTAGATGCATGTATGCACAACATACTTATCTAGGTGTGTCACGCATGCAAGGGTAACTTTATCAGCACGTTTCTAGAAAAACACTTTAATCTATTAGGTGATCTTACATTCCACATTTCCTAGTTTAACACTTATGGACTCTTGGGCCGATGCAATTTTCCCTGTAAATCCATGCAAAAAAAAAATCTTCCGTGTAAATGTACGGACTGCTAAACAAAGTGAATAGAGTTCCCATATCTCGTTTATTAACCATAGACAATCGTATGATAAAATAATAGTTCTTTTTAGGCAGGTTTTTAATGATTGATCGTTAATCTAGGAGTAGATCACAATTAGCTTTCCGTTGCTTTTTTCAAAGCAAATACAGAGATATGGCTCTAGTTTGTTTTTTCTTTTCAAGCAAAGAATGGAGAGACCATGGCGAGGACGATTGGCATAGGGGAGAACGTCTCAGCTTTCCTTTCCCTTTTTTGAAGCTAACGGAGAGATATGACTGCAGTTTTTTTTTCTCTTCAACGATTAAGGGAAAGACCATGGGGAGAACGACTGCCATATGGGGCTAATTTTTTATAAATAATATATTTTTTTCATAAAATTTAAAAAATAATATACGGTTTTGAAAAATTACACAAATAATACGGCATCGGCTTCCCGTAAGCCGACTGAAGCCAGTCGGCCACGAGTAGCTGATTAGGTTCCAGTCGGCTTACGGGAGGCCGATTGGGAAGGTGCATGGCCCATGCAACGTACGTAGACTGAGTTGTGCTAATCCCGTTTGATAAGCTAGCTAGCTAGCCTCTGCCCAATCGATCCTCCAGCCTGCTAGGGTGCTTGTGATATACGTGCACGTTTGGCCGTATACGCTCGACCGGCCGGAAAGCAACGATCGACCAGAGGTTGTTTATGTACGTGTCTCGTGAAGATTGTTCCGGCCAGAAGTGCTAGTAAGTACTAGTTCACGTCCAGGGAAAGATCGATTGCTAGCTCGAGGGCTAGCTTTACACTTGCGGGTGGTTGTTAACGAGTCAGCTTTGCTTTGTTCGTCGCGGTCGTTGTCGTTCGGCATCAATATTTTTGCTTATTTTGGTGCAAAAGTTTTTTTTTTGAAATTGGTGCAAAAGTTGTTTGAAAACATAAATTTTAGGTGAAGCCGAAATTTTAGTTTTATTTTTGGTGTAAACGTTATTTGAAAACATGGTGAAAATGTAAAATACGATGGACATAAGGAAAATACAGACTATAGCAGATTATTAGTACAAAAACTATCATTCCACATGTTGCGCCACGCGCTACTGATCATCAATCTTTCATTGTCACGCACCAACGCTTCGCAATAACCTAATCTACTTAATAGACCCGCTTACCAAAGTACAACTTTTTAGAAAATGGCAGCTCACGCTAGGACCAAATAAGCTTGATATCATGTAATTTATATGATTTTATTTTAATTTTTAAAATGTCTACCTAATAACATGCCAACAAGTAATGTATAATATGATAAATACATTACAACAAAATATATAATAAATCTAGCCGCGCAAATGCACAGGTCACCCCGCTAGTTCATTGCTAAGAAAGGATTCAAGCCTGGCTCACTGATTCGACTCTATTCACACGTTCATATAATGGTGATATTTTCATGTGTCAAATATATGTTGATGATATTATGTTTGGCCGTACTAACAATGCTTGCAGTGTTGAGTTTGGGAGAATGATGTCCGAGAGATATGAAATGTCCATGATGGGTGAGCTGAAGTTCTTTCTCGGACCGCAAATTTGTCAGCAGGACAATGGGACATTTATCTCTCAAGAAAAGTATCTGCAATATTGTCTGAAGAAGTTCAAAATGCAAGATTGCGAAGGAATCAAAACTCCAATGCCGATAAATGGTCATCTGGTTGCAGATGTGTATGGTAAATATTTCGATCAAAAAGCTTATCATTCTATGATTGGTTTTTTGCTTTACTTATGTGCATCCTGACCTGATATTATGTTGAGTGTATGTATGTGTCCACATTTTCAAGATGCACTGAAAGAATCGCACCACCTTGCGGTCAAGCATATTCTGAGATATTTGGATCATACCCCCACCGTGGGTTTATGATACCCCAAGGGAGCGCAGTTTGATCTCATGGGATATTCAGACTCAGATTATGCTGGTGACCGTGTCGATAGGAAATCTACCTCTGGGACATGTCATTTTCTTGGTAGATGATTGGTCTGCTGGTCCTTGAAGAAGTAGAATTTTGTATCTCTTTCAACGGCTAAGGCCGAATATATTGCTGCTGGTGCATAATGTTCTCAGTTATTGTAGATGAAGCAGACTCTCAAGGACTATGGCATCAAGGTGAAGAAGTTTCCTCTCCTCTGTGATAATGAGAGTGCTATCAAAATTGCACACAATCTAGTGCAACACTCTCCGACAAAGCATATTGATATCAGGCATAATTTTCTTCGTGACAGAAAAGCAATTGGCTGATATCTTCACCAAACCTCTAAATAAGAAAACATTTTGCGCGTTATGGTGTTAGCTCAATATCTTAGATCCCGCGAGCGTGCAGTAAAGAGAACTTTGCACCCATGCTAACACACATCTTAGAAGGAATGGGTGCACAACACTCGAAGAGTTTGAAATTTTTGACAAAGTGAAATTTTCTTTCGGAGAGGGAATACATTAATGAAGAACTTGACTCACAGAATGCCACGACAAATTGGTCGATGTTCTAGGTCAAATAGTTCTTACATGGTGGGTAACGCCACCACCCTTTTCATTGCTTTCGATTTAAGCTTTTAATTCGACTGTGATTTGTTTCAATTCATTGGCATAGATTTTTCTTCTATCTGGATTCAGTCCTCTATGCTTTTCACTCATACTTATCTTCCTATCTATTAGATTTTCTCTCTGGGTGAAATGTTTCAGACCCTACCTTTCTATTCTATCTTATCCAGTCTATGCTATTCTTTTGTGAGTACGCAATTTTATCGGTAATGCATTTCTCCCTGGCATCCTAGGCTACGAGAAAAATGTCACTCCAAAAAGTATTCCAATTTGGTGAAAGCCCTCCAAAATTTGGGTTTCCCGCCTAAGTGAGGAGACACACATATTTTTGATTGCCACATGCTCACAGACAACTGGTACAAAATCTCAGCCGCAAAATCCATAGCGTCTGCGTTTCTGGACCTTTTGATCTGATCCAGAAGAGAGGGTTAATTCTTTTCGCACGAACCAAACCAACATCCTCCTCCACCACCAGACGCTAATCCTTCTTCTTAGATGGAACAAAAATATTATCCTGATGAAGTTACAAAGCGCGCAACAAATGCTATCAAGCGCGCAAAGAAGAAGGAGAAAGAAAGGTTGAAACAATTGAAATATATAGAACTTACCAAGCAAGATCTTGAGAAGAAGAAAGCTCTCGGCCTGGATGAAGGCCGGTCGAAAAGAAAGCATGATAAAAATGCTGCTGGATCCTCCAAGATGCAGAAACCACCAGGTACCAAGAAGAAAAAGTTTGTTGAACCCATTGAATCAGAGGATTCTTCGGAGGATGAAGACGATCCTCCAGTTCACTCTGGCAAAAATGTTTCGCCTCCAGCTAGTGAATTTGTCAACATCACTTCTAAGGTGTCAATTGGACATTTATCTCTCAAGAAAAGTATCTACAAGATTGTCTGAAGAAGTTCAAAATGCAAGATTGCAAAAGAATCAAAACTCCAATGCCGACAAATGGTCATCTGGATGCAGATGTGTACAGTAAATATTTCGATCAAAATGCTTATCGTTCTATGATTGGTTCTTTGCTTTACTTATGTGCATCCTGACCTGATATTATATTTAGTGTTTGCATTTGTCCACATTTTCAAGCTGCACCGAAAGAGTCGTACCACCTCCCGGTCAAGAATATTCTGAGATATTTGGCTCATACCCCCACCTTGGCTTTATGGTACCCCAAGGGAGCGCAGTTTGATCTCGTGGGATATTCATATTCAGATTATCCTGGTGAGCGTGTCGATAGGAAATCTACCTCTAGGACTTGTCATTTTCTCGGTAGATCATTGGTCTGCTAGTCCTCGAAGAAGGAGAATTATGTATATCTTTCGACGACTAAGGCCGAATATATTGCTGCTGGTGCATGCTGTTCTCAGTTATTGTGGATGAAGCAGACTCTCAAGGACTATGGCATCAAGGTGAAGAAGATTCCTCTCCTCTGTGATAATGAGAGTGCTATAAAAATTGCACACAATCTAGAGCAACACTCTTGGACAAAGCATATTGATATCAGGCATCATTTTCTTCGTGACCATGTTCTTCTAGAGGATATTACACCAGTGGAGAAACGGCCTTTAGTCCCGGTTGGGAAGGGCCTTTAGTCCCCGTTCACCAACCGGGACTAATAAATCGGGACTAAAGGCCCCCACCCTTTAGTCCCGGTTGGCCATGACCTGGGACTAAATCCCTGCCACGTGGCCAGCAGTGCGCGCCGAGTGCTGGGGACCTTTAGTCCCGGTTGGTGACACCAACCGGGACTAAATCCCTGCCACGTGGCAGGCAGCGCGCGCCGGGGGCTGGGGACCTTTAGTCCCGGTTGGTGACACCAACCGGGACTAAATCCCTGCCATGTTGCCGGCAGCGCGAGCCGGGGGCTTGGGACCTTTAGTCCCGGTTGGTGACACCAACCGGGACTAAAGGTTTAGTGGTTTAGGATTTATTGTTTATTTTTCCTTTTCATTTTGTGTTTTCCATATAAATATTTTTCATTTAAAACATATTTTACGCTACTACATACTGTACACGTTATGCAAATATAATAGAATTTCTCGTAGAACCAATCATATTTCATAGAATTTCCCGTACGACCATGCATACACATATATATATATATACAATTTGGTATATACAATTTCTCCTACAATTTGTAGATCATTACATATATGCAGGCATTAGGTGAAATGGTATTCTCCATCGGGAGATATGACCTGCTCAAGCAAAAATCCCGCCATTTCCTCTTGAAGTGCTCGTATGCGTTCCTTTGGTAGGAGCCTATCCCGCATCGACACCATCTTTAAAGAAGGAGATCAATATGAATATATTAGTTGTGTGTATATATATTAGATCATGATAAAAAATATTGTGAATAGTGTTTACGTACCCAAAGATGTCTTGCATCTTCGCTCCTTTCGGTCATAAAGCGATTGTTCTCGCAAACGTTGTATGCACATAAATTAGTCCCCTTTTCCTGCCTCATACACTTGACGAGAATAGAATTCCATCAGATAATAATCAAGCATGATAATGGTATTAAAACTAGAATTAAAGAGATGCGTGGACGTAGCTAGTACTACTTAATTACCTTGGACCGTCTCCATTTCAGCTGTGGTTCCCATTTGGTCGACAACATCTTTGACGAACTTAATCCAAACCCTGCCCGGCAAAGAAAATGAATAAATGAGTTATTAATTACTTGATATCAGGAAATGAACTAAAGAGGCCAACATTGTGCGATAATGTTTGAAATTACCTGTCGAGCATCAAAAACAGGCTTATGTATTCTTCAGGGTCTTTACCTAGTGAGTCCAGTACTTCAACAGTTCCCTTGTCAACTCTAATGATTAGCAGGATCCAGTCGAATCTGCGCACACGTTTGTATAAGCGGGCATGCATAACTCATAAACTACACTTAACATCGAGTAAGCAAAAATAGAATTTGTAGTACAAGACAGTAACACTCACCTGAAGTTGTAAGAAAAAAGCATTTCTGGTCTAGTATTTAGTTCCTTCAAAAACATTAGTCAGTTATTCTCTGTGTCTTGTTTGTGGATATTTAACACAGTTTCATTAACGGTATTTGGGTCAGTGAACCTAATGCCATAGACTCCATCTCTTTTCAATTCAAAAATCTTCAATCTGCATAATACCACACAAAATAATATAGTGAGCATAATTACAGGCAATGAACAAGCAGAGCTAGAGACTTAAATTACAGAAAGAAATCACTTACAGACAATAGCAACTGACGAGAGATTTCTCAAGTGCGTCTTGATTGAATAACTGAAAAATTTCTGGAAATTCAATCCACACATCATTTCCATGGAAGTAATGCTCTGGCTTAACTTTCACCATGAGGCTCTCTCGCCCGGCCTTTATTTCTCTCAAGTACCAGTCATGCAATCTGTGCATTTGCGTTGATAGAAGCTTCTCCTCATCAGGCCTGACCAGAGGGTTCCCAGGGACATATTTCCATGCTAGTTCCTTCGGATACATCAGGGGGACTACCTCGATGCCTAGGAGTTGTTCAACAGTGATACCCATCGCTCTAGCCATGTCTCTTTCAGTGTCGGTTACCGCCTTATTGGTACTCACCTTGAGCGGGGGGATCGATTGCACTGCCTGTTCTCCGAGCTGGGGAACAATTTTCCCGCTTTTATTACTACCTGTAAGGCTCGATTGCTGATTTTTTGTTGATAATATGACTTTCTAATAGAGCGTTGATAGTCTGATCGCCTTTTCTTCAAAGCCGGTTTAGCAAGATCCACAAAGTGTTGTACGACTTTCTCAGGTATTTTCTCCTTCGGCGGCGGGGGCAGTTTCGGTGCAAAATGGGCCTTCACTTGGGCATCCATGATCCCTTTGTTTTCCTCCTCTGTCATCTCGTAAGCCAACTTCTTTTTGGCAGGAGGCTCGGGTTTCTTCTTTGCTACTCTCTTCTGTTTTGGAGTCGGCTCACGGGGCGGAGATCGATATCACGTACTCGCGCTGGGCTCCGTCTCGAGGTGGGGTGGATTCGACTGATGCGGCGGAGATCGATATGGCGGACTCATGCCGCGCTTCGTCTCGAGGTCCGTTGGAGTCGGCTGATCCAGCGGACTTGGAGGAGGAGTCGATGGCCTTGGCACCGAGTTTGGAAACACGATGCATTCCTTTCTTCATACAATGAGACCACGTATGGCTTCTCCTAGTGTCTGCTCCCCTTGACCTCCAGGAAAGTCAAGCTCTAGGGAGTCATATCCCGACAGAATTTCATCCACCCCGACACGAGCATAGCCAGGTGGAATCAGATTGCCGTGGATGGTTGCTTCAGGTGCATTCGGTAAAGCAAAGCCGTCCGCCACCTTCATGGATATGTTCTTCATTTTCATGTGTAGCTCACAAGTTGTCGTCTCTTGGATATCATCCACGGGGTAGTGAGCCAGCAGTGCATCATCGACCGGGAACCCCGTGGAACCCAGGCTGCTTTTCGGCATAGATGGGATGGTACTATCCAATGCTGGATCTGGTTTCTCCTGCTGCTGAGACGCCCTTTGCATGCAAATTGTGTCGATCTGCTCCTGCTGCCGCATGAAAGCGTGTTCCAACTCCGCATTCTTTGATTCTACCTTTTGAAGCCGGTCTGCATCCTGCTTCTTCTGGTCTGCATCGTACTTCCTCTTTCTCGCACGACTTCTGTAAGTGTCGTTCCACTCTACAAACCCCTCAACCCACGGAACAATGCCTTTGCCTCGTGTTCATCTCGGGTGTTCAGGATTCTTGAGGGCGCGTGTAAGCTCATCGTTATCTCTCTCGTGCTGAAACGCCCCCGTTCGAGCCTCTTCTATTGATTCAAGTAAAGCGTCTGAGGCTTCTTTAAGACTTGCCTGTTCAATAATCTCCCCTGTCTTTGGGTCCAACTTTCCCCCATGCGCATAAAACCAAGTCCTGCACCTGTCAGGCCAACCCACTGTTTGTGGAGTGACCCCTGCAGCAATCATCTTTTCCTCAGATTCATCCCAATTAGGCAACCCTGTCTTGTAGCCACCTGGCCCCAGAACATGGTGAAACTTTTTTTTCTCAGTATTTATCTTGTTTTTTCCTCGACAGTTCCTTAGCTGCTTCCGATTCCTTTAACTCCACAAATAAGGCCCAGTGATCTTTCACCTTCTCTAGTGGTCCAGTGAATTCTGGAGTCTTCTTTTCTATGTTGACGTAGTTGGCCCATAATCTTTTCTTCCAAGTATGGAATTGTGTGGCCATCTTCTTAAGAGCATACTTCTTGACTTTCTCCCGTTGGAGATCTGTGAAACCCTCTGATAGGGTGAAATGTGACATGAGCGTATTCCAAAGCAGATTTTTTGCTCTTTCATTGACAAAATTAACTCCTCAATCTTCCTTTTGCTTATTCCATTCTTGAACGGTGATCGGGATTTGGTCCCTAACAATAACTCCGCATTGACATATAAATTTGTCTGCATTCTTTTTAGGAGCAATCGGTTCGCCACCTTCTTTGATTTCATCGATGTTATACTTTATGCCATCGGGCAACTTTTTGGCCGGGCCTTGTCTTGTAGAAGATTTGCTCGACCCGGAGGGCTAAAAGAAGAAAGATTCGTTAATATATATATATATATATATACAAATCAATCAATACATGTAATGATCACGAGAGGCCTTATATATATATGTATACACCTCGCCGGACATTGTTAATTGAAGAACATTTCCTTCACCATCATTGTTTGTGTGCCCTTCGTCTATTGGTTCTTCCTCAATTCCCTCACCGGACACGTTCAGATATTTTGAGCCGTCATCTAGTTCAATCTCTGGGTTTTGGTGGGAGCGTATGATGTCGAACATGATATCCTCTTGATCGTGGTCGTCTCTGCCGCTATAGTCCATAGCTTAACTAATCCAGAAGAAAGATAAAACAATTTAGTATTCAAATTAGAATGCATTCAATAAGCTAAAACTGAATCATAGTAGTCAGCCACCGAAGAGGTTCGATCTGAGGGGCGAGGGATGGTGAGGATGATTTTTTTTAGCAAGATCATCATATAATATCACTAATACATCTCTAATAATCCAGTTAATGCATCATCAAATATTATCAAATATTATCACTAATACATCTAGAATATTATCATATAACATCACTAATAAAGATGGAATATTATCGAATAATCCAGTTGACTCGCGGTTCCTGAGGCGCGGGTGGTGGACACCCAAAGAGAAGGAACCATCACAAGATCATAGCTCGGGTGAGATCCCTCAAGAACCTGCCAGGTATTGGAGAACCTGGCGTCCAACGCAACCATGTAGCGACGGACGTGTTCGTCCTCCTCCCTGACATGGCGACGTACCACCTCCACGGGGGCCCGCTGCCTTCGCACCGATAGTGGCCGACGCGACCACCACCAAAGAAGCTCCGGGTCGACGACGGGAGCCCGATTCCTCACCAAGCTGTGCGCCCCGGAAGGTAGCACCTCCCAGTGCCAGCCCAGCGGAGCCCAGTCCCGGACATGGCGCCTCTCAAGCAGGTTGTTGCTGCCGAGTCGATGACGAGGATGCAGGCCGGGCATCGTCGACATTGAGAACAAATTCTTATGAAAGCAAATTCCTATGCAATAATTATCATTTTATTATGCTACTCATATTTAATAAACTTTTACAACTATAGTAGATGGGCAAATTTGAACAACATTTTATATCACTGATCCAACCATTCTTTTTATATATAGAGAACCCACACTAGCTTGAACAGCATTTCTATTCATCCATTTAACATCCATCTATCTAACATTTCTATTCATCCATCATTCTAACATACATCAATATAACATCTATCCATCTACATATCCATCTAACAATCATCTACACACAAAATACATAATAATTAAATCCATCTAATTAATATTCATCTACACACAAAAATTACATAATTCCAAAATCTCATGTCTCATCCGCAATGTCGTTATCAAAATTAACCATCTGCTCACACTAATAATTAACATTAACATGACTTGAAAAATACAAAGGAACATTTTCAATCTCATCATCGTTGGTTGTCCATGGCGGTGGCCGAGATCGGGGTGCGTAGGGGGGTAGTTAGAGGCCGTGCGCCGGCGAGGGGAGAGCGGGGGAAGACAAGGGGGGCTCACAGCGAGGTCGTCGCGAGCTCGGGGAGGGCTCAGGGAGGTCGTGGCGGACACGTCGACGGCGGTGCTCGAGGGCGAGGTCGAGGCAGTGGCGGCGACTGGGGAGGAGGAAGACGATGGTGCGGGCGCTGTGGGGCTCGGGGAGGGACCGGAGCGAGCGGGACGGCGTCGGCGATCTCTAGCGTCAGAGGTTGAAGAGGAGCGGCCTGGCGACCTGTGGTGTTCGATCGATCTGTCTCGTGGGCAGTGGAAAATGCTAAGTGACAGTTATATAGGATCGAACTTTAGTCCCGGTTGAATCCACGCCCCGGGACTAAAGAACCTTTAGTTCCGGTTCGTGGCTGCAACCGAGACTAAAAGGTTGGCCTTTAGTCCCGGTTAGCCACGTGCCGGGACTAAAGGTCTATTTTCAGGGAAGTGCGGGAGGAGGACCTTTAGTCCCGATTCATGGCTACAACCGGGACTAAAGGTTGGCCTTTAGTCCCGGTTACAGCCACGGGCCGGGACTAAAGGTCTGTTTTCGGGGCCCAAATTAAGCGCGGGAGGAGGACCTTTAGTGCCGGCTGGTTGTGCCAACCGGGACTAAAGGTTTTTTTTCATTTTTTCTGTTATGGCTTTATTTTTTTCTTTTATTTCTACTTACAACCAAATATTTAGAATTTTTGAGTGAATCTTTTTGCTTTAGGTCACAAAAATTATAAACTTTCTGCTAGTGAGTAGTTTTCAAATTTGAATTCTTTGAAATTTGTGTGAATCACTAGTTTGTGAATAACTTTAGTTTAAAAATAGATTTTTGAGTGATTCTTTTTCCTGCTGTTTAATATTAGTGTGTTTTATCAGTATGTTCAATTTGGTAATTATTAGGTTATTTGAAATAGGAGTTTTAATCAAAAACAGATTCTGTTTAGCTCTTTTAGTTTTATACCTTCATTTGTTTTAAATATTTTAGTTTATATGTTTTCTTGTTATTCTTTTGCCAAATTATATTATGTTTCTGTTACTCAGCATGAGGAGTTTTAATTTTCAACCCTTACTTACTTCACTTGTTATTTTTCATGCATTTAATGATTTTTTAAGCTAAATGACCCTGAAATTGAAAAGCACTACAAATGAACTCTGAAAAGGTTGAAACTTGGCATGGTATTATCATTTCACCCACGTAGCATGTGCTAAAAAGTTGAGAGGCTTATGGCCGAAACTGGATGTCCTTCGTGTACAAACTCGACCATCTCTTTCGAAGTATTAAGGTTTCGGACGAAAACTCATCTGTTACAAAGGCATTTCATTTTTTTGAACTTATTTCTAACTTCATTTGCTATTTTTCATGTATTTAATGATTTTTTTGAGCTAAATGACCCTGAAATTGAAAAGCACTACAAATGAACTCTGAAAAGGTTGAAACTTGGCATGGTATCATCATTTCACCCACATAGCATGTGCTAAAAAGTTGAGATGGTTAAGGCAAAAACTGGATGCACTTCGTGTAAAACTGGACCATCTCCGGTGGAGTACGAGCAGAGTGGCACACACGAAGGTTGAGAACACGGTGCATGCAAGTGCCATGGAGCTCACTTGGGTTTCTAGCTATCGCCCCTTCTTTATCCAAGCGGCGGGAGAGAGCAACCTCGACTTGACTGACATGACAATACCTCCAGCGCTTAACTTCTCTCTCAGGCCTATCTCAGCTAATCACTAGAGAAGAAAGTGATGACGGTGAAGCCGGTCACATCCCAGAGTGGGATCTTGGGGTATAAAACTTTTTCCTCGCGTGTGTCCCTTTGCGCCCTAACCATGGACAATATTCATCATTTAACAGGATGCTTGGGTCAGTCTTCACTGTGAAGGGAGCAATTTCATGAAATTCTTCATAATCTTCTGACATGTCTGTCTTGTCCTCCACTCCCACGATGTTTCTTTTCCCTGAAAGAACTATGTGGCGCTTTTGGCTCATCGTATGATGTATTCGCTTCCTTATCTTTTCTTTTTCTCGGTTTGGTAGACATGTCCTTCACATAGAAAACCTGCGCCACATCATTGGCTAGGACGAATGGTTCGTCTGTGTACCCAAGATTGTTGAGATCCACCATTGTCATTCTGTACTGCGGGCCTTCCTTTACCCTGCCTCCTGTTAGATTGACCCATTTGCACCGAAACAAAGGGTCCTTAAAATCACGCCCATAGTCAAGTTCCCATATCTCCTCTATGTAACCATAATATGTGTCCTTTGCCCTATTGGTGTTTGGCGCATCAAAGCGGACACCACTGTTTTGGTTGGTGCTCTTTTTATCTTGGGCGATCATGTAAAATGTATTCCCATTTATCTCGTACCCTTTGAAAGTCAATATAGTCAAAGATGGTGACCTGGCCAACAAGTACAACTCATCTCCAACAGTGTCGTCATTCATGAGACATGTTTGCAACCAACCACCGAAAGTCGCCATGTGTGTACGTTTAATCCCGGGCTCAGACTGCTCCGGGTTCTTGGAGCGTACACTATCCATGTGTTCCTCGATATACGGAGCCACCAAGGTGGAATTTTATAGAACTATGTAGTGTGCTTGCGCCCATGAATGCCCGTCCCTACATATTATTGCTTTCAATCCTAGCATGCCTTTTCCACCCAGTCTCCCCTCAGGCCGCGATTCAGGAACACCAATCAGATTAAGGTCAGGAATAAAGTGAACACAAAACTCAATGACCTCCTCTGTTTCATGGCCCTTGGAGATGCTTCCTTCTGGCCTAGCACGGTTATGATCATATTTCTTTAAGACTCCCATGAACCTCTCAAAGGGGCACATATTTTGTAGAAATATAGGATCGAGAATGGCAATCTTGTCGACTAGGTGAACAAGGATGTGCGTCATGATATTGAAGAAGGATGGTGGGAACACCAACTCGAAACTGACAAGACATTGCACCAAATCATTCTGTAACCTTGGTAGGATTTCTGGATCGATTACCTTCTGAGAGATTGCATTGAGGAACGCACATAGCTTCACAATGGCTAATCAAACGTTTTCCGGTGGAAGCCCCCTCAATGCAACCGGAAGCAATTGCGTCATAATCACATGGATGTCACGAGACTTTAGGTTTTGGAATTTTTTTCTCTGCCATATTTATAATTCCCTTTATATTCGACGAGTAGCCAGACGGGACATTCATACTGAGCAGGCATTCAAAGAAGATTTCCTTCTCTTCTTTGGTAAGAGTGTAGCTGGCAGGACCTTGATACTGCTTTGGATGCATGCAGTCTTTTTCGTGCATATGTTGCTGGTCCTCCCGTGCCTCCGGTGTATATTTTGTCTCCCTATACATGCCCAAGAAGCCTAGCAGGTTCACGCAAATATTCTTTTGCAGGGGATATGCCCTAGAGGCAATAATAAATGTTATTGATTATCTCCCTGTTCATAATTAGGTTTACGTTCCATGCTATAACTGTTATGGTTCTCGAGTCTACAATAACCACGAGGCTCGGAGGAAGACTCATATGCACGTGTGGAATAATAAACGATAAAATGTGTTCCTAGTCAAGCCTCTAAGACTAGCTCAAGTGTTGCATGATGGTCCTGTTTTCCTGATCATGGGCATGTCAATGCCGGCAACTTTGAGGGCACAATGTTAGAAGAACATTTGTGTTGAATCGACCCGAATTGATGTTATGCTATGAGATTATTTCGTCACAAGTTAATGGTTAATAACCCAGAGTTGGTTAATATTTGCATGATTCCTTAGACCATGAGAGTATGCAGTTTCTTCATGCTTGCTTCATGAACTTTGGGGTTTGTTAAACGTCATCCGTAAATGGGTGGCTATTACGGCGGCTTACGGGTTCATGGAAAAGTGTGTCAAGTAACTTGATAGCTCGAGATTGGGATTTGCTCCTCCAACGATGGAGAGATATCTCTGGCCCCTCTCAGTGTTACGGTTTCCATCATCGTCTGGCTAGACACAGGGTGATTTGATCACAGGGATGCCGGAACACGATAACGAGAAAAGAGAACAATACCGGTAATGAGGTAACTGGCATAGTGGACAAGTTGTTGATCCATGGGGATGCCAACATGTCTCACCTCGGGTATTTGTAACATATCGTGAAGCAACAGGAATAGCACACGACAACTGGAGGTTCACTCGAATATTCATTCGTGTGGGTATAGGGGTCAATATGGGTGTCCACGGCTCCGATGTTGATCATTGATCGGAAAGTGTTCTGGTCATGTCTATACTTCACCGAACCTATAGGGTCACATGCTTAAGGGTTGTCTATCTGCTGAATACTAGACAGGGAGTTTGAGAGAAATTCTCCGGAAAAGTTTCGGAGACAACGGAAAAGTTTCGAAGAGAGAACACTGGAATAGTTTTGATAAAACTGAAAAGTTGTTTCGGGGTATACCATTAAGTCAAAATGGTTTCGGGACACGCCTGCTAATTTTTGGAGGGTGTCAGAATCATTCTGGAAACTTTTGGGAATTTTCCAGGATAAAAACCGGAAATGTTCCGGAGCTGCCGGAACTAGCTTTGCTGCTTTTCGCAGATGAAAATCACTAATCCAAAATTGTTTTGGAATGCGTTGAAAATTATTTTAGTGGGTACTGGAAATGTTCTAAGCCCAAAAAAATATTTTTAGTTCGAACGGACGCTGAAAAATATCATCGTGAATAGTGAAATCAGCTTTATGGTGACTTTTTGGAAAGACACCTTTTTGGGCTTTTGCTCCAAAATATCTTGGGGATGACATGGATGGATGTGGCTGAAATTTCAGCCCCTCCACCCCTCCTTCTCCTATAAATAGAGGTGGAGGGGGCTGCCCAAACTCACTCTTTCTCAACATACGCAAGCCATGCATGATCTGGCCTTCTCTCTCCCTCCCAGCGAAATAGTTTCGTAGAGCCGAAAGGTTGTCTGGGTTCCGGTGGGAACTAGTTCTGGACGGTGAAGCCCTGCCGGATAGATGAAACTGTATGTGTGCAACCCCGTAGAGAGGTCGTAGTTTCGATCTTTGTGCCTGAGGGGCTGTTTTGAGAGTGCCTCCGGAAGGGCTATCCGTGTGACCGTCCGAGTTTCGATGGTCCTACCGAAGGGCTGTCCGAGTGACCGTCCGAGTTATGAAGGTCCTCCTGGAGGGCTGTCTGCGACACCGTCCGGGGGACTGTCCGACCGCCTCCTGGAGGGCTGTCCGAGGGGCAGATGAGGGTTTACATCCTTGTGGTTGGGAGGTTGTAAATCCTAGCTGCGGGGATCTGCTCCATCGATCGTCATCGACTCTACTTCCGTTGCGCTACGAGTCGGTAACGAAAAGATCAAACCTTGTATGCAGTCTCCATAGTGGTCCTGGGCTGGTGCGTAGGTTGGGAATTTTTTTTCTGCTGCGTTACCCTACAGTGGCATCATTTGCCGTGCTATGTGTAGATGCAGGTTGCGATCTAGAATACATAGAGACATATGGGTGTTGCACAATATAATTAGGTAGTAGAAGAGTTTTATTATTAAAAATTATTTGTGCGGGTAGGAGATGAAATCTGTTACCCTTTGTTCTTGTTGCTTCCCTGGAATTTGCATATTTCTGATCTTCATAACAGCATGGTGGAGTTTCAATGTTCTGGCAATCCACGATCCTGATTGATCAACGAAGTGCTAACAGTTCATTGAATTCCACCGTAGTTAAAAAGAAAGATGAAATTTCGCAGACGAAAGGGCAATGCAGATATGATCTGCACGGGGGTCATGCGTATGACGAAGTTCAGTATGGGGCTCAAGATTTTATTATCTCGTGTTTCATACACCCCACGAAGTTAATCTAGCGACTTGAATTATCATACTTGATGATGGATGTTGGTAGCTTTGGTTTGTTTCGAAACCTTAGAAGCCACGTAAAACAAGTTTTTGCATGAACCAATTAAAGATGTCTAACTTGGATTTGCAGGAGGGTTTTCATGTGCATGTGATGTGGCATAGCAGTGCTCATAATAATTTGATTATGTATGAGATGACTATATAATGTAAATTGATTAACATGAGACCTGCGTGTCATGATTCGGCATGATGGCTGGAGCCATATGATTGTCACTTTAATGACCTGCGTGTCAACCTTAAGTAATGCACTTATTTTATTAGCTATAGAGATAGCAATATTATCTGGTGCATCGACAAGGTGGTGGCAATCTTCGCGAAGGTGAACACCGACGCGAATGCTGAAGACGAAGAAATGAAAGACTTCTCCGTCAGAAAGGGCTATACCATATCATGCTATTATGAATTGCCTGGGGTGTTTATTCCTTATGATGCACCCTTTTTGATTGCGCGGTAGCTCTCACTTAAAATATCAAGTAGTTAGTGTTCTCCCAAATGTTGCACCGTCACAGCACCTATCTCTTCGGGGTATCACATGATCTCCATGGGTGCGAACGATTAGAGAAGTGTGAGGTGGGTGAGTTGAGACCTCACAGCAAGATCACTTGGTTGTCTTGACGTTCAGGCAGGACAGTCCAGAGCTTGGAACACACGCATCAAAAGATGAACAACAATCACATAGAGATGTGATCGGCAAGTTTGCTTACCGATTGAAGTTCGCGCCATTTGAGTTCATCTCGAACCGTGGCGTTGAATTAAAATGCGGGTCTTGTATCACTCACAATCAGTTATGAGAGATATTGATTTGAGTGGGAGCACACTGTAGAATTAACTTGTTTAAATTCTCAGTGCAATTAATTTTGAACACTATCTAAGTGTGATTTGCAAAACAGTTGTAGAATAATGGCTCGCGTTTCCACCTTCCCTTTTAAAATTGAATAGCTGTTAAATATCTGGTTAAAACTTTATGGTTGGTAACGTAATGTGAGGATTGTCCTCAAGAGTGCCGAGAAGGACTTTGTCCTATCGCATACTTTCGGTATTCTCCCGATAATGTTATGGATGATGTGACTCTCGTCCTTCGATCCAAAAGCTAAAATTCCGTTACGGTCAAGTGAAATATGTTTGCTTCCATGAGCCCCGAACTTCGAAAGTTTGGATAGTTATGTGATATTCATGGAATCTGAAAATTATTTTCAGAGATAGATAAAGGCTAAAAGATATGAGATATCCAAAGCAATGTTTGTTTGCAAAACATTAGTAAAGTGTTTACTATGCATTAGACTAATAAGAGAGGGCTCCAGAAGAACGCCTGTCATATGATGAAAGGTGAATAAAACAGCAACTTAAAGAGGAAGGAAATGTCCGAAGGGTGTTAGTAAGACTTTCACGCCTAGGAAGTCCGGGGCTAACGCCACTCTTAAGTTTGGTGCTTCTTCTGAGAGTAGGAGAAATACTGAAAGTTAAACTGTTAGAAATATAAAGGCAGAAAGAGAGAAGACTAGAATATCCAGCTCATGTATGAATGTCATACAAGTTTTTGATATATAGAAGGCTGGTCAAAGATATAGTTCTTGGGAATTATGGTTAAACATGTTAATCACTAATTCTTGGGTATTGTGAGTTGATCACAAAGATACCCGCTTGATTGCATTCTGTTGCAACTCGATGTAAGAACTACTATGGCCTAAAAGACTAGCCAGGAATGAGGTTAAGATACACACAAGGAACATAGTAAATGTTACTATACCTTCCATCAGTGTATTACCTATTTATTTACTTTCATAATTCATTTTAGAGTTTCACACTCTAGCCCTTTGCATAATGTATCTTGCAAGAAGGTTGCTCATAAGATAACTTTTGATGTTCAGTGTTATGAATAACATAAGGACCATACTTTCATTATGAATGAGACGTATGTTATGAATATTGATAATAATACATTACCTCTAGGTTTACTTTCATAATTCATTTTAGAGTTTTATACACTCTAGCCCATTACACAATGTTTGTTGCAAGAGGGTTGTTCAGAAAAGAACAATTGTTGTTCAGAATTATGAATAACGTAAGGGCCATACTTCCATCATCGATGGGATGTATGTTATGAATTTTGATGGTAATATGATACATCCATAACACTGACGCTAAATGTCGCAAGACTAAAAGAATACCACACAAGTGTGGCACTGCATTTGGTCACATTGGAGAAACCCGCATGGAAAATTCCATTATGATGGATTTTGAAGTCGTTTGATTTTGAATCATCTGACACTTGCAACTTTCCTCCGAAAAGTAAAGTGACTGAAATACCGTTCACAGGCCATAAGGAATGAGCAACAAACTTATTGGTGATCATACATTTTTTATGTGTGTAGTTCAATAAATGTTGTTGCAAGTAGTGGATTTATCTATCTTCAGAAATGACTCAGGTAGATATATGGATATTTACTTGATGAGACGTAAGTCTGGATCTTTTGAAATCATTCGAAAGATTTTCAAAATGAAGATGAAATTATTGTAACAAGAAAATTATGTTTCTGCAATTAGATTGCAGAAAGGAATATTTGAGTTACAAGTTTAGCGAATGTCTGATGAGTTGTGAAAGGGGTTTCATAACTTGCACCTCCCGAAACACCACTGCAAGTGGAAAGTCCATGAAGATGTAATCGAACCAGTTATGACATGGTAAGATCAAAGATGACATAAATAAATTTGCCATTATCCCTTTTAAAGTGATGCTTTAGAGACTACGGCTTTTACACTAAAAAGAGCTCCATCGGGTCTGTTGAAATGATGCCATGGTATGGTACGCCCAACCATGTTATATCTTTTCTTAAAAACTTGGAATATGGGGCTTGTGTAAAGGTTACAAACCTATTCCAAATCAGACAAGTGCTACTTTGTAGGTTATCCCAAGTCATTGGGTATTCCCCCACCACTATACCGAGGCAAAGGTTTTTGCCACAAAACGGTATGCTTTTAAAGAGAATAGTTCTTGCAAAAGGTGAGTGGGAGGACAGTGCAAATCGACGAGATAACCAATATCTTCGTCATTAGGTCAAAGGAAAGGAACCTTGGAAGTGATTCCGGGGTTTCCTACTACGACTGATACGGAAGTCTCTACAATAAAATGTATGGACTTCGGTCGAACTTGCAGCTGAACCACGTAGGCAAGGCTCGTGCAAACCTCTCAGGTGCGCAAACGAGATATTGTTGTTAGAGAACAGTATACCTATGATACACAAGGAAGTGTTGATGGGCCCTGACTCCAGAATTGGCTAAATGCTAATACAATCCGAGATAGTTTCCATATAAATGTTTCAAGATTAAAATCTTGATACACCTTTCGGAAGACTTAGAGTCTAACGAGTATTTATGGAACTAAAAACTGATACAGATAAAAATGTTTTATCCATGAAGCTCGACTTGTTGAAATAACAAGTTCAAGGAGTTAACTATGATGAGGTTGTTTCATCGTAGCGATGCTTAAAGTCGGTTCGGGTTGAACTAGCAATTAATACATATTTCAGTCATGAGATATGAAACATGGATGACGAAAGGATTTCCATCTGATGGAAATGAAACCAAGGACTTGCATGTGTTACAGTCCAAGGTATTTTGTCATTCCGGAGGATGCTAGTGAGTGTGCAAACTTCAGAGTTCAAGCAAAGGACAGAAGAGAGCAAAATGGAGTTGGAATCTTCGTGTTTTGATGAAATGGTCAAAAGGGTTTTGACTTCATCAATGGGTAACGAAGATGCTTATGATTCAAGAAAGTAAGTGGGACCATAATAAAATTTCTAAAAAAGTTGTGTGCTTGACACATTGTTAATTGGAAATAAATTTCTTGACATGAATTAGGACTTCATTTGAAAATAGTTTTTCGATGAAGTGCTTGGGCTAAATAGCCTTGATATTAGGCATGATGATCTATGGAGATAGATTTACCTGATGGGGCTGAGCAAAGATACATATTGACAAAATGCTAAAACCTTTTAGCATTAAAAACGTCAAGGAGTGATTCTTGCCGAAGTCACATGGAAAGAGTTTTTGCAAGACTCGGTGTCCCAAAACATTGATGAGCAAAATACATGATGGAGATTCCACACACTCTTGTGTTTGGATTAATCATGTATTCCATGGTATGTAAAACAACCAGATATGTCCAATACTCCCAAAGTTGTTGCGAGTATAGATACCAAAGTGATCAAAAGTACTGATCATGGGACAACAGTGAAAAAGGGTCATTGAGTACTATAGTAGCACTGATGACATGTTTTCTCGCAAGCGGAGATCATGAAGAGTTCGTTGTAAAAGGTTACATCGATACTATTTTCACCTTTTCTCCATGCGATTTTCGATGTAAATTGAGGTTTTTGTGTTACACACAATATGGTGGCACAGTTAGTTGGAAATTGTTCCAAACAAGATACTGTGGTGAATTCTATGACAAATGGCTAAGTATGTTGGCGCTTTAGAAGCGACAAATAAGTTGTTGAATCATATAGTTCATTCATGAACTTAGTGTGGTTCCAAGATGGCTTTGGTCAATGGGACACTATTGCAGATAGTTGCTCCATAGCTCAGTCTGAGGAATCAGGTTTCGACCAATGATTCACACATATGCAAAGCCAAGTCCACACAAAATATGAATTTTGTGAAAGCATGAAAATGCGAGGATATGCAAAGATACACACGGATCTGAAGTTGTCAGATCCGTTGGACATCAGGCTATACCACAAGCAAAGCATATTTACACCGGTCTGCCACAGGTGTAAAGTGCATTACCATTAACCAGATTATTGACTCTAGTGCAAGTGGGAGTCTGTAGGAGATAAGCCCTAGAGGTAATAATAAATGTTATTGATTATCTCCCTGTTGATAATTAGGTTTATGTTCCATGCTATAACTGCTATGGTTCTCGAGTCTGCAATAACCACAAGGCTCGGAGGAAGACTCATATGCACGTGTGGAATAATAAACGGTAAAATGTATTCCTAGTCTAGCCTCTAAGACTAGCTCAAGTGTTGCATGATGGTCATGTTTTCTTGATCATGGGCATGTCTATGCCAGCAACTTTGAGGGCACAATGTTAGAAGAACATTTGTGTTGAATCGACCCGAATTGATGTTATGCTATGAGATACTTTTGTCACAAGTTAATGGTTAATAACACAGAGATGGTTAACATTTGCATGATTCCTTAGACCATGAGACTATGGAGTTTCTTCATGCTTGCTTCATGAACTTTGGGGTTTGTTAAACGTCATTCGTAAATGGGTGGCTATTACGTCGGCTTACGGTTCATGGAAAAGTGTGTCAAGTAACTTGATAGCTCGAGATTGGGATTTGCTCCTCTGATGATGGAGAGATATCTTTGGGCCCTCTCGGTGTTAAGGTATCCATCATCGTCTGGCCAGACACAGGGTGATTTGATCACAAGGATGCCGGAACACGGTAACGAGAAAAGAGAACAATACCGGCAATGAGGTAACTGGCATAGTGGACAAGTTGTTGATCCACGGGGATGCCAACATGTCTCACCTCGTGTATTTGTAACATATCGTGAAGCAACAGGAATAGCACACGGCAACTGGTGGTTCACTCGAATATTCATTCATGTGGGTATAGGGGTCAATATGGGCGTCCACGGCTCCGATGTTGATCATTGATCGGAAAGTGTTCTGGTCATGTGTATACTTCACCAAACATATAGGGTCACACGCTTAAGGGTCGTCTATCTACTGAATACTAGACAGGGAGTTTGAGAGAAATTCTCCGGAAAAGTTTCGGAGACAACGGAAAAGTTCCGGAGAGAAAACACTGGAATAGTTTCGGTAAAACCGAAAAGTTGTTTCGGGGTATACCATTAAGTCAAAATGGTTTTGGGACACGCCTGCTAACTTTTGGAGGGTGCTAGAATCATTCTGGAAACTTTTGGGAATTTTTCGGGATAAAAACCAGAAATGTTCCGGAGCTGCCGGAACCAGCTTTGCTGCTTTTCGAAGATGAAAATCACTAATCTGAAATTGTTTTGGAACACGTTGAAAATTATTTTAGTGGGTACTTGAAATGTTCTAAGCCCACATAAATATTTTCAGTTCAAACGGACGCTGAAAAATGTCATCATGAATAGTGAAATCAGCTTTATGGTTACTTTTTGGAAAGCCACCTTTTTGGGCTTTTGCTCCAAAATATCTTGGGGATGACATGGATGGATGTGGCTGAAATTTCAGCCCCTCCACCACTCCTTCTCCTATAAATAGAGGTGGAGGGGGCTGCCCAAACTCACTCTTTCTCAGCATACACTAGCCATGCATGATCTGGCCTTCTCTCTCCCTCCCAGCGAAATAGTTTCGTAGAGCCGAAAGGTTGTCTGGGTTCCGGTGGGAACTAGTTCTGGACAGCGAAGCCCTGCCGGATAGATGACACTGTATGTGTGCAACCCCGAATGAGTGGCTGTTTTGAGAGTGCCTCCTGAAGGGCTGTCTGTGTGACTATCCGAGTTTCGAAGGTCCTCCCGAAGGGTTGTCCGGGTGACCGTCCGAGTTACGAAGGTCCTCCCAGAGGGCTATCCACGACACAATCCGGGGGACTGTCCGACCGCCTCCCTGAGGGCTGTCCGAGGGGCAGATGAGTGTTTACATCCTCGCGGTTGGGAAGTTGTAAATCCTAGCTGCGGGGATCTGCACCGCCAATCGTCATCGACTCTACTTCCGCTGTGCTACGAGTCGGTAACGAAAAGATCAAACCTTGTCTGCGGTCTCCATAGTGGTCCTGGGCTGGTGCGTAGGTTGGGAAATTTTTGTTTTATCCTGCGTTACCCTACATCTTCATCAAGTGCGTCACTTCAATTGCAGAGCAGACCTCTAGGACTTTCCAATAGGTTAGCTCCCAAAATATAGATTTCTTCTTCCACATGGGTGCATGTCCGTCAGTGTCATTCGGAACAGATTGTCCGGCAAGACCCTTTCCAATGATTACTTTTAAATCCTTGACCATATCAAGTATATGATCACCAGTACGGTGGTCAGGCTTCTTCCGGTGATTTTTCTCACATTTGAAATGCTTGTCTTTCTTTCTTAAGAGATGCTTGATCGGAAGAAATCGATGATGTCCCAGGTACACATTCTTCTTACATTTATCCAAATATATACTTTCGGTCTCATCTAAATAGTGCGTGCATGCATGGTATCCCTTATTTGTCTGTCCTGAAAGGTTACTAAGAGCAGGCCAATCATTGATGGTTACAAACAGCAATGCTCGTAGGTCAAATTTCTGCTGTTTGTGCTCATCCCACACACGTACACCTTTTATGTCCCACAGCTGTAAAAGTTCTTCAACTAATGGCCTTAGGTACACATCAATGTCGTTGCCGGGTTGCTTAGGGCCTTGGATGAGCACTGGCATCCTAATGAACTTCCGCTTCATGCACAACCTAGGAGGAAGGTTATAGATACATAGAGTCACAGGCCAGGTGCTATGATTGCTGCTCTACTCCCCAAAAGGATTAATGCCATCTGCACTTATACCAAACCATAATTTCTTGCATCACCTGCAAACTCCGGCCACTTGCTCTCGATTTTTCTCCACTGCGACCCATTAGCGGGTACTCTCAACTTCCCATCTTTCTTACGGTCTTCTTTGTGCCATCGGAACAACTAGGCATGCTCTTTGTTTTGGAACAAACGTTTCAACCGTGGTATTATAGGAGCATACCACATAACCTTGGCAGGAATCTTCTTCCTGGGGCGTTCGCCCTCAACATCATCACCAAGGTCATCGCGGCTGATCTCATAGCGCAATGCACCGCATACCAGGCATGCATTCAAATTCTCATACTCCTCACCGCTGTAGAGGATGCAGTCATTAGGGCATGCATGTATCTTCTGCACATCTAATCCTAGAGGGCAGACAGCCTTCTTTGCTTCGTACGTACTGTCGGGCAATTCGTTGTCCTTTGGAAGCACCTTCTTTAACATTTTCATCAACTTTTCAAATCCCTTGTCAGATACACCATTCTCTGCCTTCCATTGCAGCAATTCCAGTGTGGTACCCAGCTTTTCCTAGTCATCTTCGCAATTTGGGTACAACAATTTCTTGTCATCCTCTAACATGCGCTGCAACTTCAACTTCTCCTTTTCACTTGCGTAGTTTCTCTTTGCATCAGCAATGGCCCGACCAAGATCATCAGTGGGCTCATCTGATGCCTCTTCTTTAGCTTCTTCTTCTACATTCTCTTCCCCCATTGTAGTACCATCGTATTCAGGGAACCCAGGATAGTTGTCATCATCCTCTTCTTCTTCATTCTATTCCATTAGAACCCCTCTTTCTCCATGCTTGGTCCAATAGTTATAGATGGACATGAAACCGGACGTAAACAGGTGGATGTCAATGACTTTTGAGCTAGAGTAGTTCCTATCATGATTACAGACACCACATGGACAACACATAAAACCATTCTGCTTGTTTGCCTCAGCCGCATGTAGAAAACTATGCACACCATTAATGAACTGGGGAGAGCGTCGGTCATCATACATCCATTGCTGACTCATCTTCATTACACAACACCGAAAAGACCAAATTAATACAAGTTCATACATAAAGTTCATACACACTTATTCTCATAAAACAACATAAAACTATCTAGCTAAAGCATTTAAATGCAACAGCAAATGTGATCAAAATCGCAACTAAGGTAATAATTGATCCAACAACATAATGATACCAGGCCTCTTTATTAATGGCATATTTTCTAATCTTTCTAATCTTCAAGCGCATTACATCCATCTTGATCTTGTGATCATCGACGACATCGGCAACATACAACTCCAATTTCATCTTCTCTTCTTCAATTATTTTCAATTTTTCTTTCAAATACTCATTTTCTTTTTCAACTAAATTTAACTTCTCGAGAAGAGGGTCGGTTTCAATTTCCGGTTCACATACCTCCTAGATAAAAATATCTATGTCAACTTGATGGGCATAATTGTCATAAACACGAAATGCAACAAATAGTTATAAAAGATAATATACCACATCCGAATCATAAACCGGACGAGGGCTGATGGGGACGGATATCAAAACCATGGCACTATGTATAACAAACAATCATACAAGTAAGAAAATTATACAAGTAACTATCTAAATCATACAAATATGATTTTTTATATAAAAAGGATAAGAACAAGAGGCTGACCAAGGTGGTGCCGGCGACGGGATGGTGCAGGCGATCGACGGTGGTTAGGACGGGGACGGGATGGCATTAAGTAAACCACACCTACACATATGCAAACTAAGAAGTTAATTTGAGCTCAGATTGCATATAAATCAAATAAACTCCAACATAATAACTCCCAACCTAAAACCCATAAAGCACTATACTTATAGAGCATTGCATGAGCTAATCTAGCAATGAGAGATGAAAGGAAAAAGTTGCTAACCTTTGTGAACACTTGGATAGATGGGGTGCCTCAAATCTTGACAAATCTTGGCAAAAATGGAGGATGAGCTCGAGCAAGGGGAAGAGAACAGAGGAGAGAAAGGAGAAATCAGAGAATGAGGAGCTTGGGCTCGGTTTGGACGAAGCACTATATATAGTGATATCTTTAGTCCCGGTTGGTGATACCAACTGGGACTAAAGGTCCATCTCTTGTCCCGGTTGGTGATACCAACCGGGACTAAAGGGGCTAGCAGGGGCCCCAGCCTGGCGCCAGCCTGCCACCACCCCCTTCAGTCCCGGTTGGTAACACCAATTGGGACTAGAGGTCACTAATGACCCTGGACTAAAGCCTAGCCGTTGGTACAGGGACTAGTGGTCACATTAGTCCCGGTCCAAAACACGACCGGGACTAATGCTCCAGACGAAAGGCCTATTTTCTACTAGTGTTATTATCAATCACGTCAAGACAGAAAAGCAATTGGATGATATCTTCACCAAACCTCTCGACAAGAAAAGATTCTGCATGTTAAGGTGTGAGCTCAATATCTTAGATTCTGCGAACATGCAGTAAAGAGAACTTTGCACCCATGCTAACACACATCTTAGAAGGAATGGGTGCACAACACTCGAAGAGTTTGAAAATTTCAACAAAGTGAAAATTTCTTTCAGAGAGGGAATACATTAACGAAGAACTTTACTCACAGAATGCCTTGACAAATTGGTCAATGTTCTATGTCAAAAATTTCTTACACGGAGGGTGACGCCGCCACCCTTTTCATTGCTTTTGATTTAAGCTTTTATTTCGATTGTGATTTGTTTCGATTCGTTGGCATAGATTTTTCTTCTATCTGGATTTAGTCCTCTGTGCTTGTCACTCATACTTATCTTCCTATCTATTTGATTTTCTATCTGGGTGTAATGTTTCGGACCCTACATTTCTATTATATCTTATCCAGTCTATGCTATTCTTTCGTGAGTACACAATTTTATCTGTAGTGCATTTCTCTCTGGCATCCTTTGCTATGAGAAAAATGTCACTCCAAAAAGTATTCCAATTTGGTGAAAGCCCTCCAAAATTTGGGTTTCCCATCTAAGTGAGGAGACATACATCTTTTCGGTTGCCACGTGCTCATAGACAACTGCTACAAAATCTTAGCCGCAAAATCCATCGCGTCTGCGTTTCTGGGCCGTTTGATCTGATCCAAAAGAGACGGTTAATTTTTTCACACGAACCAAACCAACATTCTCCTCCACCACCAGATGTTGATCCTTCTTCTCAGATGGAACAAAAAGATTATCCTGATGAAGTTGCAAAGCGCACAACAAATGCTATCAAGTGCGCAAAGAAGATGGAGAAAGAAAGGCTGAAACAATTAAAAAATATAGAGCTTACCAAGCAAGATCTTGACAAGAAGAAAGCTCTCAGCGTGGATGAACGCTGGTGATACGTCTTCATTGTATCTACTTTTCCAAACTCTTTTGCCCTTGTTTTGGACTCTAATTTGCATGATTTGAATAGAACTAACCCGGACTGACGCTGTTTTCAGAAGAATTGCCTTGGTGTTATTTTTGTGCAGAAATAAAAGTTCTTGGATTGACCTGAAAATTTATGGAGAATATTTTTCGAATTAATAAAAAATACTGGCAAAAGAATCAACCAGAGGGGGTCCACCCATTGGCCACAAGCCTAGGGGGCGCCCCCCCTGGGGCGCACCCTGGCGGCTTGTGGGGCCCCTGGACCTCCTTCGACCCTAACTCCAACTCTATATATTCACATCCGGAGAGAAAAAAATCAAGCAGAAGAGTTCATCGTGTTTCACGATACGGAGCCGCCGCCACCTCCTGTTCTTCCTCGGGAGGGCAGATCTGGAGTCCGTTTTGGGCTCTGGAGAGGGGAAATCAGCGCCGTCATCATCACCAACCATCCTCCATCACCAATTTCATGATGCTCACCGCCGTGCATGAGTAATTACATCGTAGGATTGCTGGACGGTGATGGGTTGGATGAGATTTATCATGTAATCGAGTTAGTTTTGTTAGGGTTTGATCCCTAGTATCCACTATGTTCTAAGATTGATGTTGCTATGACTTTGCTATGCTTAATGCTTGTCACTAGGGCCCAAGTGCCATGATTTCAGATCTGAACCTATTATGTTTCCATGAATATATATGTGTTCTTGATCCTATCTTCGAAGTTGTAGACACCTATTATGTGTTATGATCCGCATCCCCCAGGGTGACAATAACTGGGATTCTTTCCGGTGATTACCGTACTTTGAGGAGTTCATGTATTCAGTAAGTGCTAATGCTTTGGTCTGGTTCTCTATTAAAAGGAGGCCTTAACATCCCTTAGTTTTCATTAGGACCCCACTGCCACGGGAGGGTAGGACAAAAGAAGTCATGCAAGTTCTTTTCCATAAGCACGTATGACTATATACGGAATACATGCCTACATTATATTGATGAATTGGAGCTAGTTCTATGTCACCCTATGTTATAACTCTTGCATGATGAATGCCATCCGACATAATTATCCATCACTGATCCATTGCCTACGAGCTTTTCACATATTGATCTTTGCTAAGTTACTTTTCCGTTGCTACTGTTACAATCACAACAAAACTGCTACTGTTACTTTTGCCACTATTACCGTTACTTCCATACTACTTTGCTACTAAAAACTTTGCTGCAGATATTAAGTCTTTTAGGTGTGGTTGAATTGACAACTCATCTGCTAATTCTTGAGAATATTCATTGGCTCCCCTTGTGTCGAATCAATAAATTTGGGTTGAATACTCTACCCTCGAAAACTGTTGCGATCCCCTATACTTGTGGGTTATCAGCCGGTAGAAAAGAAAGCATGATAAAAATGCTGCTGGATCCTCCAAGATGCAGAAACGATCAGGTAACAAGAAGCAAAAGGTTGTTTAACCCATTGAATCAGAGGATTCTTCAGAGGATGAAGATGATCCTCCAGTTCAATCTGGCAAAAATGTTTCATCTCCAACTAGTGAATTTGTCAACATCACTTCTAAGGTGACTCTTCCTTGGCTTGACAAGCCTGCTCCACCCCCTTAGAAACTGAAAAGAAAGACTCAAGCCACCACTGTCCCTACGAAGGAATTAGTTGATTCAACCCCTTCTGCTGGAGCAATGAATCTGCAAGACCTGATTGTTGACTCTCTGTTGGCCACTGCAAAGCCCGGAGAACGAATTCCAATTCCTCCTGGTGCACAACTTTCTGCTCCAGAAAAGACAGCTCTGGGCGAAAAGAATGCTTCTGTCGACAAGAAGCTGAAGCTGAAAAATAGGGGCCTAGTGCTCCGAAACTTATCAAGCCGTTGGCATCTTTGCCAGCAACCTCCCCCATCAAACCTATCAAAAAGGCTGCTGCAACTCTGGTTGCAGATGATAATGAAGCTCCACATTACTATGATCACATATTCATCATGGAGCAACTAGGCAGATTTGTGGAGAACCCTTTCGATGGCCATGTCAGTGAACTGCCTATACCGAAAGAGGTCATTGAGCATGCTAGCAAGATCATCGATGATGTCAAAGAAGCTTCTGCTGATCTAAATGCTATCATTACTAAGAAAAATGAAATCGATGAGAAGATGAAAACCAGCACCTCCAAGTTTATCATCCAAGAACATGAAACTTCATACCTAGAACTTAACAAGACCATCTCAATGTTGAGAAACTGAAGGTTGGGTTTTCACTCTGATATTGACTTCATGGTGCGCAGAATTTGTGAAGCACATCAAGCTGAAAAGTCTCGGTACAATGGACTGGTGCAGGCTCATGTTGCTGAACAGAATCGCTTGCTCAAAACCAAGTGGAAGGCTGCTGAAGAAAATGATGAACAACCCCCACCAAAGAAATATCTGTTGAAACAGTTATTGAAGAAAAATCTGAGCAAAAGGCCTGTGGTAATATTGTCCTAATCGAGGATGCAGAGAAAGATTCACCACCTCCGCCTCCCGAGCCCACAGCTCCGATCGATGAGGATTACCCTCCGTAGTGTTCATCGAAAGATGTTCCTGTGACCTCCCCCGTACAACAACATGAAGCAAATCCTTCAAAGTATGTGACCAAAGAAGGTGAAATTCCCCAGTCTGAGCCAAGTGCTCAAAGACAACAAGAAAGGGCAGCAAAATCAAATGTTTTCGATCCTCAAGTGATGAACAAACTTCTACTGATAAAGTGTTGCCAAGTTGCTCTGGTTCTCCTTCGAGAGTTGTTCTCAAAAAGGAAGAAGAAAAAGAAGATGTTGAGCACACTATTCAACCAGAGACAAAAATGGAGGCCCAAGCGCCCGAAAACAACGAGAATGGGAAAGAAACAGCCCTTGTGCCCACGCCTGTTATTGATGAAGTATTGAAAGAAAATCCTGAGAAGGTCGAAGTGCCACTCATTGAAAACTTTGCAAAAGAGATTGCTTGTCTGAGTACTTCAAAACAGAATGAAGCTAGTCCTCCTGTGCAAGATCCTCCATCACAGTCTCAGCAACAAGTGTCTGACAAGAATGTTGATTTTGTTGTCTATGGCAATGAATATCTCTCTATCGAAGAAGAGCTAGCTCATCCAAATCCAAGGGAGTGCCTTCCAATCTTTTTGGAAGGTGAAGGTGTTAACGGTCCTGTCTTCAATGAAGAAGTTCACTGAACAAAGCTTGCTTTCTTTCACACCCGTCCTTTCGATGGAGAGCGAACATCACCGTCTCCTTGTTTTTGGACTCATGGGCAAGCGATATTTTACTCTTGGATCCTTTGCAAGAGTTGTTGGATATTTCCTCATGAATATCTCAATGTGCATTTGATGAGAAACATTGGCTGCTTCCAACAAATTCTTAAGGAGATTGAAGATTTTAACCTGTTGAGAGTTTTCGTCTTCCAGCATCCATGGAATCGAGAATGTATTCTCCAATTCTATGCTACATTATACATCTCTAGCGATGAACTAGACATCACTACATGGATATTGGAGTGGATAACAGAAGATCGACTTATCAAGTGTTCTGCGGTTGATTTTCTGGACCTGCTGCATTTTCCTTGGTTGGAAAACAATGGTTATGAAACTCGTTTGCATTTTGGTGATGATGTGATTGATGCAGAGTTCCATTTTACTATGGATCCAGAGAAAGTTGGTGACCACCTCTCCTATGGTTCACCCAGGCAAGAATTCTTAACCTTCAACAATCAAATGTTGTAACACATGCTAACTTACACTATTTGTCCTATGGCCTCAACCAATCCTTCGGGATCCATTACCAGAGTTCTAAAAAATGCTATCTTTGCCATATTTGGTGAATATGTTTTTGATATCAAAGACTTATTCATCCATATACTGTCTGAATCTTCTCACCACATTCCTTTAAAGTCCATCTATCCTGGATTCAAAAGGTTATTGATCATTGCATGGGCAAAGTGTATCTGGCAGTGGATAGCCACAAAAGCTTTATACCACCTATTCGTGACAATCTTCAAGTGGTGCAAAATCTCCCCAAGGGCAAAAATGTCGGTGACAGTCCACAGAAAAGTCTCGAGTTATTTGATGGACCTAAAATTCCTCAAAGGGAGAAACAAGCAAAGCCTCCTGTGCCAACTCAGATGGAAGTGTGAACGCAGCAATTACTTATGAAGCACCTGGAGGATGCCAGGAAAGAAAAAGCGCATCTGGCAAATAAGCTGAACAAGATTGAAAATAGAGATCGCCTCATTTATCTCATCGTCAGTGAAAACAAGCATCACCTGTGGAAGTTGCTCCGAAAGTTTTACTCCGGGAAGAAACGATCCAAGGCTGAAATCAAGCAGGTCTATGACTTCATGGATGTTCACATGGATGCTCATGATCTTCGTTAGTGCAACACTCCACCTCTTCTGACCCGTGCTCCAACGACAGATTTGCTAATGGTCAATCTGCAAAAAATTCTGGATGAGTCTGAAGCAACGTCGCCAACCTATCGGTCTACCAAAGAGAATATGCCACCAACTGTTGATACTGATGTACCGAAGAACAACACTGGTATTCCATATAGCCCCACTGTGCCGCACCGGTCCAAAAATGATGATGATCGAGAAAGCTCTGTCAACACCGAAGAATGTATACAGGTTCAGGCCCCTCAATGGTGGAGGTAATAGCCCGAGTCCCATCTCTCTGGGAGTTATTCTTGCGTACGATATTGAGAATTTAGAGATTGTGAACCTATAGCCAGATGCAAGAGGTAGGCTTATATAGAGTTCGCCATACCCCCAGGCTTTTGAGCTAGCTACCTTACTGTTGGGAAACATAGCATGGAAAACAAAAAAAAATCTACGCACACGCAATGATCTATCCACGGAGATGCATAGCAATGAGGAGGAGAGTGTGTCTACGTACCCTAGTAGACCGAAAGCGGAAGCGTATCACAACGCGCTTGATGTAGTCAAAGTTTCTTCACGCTCCACTGATCGAGTACCGAATGTACGGCACCTCCGAGTTCTGCACACGTTCAGCGCGATGACGTCCCTCGCCTTCTTGATCTAGCAAGGTGTCGAGGTAGTAGATGAGTTCCGTCAGCACGATGGTGTGGTGAAGGTGATGGTGATGTGATCCACGCAGGGCTTCGCCTAAGCACTACGAAGATGTGAACGTGGGAGTAAACGGTGGAGGGGGGCGCCACACATGGCTATGCAATAGTCTGGTGTGTGCTAGGGGAGCCCCCCCACATATATATAGGTGGGGGGAGAGGGGAGGCAGCCAAGTAGGCGCCCAAGTAGGCCGAATCCTACTTGGGGCCTTCCCATGGCCGGCACCCCCCTTTCCTTATTTACCGGAGGGGGAAGGAAAGAGGACGGAGGAGGGAAGGAAGGGGGAGGCCGAATCCCCCCCTTTCCTTCTCCCTTCCCCTCTTTCCTTCTCCTCTGGTTCGGCCCATATCGGGGGCGCAGCAGCCCCTGGTGGCTACTGTGTTTCCCCTCTTGGCCCATAAGGCCAATATCTTTTGCTGGGGGTGCCTGAAACCCCTTCCGGTGACCCGATATGTACCCGGTACCCTCCGGACCACTTCCGGTGTCCGAATACCATCGTCCTATATATCAATCTTTACCTCTCAACCATTTCGAGGCTCCTCGTCATGTCTGTGATCTTATCCGGGACTCCAAACAACATTTGGTCACCAAATCACATAACTCATATAATACAATATCGTCATCGAATGTTAAGCGTGCAGACCCTACGGGTTCGAGAACTATGTAGACATGACCGAGACACCTCTCTGGTCAATAACCAATAGCGGAACCTAGATGCTCATATTGGCTCCTACATATTCTACAAAGATCTTTATCTGTCGAACCGTTATGACAACATACATTATTCCCTTTGTTCATCCGTATGTTACTTGCCCGAGATTCGATCGTCGGTATCTTCATACCTAGTTCAATCTTGTTACCGGCAAGTCTCTTTACTCGTTCTGTAATACATCATCCTGCAACTAACTCATTAGTCACTTTGCTTGCAAGGCTTCTTATGGTGTGTATTACCGAGAGGGCCCAGAGATACCTCTGATACTCGGAGTGACAAATCCTAATCTTGATATATGCCAACTCAACAAACACCTTCGGAGATACCTATAGAGCATCTTTATAATCACCCAGTTACGTTGTGACGTTTGATAGCACACAAGGCATTGCTCTGGTATCCAGGAGTTGCATAATCTCACAGTCGAAGGAATATGTATTTGACATGAAGAAAGCAATAGCAATAAAACTGAACGATCATAATGCTAAGCTAACGGATGGGTCTTGTCCATCACATCATTCTCCTAATGATGTGATCCCGTTATCAAATGACAACTCATGTCTATGGTTAGGAAACCGTAACCATCTTTGATCAACGAGCTAGTCAAGTAGAGGCTCACTAGGGACACAGTGTTTGTCTATGTATTCACACATTTATTTAGGTTTCCGATCAATACAATTCTAGCATGAATAATAAACATTTATCATGAATAAGGAAATATAAAATAACAACTTTATTATTGCCTCTAGGGCATAATTCCTTCAGTCTCCCACTTGCACTAGAGTAAATAATCTAGATTACATTGTAATGATTCTAACACCCATGAAGTCTTGGTGCTGATCATGTTTTGCTCGTGGAAGAGGCTTAGTCAGCGGGTCTGCAACATTCAGATCCGTATGTATTTTGCAAATCTCTATGTCTCCCTCCTTAACTTGATCACGGATGGAGTTGAAGCGTCTTTTGATGTTTTTGGTTCTTTTGTGAAATGTGGATTCCTTTGCTAGGGCAATTGCTCTAGTATTGTCACATAAGATTTTCATTGGACCCGATGCACTAGGTATTACACCTAGATCGGATATGAAACCCTTCATCCAGACTCCTTCATTTGCTGCTTCCGAAGCAGCTATGTACTCCGCTTCACACGTAGATCCCGCCACGACGCTCTGCTTGGAACTGCACCAACTGACAGCTCCACCATTCAATATAAATACGTATCCGGTTTGTGACTTAGAGTCATCCGGATGAGTGTCAAAACTAGCATCAACATAACCATTTACGACGAGCTCTTTGTCACCTCCATAAACGAGAAACATATCCATAGTCCTTTTCAGGTACTTCAGGATGTTCTTGACCGCTGTCCAGTGATCCCCTCCTGGATTACTTTGGCACCTCCCTGCCAGACTTATGGCAAGGCACACATTAGGTCTGGTACACAACATAGCATACATAATAGAACCTATGGCTGAAGCATAGGGAATGACTTTCATTTTCTCTCTATCTTCTGCAGTGGTCGGGCTTTGAGTCTTACTCAACTTCACACCTTGCAACACAGGCAAGAACCCTTTCTTTGACTGATCCATTTTGAACTTCTTCAAAACTTTATCAAGGTATGTGCTTTGTGAAAGTCCTATTAAGCGTCTCGATCTATCCCTATAGATCTTGATGCCCAATATATAAGCAGCTTCACCGAGATCTTTCATTGAAAAATTCTTATTCAAGTATCCTCTTATGCTATCCAGAAATTCTATATCATTTCCAATCTACAATATGTCATCCACATATAATATCAGAAATGCTACAGAGCTCCCACTCACTTTCTTGTAAATACAGGCTTCACCGAAAGTCTGTATAAATCCATATGCTTTGATCACTTCATCAAAGCGTATATTCCAACTCCGAGATGCTTGCACTAGTCCATAGATGGATCGCTGGAGCTTGCACACTTTGTCAGCACCTTTAGGATCAACAAAACCTTCTGGTTGCATCATATACAACTCTTCTTTAAGAAATCCATTAAGGAATGCAGTTTTGACGTCCATTTGCCAGATTTCATAATCATAAAATGCGGCAATTGCTAACATGATTCGGATGGTCTTAAGCATCGCTACGTGTGAGAAAGTCTCATCGTAGTCAACCCCTTGAACTTGTGGAAAACCTTTTGCGACAAGTCAAGCTTTATAGACAGTAACATTACCATCGGCGTCAGTCTATTCTTGAAGATCCATTTATTTTCTATGGCTTGCCGATCATCGGGCAAATCCACCAAAGTCCACACTTTGTTCTCATACATGGATCCTATCTTAGATTTCATGGCCTCAAGCCATCTGTCGGAATCTGGGCTCATCATAGCTTCTTCATAGTTCGTAGGTTCGCCTTGGTCTAGTAACATGACTTCCTGTACAGGATTCCCGTACCACTCTGGTGCGGATCGTGTTCTGTTTGACCTACGAAGTTCTGTAGTAACTTGATCTGAAGTTTCATGATCATCATCATTACCTTCCTCTCTAGTTGGTGTAGACATCACGGGAACGGTTTTCTCTGATTAACTACTTTCCAATTCGAGAGAAGGTACGATTACCTCATCAAGTTCTACTTTCCTCCCACTCACTTCTTTCGAGAGAAACTCCTTCTCTAGAAATGTTCCATTCTTGGCAACAAAGATCTTGCCTTTGGATCTGTGGTAGAAGGTGTACCCAATTGTTTCCTTAGGGTATCCTATGAAGACGCACTTCTCCGATTTGGGTTCGAGCTTATCAGGCTGAAGCCTTTTGACATAAGTTGTCGCAGCCCCAAACTTTCAGAAACAACAGCTTAGGTTTCATGCCAAACCACAGTTCATACGGTGTCGTCTCAACGGATTTAGACGGTGCCCTATTTAACATGAATGCAGCTGTCGCTAATGCATAACCCCAAAAGGATAGTGGTAAATCGGTAAGAGACATCATAGATCGCACCATATCTAATAAAGTACGGCTACGACGTTCGGACACACCATTACGCTGTGGTGTTCCAGGTGGCGTGAGTTGTGAAACTATTCCACATTGTTTTAAATGAAGGCCAAACTCGTAACTCAAATATTCACCTCCATGATCAGATCGTAGAAACTTTCTTTTCTTGTTATGATGATTCTCCACTTCACTCTAAAATTCTTTGAACTTTTCAAATGTTTCAGACTTGCGTTTCATTAAGTAGATATACCCATATCTGCTCAAATCATCTGTGAAGGTCAGAAAATAATGATACCCGCCGCGTGCCTCAACACTCATCGGACCGCATACATCGGTATGTATTATTTCCAATAAGTCATTAGCTTGCTCCATTGTTTCGGAGAACGTAGTTTTAGTCATCTTGCCCATGAGGCATGGTTCGCAAGTATCAAATGATTCATAATTAAGTGATTCCAAAAGCCTATCTACATGGAGTTTCTTCATGTGCTTTACACCAATATGACCTCAACGGCAGTGCCACAAATATGTTGCACTATCATTATCAACTTTGCATCTTTTGGCATCAATATTATGAATATGTGTATCACCACGATCGAGATTCAACAAAAATAGACCACTCTTCAAGGGTGCATGACCATAAAATAAATTACTCATATAAATAGAACAACCATTATTCTCTGATTTACATGAATAACCATCTCGCACTAAACAAGATCCAGATATAATGTTCATGCTCAACGCTGGCACCAAATAACAATTATTCGGGTCTAAAACTAATCCCGAAGGTAGATGTAGAGGTAGCGTGCCGACAGCGATCACATCGACCTTGGAACCATTCCCGACGCGCATCGTCACCTCGTCCTTAGCCAATCTTTGTTTAATCCATAGTTCCTGTTTCGAGTTACAAATATGAGCAACCGAACCAGTATCAAATACCCAGGCGCTACTATGAGCATTAGTAAGGTACACATCAATAACATGTATATCAAATATACCTTTGTTTTCTTTGCCATCCTTCTTATCCGCCAAATACTTGGGGCAGTTCCACTTCAAGTGACCAGTCCCTTTGTAGTAGAAGCACTCAGTTTCGGGCTTGGGTCCAGCTTTGGGCTTCTTCCCGAGAGTGGCAACTTGCTTGCCATTCTTCTTGAAGTTCCCCTTCTTTCCCTTGCCCTTTTTCTTGAAACTAGTTGTCTTGTTAACCATCAACACTTGATGCTCCTTCTTGATTTCTACCTCCACAACTTTGAGCATTGCGAAGAGCTCGGGAATTGTCTTCTCCATCCCTTGCATATTATAGGTCATCATGAAGCCTTTGTAGCATGGTGGCAGTGATTGAAGAACTCTGTCACTAACACTATCATCTGGAAGATTAACTCCCAGCTGAGTCAAGTGATTATGATACCCAGACATTTTGAGTATGTGTTCACTGGCAGAACTAGTCTCCTCCATCTTGCAGCTATATAACTTGTTGGAGACTTCATATCTCTCAACTCAGGAATTTGCTTGAAATATTAACTTCAACTCTTGGAACATCTCATATGCTCCATGACGTTCAAAACGTCTTTGAAGTCCCGATTCTAAGTCGTAAAGCATGGCACACTGAACTATCGAGTAGTCATCAGATCGAGCTTGCTAGATGTTCAAAACATCAGCATCTGCTCCTGCAGCAGGCCTTTCACCTAGCGGTGCATCAAGGACATAATTCTTCTGTGCAGCAATGAGGATAATCCTCAAGTTACGGACCCAGTGCGTGTAGTTGCTACCATCATCTTTCAACTTAGCTTTCTCTAGGAACGCGTTAAAATTCAACGGAACGGTAGCACGGGCCATTGATCTACAACATAGATATGCAAATACTATCAGGACTAAGTTCATGATAAATTAAGTTCAATTAATCAAATTACTTAAGAACTCCCACTTAGATAGACATCCCTCAAGTCATCTAAATGATACGTGATCCAAATCAACTAAACCATGTCCGATCATCACGTGAGATGGAGTAGTCAACAATGGTGAACATCTCTATGCTGATCATATCTACTATATGATTCACGTTCGACCTTTCGGTGTCCAGTGTTCCGAGGCCATGTCTGTACATGCTAGGCTCGTCAAGTTTAACCCGAGTATTCCGCATGTGCAAAACTGTCTTGCACCCATTGTATGTGAATGTAGAGTCTATCACACCCGATCATCACGTGGTGTCTCAACACGACGAACTATCGCAACGGTGCATACTCAGGGAGAACACTTATACCTTGGAATTTAGTTAAGGGATCATCTTATTATAATGCTACCGCCGTACTAAGCAAAATAAGATGCATAAAAGATAAACATCACATGCAATCAAAATATGGGACATGATATGGCCATCATCATCTTGTGCTTTTGATCTCCATCTCCAAAGCATCGTCATGATCTCCATTTTCACCGGCTCGACACCTTCATCTCCATCGTTGTGTCGTGGTCGTCTCGCCAACTATTGCTTCTACAACTATCGCTAACGCATAGTGATAAAGTAAAGCAATTACATGGCGTTTGCATTTCATACAATAAAGAGACAACCATAAGGCTCCTGCCGGTTGCCGATAACTTTTATAAAACATGATCATCTCATACAATAACGTATATCACATCATGTCTTGACCATATCACATCACAACATGCCCTACAAAAACAAGTTAGACGTCCTCTACTTTATTGTTGCAAGTTTTACGTGGCTGCTACGGGCTTCTAGCAAGAACCGTTCTTACCTACACATCAAAATCACAACGGTGTTTCGTCTAGTTTCCTGTTTTAACCTTCTTCAAGGACCGGCCGCAGTCAAATTCGATTCAACTAAAGTAGGAGAAATAGACACTCGCCTGCCACCTTTATGCAAAACTAGTTGCATGTCTGTTGGTGGAACCGGTCTCATGTGTGTGGACATGTAAGGTTGGTCCGGGCCGGTTCATCCCACAATACTGCCTAATCAAAATAAGACGTTGGTGGTAAGCAGTATGACTATCACCGCCCACAACTCTTTGTGTTCTACTAGTGCATATCATCTACGCATAGACCTGGCTCGGATGCCACTATTGGGAAACGTAGCATGGAAAACAAAAAAAATTCTGCGCACACGCAATGATCTATCCATGGAGATGCATAGCAACGAGGGGGAGAGTGTGTCTACGTACCCCCGTAGACCAAAAGCGGAAGCGTATCACAACGTGGTTGATGTAGTCGAACTTTCTTCGCGCTCCACCGATCGAGTACCGAATGTACGGCACCTCCGAGTTCTGCACACGTTCAGCTCGATGACGTCCCTCGCCTTCTTGATCCAGCAAGGTGTCAAGGTAGTAGATGAGTTCCGTTAGCACGACGGTGTGGTGACGGTGATGGTGATGTGATCCGCACAGGGCTTCGCCTAAGCACTACGAAGATATGACCGTGGGAGTAAACGGTGGAGGGGGGCGGCGCACACGGCTATGCAATAGTCTGGTTTGTGCTAGGGCCCCCCCCCCCACATATATATAGGTGGGGGGGAGTGGGGAGGCAGCCAAGGAGGCGCTCAAGTAGGCCGAATCCTACTTGGGGCCTTCCCATGGCCGGCGCCCCCCCTTTCCTTATTTACCGGAGGGGGAAGGAAAAAGGAGGGAGGAGGGAAGGAAGGGTGAGGCCGAATCCCCCCCTTTGCTTCTCCCTTCCCCTATTTCCTTCTCCTTTGGTTCGGCCCATATGGGGGGGCGCAGTAGCCCCTGGTGGCTGCTCTGTTTCCCCTCTTGGCCCATAAGGCCCATATCTTTTGCCGAGGGTGGCCGGAACCCCTTCCGATGACCCGATATGTACCCGGGACCCTCTAGAACACTTCCGGTGTCCGAATACCATCGTCCTATATATCAATCTTTACCTCTCGAGCATTTCGAGACTCCTAGTCATGTCCGTGATCTCATCTGGGACTCCGAACAACATTCGGTCACCAAATCACATAACTCATGTAATACAATATCGTCATCGAACGTTAAGCGTGCGGACCCTACGGGTTCGAGAACTATGTAGACATGACCAAGACACCTCTCTGGTCAATAACCAACAGCGGAACCTGGATGCTCATATTGGCTCCTACATATTCTACGCAGATCTTAATCGGTCGAACCGTTATGACAACATACATTATTCCCTTTGTTCATCGGTATGTTACTTGCCCGAGATTCGATCGTCAGTATCTTCATACCTAGTTCAATCTTGTTACCGGCAAGTCCCTTTACTCGTTCCGTAATACATCATCCTGCAACTAACTCATTAGTCACTTTGCTTGCAAGGCTTCTTATGATGTGTATTACCGAGAGGGCCCAGAGATATCTCTCCGATACTCGGAGTGACAAATCCTAATCTCGATCTATGCCAACTCAACAAATATCTTCGGAGATACTTGTAGAGCATCTTTATAATCACCCAGTTACGTTGTGACATTCGATAGCACACAAGGCATTCCTCCGGTATCTGGGAGTTGCATAATCTCATAGTTGAAGGAATATGTATTTGACATGAAGAAAGCAATAGCAATAAAACTGAACGATCATAATGCTAAGCTAACGGATGGGTCTTATCCATCACATCATTCTCCTAATGATGTGACCCCGTTAACAAATGACAACTCTTGTCTATGGTTAGGAAACCTTAACCATCTTTGATCAACGAGCTAGTCAAGTAGAGGCTCACTAGGGACACAGTGTTTGTCTATGTATTCACACATGTATTTAGGTTTCTGATCAATACAATTCTAGCATGAATAATAAACATTTATCATGAATAAGGAAATATAAAATAACAACTTTATTATTGCCTCTAGGGCATAATTCCTTCACTTACATGGTGTATTAATGTGTGTTTATTCGTGTCCGCTACTTGTGGTCACGGACACCCATAATCATAAGTGATAGCGGCCGATAATGCCAGGATTTAATATATGATGAGGCACTTCAAGTAATGCCTCCATTGATCCGTCTAGTTGCTGGCCTTCTGTACAAACCAAGTGAACTTAATCCGACTGATGATATATGCTACTTCTTGAGCTTGCGTTGGTCTTTCCATTGAATAGGAAAGGGTGATGCAGCAAAGTAGAGATAAGTATTTCCCTCAGTTTGAGAACCAAGGTATCAATCCAGTAGGAGACAATGAACAAATCACCAAATACCTGCACAAACAATCAAACAACTTGCACCCAACGCGATAAAGGGGTTGTCAATCCCTTCATGGTTATTTGCTAAAGTGAGATCTGATAGAGATAGATAAACGATAAAGTAAATATTTTTGGTATTTTTGTTTTATAGATCGGAAAGTAAAAGATTGCAAAATAGTAGATCAGAAACTTGTATGATGGAAAATAGAAGATTATATGATGGAAATTAGACCCGGGGGCCATAGGATTCACTAGAGGCTTCTTTCAAGATAGAAAATAATACGGTGGGTGAACAAATTACTGCCGAGCAATTGATAGAAAAGTGCAATGTTATGATGATATCAAAGGCAATGATCATGAATATAGGCATCACGTCTGTGTTAAGTAGACCGAAATGATTCTTCATCTACTACTATTACTCCACACATCGACCGCTATCTAGCATGCATCTAGAGTATTAAGTTCATAAAGAACGGAGTAATGCATTAAGTAAGATGACATGATGTAGAGGAATTAACTCAAGCAATATGATGAAAACCCCATCTTTTTATCCTCGATGGCACCAATACAATACGTGCCTTGCCGCCCCTACTATCACTGGGAAAGGACACACCGCACGATTGAACCCAAAGCTAAGCACTTCTCCCATTGCAAGAAAAAGCAATCTAGTTGGCCAAACCAAACCGATAGTTCGAAGAGAATTACAAAGATATCAAATCATGCATTAAAGAATTCAGAGAAGATTCAAATAATATTCATAGATAAGCTGATCATAAATCCACAATTCATCGGATCTCGACAAACACGCCGCAAAAAAGTATTACATCGAATAGATCTCCAAGAACATCGAGGAGAACATGGTATTGAGAATCAAAGAGAGAAAAGAAGCCATCTAGCTACTAGCTATGGGCCCGTAGGTCTATGGTAAACTACTCACGCTTCATCGGAAGGGCAATGGTGTTGATGTAGAAGCCCTCCGTGATCGAATCCCCCTCCGGCAGGGTGCCGGAAAAGGTCCCTAGATGGGATCTCACGGGTACAGAAGGTTGCGGCGGTGGAAAAGTGTTTTCATGGATGCCTCTTTTGGTTTGGTATTTGGGAATATATAGGCGAAAGAATTAGGTCAGGAGGTGCATGAGGGGCCCACAAGGGTGGGGGGCGCGCCCTCCGTCCTTGTGGCCGCCTCGTGGCTCCTCCGACTTCATCTCCAAGTCTCCTGGTTTCCTTCTGGTCCAAAAAAATCATCGCAAAAGTTTTATTCACTTTGGACTCCGTTTGGTATTCCTTTTCTGCGAAACTCAAAAACAAGGAAAAAACAGAAACTGGCACTGGGCTCTAGGTTAATAGGTTAGTCCCAAAAATAATATAAAATAGCATATTAATGCATATAAAACATCCAAAATAGATAATATAATAGCATGGAACAATAAAAAATTATAGATACGTTTGAGACGTATCCTGCATCCCCAAGCTTACTTCCTGCTCGTCCTCGAGTAGGTAAATGATAAAAACAGAATTTTTGATGTGGAATGCTACCTAACATATTTATCCATGTAATTTTCTTTGTTGTGGCGTGAATGTTCAGATCCGTAAGATTCAAAACAAAAGTTTAATACTAACATAAAAATAATAATACTTCAAGCATACTAACAAGGCAATTATGTCTTCTCAAAATAACATTGCCAAAGAAAGCTTATCCCTACAAAATCATATAGTCTGGCTATGCTCCATCTTCATCACACAAAATATTCATATCATGCACAACCCCGATGACAAGCCAAGCAATTGTTTCATACTTTTTATGTTCTCAAACTTTTTCAACTTTTCATGCAATACATAAGCGTGAGCCATGGACATAGCACTATGGGTGGAATAGAAGCTGGTTGTGGAGAAGACAAAAAGAGGGAGATAGTCTCACATCAAATAGGCGTATCAACGGGCTATGGAGATGCCCATCAATAGATATCAATGTGAGTGAGTAAGGATTGCCATGCAACGGATGCACTAGAGCTATAAGTTTATGAAAGCTCAAAAAGAAACTAAGTGGGTGTGCATCCAACTTGCTTGCTCACGAAGACCTAGGGCAATTTGTGGAAGCCCATTATTGGAATATACAAGCCAAGTTCTATAATGAAAAATTCCCACTAGTAAATGAAAGTGACAACATAGGAGACTCTCTATCATGAAGATCACGGTGCTACTTTGAAGCACAAGTGTGGTGAAACGATAGTAAAATTGCCCCTTCTCTCTTTTCTCTCATTTATTTTTTTATTATTATTATTTAGGCCTTCTCTTTTTTTTGCCTCTTTTTTTTATTTTTCGTCCGGAGTCTCATCCCGACTTGTGGGGGAATCATAGTCTCCATCATCCTTTCCTCACATGGGACAATGCTCTAATAATGAAGATCATCACACTTTTATTTACTTACAACTCAAGAATTACAACTCGATTCTTAGAACAAAATATGACTCTATATGAATGCCTCCGGTGGTCTACCGGGATGTGCAATGAATCAAGAGTGACATGTATGAAAGAATTATGAACGGTGGCTTTGCCACAAATACGATGTCAACTACATGATCATGCAAAGCAATATGACAATGATGGTGCGTGTCATAATAAACGGAACGGTGGAAAGTTGCATGGCAATTTATCTTGGAATGGCTATGGAAATGCCATAATAGGTAGGTATGGTGGCTGTTTTGAGGAAGGTATATGGTGGGTGTATGGTACTGATACGTCTCCAATGTATCTATAATTTTTTATTGTTCCATGCTGTTATATTATCATTCTTGGATGTTTTACAATCATTTCATAGTCATTTTATATCATTTTTTGGTACTAACCTATTGACATACTGCCAAGTGCCAGTTGCTGTTTTTTGCATGTTTTTTACATCGTAGGAAATCAATACCAAACGGTGTCCAAACGCAGAGAAACTTTTTGTGGATTTTTTGGACCAGAAGACATCCAGTGAGCCGGAGAAGCGCCTGGGGGTGCTCCGAGGGGAGCACAACCCACCAGGGCACGCCTGGCACGCCCTGGTGGGTTGTGCCCACCTCGGGTGCCCCCTGAACCGCCTCTTTGCTCTATAAATACCCAAATATTCCAGAAACCCTAGGGGAGTCGACGAAAATTAATTCTAGCTGCCGCAGAGTCCAGAACCACCAGATCCTTTCTAGACACCATCATGGAGGGGTTCACCACTTCCATTGGTGCCTCTCCGATGATGCGTGAGTAGTTCTTTGTAGATCTACGGGTCCGTAGTTAGTAGCTAGATGCTTTCTCTCTCTCGTTTGATTCGCAATACAATGGTCTCTTGGAGATCCATATGATGTAACTCTTTTTGCGGTGTGTTTGTTGGGATCCGATGAACTTTGAGTTTATGATCAGATCTATCTTTTTATCCATGAAAGTTATTTGAGTCTTCTTTGATCTCTTATATGCATGATTTCTTATAGTCTCGTATTTCTTCTCCGATATTTGGGTTTTGTTTGGCCAACTTGATCTATTTATCTTGCAATGGGAAGAGGTGCTTTGTAGTGGGTTCGATCTTACGGTGCTTGATCCCAGTGACAGAAGGGGAACCGACACGTATGTATCGTTGCTACTAAGGATAAAATGATGGGTTCTATTTCTACATAAATAGATCTTGTCTCGTCATGTCATCGTTCTTATTGCATTACTCTGTTTCTCCATGAACTTAATACACTAGATGCATGCTGGATAGCGGTCGATGTGTGGAGTAATAGTAGTAGATGCAAGCAGGAGTCGGTCTACTAATCTTGGACGTGATGCCTATATAATGATCATTGCCTGGATATCATCATGATTATTTGAAGTTTTATCAATTGCCCAACAGTAATTTGTTCACCCACCGTTTGCTATTTTTCTCGAGAGAAGCCACTAGTGAAACCTACGGCCCCCGGGTCTCTTTTCCAATATATTTGCTTTCAAGATCTGTTTTGCTATTCGCTCTTTTCTTTATTTGCAACTTTCATTTTCAGATCTATTAAACCAAAAATACAAAAATACCTTGCTGCACTTTATTTTATTCGGCATTCGATCTATCAATATTTACTACTCTCTCACGTCCGTTTGCCAATTGGCAAGACTACTCAAGTTACTAAAAACAAGGGTGCAACTTCTAGTAATGATAAAGGAGATCTTAAGATGATTAGTATCCATCCCAATTTTATTGAATTGATAAGAGACCCTATTTGCCAAAATGAATTTTTCAATCTCGTGCCTAGAAGTATTGTCGTTGAGAATTTATATGCTAAATCCTTGAAGAATTCTAAGTGTTTGATTGAATAGTTGGAGACCAAAGACGACAAAACTTAGATCTTTTGCGTTATGCCTAGCTAGGGGCGTGAAACAATAGCGCTTGTTGGGAGGCAACCTAATGAATAAAATTTATTTTTGCTTTTTAATTTATGTTCTTGAGTGTTTGCACAATTATGCTACTGTTATAATTGTGTTTTTTGTGTTTTAATTAGTGTTTGTGCCAAGTAAAGCCTTTAGGATTATGTTCGGTGATAGTTGATTTGATCTTGTTGGAAAACAGAAACTTTTGCGTCTAGTAATACAATTTTGAAAATTCACAGCACAGGCGAAAAATTCTCATTTTTTTAAACAATATTTATATACAAATTGCCTCTGTTTTCCTAATTTTTCAGAACTTTTGGAGTTTCAGAAGTATTCGAAATATTCAGATTGCTACAGACTGTTCTGTTTTTGACAGATTCTGTTTTTTTGCGTTGTGTGCCTGTTTTGATGATTCTATGGTTTTCTTTGATGAGTTTTTGCCATAGAAAAGTTGGAATACAGTAGATATAATGCAAGAATAAAATATGAATTGGTTTGCTACAGTAATAATAGTAGTGATTTGCTTTCTTATACTAACGGATCTCACGAAGGTTTTTGTTGAGTTTTGTGTGATTGAAGTTTTCAAGTTTTGGGTTATCTTACGATGGATGAAGGAATAAGGAGTAAGAAGAGCATAATCTTGGGGATGCCCATGGCATCCCAAGCTATTATCCAAAGAGAAGAAAGCAACTAAGCTTGGGGATGCCCCGAGTGGCATCCCCTCTTTCTTCTAACGACCATCGGTATTTTACTCGAAGCCATATTTTTATTCGTCACATACTATGAGTTTTGCTTGGAGCGTCTTGTATGATTTGAGTCTTTGCTTGTTTTTCTTTGTGTTCTAAGTTATGAATACTTGCTGGACACACCTATTTGAGAGAGCCAAAATTATGCCATGACTTGTTAGAATTGCTCTTTATGCTTCACTTAATTTTTTATGAGCTATGGATTTGCTCTAGTGCTTCACTTATATCTTTTTGAGCATGGCGTGCTTTAGTATTTTTGAAGAAATGCTCTCATTCTTCACTTATATTTATTTGGGAGTTAGTAAATTTTTTAAGAAATTCTCTCTTGCTTCACTTAAATTAATTTGAGAGAAAGAAGTATTATGCTCATGATCTTCACTTATATTTGTTTGAGCTTATCAAAAGCAAGACATGAAAATTAGTTCCAAAGTGATAGATATCCAGGAAGGATATAATAAAAACTTTCATGAAGATCATTGGACAAAATAAACTTGATTCCTTGTAATAGTTTTGAGATATGATGATGTGATATGTGAGTTATGTTGATGAGTAATTGTGCTTTAGTAAGAATATTGGTGTTAAGGTTTGTGATTCCCTATGCAAGCACGAAAGTCAATAGTCATGCAATGAAATTATATCCTACTTGTGGTGCATTATTCGGTGTTAATTATGCTTAATGCTCGCTTATGAGATTATTCGTTTTTTGGTTGGTTGCTTCTCAATCTTTTGCTAGCCTTCATTTTGCACTAAGTATGATCACTACTTGTGCATCAAAAACCCTTTAAACCAGTTTTGCCACATGAGTCCACTATATCTACCTATATGCGGTATTCTTTTACCGTTCTAAGCAAATTTGTATGTGCCATCTCTATTTTTCAAAATAAACTTCTCTTTTGTGTGTTCGTACCGCTCGCGAGGTGGTGAGGGGTGGCTAATATTTTCGATGCTAGATGTGTTATTCTCACGATGAGTGTCTGTGCTGTGAATTTTCAAAATTGTATTACTAGACGCAAAAGTTTCTGTTTTCCAACAAGATCAAATCAACTATCACCCAACATAATCCTAAAGGCTTTACTTGTCACAAACACTAATTAAAACACAAAAAACACAATTATAACAGTAGCATAATTGTGCAAACACTCAAGAACATAAATTAAAAAGCAAAAATAAACTTTATTCATTAGGTTGCCTCCCAACAAGCGCTATTGTTTCACGCCCCTAGCTAGGCATAACGCAAAAGATCTAAGTTTTGTCGTCTTTGGTCTCCAACTATTCAATCAAACACTTAGAATTCTTCAAGGATTTAGCATATAAATTCTCAACGACAATACTTCTAGGCACGAGATTGAAAAATTCATTCTGGCAAATAGGGTCTCTTATCAATTCAATAAAATTGGGATGGATACTAATCATCTTAAGATCTCCTTTATCATTACTAGAAGTTGCACCCTTGGTTTTAGTAACTTGAGTAGTCTTGCACCATTTGGGAATATATAGGTGAAAGAATTAGGTCAGGAGGTGCACGAGGGGCCCACAAGGGTGGGGGGCGCGCCCTATCCCCCTGGGCACGCCCTCCGTCCTTGTGGCCACCTCGTGGCTCCTCTGACTTCATCTCCAAGTCTCTAGGTTTCCTTCTGGTCCAAGAAAAATCATCGCGAAAGTTTTATTCCGTTTGGACTCCATTTGGTATTCCTTTTTTGCAAAACTCAAAAACAAGGAAAAAACATAAACTGGCACTGGGCTCTAGGTTAATAGGTTAGTCCCAAAAATAATATAAAATAGCATATTAATGCATATAAAACATCCAAAATAGATAATATAATATCATGGAACAATAAAAAATTATAGATACGTTGGAGACGTATCAATATATCGCTTGATGTATAATCTGAGTGACGTTCATCCGACTGACAAATGAACAAACTAAGGGAGTTTTCCCGACTGGTGCCCACACCAACTGAGAAGCTACGCTCATTGCTGATACTGCCTTGGGCCGTAGCATGATTGGGCCTGGGCCTGCTTGGTCTGTAGCCGGGTCTTGAGGCGCCATGGGCCTACCTTGTGGGAAATAACCTCATCATTAGCCCCTGAGTCTATCAAGGTCTTGAAACGACAATCAAGTGAATCCTTCGTAAGAATAGATTTTGATTGAACCCTCAATGCAATATGATTTCTGAATGGTAGTCGAATTGATGTGGCCATGTGACCCACAAGTGTAGGGGATCACAACAGTTTTCGGGGGTAGTATTTCACCCAAATTTATTGATTCGACACAAGAGGAGCCAAAGAATATTTATAAGCTTTAGCAGTTGAGTTGTCAATTCAACCACACCTGAGAAGTCATTTCCTTTCAGCAATTTATTAGGAGCACAATAATATGATGACAGTAATAGCAAAGTAACGACCTCAGTAACAGTAGTGGCAGTTATGTAGCAACAGAGCAACAGTAGTAACTTGAGCAAAGGCAATAGTATTAAACCGTAGGCATGGAGTAAGGTAATGACTTTCAATATGTAACTTTCACAACCTAAAGCGACACACAATAGCTCCAATTCATCAACCATATGTAGGCATGTATTCCGTATATAGTCATACATGCTTGTGATAATAACTTGCGTGACATCCCTAATGGAAACTAAGGGTAGTTAAGGTGCTCCTTTTAATAGAGAACCGGAACAAAGCATTAACACATGTTGAATACATGAACTCCTCAAGTTAAATTCATCCCCGTCGATATCCCAATTATTGTCACCTTGGGGGTCTAGGGTTCAGAATGATAACATGTGCATACAACTTGCAGGTAAGATCAACATCTGAAATATATTCATGAAAAGCATATATGTTCAGATCTAAAAGCATGGCACTCGGGCCGTAGTGACAAGCATTAAGCATAGAAAAGTTCATAGCAACATCAATCTCAGAACGTAGTGGATACTAGGGATCAAGCCCTAGCAAATTGACACGATTACATAAGAAATCTCATCCATCTCTATCCACCTCCTGTATGCCTACAATGGAATTACTCACTCATGGTGGTGAGCATCATGAAATTGTTGATGGAGAAGGGTTGGTGATGACGACGGCGATGAATTCCTCTCTCTGAAGCCACGAACGGGCTCCAAATCAGGGCTCCTGACAAAGAACAGGAGGTGGCAGCGGCTCCGTATCGTAAAACGTGATGAAACTTCTTCTCCTATTTTTTTCTCGGGAAGACAGAACTTATAGGCTTGGAATTAGGCCAGGAGGACTGCCAGGGGTCCCACAAGCCTGCTCGGCGTGCCCCAAGGGGTGCTGCGCCACCTGGGCTTCTAGGCCCAGGGTGGCTTCCCTCTGGTACTTCTTGACACCGGTATTCTTTAGATATTCCAGAAGAATTCTCCGTAAAGTTTCGTCCAATTCCTAGCACTTTCTATATCTACACAAAAGGAACATCATGGTAGTTCTGCTGAAAATAGCATCAGTTCGGGTTAGTTTCATTCAAATCATGCAAATTAGAGTCCAAAACAAGAGCAAAAGTGTTTGGAAAAGTAGATACGTTGGAGACGTATCAACTCCCCCAAGCTTAACTCATTTCTTGTCCTCAAGCAATTCAGTTGACAAACTGAAAGTGATAATGAAAAACTTTTACAAACTCATTTGCTTTTATTGTTGTATATAAGCTTAGCTAGTAATGAAGTTTTCAGCAAAGATCATGAACTAAGCACATATATGATAACACTTAGAAACAGTCACTACAAGAATCTGGTTAATACAAGACGGATTCAATCTATCACAGAACAGTGCAAAACCGTCAAGGAAGCATGTCCATGATGGGTTTAGGTTGTGTCATGTATATCGCATCATAATTTGACAACTGCACCACTATGACGGTTCATGGCCGTCACCGATCAATCCCCAGGCCCGCCACAGGCCCGGTCCTATGTGATGGACTAATCCGTCATGGATTGACATGACGCTGCACCAACATGGACCTGACAAGGCATCTACATGGCGCCAACATGGATCTGACATGGCATACAGCATTGCCTTCAGGCCAATTATTTTTGGTCTAGCCAGGCCCATTAGCCCATTTTTTAGTGTAGCAGTTTAGGCCGCTTATTTCAATCCAGCCCATGATATTCATCCAACCAGCTACAAAAGGACCCATTACACATAATCAAGCTTACACAATCCAATTAATTTCCATTGAACATGCCCATAATCTGGACCATTTCAAAATTTCCATTCAAATTATTTCACCGAGTAAAGGCCCTTTAAAATGTGCGTAAGAACACATCCAACATCAGTTCACATGCCCTCAATAACAATTACACCAGATTACATAAACAAATATACAATTGTTTACAAACCCTCTTAATCATCAACTTCACGGATGCAGCTCAAAGTTCCTTTGCAGCTCTCACCACAAGGAAACCTGTAGCAAACAATATGCTTGTGTAAATGGTAAGTTGATTACAACAGTAACAATAGTTATTATCGTCTGAACCATCATTCTTATTTCACATGATTTGAACATCATTCATGAGGTATAGGTAAACCTATATATCTATATGCCAAGAATGCTTGTCTTCAATTAATCAACGATAGTGTTTTGTTGCAACAACACAACATCGATGACTAATCATGAGTAACCTAGTGCCAAATAGTTCAAATCTTCCTGAAGGGCATAGGAGCTTACCCATGCCAGAGGGCTAAGAGCTCCACCTTGTTATACAACTACATGTACCTTTGCAAAATTATCATCACAAAGATCGGAGGGGTGTTGAGAGTAAAGGCATAAGGGAATGAGATACGTTATTATTTCTGGAAAACTACTTGCAAGAAAACTATACTTCTTTTTACTATAGTGCACACCGTTTTTTTCTGAGCCATGGCCACGAACTAATTATGGTTCATTTTTCTTATGTAAACATATACACCTATCACGTGTGAGAATAGACCTAATAGGTATACTATGGCATCAAGAACAGCCAAGTGGACTAATAGTATGAGAATAAATTTTATGATGAAACTAATTATGTGGTGTTGATGCTGATATAGCTTCCTATAAACTTTGTCAAATTGAATTAATTTGTAATTGAGGAAGAAGATTATAAATAATAGCATTCAATGGTAAACTAAACAAGAATTAAATGAAATGTTCAAGGTGGATACACTTTCAAAGTTACACTTCACCTAGCATAATTTGATAAACTAGAACTACTACCACTCGATTTTTAACAGAACCTGCATGAAACAAATGCAAATTTTGATTCTTATATTTCAAATTGGATGGAGCAAATGAATCAAGCCTAGAACTTATATAGTGGGCTATGGCAATTTTATCTCTACCGGTAATGCAAGAAATAACAACCAGTATGGAGGTAATGATGAACAAAAGGGCAATACAACCAACCAGTAGACCAAGTTCTTCTGTCTACAGCATAGTTCTTCGAATCTCTTTAATTCTGGCAGTGGACTGATTCAGTCGTTCAGTTTTCATCATCAACATTCTTCACTGATTAATGGACACCTGGGACAGGAAATAATACCCAAGTACAGCATGAGTACTAGAAATAGCAAACATCAAGATCTTTGAGACATCACTTAAGAAATCGGAACAAACATATTAATACTACATTAATATATACACTTTACATCAGTAGAGACATATGTCAGACAAGGAACACGGTTTCCACAATACGGAAAGACAAATTTAAAATATTACATGACTTAAATAATTACTTAATGGTTATTAAGGTACAAGCCGAATAAAAACACATGAACACCAGGAGATGGCCCAATCAAAACACATAACAAGATAGGTCCATTATATTCAACATAGCAATTGTTATGCAAAGACTTCGGAAACAAAATTTGAGCTTAATATAGCAACCTATCACCCAGAAGTGTTAGATCTTAACCAAACATTTTCCCGTCCATCGGCTGCACAATGAGAAATGGCAAAGTGTTAAGCAACAAGGCATGAAGTTCAGTACATGATGAATAACAGAGTCATAGATGTTGCGAACATGAGACATGCTAAGATAAGTATGATAACAAAATAATTTATCATACTTTTCCAGTTTGAAGATCAACCTTTCGCACCGATGACTGTTGAACACAAAAGATGGAGGTGCATATTCAGTGATTTCGAGATTTGGTTAATAATGAAGGAAAAAAGAAACACACAATACATGCAGCATAAAAGAAATATGCATCAATCATCATTTAGGTGTCCAAGCTCATGTTATAGTTTCTCAAAATAACTCAGAATAGTTTCCACAATTTTTTGAGAGGTCCAGCTTACACTGGTGTTTCATTAATTTAGCGGAGGGAGAATACAAAATTGGTTTTGGCCAAGTGACTAGGGAAGCGTGGCAACACAAACAAGCTGGTGCCACCCCCAAAATTTTATAATTCTGTGGATCCCCGAATAGTTTCCACCTGGGAGTCATTAATACAAAAAACAGTCAACTAATATTACACCTACCTGATTGCCACTGTCATTTTAATTAAGCCAAGCAAGCATTAGACAGTTTTACTGACTATGAGCTCGATTTGCTACTTAGAATATAAATGCTATACCGCAGGGATTAATATTGGGAAAGATTACATCAACAATTCTTGAGGAAAGATACAAAATCAAGCCGAATCAATCAGAGGAGGGAAGAGGTTCAAGTACTCGCCAGAGAGGTTTGTAGGCTATGAAGCAGTCACAGTGCAGGCCAGAGACAATCGTCGTGCGGCAGAGGAGATCATCCCAGGGTGCATGGCCGCACCGGAGATATGGCAGAGGAGGTTGGGGCCGCCGCAGTCCAGACCAACGCGGGCAACCACACCGAGCTAGGGGCCCCATCTAGGAGGCGGAGAAGGCGTGATGTGTGACGGATTGGAGCCACCGGAGATGCGCCGGCGACGGATGCGACGCCGCGGCCCAAACCCTAGCCACGGCATAGGTGGCGCGGGCGAGCGCCAAGGCCGGCAGCGGTGGATCCAGCTTGAGTGGAGGACGGAGGGATCGAGGACTAGCTCGTGAGCGTGCTGCGCGGTGGCGGACGTTGCCAGAATAGGCGGGCACTGGTGGCGGCGCGAGGGGTCGCGGGAGAAAGATAAACCGTTCGCGAGAGGGATGAATGGGTGGGGGATGTGGCGGATCTGGCAGCCGCCGAAGCTGCGAGGTGATAGGAGGGGAGGTGAGGGGAGGCGGCAAGCTGTAGGAGGAGGAAGGAGCGGGAGGTGTTGGGAGCTCGGCAGAAGAGAAGCCGGTGGCTGCAGGATAGAGGGAGGAAAGAACAGAGGGATAGGCATTGTGTGCCACTCGTTGGATCTTGGCTAATCAGACGGTTGGGAGTTCAATCCGTGTGCGGGTCGATTCGACCAATCGGAATGCATAGTTTCCCTCCCGCATGATCGCTCCCTGCTTCACCCTGCATCACACGTCAGCATGAGCCATCCATGACGGTTAATCTGCTCGATCTGTGACGGCTTCTGTGATGGTTTCCCGATGTCCGTCATAAGGGGGCTATCATTTTGGGCCTGGTCTCATCTTTCTAATTCATGACGGTTTCTATGATGGATACAGAGGACGTCATCATAAATCCGTCATGGATTAACAGATTTCTTGTAGTGTGTATTTACTCGTGTCAATAACATAATCAATTAGCGAGCAATAATACCATATCTCAAATACCAACACTTTGTCAAAATAATCATGATACAATATGATAGAATGGTATCTCGCTAGCCCTTTCTGAGATCGCAAAACATAAATGCAGAGCACTTCTAAAGTTCAAGGAGCGACTAAACATTGTAATTCAGGGTAGAAGACATCCAGTCATGCTCACACCCAGCATTAATTAGACAAAATGCATGTTAAACTAAGAATGACAATAGCGCTCTCAAAGTTGGTGCTTGAATGAGAAGGTGATGACTCAACAAAAATTAAAATAACAATAAAGTAAAAGAAAGGCCCTTCATAGAGGGAAGTAGGGATCTGCTTATGTGCCAGAGCTCATTGTTTAAAACAGAGATAATTGTATTTTGAGAGGTGTACTTTTCCTGTCAACGGTTTACGACAAAGTTTCCAATATCATCCATGCTAAACACATTAATGACAGTTCCCATGCAAAAAGTTTTTACTCTCCCTCCACCATACTAACACAAACCATGGCTAGCCGAATCCACGAGTCCTAACAGCTTTCAACTTTCTAGAGGGAGCATTTTTTATAAATAATTCAGGACTGGGCATCCTTGTTACTAGCCTCCCTCAAATTTGACAAGTGAATAAACTCTCATCGTGGGTAAAACACACTTAGCATGGAAGATATTGACTACCCCATCGCACCATGAGCGGTACGGGCACACAAAACAGATGTTCATTTGAAGGTTTAGAGATGGCACATGCAAATTTACTTGGAACGGTAGGGTAATACCATATATAGGTAAACATGGTGGACTCTTATGGCATAACTTTGTTTTAGGATTTTAGATGCACAAGCAGCATTTCTGCTTAGTACAGGGAAGGCTAGCAATAGACTGGGAAGTGACCAACTAGAGAGCGACAACAGTCATAATCATGCATTTTGAATAATTAACATTGAACACGAGCATGATGAGGATATAAGCAGTATCAACATAAATATCATGGAGTCAATATTGGGTTTGAATCAATTACATGTATGAACATCTGCCAAGTCAAGCCACTTGAAATTTCCAGAGGAGGATACCAACCAAACATACTGCATCATAATCATTTTAATGCATGTTGACACTCAACATAACATATTATTCCCTCCTAGTTACTTAAGAATGGCATGAAAAACTACGAACTCTAATCATCATCACACACATGTTTACTCATAATAATCTGAATCAAGACTACTAAGGTAAACATATTTACAAAACAAAAACAAGTAGAGTTCATACCAGCTTTTCTTCACCAAGGTCACTTCATCAAATCATCGTCATTATTAGCTTTCACTTGCATGACCGAATGATGTGAGAAAAATATAACATAGTGCAAGTGCGCCATGGACTAAGCTGAAATCTGCAAATACTTTATACACAGGAGAAGACAGAGGAATTTTTGGTCTTTCATTGGATCAACAATTAAACACATAAGAGCCAATTTGGAAATTATTTTTGGATGCCTTCTCCCTTCAAAACATGACTCGAAGAGATGCAAGAACACTTTTAAGAGAAACGAGTAGAAAGAAAAGAGCGAAAAGAAACAACCAAGAAGAAACGAAAGAGAAATAAGAGAAATCTTTTTGTTCTTTTCTGAATAATTCTAACAAGTAAGAAGAGTTCGAAGAAACACACTGAAATATTTTTGGAGTTTTTAGTTTTTCTGAAGAAAGCAAATGAAAAAAAAAAGTGAGAAAATATTTTCACCGAAGAACTCCAAATAAACAACAAAAGAAGAAACGAGAAATCTTTTCGGGTATTTTGAAATTTTATAAACTCGTAAAAGAAAGCAAATAAAACAAAAACTGGATATACAAAGAAATGATGAGCAGCGACAAGTGTAATGAATGTGTGATACATGAATGAAATGTCGGTGAGCATACGTACTCCCCCAAGCTTAGGCTTTTGGCCTAGCTTGGCTGATGCCAGTGCTGGTATGGAGAGGAATCACGGTGAATGCTTCGCCTAGCATTTTGCAAGTTAGCCTTCGCAAGATGGATGGCTTCCGCTGACCGATGCTCTTCGGCCTCCTCCTCAGTAACGAAGTATCTATGTTCTCTCCCTGATGATCAAATAAGGCAGGAGCAGGCAGGGCGATAACAATAGAACGATACATATCAAATGTTAATTTATATCTGTATTCATTCATTTTGTACTCAATAAATCCATGAAACAGCAAAGCCCCAAAGTCTAGGAAGCTAGTGGGGAGTTCAAAATTCTCGTTAAGTCCAATAGACACCCTAAGATGAGTAGCAATGCGAGAAGCATAAATCCTCCCATAAATATCACCACTAATTACCAGCATTCCTACTCAGACGTCGAGCAATAATGGCTCCCGTGTTATATGTTCTACTACCATGCAAAGCAGAATGCAGAATACTTAAATAGGGGGCACAAGTGGCACTAGTATCCTGTTTACCAGTTAAACACTTTCCAATAAATAGAGTGAAGTAACAAACAGAAGGAAAATGAATGCTGCAAATTCTCCCTTTCATAATTCCCCTAGTTTCACCATTACAAATACTCCTCAGAAACACGTCAAAATCTCTCTTCTTAGGTTCCTGACACGAACCCCAAAATGGAATTTCGCAAACATCACAGAACTCATCGAGATACATGCTATAAGATTTTTCATATAAAGGAAAGACAACTCGAGATGCAGTACGATGGGATATATATTTAAAATCATGCACAAATGTATCCGTGAGATGAAAATACTGGCCACACTTATCTGCAAGGAAGTCGGACAAGCCAGCATTCTCCACAAATTGCAAAAACTCCTATCTGATGCCAGCACCATTCATGAAAGTGTCACATGGCCACTCACAGGCTTTTTCTCCTGCACCCCGCAGAGAGTTGTTTCCGGGTTCATGATATGCCATTCTTGCGGCACTTTGGCTTGAGGAACCACTCGAGCACATTCTCCTCAATATTTTTCTTTTTCTGAAATTTTTAGACAACTTATAAAAAGTTTAACAGAACTGAAGAAAAATGATAGTGACTACCCCCACAAGCGCCTAGAGGCTAAACCATGCATCAAAACTACTTAGGACCAAGTTAATTCAACATGCAAGCTCATTTTCATGGTCACCAAGAGTAGCAAAATAAGCAAAGAATAGACCACTAGAAGAAAAATTAATTGGACCAATGGAGTAGTCACATACCGAGGAGCAATTCCCCCGAAAAGTTTCAGAAACGAAGCTCCGAGCAAAGAGATCAAAAATTGTGCGTGTAGCAGCAAGAACACGAGCTATGGTGTGAAAATGAATTTTTCTAGAGGTAGAAAAAGGCAGGGGCCACGGTCACCAAGTGAATGGGTGCCTGTGGGCCCCACAAGCCTCGATGGCGTGGCCTAGGAGGGGGGCGCGCCACTTGAGCTTGTGGGCCCAGGGTTGACCACACTGAGGTGATTTCAATGCCACAAATTCTTAAATATCTGGGAAAAATTCATGTTAAATTTTCAGGGTGCATTCTGAGAACTTTTATTTTTGGGCCATTTTATTGCAAAGGAAATTCAGAAAATTGGCTAAACAGGGTATTCTATGGCATTTAAAACTTTATTAAAACTAATAGTAACAGAGAGTAAAGTAAAGTTACAGAAGGTTGTTCTTACGGAATTCATCGACCTTATGTTCCTCAAAAAGAATCCATTAACAAGGTTGATCAAGTCTTATTAATGAACTATTTCTGAGTGACATAAAACCAAAGAATTTTTGTATAGCACTAAGTTACCTCAACTTGAATGGGCATGGTTCCAATCATAATAATTTGATATTTCTTTTCGGGAACCGGAACAGGAAATTCCAAGTCACCAATAGTGATGGTCATAATTTTTTCAATAGAATTGAGATTGTTTACTTTGTTTGTCTTCCTCAGGAAATAAACCGTGTGCTCATTGCCATTAACATGAAAAGTAACCTTGCTTTTATTACAATCAATAACAGCCCCTGCAGTGTTAAGAAAAGGTCTTCCAAGGATAACCAACATATTGTCGTTTTCGAGCATATCAAGAATAACATAGTCCGTTAAGATCGTAACATTAGCAACCACAACCGGAACATCCTCACAAACACCAACAGGAATAGGGGTAGATGATACTTGTAAACTGTGTTGGATTTTTATCCCCAAAGAGGAGAGGATGATGCAGCATTGTAGAGTAAGTATTTCCCTCAGTTAAGAAACCAAGGTTATCAATCCAGTAGGAGAACCAAGCAACACCACGTAAACATCACCTACACACAAAACACAAACCTTTGCACCCAACGCAAACGAGAGGTTGTCAATCTCTCGGTGGTCAAGTAACAAGATTAAACGGTATATGATAGGTTGATAGGTTGATAAATAAATAAAAGATAAAAAAGTGCAGCAAGTATTTTTGGTATTTTTTTATAAGTAAACAAGATAGATCTTATAATAAAAGTAGACCTAGGGGCCGTAGGATTCACTAGTGGCTTCTCTCTCAAGAAAATAGCATACGGCGGGTAAACAAATTACTGTTGAGCAATTGATAGAAAAACAAATAATTCTGACGCTATCCAAGGCAATGATCATGATATAGGCATCACATCCAAATCAAGTAGACTGACTCCTGCCTGCATCTAGTACTATTACTTCACACATCGACCGCTATCCAGCATGCATCTAGTGTATTAAGTTCATAAGAATGAAGTAATGCATTAAGAACGATGATACGATGTAGTCAAGACAAAAGCATATAGGAATTCATCCCAACTTGTTATCCTTAATGGCAACAACACATGCGTATCAACTCCCCTTCTTTCACTAGGGCTGAACACCGCAAGACCGAAGCCATTACCGAGCACCTCTTCCCATTGCAAGAAGATCTAATCTAGTTGGCCAAACCAAACCAAAACTTCAGAGAACAAATACAAGGCTATACTAAATCATGCATAAAAGAGATCAGCAAAGAACTCAAGTAAAACAAGGATAGATCTAATCATAAACTCACAATTCATCGGATCTCAACAAACACACCGCACAAAGTCATTACATCAGATGGATCTCCATGAAGATCATGGAGACCATTGTATTTAGAATCACAAAGATAGAGAGAGAGCCATCTAGCTACTACCTACGGACCCGTAGGTCTGTGGTGAACTACTCACGCATCATCGGAGAGGCGGCAAGGATGATGTAGAGCCCCGCCGTGATGAGTTCCCCCTCCGGCGGAGTACCGGAAAAGGCCTCCAGATGGGATCTAGTGAGAACAGAGGCTTGCGGCGGCGGAAAAAGTATTTCGTGGACTCTCCTGAGGGTTTTGGAATTCTTCTGAATTTATAGTGGTGGAGGTAGGGCAAATGGAGCAAGGAGGGGCCCACACAACACAGGGGCGCCCCCCGAGGCGCGCCCTGGTGTTGTGTGGGGCCCTCCAGCGTGATCTTCCTTAGCCTCCAGGTTCCTGGTGATCCTTATCTTCAATAAAAAATCCTCAAAAAGTTTCAGGATGATTTGATCTTATCTGATATTGATTTCCTGCGAAACAAAAACAGGGCAGAAAATAGGGAACTGGCACGTGGCACTAAGTTAATAGGTTAGTCCCCAAAAATGATATAAAAGTGTATAAAATGATAATAAAAACATCCATGAATAATAATATCATAGGATGGAACAAGTAAAAATAATAGATACGTTGGAGACGTATCAGCTTCCCCAAGCTTAACTCCTGCTCGTCCTCGAGTAGGAAAGTGATAAAACATATTTTTGATTATGGAATGCTACCCAACATACTTCAAGTTATTTTCATAGCATAGACATGAGGACTTAGATGATTCAAAGCAATAGTCTATATTTGACATGAAGACATTGATACTCAAATGATGCTAACAAGCAACCATGCCTTTCAAAATAACAATGCTAAAGTAAATTATCCCTAGCCCATTATGCTCAATCATTGATCCATTCATGATGCACACTCGAATATCAATCATACTCCATGCACACACATGACCACATGACCCCCTAGTTGGTTCTTTTAAAGAGAAGGGTGAGACTCAACATAAAAGTAAATAGAAAGGCCCTTCGCAGAGGAAAGCATTGATTTACAGAGGTGCCAGAGCTCAAGTTTTAAAAAGAGAAGAAAAATTTATTTTGGGAGGTATGCTTTTCTCATCAACAAGAACGACTTAAGGTTCCCAACAATTTTTACATTGGATACATCATAGACGGTTCCCAAACAGAAATAAAAGTTTTCCTCCCCATCATCGTTCCATGGTTTTGAGACTTTTGTCCCTTTTTTCCATTCACATCCGAAGGAGTTTGTTTACCACCTTCCCTTATCACAATCCATGGCTAGCCGTATTCACTTGTGCCCTCCATACAATCACATTCCAAGGAAATTCAATTTATTTTTGGGACTGGGCATCCCTTTTACCGTCACACTCTCGTGCAATGAGAAGTGAATAAACACTCATCGTGAGAATGACATATCCAACATGAAAATCATTGGCCACCCCTCACCGCTTCATGAGCGATACGGGCACACAAAAGAGAATTTTTTTTTGAATTTTTTTAGAGATGGCACATGCAAGTTTACTTAGGACGGCAATGAAATACCGTATATAGGTAGGTATGGTGGACACACGTGGCAAAAACAAGGTTTGAGAGTAATGGATGCACAAGCAGTAATCCCGCTTAGTACAAATGAAGGCTAGCAAAAAGATTGAGAAGCACCCAACTAGAAAATCATGATGATGCACATGCATACATAAAACATAACCAACATCGAACAATACACGACAAGTAGGATATAACTTCATTGCATAACTATTGACTTTATGTGCTTGCATAGGGAATCATAAACCTTAACATCAATATTCATACTAGAGCATAATTGACTCACTAACATAAATCACATATCATCATCCACATATCTCAAAACTATTACAAAGAATCAAGTTTTTCATGTCCCATAAAAATTTTGTATGCTAGTTTTCATTATTCTACTTGGATATTCATCACAAAGGGACCAAACATCATATCTTGTACCAATTACCAAGAATATTTTCACACTCTCAAAAAGATATAAGTGAAGCAAGAGAGTGGATTTCTTCAAAATTTCTAGCATTCTCAAAAAGATATAAGTGAAGCAAGAGAACAAGTTTCTTCAAAACATTCGCATCACCGTGCTCAAAAAGATATAAGTGAAGCACTAGAGCAGCCACCTAGCTCAACAAATTTAAGTGAAGCACAAAGAGCAATTCTAACAAATTATGATGACGTGAGGCCATCTCAAGCAAATGTGTTCAGAGGTGATGATTGTGACAAACTAAAAAGCAAAGACTCATATCATACAAGACGCTCCAAGCAAAACACATATCATGTGATGAATAAAAATATAGCCTCAAGTGTGTTACCGATAGTCGTTAGAAGAAAGAGGGGATGCCTTCCGGGGCATCCCCAAGCTTAGATGCTTGAGTATCATTAGATATTACCTTGGGGTGCCTTGGGCATCCCCAAGATTTGGCTTTTACATCTCTTCATTCCTTCATCCATCATCGTCACACCCAAAACTTGAAATCTTCAATCGCACAAAACTCAACAAAACCGTCGTGAGATCCGTTAGTATAACCAAGCAAATTACTACTATAAGTACTATCTAAAACCCATTCAAATTTTATTTAGCATTATAGGTACTGTTTTCTCACTTTCCCAAGGCTTGCACCCCCCGATACAGTCCATAGTTTCAGAAAAACAAGCAAACAATGCATCAAAAATAGAATCTGTCAAAAATAGAACAGTCTGTAGAAATCTGACGAAAAGCCAAAGTTTTGTAACTCCAAAAATTATGAAAAATTAGGAAAACGTGGAAAATTTGTGTATAAATCACCTGTAAAAAATTCAGACACATTTGATGATCTGACGAATTTTAAAAATTCCTGGACTGGGCGCCAAAGTTTCTGTTTTTCACAGAATTGCATTCACAAGCATCCACATCATCCCAAAGGTCTTACTTGGCATAAACACTAATTAAAATATAAAAAAACCAAATTAAAACAGAGGATAATAAAGGAAAATCAAAAGAACAGAAACAAAAAGTGAAAAATAAAAATTTATTATATTCGTTGGGTTGCCTCCCAACAAGCTCTTTCTTTATAGCCATTAAGATAGGCTTGAGATTTCAATGATGCTCACATGAAAGATAAAAAAATGAAACACACAAAGAGAATCATAAAACATGTGACAAACATATTTAAGTCTAACATACTTCCTATGCATAGGTATTTATAAGCAAACAAATTATCAAGACAAGAAACATCTAGCATATGCAAATATGAAGAAGAAAGAAACAATAGCAATCTCAACATGAAGAGAGGTAATTTAGCAACATGAAAATTTCTACAACTATATTTTCCTCTCTCATAATAATTACATGTAGGATCATACTCAAATTCAACAATATATCCATCACATAACATATTCTCTATATGATCCACATGCATGCAAAGTTGACACTCTTCCAAAATAGTGGGATTATCATCAACTAAAGTCATGACCTCTCCAAACCCACTTTTATCAAAAAATTCATAAGATTGAACACACTCCAAATATGTGGGATTATTTTCTAAAGTTGACACTCTCCCAAACCCACTTTCAATAGTATATCAAACAACATAATCATCATGAGGCTTAAATAAATTTTCAAGATCATAAGAAGCATCACCCCAATCATCATCATTACAATGAGTAGTGGACATAACAAAATCATCATGCCCAAGCTTGGGGTTTTTCATATCATCTACATAACTGACATTAATAGAATTTATAATAACATCATTGCAATCATGCTTTTCATCCAAGGAGCTATCATGCATCACTTCATAAAACAAAACTTCATAGAGATAATCAAGTGCACTCAAATCACTAGCAATTGGTTCATCATAATTGGATCTTTTGAAAAGATTAGCTAGTGGATGAGGATCCATAACAATAAATTTTTAGCAAGCAAAGGTTCAAGCAAATAGAAGGCACATGGTAACAAAAGCAAAGATAGCAAGCAAGAAAAAGGCAAACGGAAAACGGCAAATGAGAAAGAATTTTTTTTTAGAAGTGGGGGAGATGAAAACGAGAGGCAAATGGCAAATAAAGTAAATACAAAGATAAGAGTTGAGAGTGTAGGTACTTGGTAATGTTGATGATGTCTCCCCGGCAACGGCGCCAGAAATTCTTCCTGCTACATGTAAACTGCGTTGGATTTTTATCCCCGAAGAGGAGAGGATGATGCAGCACAGTAGAGTAAGTATTTCCCTCAGTTAAGAAACCAAGGTTATCAATCCAGTAGGAGAACCAAGCAACACCACGTAAACAACAACTACACACAAAACACAAACCTTCGCACCCAACGCAAACGAGAGGTTATCAATCTCTCGGCGGTCAAGTAACGAGATTAAACAGTATATGATAGATTGATAGGTTGATAAATAAATAAAAGATAAAAAAGTGCAGCAAGTATTTTTGGTATTTTTGTATAAGTAAACAAGATAGATCTTATAATAAAAGTAGACCCGGGGGCCATAGGATTCACTAGTGGCTTCTCTCTCAAGAAAATAGCATACGGTGGGTAAACAAATTACCGTTGAGCAATTGATAGAAAAGCAAATAATTATGATGCTATCCAAGGCAATGATCATGATATGGGCATCACATCCAAATCAAGTAGACTGACTCCTGCCTGCATCTACTACTATTACTTCACACATTGACCGCTATCCAGCATGCATCTAGTGTATTAAGTTCATAAGAATGAAGTAATGCATTAAGAACGATGACATGATGTAGTCAAGACAAAAGCATATAATAATTCATCCCAACTTGTTATCCTTAATGGCAACAACACATGCGTATCAACTCCCCTTCTGTCACTAGGACTGAATACCGCAAGTTCGAACCCATTACCGAGCACCTCTTCCCATTGCAAGAAGATCTAATCTAGTTGGCCAAACCAAACCAAAACTTCGGAGAAGAAATACAAGGCTATACTAAATCATGCATAAAAGAGATCAGCAAAGAACTCAAGTAAAACAAGGATAGATCTGATCATAAACTCACAATTCATCGGATCCCAACAAACACACTGCACAAAGTCATTACATCGGATGGATCTCCATGAAGATCATGGAGACCATTGTATTGAGAATCACAAAGAGAGAGAGCCATCTAGCTACTACCTACAGACCCGTAGGTCTGTGGTGAACTACTCACGCATCATCATAGAGGCGGCAAGGATGATGTAGAGCCGCTCCATGATGAGTTCCCCCTCCGACGGAGTACCGAAAAATGCCTCCAGATGGGATATTGCGAGAACAGAGGCTTGCGGCGGTGGAAAAAGTATTTCGTGGACTCCTCTGAGGGTTTTGAAATTCTTGTGAATTTATAGTGGTGGAGGTAGGGCAAATGAAGCAAGGAGGGGCCCACACAACACTGGGGCATGCCCCCCCGGGGCGCGCCCTGTTTTTGTGTGGGGCCCTCCAGCGTGATCTTCCTTGGCCTCCAAGTTCCTAGTGATCCTTATCTTCAATAAAAAATCCTCAAAAAGTTTCGGGACGATTTGATCTTATCTGATATTGATTTCCTGCGAAACAAAAACAGGGCAGAAAACAGGAACTGGCACGTGGCACTAAGTTAATAGGTTAGTCCCCAAAAATGATATAAAAGTGTATAAAATGATAATAAAAACATCCAAGAATAATAATATCATAGCATGGAACAAGCAAAAATAATAGATACGTTGGAGACATATCAGTAGACTTGTCAGCCATTTGCAAAGAAATTTCAGTGGGTATCAACTTATTCAAATCAAGTATTTTATAAAGAGAAAAGGGCATAACACTAACACTAGCTCCCAAATCACATAAAGTAGTTTTAACATAATTATTCTTAGTAGAGCATGGTATGGTAGGTATCCCTGTTTCTCCTAGCTTTTCAGGTGTCTTTCCTTTAAACGAATAATTTGCAAGCATAGTAGAAATTTCAGCCTCAGGAATCTTTCTTTTATTAGTAACAACATATTTCATTGACTTAGCATAAGGAGTCATTTTCATAGCATCAGTCAAGGTTACATGCAAAAATAAAGGTCTAAGGAGTTCATCAAAGAGATTAAAAGCATCTACGTCTTTAGATTTTAAAGCCTTACTAGGAAAAGGCATGGGTTTTTGAACCCATGGTTCTCTTTGTTTACCATGCTTCCTAGCAATAAAGTCTCTCTTATCATAACTTTTATTCTTAGGAGGTGGGTCATCAAGCTCAACTTGAGGTTCTATTTCTACCTCATTATCACATTCATTATTATCATTAGGTGGAGCATCATCAATAATATGATCATCATTAGCATTATCACTATCAATAGGTTCATGCTCATCACCAGATTGTGTCTCATCATCAGAAATAGAAATATTATTAGGATTCTCAACAGGTTTTTCTATAATAGGTCCACTTGAAGTATGCACAGTTTTATTCCTATTCTTTTTCTCTTTCTTCTTAGGTGAACTAGGTGCACTATCATTAATTCTCTGAGAGTCTTGCTCAATTCTTTTACGATGACCATCAGGAAACAAAGGTTCCTGGGTCATTTTACCTCCTCTAGTTACCACTCCAATAGTATGCATATTAAGTTTATTATGCATGTCCCTAAAGAAATCATGTTGTGATCGAGCAACTTGTTCAAGTTGAGTGTGAACCATAGAATAATGCTTGCATAACCCTTAAACATCATTGGAAATTCTAACTAGCACATCACTCAAGCGTTCAATAATGATCGCATTTTGTTTCAATTGATCACTTATTTGCATATTAAAGTTTTTTATTTAACGACAAAGTTATCAAATTCATCTAAGCATTGACTTGGAGACTTACTATAAGGAATATCACCCTCATCAAATTTGTAGAGAGAATGTACCCCTACTACCTATTTTGGAGTGTCGAGCCCATGTATTTCTTCAATAGGTAGTACATTCCTAACATCTTCAGCTTTAATACCTTTTTCTTTCACAGATTTCTTAGCTTCTTGCATATCTTCAAGACTGAGGAATAGAATACCTCTCTTCTTCGGAGTTGGCTTAGGAGGTGGTTCAGGAAGTGTCCAATCATCGACATTTTTCAATAAGTTATTCAATAATTACTGAGCTTGCTCAACTGTTCTTTCCCTGAAAACACAATCAACACAACTACCTAGGTAGTCCCTAGATGCATCTGTTAGTCCATTATAAAAGATATCAATGATTTCATTATTTTGAAGAGGATGATCAGGCAAAGCATTAAGTAATTGGAGAAGCCTCCCCAAAGCTTGAGGGAGACACTCTTCCTCAAGTTGTTCGAAGTTATAAATATCCTGCAAGACAGCTTGTCTCATATGAGCAGGAAATTATTTCTTCGTAAATTAATAGATCATATCCTGGGGACTACGCACACAACCAGGAGCAAGAATATAATAGTAGCGAATCTTTTCCTCTTGAGCAAATAGGATGGCAATATCATTTAATTTAGTAAGATGTGCAACAACTTTTTTAGATTCATAACCATGAAAAGGATCAGATTCCACCAAAGTAATGAGTTCAGAACCAACAGAGAATTCATAATCCTTATCAGTAACAAAAATAGGAGAACTTGCAAACTTAGGATCATACTTCATCATTTTTTCATGGCTTTTTCTTTAAGTATAGCAATAAGACCTTCTATGCCTTTACCAGTATCATAAGCCATAAGATCTCTAGTAATCTCCTCATCAAAAGTGTAGCCTTCAGGAACATCTTCTAATATTTTACTTCTAACAGGAGTGCTAGGTGTAGTAGTTGATTCATAATTTTTAATAAGATCATATTCTTTAGCTTTAGCAATATGAGCATCCAAAAATTCACCAAGTGGCACAGTTTTATCAAGCAAAGTAGAAGCATCATCTTGAGTATCATTAATAGCAGAAGCAGTGTCTATTACTTGTAACATGTTAGATTGTAAAGAAGGTGGTGGTGTCACAAGCTGACTCAAAAAAGTAGGTGAATCAAGCATAGAGCTACTTGGCAGTTCCTTACCCCCCCTCGTCTTAGAGGGCATGATCTTGGTCTTAGAGTCTCTCAGATTCTTCATAGTGGATATAAATTGCAGTAGATATTTAACTCCCAAGTGAACTTAATAAATAGAGCTATGCTCCCCAGCAACGGGTCAGAAAATTGTCTTGATGACCCACAAGTGTAGGGGGTCGCAACAGTCTTCAAGGGTAGTATTTCACTCAAATTTATTGATTTGACACAAGGGGAGGCAAAGAATATTTATAAGCCTTAGCAGTTGAGTTGTCAATTCAACCACACCTGAGAAGTCACTTCCTTGCAGCAATTTATTAGTAGCACAGTAATATGATGATAGTAATAGCAAAGTAATGGCAGCAATAACAGTAGTGGCAGTTTTGTAGCAATAGAGCAGCAGTAGTAACTTGAGCAAAGACAATAGTATTAAAGTGTAGGCATGGAGTAGCGATGGATATTGAGATAAGATTCAATATGTAACTGTCACAACCTAGAGAGACACACAATAGCTCCAATTCATCAATCATATGTAGGCATGTATTTCGTATATAGTCATACGTGCTTGCGATAAGAACATGCATGACATCTTTTATCCTACCCTCCCGTGGCAGCAGGGTCCTAATGGAAACTAAGGGTAATTAAAATGCTCCTTTTAATAGAGAACTAGAACAAAGCATTAACACATGGTGAATACATGAACTCCTCAAGTTAAAGTCATCCCCATCGATATCCCAATTATTGTCACCTTGGGGGTCTAGGGTTCAGAATGATAATAGGAGCATACAACTTGCAGGTAAGATCAACATATCAAATATATTCATGAAAAGCTTATATGTTTATATATGAAATCATGGCACTCGGGCCCTAGTGACAAGCATTAAGCATAGCAAAGTCATAGCAACATCAATCTCAGAACATAGTGGATACTAGGGATCAAGCCCTAACAAGTTGACACGATTACATAAAAAATCTCATCCATCTCCATCTACCTCCAGTATGCCTACAATGGAATTACTCACTCATGGTGGTGAGCATCATGAAATTGCTGATGGAGAAGGGTTGGTGAGGATGAGAATGATGAATTCCTATCTTCGGAAGCTACGAACGGGCTCTAGATCAGGGCTCCCGACGAAGAACGGGTGGTGGCGGCTGCTCCGTATCATAAAATGTGATGAAACTTATTCTCCTATTTTTTTCTAGGAAAGATGAAACTTATAGGCTTGGAATTAGGCCAGGAGCACTACCAGGGGCCCACAAGCCTGCCCGGCACGCCCCTAGGAGGGGCTGTGTCCCCTAGGCTTGTGGGCCCTGGGTGGCTCCCCTCTGGTACTTGTTGACACCGATTTTTTTTATATATTCTAGAAAAAATCTCCATAAAGTTTCGGCCAATTCCAAGCACTTTTTATTTCTGTACAAAAGCAACATCATGGTAGTTTTGCTGAAAACAACGTCAGTCCGGGTAAGTTTCATTCAAATCATGCAAATTAGAGTCCAAAACAAGAGCAAAAGTGTTTGGAAAAGTAGATACGTTGGAGACGTATCAGGCCACGGATTTGCTCCGAAAGAGACCCTGATGGACTCTGAAGAGCATGAAGCCCGTGGCATGAGTTAATGGGAACAAGTTAAGGGAAAGATTGGTGATATTCAATCATCTCCTTGAAGAGGCTGACTATTGACCAGGCTAAGGGTATACCATTAAATCTGAGTGACGCTTGTGATGTTTAGTATCATTCTCTCTGAGAGAAACCAATCAATATCCCTGAGGAACACTAGTCATTCATCTGTTTTGGATCTAGGCTAATGATTTTTGGTATTTTGGTTCCTAAGAAAAGGTCCAAACCATGCTACGAGGATATCAATTTCGCCCCTTGTTCAAGGTAACACTGGATAATTTGTCAATCTCGAAGAGACAGATCATCGGCATCTGATGATACAAAACTTGTGTGCGTCAACTGAAAGTTCACTCAGAATTTTTCTCGTGTGAATTACACACTATTTTTCGCTCAGAACTTCTTTAGTCGGATTTATGTGCAACTTGACTAGAACCAAACCGATTGATGACTAATCTGAGCGTATCTGGGCGTATCTTTTGTGTGCTGCTAAGAAGATTCAGGAACGAAGTTAATAGGATTTTGACAGGATGTTGCCGCAGGCAAATTTCTCGATTCTTGCATGTGACCCACTTTGACTGGTGTGAACCATTGCACGTTTGTAGAGGAGAGTTGATGCCGCCTGGGCCATCGTTCACAAACTGCACCACTACCCAAAAATTACTCCTCCGTTGTGCCAATGTGTTCGGCTAGATCTAGAGATGAACTGCCCAAATCGAGTGACGGTTGCTACTCCTGTGCCATATAAGGAGAAGTGGAGGAGAGAGATGCTCATTCTTTCCCCAACTCTTGTTGAGTGCGAATCCGTTGCCACCCCAAATTCCAATCTCCATGCTCACCTGTGCTCGTTACTGTCTCCCTCGCCTGACCACTGCCGCCATGGCCAAAGATAAGAACTACAAGCTTGAGCTGCAGAAGGCAGCCACCACATCTTCCTCGACCGCACTTCCACCGGGCTGGAGGGCCGGTGATTGGGTGACGTTGATGCTGATGCGGGAGACGCTCATCAAGTATGCCGAAGAAGGGATCTTGCCGGTGCAAGGATGGAGGATTCCCGACGCCGGCAAGATAGAGCTGCATCCACGCCCCGGCTAATGGGTACTTCTAACCACCCATCTAGATCGTGGCTTCTCTCTTCCCCCTCATCTGTTCTTCAAGTATTTCCTCCAATTCAATGGTGCTCAGCTTCATCATCTTCCCCCAAATACCATAGCGTATTTGTCTTACTTTGTTTCATTTTGCGAAAACTTTCTTGGCACTCAGCCGCATTAGGCACTATGGACGTATATCTTCAACTCCAAGCCCGAAATGTTGAAGAAGGATAACCCGACTGATCCACCCACCAACATCGCTCAACTATGCAGAGGGCTAGGGTTGTAGCGAAAAAAACCTCGGGTTACTTCGATTGAAGTGGCCCGATACCATAAAAATGTGGTAAAATACTGGTTCTATTGTGAGGATGTAGCTATGCCGGACGAAGAGATTGGTCTACCTCCATACACCTCTGATCGCGTCATCAAGTTACCTTGGTGGAATCCTAGACTCACCAAGGAGACAGAGGAAGCAAAGCTATTAATGAGGACATTTGGTGCCCTTCAGCAGAAAGGGCTACTCGGTAATGACTTGGCCACCGCTTGGGTTAGTCATCGAATCCAACCACTCTAGGCCTGACAGAGGCCTATGTACACATGTAGAGGGAATGATGATCCGATCCGAGTGAATCCTCGAGAACTTTCCCAAGACAAATTTGAAGAGAAAATGAGGCTCCTCACAATGGAGTACGACAACCTTCACAAGGAAGGCTCGGTGCGCCCCTTCAGTGCTGTTGAACTCCCTCTCCTGGTATGTCCCAACTGAATGCGTTTTCTTTCCTTTCGACTAAAATGATGTTCAACCAACTGAATTGTAACCGACTGATTTATCTGTCCTGAATATATTTCCTTATCTTTTGACTGAAATGATGTTCAACCAACTAAATTAGAAGCCTTGCGGGAATTGCAAACTATGTGTTCTCCCGTTCTAGCTCTTGGTGGTGATCAAAGTAAAGAAATGTCTAGAAGCAGCACGGGGCAAGGATCTCGCAATCAACGTGGAGAAGGAGAACATGGCTCTGACAACGAAACTCAATCGACTTCCTCTTCCCCCAGTCACCGTTGATCTGGAGAATCATCACAAAGTGCGTCATGATCCGATTGACAATGAGCAAGTCCGTCATGCTCCCAAGAAGGCTCATCTGAAGAAACAAATGCAGACGTAAGTGAATCCGATTGAGTATTTTAATTTTTGAATCTTCAGTAAATTTTTACTTCTCTTTCTTGACTTCACAGAGCTGCCCTAGCCATGAGCTTTGCCTGCCACACCATGGTGAGAGTGGAGAAAGCGTTTGAGTTGGATGCGATGTCATCCGGTGGTACACGGCTTCCTCCTGTAAAGAAAACCACTACCACTGGAACTGAAGAAGAACCTAGTCCGCGAGAAGAAGTCGAGCAGAATGAGCCGATTGAACCTAACCCGCGAGAAGAAGTTCATGACTTTGATGCCAACCCCTCTGACTCCAGGCAACCCCTTTCTGTTACAGAAAGCCACCCAGAAGCCACTGCCATCTCGCCCAAAACTGACCCGATAGGCCAGGAACTGGTGCCAACTGGCCACAAACAGACCGAGCCAATTCACTTGGCAATGACATCAGTCGGTCAAAATCAATCTACTCCAAGATTAGCTGCCTTCTACCCCTTGGTTGAGACACCAGTGCTAGAGGTAGCTGCGAACAACGAGGTGATGATGCAAGCTCAACTAATGGAAACGCGCCAGCAGAAGTTCAATGAAACTGCAGGGGAACTGCAGAAGAATGCCAACATCCTCAGTGCAAATATCCAAGTAAGTACTAGATTAAGTGTCATGCATTTTCATTTGGATTGTAAATATACTTTCTTCTGTCAGATTGTATGCATCGACTGGCCGTAAATTAAATGTTAGCTTTGTCTTCCAGTGGGGGCACGAATATTGCACCCACTGGGTGTAGCCCACGAGGCACCGATTAACTTCTTGCAGTTGATAGGAGTCTCTAGAGTAGAAGTAGGAAAACTTTGAACTTCATGGGCTTAGCTCTCTGAGCTATAAGCCCATGGCCATTAGTCAGAATCCATAGAACCGACCGAATTAGGATATGAAAATCTTAGAACTTCATGAACTTGGCTCTCTGAGCCCCAAGCCCATGGCCATTAGTCAGGATCCATAAACCGACTGAATTAGGAAAGGAAAATCTTAGAACATCATGAATTTGGCTCTCTGAGTCCCAAGCCCATGGCCATCAGTTGGATTTAGGAGAATCGACTGATTTAAGTTCCATTTTCTAACAGTGGGGGCATGGGTACTGCACCCACTAGGTGTAGCCACCGAGGCTCTGATTAACTACTGACAGTTGATCAAAGTCTCTAGAGAACTTAAGAATCCTTGAACTTCATGGACTTGGCTCTCTGAGCCAAAACCCATGGCCATCAATCGGATTCCGGAGGGCTGACTGAATTAGACATAGCTATTTTTTGAACTTCATGGACTTGGCTCACTTAGCTCCAAGCCCATGGCTATCAGTCGGATTCCAGGGAAACGACTGAATTGACTTGAGTCTTCCTTTTTTGAACTTTTCTTCACTGGGAGCACGATGAATGAAGCTAGTGGGTGTAGCCCCCGAGGCTCCGAATGATTGCTTGTAATCGGTTGGAGTCTCAAATGAACTGCATTTTGACTATAACTTCTGTCTTTTGTTTAAACAGAGCACTGATGAGCTTTGTGCCAAGTACAATGGGCCGAGTAGGACATGGAATGACTGCATCTGGAGCTTGAGCAAGAGCGCCAAAAGAGCAATGATTGGAAGAAGAAAAGGCTGCCATGGGCGCTATGTCTCATCAGTGAAATTTGCTTCAATTGTTCCTAGCTCTTATCCTGATTATAACTAATTCTGATAGATATAGATGGTGAAATTAAACTCCTAAAAAATTGACAAAGGAATTGTGTCTCTGTAGAAACTGTCAAGAAATCCTTGGAAGTAAAGGATGCCAAGCTAGCGAATGAGAAGAAGGACGCTCGACTAAAGATCCAGAAGGTTGAAGCTCAGATGAACGCGTTTGAAGAAATTGCTAAGTTCAACAAACTATACCAAGTGGAGGTTGACGATCTAAACAAAAAGATTCACAACCTCAACACTAATAATCAGTAGCTTCTTATGAACTTCCTCGCCCTGACAGATCTTAAGGAGAAGAAGAAAACCCATCATGAAGATGAGATAGAAAGAATCACCAAACCTGTGGAGGAGACCGAAAAGTATTTGGTGAATCATTTAAAGCAGTCAATCCGAATGATTTCCATCGGAATGATTTCTGTCAGAATGATTTTCATCTGACTAAACTCGATCTAAATCATTTCCATCAGAAGATTTTAAACTGACTGTTTTCATCCGAATGATTTTAATCCGACAGTTTTCTTTGTGCAGTGTTTTATATTGAACCTGAAGCTAAGGCACCCCTGCCATCGTGGATAGCCCCTGAGAACCACAGACATAGCTGAAGCTACAATCCTACTGACTGATCGGGCCCAAATAGTGAACAATAAGGCTGACCGGGTGAAAGAGGTGAGGCAGAGGATCAATACGTCTCTGTGGCCTGAAGAAGCATTTGATAGAAATCATCCATCCTGCGTGGGTCAACTTGAGAAGGTGCCAGCTCATGCAGCCCAATGGAAGAGGTCATCTGCCAGATGCGGTGCTGGATTTGCTATGGCCTTGACAAAGGCGCACTTCTCCAAGATCAAGGATGAAGATCTTGTCAAGGTTGCAGACGATAATCCACCCGGCAAGAACTGCTTGGACTACCTTCCGACTTACTTAGAAGATGCCAGCAAAATTGCCTCCTTCATTGACTTGGACACTTTCATTGCTTCTACAGGAGTACCAGACTAGCTAGAAGACATGCCCAAGGATGAAGAAGAAGAAGAGAACTGAGTGAGAAACTGTTAAGTTAAATTTGCCTCGGTATGCTGATTGAAGCTGTAAAACTTTAAGTCCAACTGGTTGGTGGTACTCTAAGCTTAAGCTACTCAGTTATTTTGCTTAAGCGCTTAAATACGAGTGAATTTTGTTGTTATTTTGACTTGCCCTTCTTTGATTCTTTTGCAATCGATTCTTTGATAATTAGATTTCCTTAGCTTTTGCTCTTCCCAACTAGGCAGTCGGGCTGCGAATAAATTGGAGACGAAAAGTGGGCTTTGTTAATCCAATCGACCTACTCGAACTTTTCGCAAAGAAAGAAAGACAAGTCAAGGACAAAACTGACTAGCTTTGGACCCACTGGGTGTATCTCGGATGAAACACCCAAGAACACTTTTAGAGAAAATAAACCAACTGAATTGCAGCATTCTCAGAGTAGAGCAGCCCCTGTGCGAGGTGTAGCCCCCGAGTGTGGCGGAGCTGACTGACAGCATAGCCCCCGAGTGTGGCACAACCCCAAGCCCCTAGGTGAAATGTAACCCTGAGAATATTGCAGCCATTACAGAAACGCAAAGGAGAAAACAGTCGGCTAGAATTAAAATGTAACAAGTATAAAACTTATAACTTTATTCATTAAGACGGACTAGGAACACAGAGTTTGAGACAAACCTCGACCCTTAAAACACTTAAGTGAAAACCGGCATAGGAGATATCCATTCCACGACCTTGGTTCTGCGATCTTCTTTTCCAAATTATACAATCGGTATGCACCATTGTTAATCACTTTGGACATAATGAAAGGCTCTTCACATGGAGGGGATAGCTTGTGCTTGCCTTGAGTTTTCTGGCTCAGTCCGAAAACCAGATCACCCTCACTGAAAGCATGTCCCTGCACATGTCGGCTATGATAGGGACACAGGTTTTGCTGGGAGACAGCAGAACGGGCAGGGGCGAGCTCATGTTCCTCCTCAAGGAGATCAAGGCCGTCTTCACGCACTTCTTCAGATTCCGATTCTGAATATTTTCTCACTCGGGGTAAGTCATGAAGAAGATCACTCAGCATAATTGCCTCATCACCATATACCATAAAGAAAGGAGAGTATCGAGTGGAGCGATTAGGAGTGGTTCGTAAGCCCTACAACATAGATGTCAATTCATCGAACCAGGCACCGGCTGCTTCCTTCAAATCTCTCATTAGTCGGGGTTTTAAGCCCTTCAAGATCAAACCATTTGCTCTTTCTGCTTGCCTATTTGACTGCAGCTATGCCACGGAGGTGAAATCAAGATGAGTACCTTGGGACTAACAAAAACTTTTGAACTTATCTAAATTGAAATTTGTGCCATTGTTAGTGATGATACTGTGTGGAACTCCAAATCGATAAATGATTCCCTTCATTGAATTGACTGATGTAGCAGAGTCCAGTTTCTTAATCGGCCTGGCTTCAATCCACTTGATGAATTTATCAATTGCACCCAATAGGTGAGTGAAACCACCTAGGCCTTTCTGAATAGTCCAACCATATCGAGACCCCAGACAGCAATGGGACAAGTAAGCGGGATCGTCTTCAGCTCGGAAGCTGGCTTGTGGGGTTGGTGGGCCTAAAACTGGCACCCAGTACCCTTTTGGATTATGTCAACAACATCAGCATGAGCGGTGTGCCCGAAGAAACCAGCTCAGTATGCTTTAGCAACCAAGGCCCGAGAGGACACATGGTGTCTATAGGTTCCCGAGTGAATTTCTTCCAAGATATGTTTTCCTTCCTCCAAAGAGATGCACCACTAATGCACCCCGGTGACGCTTTCTTTGTAAAGTTCGCCATTCATAAAGGTATAAGCTTTGGACCGATGCACAATTTGTCGGGCCTCAACCGAATCATCCGGAAGCTCTTGCCTGAGGAGATAAGCAAGAATTGGCAAAGTCCAGTCAGGATTTACAATGATTACTTAATGCACAAGATCAACTACCGCAGGCACCTCCAAACCATTAGGTACTTGAGCATCAACTAGTTGTTGTACTTCTTCTCCATTGACATAAGGATCTTCTTTAACAGTCGGGACATGGAGGTGGTCCATAAAAATGACTGGCAGAACAACTTTTTGATTAGAGCCCATCTTTGCCAGGTTGTCCACGGCTTGATTTTCTGCTCTGGGCACATAGTGTAACTCCAGACCGTCAAAGTTCTTCTCTAGCTCTTTGACCGCATCACAATACGCAATCATTGCAGGGCTACGTGCGCCCCACTCCTTCATTACCTAATTTACCACCAAATTTGAGTCGCCATAAACCCGCAAACGACGGATACGGAGTGAAATAGCCATGTGAAGACCATACAATAAAGCTTCATACTTGGCCTCATTGTTTGAAGCTGGGAGATGAATTTGCAACACATAGTTAAGCTGGTCTCCCTTTGGCGATATCAGAACAACTCCAGCCCATGCGCCAGCTAACATCGTGGAGCTATCAAAGAACATTGTCCAATGATCTAACGGAATTTGGGCGGGCAGGTGTTGGGCTCCAGTCCATTCGGCAATGAAGTCGACTAGAGCTTGTGATTTTATGGCCTTCTTAGCTTCAAGTTTTATATCATGCAATAGTAATTCAATGGCCCATTTCGCCACTCGGCTTGTTGCGTCCCGCTTGTTTATGATTTCCGATAGGGGGCATCACTAACAACAGTAACCGAGTGAGCTTGGAAGTAATGGACCAGTTTCTTCGCAGCCAGAAAAATGCCATAGACGAGCTTCTGGTAATGTGGGTACCACTACTTGGATGAAGTCAAGACTTCAGATACATAATACACAATCCTCTATACTTTTAGAGCCTTGCCCTCTTCTTCTTGCTTGATAGTTAAGATGATACTGGCTCTTGTTCTCTCTGTGCAGCTAACACCGGCTTTGTTGACAGCAACTTCTTTAGGTCCTCAAAGGCTGACTAGGCTTCATGTGTCCATTCAAAATCTTTGGATTTCTTCATCAGTCGGTGAAGGGGCAAGGCCCTCTCACCAAGTCTGGAAATGAACTGACTGAGAGCCGCGAGGCAACCAGTCAGTTTATGGACATCACGAAGTTCCTTGGGCTTCTTCATCTTGATGATTGCGTCGATCTTTTATGGGTTAGACTCCATCCCACATTCGGAAATGAGGAAACCGAGTAACTTCCCCGCGGGAACACCAAAGACGCATTTTCTAGATTAAGCATGATACCGTAAGCTCGAAGGTTCTTGAACGTCTCCGCGAGGTCAGCCAAGAGATCGGATCCCTTGACCGACTTGACGACGATATCATCGATGTAGGCCTACATGTTCCTATTTATTTGCATACGCAAACAGGTTTGCATCATATGTTGATAAGTCGCACCGGCATTTTTAAGACCAAATGGCATCGTGATATAACAGAAACACCCAAATGGTGTGATGAAGGCCATTTTTATTTGATCATTTTCATTTATTCAGATTTGGTGATAACCCGAATAAGCATCTAAGAAACAATGTCTCTCGCAACTAGCAGTGGAGTCCACTATCTGGTCAATGCGAGGAAGGAGGAAGTGGTCCTTGGGACACATTCGGTTCAGGTGCTTGAAGTCGATACATATCTACCAGGACTTGTTCTTCTTTGGCACCATGACTGGGTTTGCCAACCATTTCGGGTGATACACCTCCTTGATGAATCCAGCTTCTAACAACTAACAGATCTCCTCTCCAACCGCCTTCCACTTTTCTCCAGAGAAACGATGGAGGTACTCCTTGACAAGCTTTGCCTTCTTGTCAACATGAAGTTTGTGCTCAGCCAACTCCCTTAGGACACCCGGCATGTCAGCAGGCTTCCATGCAAAACTGTCCCATTTCTCATGGAGGAAGTTAAAGTGCTCACTTTCCTATTTTTCATCCATCCTTCTCGCCACCTGAGCGGTCTTGCTGGAGTTAGTCAGATGAACCAAAACATTCTTTATTTCACCAGCCGACTGGAAAGCGAATTTCGAGGCTAGTTTCTTTGCGTCCAACAGTTCAACTGGATCAGCTATTTTATTGTTTTCCTCGAGCTCAATCGCTGCCATCCGAGCATCAGCAATATCAGAGCCTGTCTATAGGCTGTCCTCTGCCCTCTTCACATAGCCAGAAATTGGAATCAGACCCTCTGGCCAGGCGTCTTGAGTTTTAGATACACATAATAAGGCCCAGCCATGAACTTGGCGTAAGCCGGTCGCCCAAGAATTGCGTGATACGCACTCTGGAAATCCACCACCTCAATAGTGAGGTTCTCGCTCCGGAAATTATTCTTATCACCGAACACTACCTCAAAGGTACCCAGGACTAAGGATTGAGCCTTTTTCCCTGGGATCACACCATGAAACTGCATATGGCTAACATTCAATTTGGACAAGGGAATGCCCGTTTTCTTCAACGTGTTGCCATAGATGATGTTGATTCCACTGTTGCCGTCCATTAAAACATCACACAGTCGGTACCCATTTACGAGTGGATCCACGACTAGCGCCTTTCGACCCGGAGTCAAAATGTGCGCTGGGTGGTCCGACTGATCGACCCGGAGTCCGAATGTGCGCTGGGTGGTCCATTGGGGACTGTGGGAGCGACAACGTTCACCTCTTGACTTCAGAGCTTGCGCACACGTTTTGACTTAGGATCCACAAAAATTAGGAGCACACCTTCTTATCTCTGATACCCATTGTCCTGGTCATCCTCATCCTCTTCTTTATTGTTTTTGCCTTCAGAAGGCACTGACTTGCCTGACAACATCCTCTTCAAAACCCTGCACTGCCGAGTGGTGTGCTTCGGGTACAACAGATTACCATCATCATCCTTGGTGATGTGGATACTACACGGTTTGTCAAGGATATCATCTTCTATGTTCGCCCTTTTACAGGCGTCCACTCCTTCTTTTGGTTTCCTTTGCCCTTATTCTGATTGGCCATCGCCACCAGCTCGGCTCCGCTGACACTATTGTTACCATCAGCTTTGCGCTTGTTTTTGCTGTTGCAGCCCGGGCCCAACTGATTGTTGTTCTTCTGATGAAAGGCTCAGCACGTCCCTTGCCCCTCATGATTCGGTCATCCTATTCTCCATTCGCATAGCGGTTAGCTATCTCCATCAGTTGGCTCGGGGTAAAACATCCGAGCGACCAAGCTTCAGGCACATGTCTTGATATCTGACGCCTTGTTTGAAGGCATGAATTACTTGATGTTTGGAAACATTCTCCACTGAATTGTGGAGTGTGGTCCATCTCTGAATATACTCCCGAAGAGTTTCATTAGATTTTTGAACGGACAACTGCAAATCCGTCAGTCTGCCTAGCCGCTTGTAAGTGCCTTAGAAATTTTCGACAAAAACTCTCTACAAGTCTTGCAACATAAAATACTGCCAGCCGCCAACTCGTTCTGCCATGCTTGCGCCAACCCCTCCAGCATCAGTGGAAGGTGCTTCATAGCGACTTCATCGTCACCACCACTGATCTGAACAGCCACGCGGTAGTCATCTAGCCAAGTCTCAGGCTTAGAATTTCTGCTGTACTTATTGACCCCAGATGCAATACGGAATTGCTGTGGGATTGTCGCCAATCGAATTTCTGGACTAAAGCACAGGGGTCCCGAGGAGTTAGAAACACTTGGAACGTCTTTGTAATAGTCATGGCGATCAGCTTGTGCCCGGTCTACTCGTCTCTGAGTCAAATGATCCCAAGCATCAAAATGGCGATCATCCTGCATGCGAGGCGAGTCCTCACGCTTTTGGGGAGATCGATCATCCCGACGATGTGGTGAATATTCCCGCCGCCGAGGAGAATCATCTCGGTGACGTGGCAATTAATCATACCGCCAGGGCGTAATATCCCGGTGGCAAGGTGAATAATCATTGCGCCGAGGTGAATTCACTCGGTCGCGCGGTGGATCTTCGCACCAACGCAGAGACAGACCTCCGTGGCGTGGCGCATCATCACGCCGCCAGGGAGAAGCATCCCGATGGCGACGGGGTGACGAAACATTTGCTTTGTGGCCTCCATGAGGGATGTGAGCCAGCGCAGTAGTATCTGCCCGAGCCGACTTGGAATGCACCCAATTGTGAGATTGAGTAACCGCGTGGTTTTGCTCCAAAGTTGCCTTGAGCAATGCAGTCAGATGATGTATATCTTCCACCGTTGAACCTGATGGCTGAAGTGAATCTGCTATCCGAGTGGGCGCCGCCAAGTTCTGCAGCGGAGTGTGAAGAACATGGTATGTTCCTGCAACGGCAGTCGGGAACAGGCGCCTGCCAGTCCGACTGGTACCAGCGACGTCCCGAGTGCGTGCCAACAAACTTCACTCCAGTCGGGATAAACGTTCCCGTTCAGCCAACGTTGCCAAACATGCAGCCTCCAACCAGATGACTTCAGGCGTGGAAGTGTCAAGCGGCGTTTGCAGCGCCCGCTCAGACTCACGCACTAGCGTTACCAGCTCATCCCGAGTGAGGCCTCCAGTGCTACCATCGGCATCAGCGCCACCACCACTACCTCCTGCTGTTGTGTCTTTCGCCGCAGCATCACATGATGCAGCAGGTGTATCGGTGCAAGGCGGTTATGCCGAGGGGTGCCGGCCATCATAACCTCCGTCATGGAACAAACACTTTCGCAGTTCTCCCCATCCTCGGAGATGGACTCAAAGAGATTGTGCAACGAGTCGGACGGATGGACCATCGCGACCTGCTGCGCCACCGAGCGACACGATGTGCGGTGAAGACGGTGCTTGCTGGAACGCTTCCGGCGATGACGAACGGCGATCGATCCAGTACCGCGGTACGGAACCGGCTCCTGAATGAACAAAATGCCGGAGTTGTTGGTGTGGAAGTGCATGTTGCCCCGAGCGAGCAGCGAGTAGATGTCCAGCGGGGCCTCAGGAAGCCACACCAAATCATCAGCGGAGAAGCCGATCGACCCTAAGAAGATGATATTCCCTGGGATCAGCTCGACGCCGGAAGCCGATGAAGAAGAAACCATCTGCACCATAGATCGATAGATGCACAGCCCCACGGTGGGGACCAACTATGGTGGTGCTAAATCTGACAGTAAGAGAGGAGTAGTAATGGAGCTTGATCTACCGAGGCGCAATGGCGGACAGAAGAATGTATACAGGTTGAGGCCCCTCAACGGTGGAGGTAATAGCCCTAGTCCTGTCCCGGGTTTTGGTTACCGCTCGAAATTTCGAGATTTACCATGGTTACCGCATATTTCGGACCCCTCGGCAAATGGGCATTTCGAGCAAAAAAAACCAAATTTTTGAATTTTTTGAATTCAAACGCTCAATGTATAGTAATGTATGGCAGCACTTGACAGCATGCGTGTAGACAACATTCCACTGAGCTAGTAGCTCTTTTATGATAAATATAAGTTCAAGTGCTATCTCTATCTATTTTGAAAGAATTTGAATTCAAAATTTATTTATAAATTTCTTTTGAAATTCATTCGAAATTTGCTCGAAATTTCGTGGTAACAACATTTACCGGTCCCCCTCGATAAAAATGCACCATTCGGTAACCAAAACCTTGGTCCTGTCTCTCTGGAAGTTGTTCTTGCGTATGAGATTGAGAATACAGAGATTGCGAACCTGTAGCCAGACGCCAGAGGTAGGCTTATCTAGAGTACACCGTACCCCCGGGCTCTTGAGCTAGCTACGTTACACGGTCTTTTAATGTGTGTTAATTCGTGTCCACTGCTGGTGGTAACGGACGCCCATAATCATCAGTGATAGCGGCCGGTAACGCCAGGCTTTAATACATGATGAGGCGCTTCAAGTCATGCCTCCATTGATCCGTCTGGCTGCTAGCCTTCTGTACAAACCGAGTGAAGGTAATCCGACCGATGATATATCACTTGATGTATAACAGAGTGACGCTCATCTGACTGACGAATGAACCAACTGAAGGACTTTTCCCGACTGGTGCCCACACCGACTGACAAGCCACCCTCATTGCCGATACTGCCTTGGGCCGTAGCATGATTGGGCCTGGGCCTGCTTGGGCTCTAGCTGGGTCTTGAGTCGCCGTGGGCCTACCTGCTGGGAAATAACCTCGTCATGGGCCTTATTGCATCTTTGTAGAGGAAGCTCCGATGGGGCAATGCTATGTCTTGCTTATAGCGAGACCTAGCGTGCACTCGTGTCGGGAGCCTCCCTAAATGGGCTGGCCCAGGCATGTGGGAGGCCACGGCCTCTTTTTTTCACATTTTTTATTTATTTTTTACTTTCGTTTATACTTCCAAATATTCTAAATAAATATATTACAAAAAATATTTTACATAAAACATTTGAAAAAAATCTTAACCAAGCATTTGAAAAATGTTAAATGTGTAGAAAGAAAATGTTTCTCATGTATACGAAAAATGTATATTAAAATATACAATGTGTGTGAAAAAAGTTGATCATGTATTTAAAAAATGGTAATCAAGCATTTGAAAAAATATTAGACAAGTATTTGAAAAATGTTGTAATGTGTATAGAAATAATGTTGACCACGCATTCAAAAAATGTCAAACTTATACTTGAAATAATGTTAATCAAGAATTTTAAAATGTTAAAATGTGTATAAAAAAAATATAGACCATGTATTCAGAAAATATTTATCTTATATTTGAAAAATGTTAATCAAGCATTTGAGAAATGTTAAAAATCTGTATAGAAAAAATGTTGACCATGTATTAAAAAACTATTAAACTTGTATTGAAAAATGTTAAATGTGTATAAAGAAAATGTTTCTCATGTAACAAAAAATGCATACGAAAAATATACAATGTGTGTGAAAAAAATTGATCATGTATTTAGAAAATGTTAATCACGCATTTGAAAAAAATGTTGAACAATTGTTTAACAAATGTTAATCAAGCATTTGAAAAATATTAAATGTGTATTGAAAAAATGTGACCATGTATTACAAAATTCTTGTATTTAAAAAATGTTAATCAAGCATTTGAATATGTTAAAATGTGTATAGAAAAAATGTTGACAATTTATTAAAATATGTTAAACTTGTATTTGAAAAATGTTAAACATGTAGTAGAAAAATGTTCTTGACGTATACGAAAAATATAGAATGAAAACCAAAAGAAACAAAGAAAAAAAAATGAAAACCAAAAAAAGAAAAAAGAAAATGAAAGAGAAAACCGAAGAAACAAGTGCAAGAAGAATGGATTACAGTGAAAACCGATAAAGAAACAACGACAAATAAAAAAAGTTGAAAACCAAGAAAGAAACAAAAAAATTGAGGAAAAAATGGAAAATGAGAAAGAAAAGTAAAACGAAGAAAACCATGAAAGAAACGAAAGAAAAACCAAAGAAAAAACAAAAAAATGTAGTATAACGACGAAAAAAAGAAAACCGGAGAAGAAATAAGAAAACCAAACAAAAAAAGATAGAAAACGAAAAAAAGTAAAAAATAAATTAAAAAAACTCTAACGAACACATCAGCGAACGACCGACGAACTAACGATACGAGTAACACACTATTGGGCCGTCCCACACGCGCGCGCTGTGCAGGAATGATTCAGCGAGACGGATGCTAGTCTCGCTTCAAGCGACACATAGCATTCGCGGCCCCCGATGCATGAGAAATATGTTCTTCTCAAGCTGCAGTTGGCTACCTTGGCTCTCTTTCTCTGTGTCTCTCTTGAAATCGCTTCCTTGCTTGTTCTTAGAACTTCCCCTGTAGTTTTTTGGTACTAGTGAGGGATGATCTGAGGGGCTGTTTGGATTTTGCCCTGGCCAGCCCGACCAACACAGGCGAGCCAATATTTTGGCGAGAGAAACGGCCGCCTCCCTTTCGCCAGCTCGCGGGCGTGGAATCTGAACAGCTAGCCAAAAAATTGGTAAGGCCCCGTAGATTTGGCCACTATCCAAACAAGCGCCCATGCTTCCAGTCAACGCCCATTTTTTGGCGTGGTAGCTCTTGGCTACCATTCAAACAGACTCTGAGCAGCCGGTTGTTAACACCGGCAAAATCACCAAAACAGTCCAATGACCATGAGGATAAAAAGAGGAGATCCTGTACACCTGATGATATAAATGACCGACGTAATGCTAATATTTGTTACAAGAAGTAAGTTGTGTTGTTCCTGCTGCTAATTGTTATTGACATAATCTAGTTATATGTAATTATTTCCGTGCTGGTCATATATGAGTAAATGGTTTACATTCCCTTTTCTTTTTGTTTTTTTAGAAAAGGAGGATCACCCCCCGGCTTCTGCATCATTACGATGCACACAGCCAATTTTTCGTTTGTATCTTTATAGTAACAATTTGCACGTTAACCGGAAGCCGGTAACACCTGACGATGAGGGATCCCATGCCAGGTGGAGGTCACCCAGACCATCCACTAGTAGAAAACAGGGCTTTGGTTCGGGCCAGCCCAGCCCATTAGTCCCGGTTCAGTCACGAACTGGGACCCATAAGGGGCATACGTCCCGGTTCATGCGCCCAGGGGGCCGGCCGGGGCCTCGTGGGCATTGGTCCAGGTTCGTCTGGACCCATTTGTCCCGGTTCCTGGCCCGAACCGGGACCAATGGGACTCGCTCCTGGCCCACATCCATTGGTCCCGGTTCGTGGCTTGAACCGGGACAGAACGGGGGCCTTTAGTCCCGGTTCCATGCACGAACCGGGATCAATGAGGTGGCTATATATACCCTATCGCCGGCGAGCAGAGCACTCCACACTGCTCTGTTTTTTCTGCCAGCGAGGGGAGAGCTTTGTGGTGCTCTAGCTCACCTCCTATGCACATGAGGTGTTTGATGAAATGCCCGAGCCACACTAGTTAAGCTTTCTCCTCTCGAAGCTCGACCTTCAAGCTCCATTTTCCTCAAGATTTGTCTAGGTTTAGCCTTCCGTCACGTCCCGTCCCCGTCTTCACCACCGTCGATCGCCCGCGCCGATCTCGTCGCCGGCATAACCGTGGTGAGCCTCTTGTTCTTATCTTCTTTCTAAAAGAAAAAAATTCTTGTATGATTTAGATAGATACTTGTCTAATTTTCTTACTTTTATTATTGTTTGTTATTATATAGTGCGATGGTTTTGGTATCCGCTCCCGTCGGCCCTCGTCCTGTCTATGATTCGGATGTGGTATATATTATATTTTATAACTATTTGGTTCATTTATTGTTAATGACAATTATGCTGACCAACGTGACATAGATTTTTTTATCTAGGAGGTATGTGAACCGGAAATTCCAACCGACCCTATTGTCGAGAGGTTAAATTTAGTTGAAGAAGAAAACAATTACTTGAAGGAAAAATTGAAAAAAATTGAGGAGGAGAAGATGATATTGGAGTTGCATGTTGCGGATGTCGTCAATGATCACAAGATCAAGATGGATGCAATGCGCTTCAAGAATAGAAAGTATAGAAAATATGTCATTCATACCGAGGCTTGGTATCATTATGCCATTGGATCAATTGTTACCTTGGTTGCGATTATGATCGCATTTGTTGTTGCATTGAAATGTTTTACATAGTTTCAATGTATGGTTTAATTAGATGCTCTGGAGAGCTATATGTTGTTCAATGAGAACTATATATGTACTTTGGTTTTAATGTGATGATGAACTTCTATTAATTTGGTTACTTATCTATTCATGATGTTTTGTAATGGTTTTTTACATGTTTTGTAATGGTTTTTTACACACTTAATTATATATAATGCACGCAGATGAACCGGCAATGGATGTACGGTGACAGACGCACCTCCGAGTACATTAAGGGCGTGCATAATTTTCTCGAAGTGGCTGAGGCAAACAAGCAGAATGGTTTTATGTGTTGTCCATGCCCTATATGTGGGAATACGAAGTCTTACTCTGACCAGAAAATCCTTTACACCCACCTGCTTGAGAAGGGTTTCATGCCACACTATAATGTTTGGACCAGGCACGGAGAAATAGGGGTTATGATGGAAGACAGCGAAGAAGAAGAGGACAATGACAACTATGTGCCCCCTGAATACGGTGATGCTGCAACGGGGGAAGCTGAAGATCAAGAGGAACCAGACAATGTGCCCGATGATGATCTCCGCCGGGTCATTGTTGATGCAAGGAGACTGTGCGAAATTGAAAAGGAGAAGCTGAAATTCGATCACATGTTAGAGGATCACCAAAAAGGGTTGTACCCCAATTGCGAAGATGGCAACACAAAGCTCGGTACCGTACTGCAATTGCTGCTGTGGAAGGCAGAGAATGTTGTGCCTGACAAAGGATTTGAGAAGCTACTGAAAATATTGAAGAAGAAGCTTCCAAAGGATAACGAATTGCCCGAAAGTACCTACGCAGCAAAGAAGGTCGTATGCCCTCTAGGATTGGAGGTGCAGAAGATACATGCATGCCCTAATGACTGCATCCTGTACCGCGGTGCATACGAGAATTTGAACGCATGCCCGGTATGCGGTGCATTGCGGTATAAGATCAGACGAGATGACCCTGGTGATGTTGACGGCGAGCCCCCCAGGAAGAGGGTTCCTGCCAAGGTGATGTGGTATGCTCCTATAATACCACGGTTGAAACGTCTGTTCAGAAACAAAGAGCATGCCAAGTTGATGCGATGGCACAGAGAGGACCGTAAGAAAGACGGGAAGTTGAGAGCACCCGCTGATGGGTCGCAGTGGAGAAAAATCGAGAGAAAGTACCGGGCTGAGTTTGCAGGTGACCCAAGGAACATATGGTTTGGTTTAAGCGCGGATGGCATTAATCCTTTCGGGGAGCAGAGCAGCAATCACAGCACCTGGCCTGTGACTCTATGTATCTATAACCTTCCTCCTTGTCTGTGCATGAAGCGGAAGTTCATTATGATGCCAGTACACATCCAAGGCCCTAAGCAACCCGGCAACGACATTGATGTGTACCTAAGGCCATTAGTTGAAGAACTTTTACAGCTGTGGAATGGAAACGGTGTACGTGTGTGGGATGAGCACAGACAGGAGGAATTTGACGTGCATGCGTTGCTGTTTGTAACCATCAATGATTGGCCTGCTCTCAGTAACCTTTCAGGACAGACAAACAAGGGATACCACGCATGCACGCACTGTTTAGCTGACACTGAAAGTATATACCTGGACAAATGCAGGAAGAATGTGTACCTGGGGCATTGTCGATTTCTTCCGACCAACCATCAATGTCGAAAGAAAGGCAAGCATTTCAAAGGCGAGACAGATCACCGGAAGAAGCCCGCCATGCGTACCGGTGATCACGTACTTGATATGGTCAATGATTTACACGTAATCTTTGGAAAGGGTCCTGGCGGACTATCTGTTCCGAATGACGCTGAGGGACGCGCTCCCATGTGGAAAAAGAAATCTATATTTTGGGACCTACCCTACTGGAAACACCTAGAGGTCCGCTCTTCAATCGACGTGATGCACATGACAAAGAACCTTTGCGTGAACCTGCTAGGCTTCTTGGGCGTGTATGGAAAGACAAAAGATACACCGAAGACACGGGAGGACCTGCAACGTTGGCACGAAAAAGACGGCATACCTCCAAAGCAGTATGAAGGTCCTGCCAGCTACGCTCTTACCAAAGAAGAGAAGGAAATCTTCTTTGAATGCCTGCTCAGTATGAAGGTCCCGTCTGGCTTCTCGTCGAATATAAAAGGAATAATAAATATGTTGGGTAACGCGACAGAAAATCAAAATTTTCGGTATAGCGAACACGCCCAGGACCACTATGGAGACTGCATACAAGGTTTGATCTGTTCCGTACCGACTCGAAGCGCAGCGGAAGAAGAGTCGGTGGAGATCGTTGGTGCAGATCCCCGCAGCTAGGATTTACAACCTCCCAACCGCGAGGATGTACTCCCTCGTCGGACAGCCCTTCGGGAGGCGGTCGGACAGTCCCCCGGACGATGTCGCGGACAGCCCTTCGGGAGGACCCTTGAAACTCGAACGGAGACTCGGACAGCCCTCCGGGAGGACACTCGAACAGCCCCTCGGGCAAAAGACCGAAACTACGACCTCTCTATGGGGTTGCACACATACGGTGTCAGCTATCCGGCAGGGCTTCGCCGTCCAGAACTAGTTCCTGCCGGAACCCAGACAGCCTTTCGGCTCTACGAAACTCTTTTCGTGGGAGGGAGAGAAGAAGCCAGATAATGCATGGCATGTGTATGAGAGCAAGGGGATGAGGATAATGGCAGCCCCTTCTCCTCCTTTTATAGGCCAAGGCAAGGGGTGGGGTGGTGGAGGAAATACCAAAACACCCATGCTACATGTCCCACATGAAGGGTGGAATGGTAACTCAAGTGGGGCACCAAGGGGACACCATGGGGTCCCTCCTTTGGCCGGCCACAACCTTGCCCCCCCCATGGGGGGGGCCCCCCAACAAGCCACCAACATGTCTCCCTTGAAACAAGGGTGCTCCCTAGACAAAAAGCCACCAAACAAGCAACCCCCGATTCGTGGGATCTTGTCCCCTCGCGCTGAGACAAGATGTTTTCCGCGAAACTTTTTTCTGAAAAATTCCAGAAGGTCCCAGAACATTTCCGGCACCCTCTAAAATTATTCTGGGAATTTTCCGAAACATTTCCGGTATGGTAGTTTTTATCAGCGAAAAGCAACAACAGCGGTTACGGCAGTTACGGAACATTTCCAGTTTTGATCTCTGAAAATTCCCAGAAGTTCCCAGACTAATTCTGGCATCCTCTGAAAATTTCCATGCGATGCCGAAACCCTTTTTGACCTAATAATATATTCCAAAACAACTTTTTGGTTTTACCGAAACTCTTTCGGTGTTCTCTCTCTTCGAAACTCTTTCGTTGTCTCCGAAACTTTTTCGGTGACTATCTCTCAGACTCCTAGTCTAGTATTCAGCAGATAGATGACCCTTAAGCGTGTGACCCTATAGGTTCGGTGAAGTATAGACATGACCCGGAACCCCTTCCGATCAATGATCAACATCGGAGCCGTGGACACCCATATTGACCCCTATACCCACACGAATAAATATCCGAGTGAACCTCCAGTTGCCGTGTGCTATTCCTGTTACTTCACGATATATCACAAATACCCGAGGTGAGATTTATTGCATTCCCGTGGGCCAACACTTTGTCCACCATGCAAGTTACCTCGTTACCGGTTTTGTTCTCTTTTCTCGTTTCCGTGTTGCGGTATCCCAGTGATCAAATCACAAGTTGTCTGGCCAGACGATGATGGATACCATTTCACCGAGAGGGCCCGAGTATATCTCTCCATCGTCGGAGGAGCAAATCCCAATCTTGAGCTATCTCGTTACTTGCCATACTTTTCCGTGAACCCGTAAGCTGTCGTAATAGCCACCCAGTTACGGATGACGTTTAACAAACCCCAAAGTTCACGAAGCAAGTACGAAGGAACTCGATACTCTCATGGTCTAAGGAATTATGCAAACATTAACTTCCCTATGTAAAATACCATTAACTTGTGACGAAAGTATCTCATAGCATAACATCAATTTGGGTCGATTCAACATAAGTGTTCTACCAACAATTTGTGCCCTCAAAATTGCCGGCATAGCCATGCCCATGATCAGGAAAACAGGATCATCATGCAATACTTGAGCCAGTCATAGAGGCTTGACTAGGAATACATTTTACCGTTTATTATCCCACACGTGCACATGAGTTTCCCTCCAAGCCTCGTTTTATTTGCAGACTCGAGAATCATTGCAGTTATAGCATGGAACATAAACTTTTATTACAAACCAGGAGATACAAAATAACTGTTATTACTGCCTCTAGGGCATATCTCCTACAGACTCCCACTTGCACTAGAGTCATAATCCAGTTACATGGCTTCCCTAACACCAATGGCTATTCGGTGTTGCTCATGCTTTGCTCGTGGTAGAGGCTTCGTCATCGGGTCTGACACATTCAGATCCGTGTGAACTTTGCGTACTTTCACTAAACCTTCTTCGACATGATATCGAATGAGTTTATATTTGCGTTGAATATGTCTTGTCTTATGGTGCGAACTTGGCTCCCTTGCCTGAGCCACGGCGCCACTATTATCACAATAGATCTCCACCGGGTCCAGAGCACTTGGAACCACACCAAGGTCTTCAAGAAATTGCTTGATCCATACCGCCTCCTTGGAGGCTTCTGAAGCTGCAACATACTCCGCCTCCGTTGTAGAATCCGCCACAATCTTTTGTTTGGAACTTTTCCAATCAACTTCGCCACCGTTCAATATGAAAACATAGCCTGATTGAGATTTGAAGTCATCTGGGTCAGTCATGAAGCCTGCATCAGTGTAACCACTTACAATGAGCTCTTCATCACCTCCGTACACAAGGAGTAAATCCTTGGTCCGTCTGAGGTACTTTAGAATACCCTTGACTGCGGCCCAGTGTTCCAATCCTGGATCACTTTGGTACCGGCTGCTAACACTTAGCGCATAGGAAACATCCGGTCTTGTACATAGCATGGCATACATAATAGAACCAACTGCCGAGGCATATGGAACATCATTCATTTGTACTTGCTCATCGAGAGTTCGAGGACTCTGATTCTTGCAAAGCACTGTGCCAGGTGACATAGGGAGTAGTCCTTTCTTGGAGTTCTCCATGTTGAACCTTTTCAACACCTTGTCAATGTACGTGCTTTGGCTAAGCGCTATCAGGCGCTTTGATCTATCTCTATAGATTCTGATGCCCAATACATATGCCGCTTCGCCTAAGTCTTTCATTGAAAAACTCTTCTTCAATGATTCTTTTATTTCGCTAAGAAAATTCATGTCATTTCCAATCAACAATATGTCATCCACATACAAGATTAGAAATGCTTTTGCGCTCCCACTAAACTTCTTGTAAACACAAGATTCTTTGTCATTCCTGATGAAGCCAAACTCTTTGACCACTTCATCAAAACGAATGTTCCAGCTCCTTGACGCTTACTTCAGACCATAAATGGCTTTCTGAAGTTTGCATACCTTTCCAGCATCCTTATGAATGACAAAACCTTCTGGCTGTATCATGTATACATCCTCTTTGAGGTTTCCATTTAGGAAAGTCGTTTTGACATCCATCTGCCATATTTCATAATCGAAATAAGCAGCAATTGCTAGTAATATCCGAACAGACCTAAGCATAGCTACAGGCGAGAAAGTCTCGTCGTAGTCCACTCCTGGAACTTGCGTGAACCCTTTCGCGACAAGTCTAGCTTTGTGGATAGTAATGTTACCATCCGCATCCGTTTTCCTTTTGAAAATCCATTTACAACCAATTGGCTTTACGCCTTCTGGAAGTTCTTCCAAGTTCCAAACTTGGTTTTCGTACATGGATTCCATTTCGGATTTCATGGCCTTGTGCCATTCCTTTGAGCTGGGCCCCGCCATCGCTTCCTTGTAGTGCGCAGGTTCATCGTCTTCCAGAATGAAGATTTCATTATGAAACCACTCAGGTGGCTGGATAGCCCTACCTGATCTGCGCAGTTCAGTTACAACATTGTCTGAAGTCTCCGCATCACATGCGACAACTTCCGGCTCAGTTGTAGGGATAATTAGTGGAATTTCTTCCGGTTCCTTAGCCATATCAACGGTTGCCGAAGATTCACTAATCTCATTAAGTTGTACTGTCCTCCCACTCACTTCTTTTGCGAGAAACTCTTTCTCAAGAAATTGTCCATTTCTGGCAACAAACACTTTGTTATCGGACGGGTGGTAGAAGGAATACCCAATTGTTTCCTTGGGATAACCTACAAAGTAACATTTGTCTGATCTGGGATCAAGTTTGGTAGGTTGTAAACGTTTTACGTATACCTCACAACCCCAAATCCTGAGATGCGACAAACCGGGTTTCTTCCCGTTCCATAACTCATATGGTGTCGTCTCAACAGATTTAGACGGTGCTCTGTTAAGTGTGTGAGCGGCAGTTTCTAGTGCATGACCCCAAAAGTACAATGGCAGATCTGTAAGAGACATCATCGACCTTACCATGTCTAACAGGGTTCGGTTACGTCGTTCCGACACTCCGTTTCTCTGTGGAGTTCCAGGAGGCGTAAGCTGTGGAACGATTCCACAGTCACTCAGATGTTGGCCAAACTCATGACTAAGATACTCGCCTCCGCGATCAGACCGCAGAAACTTAATCTTTTTGTCACGATGATTTTCTACCTCATTCTGAAATTCTTTGAACTTTTCAAAGGTTTCCGACTTATGTTTCATTAAGTAGATATATCCATACCGACTTAAATCATCAGTAAAAGTCACGAAGTAGAAATACCCACCCCGTGCGGCTGTGTTCATTGGACCACATACATCACTATGTATTATTCCCAATAATTCACCCGCCCGTTCAGGATGACCCGTGAACGGCGTCTTGGTCATTTTCCCCATCAAGCAAGCTTCACATGTGTCAAATGATTCAAAATCAAGAGACGGTAAAACTCCATCTTTATGGAGTCTTTGCATGCGTTTCTTTCCGATGTGGCCAAGGCGACAGTGCCACATGAAAGTGGTGGTGGTATCAGCCTTCTTAAGGCGTTTAGCATTCACATTAAAGACATCATTTCCACATTCAAGGTTTAGAATGAAAAGGCCCCCAACAATGGGTGCAAATCCATAAAACATATCCTTACAATAAAGTGAACAACCATTGTTCTCAGACTTGTACGAATACCCATCGTGTACTAAACATGATCCAGAGATAATGTTCCTACACAACAGTGGAACAAAATAACAGTTACTTAGTTCCAAAATAAATCCTAAAGGGAGACGTAGAGGCATAATGCCGACGGCTTGAGCGGCGATCGCATCACCGTTCCCGACGCGCATCACGACTTCATTCCTTGCCAGCTTGCGCACCTTCTGAAGCCCCTGTATCGAGTTGCAAATGTGAGCAACCGATCCGGTATCAAATACCCAAGACTTAGAATTTTCGCAAGCAAGCAAAACGTCAATGACATTAACCCGTATAACAGTTATACCTTTCTTCTTATCTGCCATGTATATCTTGCAGTTCTTCTTCCAGTGTCCAGTGCCTTTGCAGTGAAAACACACAGTTTCAGCCTTGGCTCCGCCCTTAGGCTTGCCTTTCCTTTTGAAACTGGCAGTTTTGTTCACCAGCAACTTTTGCTGATTCTGCAGTCCTATCTCATGTGTTTTGAGCATCGCTTCATAAAGCGAGGTAAGGATCAAATCATTACCAGGTGTCTTTGGAAAATTAACTCCCTGTTCAGCCATACTATCATAATAGTTTGCTAGTTTGACACCTTGTTCATTTACTAGAGATTTCTTATGTATATTGCATTCTTCCATGGCTTCAGTCATCTCATGAACTTCAGCTAAATCCTGTTTGTGATACATAACATTTAGTGCCTCGATCATCTCGAAGGCACTAAGTCGTTCATAACGTTTCTGTAGCACAGGATCCATGCAAGATAACATAAGTTCTTTAACAACACTGAAATCATCCTTTCGTGAGTCAAACACGTGGATGATATCCTGAGCCATTTCTGGCGTAGGGGAATCAGCTAGAGGTTGATCAAGCACATAGTCTTTCTTAGCTTCCCTGAGGACAATCCTCAGGTTACGGACCCAGTCCGCATAGTTGTTTCCAATCGCAGTCAACTTCTCTTTCTTTAACAACGGGCCTAAGTTGAACATGGTGTTGCGAGCCATTTGATCTACAACGGGAAACACAAGTTTCACTTAGACTTTGTTTATAATGAAAATGCACAAGTGAATAAACAATTTTATTCTAAAGTGCGCTCCCACTCAAATCAATATCTCTCATAATTGATTGTGAGTGATTCAAGATCCGCATTTCAATTCAACGCCATTGACGGGTTCATCACTGATGACGTGAATTTTAATCGGTAGGCCAACTTGCCAATCACATCTCTATGTGACTCTTGTTCATCTTTCGATGCATGTGTTCCGAGCTCAGGACTCTCCTGCCTGAACGTCAAGACAACCAAGTGATCATGCAGTGAGGTCTGACCTTCACCCGCCTTACACCTCTCTAATCGTTCGTGCTCATGTGTACATGGCGCACCCCGAAAAGATACGTGTTGTAGACGGTGCTACACTTGGGAGAACACTAACTACTTGATATTTTAAGTGAGAGATCACCCTAATAAAAAGCGACTACCGCGCAATCAAGAAGGGTGCATCAAGAGGGATAAACATCTCAGGCAATTCAAAATGGCATGATATGGTATAGCCCCTTCTGACGGAGAAGCCTTTCAATTCTTCGTCTTCGGCATTCGCATCGGTGTTCACCTTTGCGAAGATTGCCACCACCTTGTCGATGCACCAGATAATATTGCTATCTCCATAGCGGATAAAATAAATGCATTACTTAAGGTTGACACGCAGGTCATTAAAGTGCAATCATATGGCTCCAGCCATCATGCCGAATCATGACACGCAGGTCATGTTAATTACATCATATAGTCATCTCATATATAATCAAATTGAATATGAGACTTGCTATACCACATCACATGCAAACCATCCTGCAAAACCAAGTTAGACGCCTCTAATCGGTTTATGCAAAATTTTATTTTACGTGGCTTCTAAGGTTTTTACTCAAACCGCAGCTACCAACGTTTTATCATCAAGTATGATTATTCAAGTTGCTAGATTAACATCTCGGGGTGTATGAAACACGAGATAATTAAATCTCGAGCCCCATACTAAACTTCATCATACGCATGACCCCCGTGCAAATCATATCTGCAATGCCCTTTTATCTGCGAATTTCATCTTTCTTTTGACTATGGCAGAACCCAAAGAACTGATAGCACTTCCATGATCAATCAGGATCACGGATTGCCAGAACTTTGTCAAATTCCACCATGCTGTCTCGAGATTGAGCAAACGCAAATTCCAGGGAAGCAACAAGAATGTCGGGTAACAGATTTCATCTGTCACCCGCATAAATAATTTTCAGCAATAGATCTCATCTACTACCTAATTATATTATGCAATACCCATACATCTCCATGTATTCTAGATCGTAACCTGCATCTACGCATAGCACGGCTCTTGAAGCCACTGTTGGGTAATGCGACAGAAAATCAAAATTTTCGGTATAGCGAACACGCCCAGGACCACTATGGAGACTGCATACAAGGTTTGATCTGTTCCGTACCGACTCGAAGCGCAGCGGAAGAAGAGTCGGTGGAGATCGTTGGTGCAGATCCCCGCAGCTAGGATTTACAACCTCCCAACCGCGAGGATGTACTCCCTCGTCGGACAGCCCTTCGGGAGGCGGTCGGACAGTCCCCCGGACGATGTCGCGGACAGCCCTTCGGGAGGACCCTTGAAACTCGAACGGAGACTCGGACAGCCCTCCGGGAGGACACTCGAACAGCCCCTCGGGCAAAAGACCGAAACTACGACCTCTCTATGGGGTTGCACACATACGGTGTCAGCTATCCGGCAGGGCTTCGCCGTCCAGAACTAGTTCCTGCCGGAACCCAGACAGCCTTTCGGCTCTACGAAACTCTTTTCGTGGGAGGGAGAGAAGAAGCCAGATAATGCATGGCATGTGTATGAGAGCAAGGGGATGAGGAGAATGGCAGCCCCTTCTCCTCCTTTTATAGGCCAAGGCAAGGGGTGCGGTGGTGGAGGAAATACCAAAACACCCATGCTACATGTCCCACATGAAGGGTGGAATGGTAACTCAAGTGGGGCACCAAGGGGACACCATGGGGTCCCTCCTTTGGCCGGCCACAACCTTGCCCCCCCCCCCCATGGGGGGGGCCCCCCAACAAGCCACCAACATGTCTCCCTTGAAACAAGGGTGCTCCCTAGACAAAAAGCCACCAAACAAGCAACCCCCGATTCGTGGGATCTTGTCCCCTCGCGCTGAGACAAGATGTTTTCCGCGAAACTTTTTTCTGAAAAATTCCAGAAGGTCCCAGAACATTTCCGGCACCCTCTAAAATTATTCTGGGAATTTTCCGAAACATTTCCGGTATGGTAGTTTTTATCAGCGAAAAGCAACAACAGCGGTTACGGCAGTTACGGAACATTTCCAGTTTTGATCTCTGAAAATTCCCAGAAGTTCCCAGACTAATTCTGGCATCCTCTGAAAATTTCCATGCGATGCCGAAACCCTTTTTGACCTAATAATATATTCCAAAACAACTTTTTGGTTTTACCGAAACTCTTTCGGTGTTCTCTCTCTTCGAAACTCTTTCGTTGTCTCCGAAACTTTTTCGGTGACTATCTCTCAGACTCCTAGTCTAGTATTCAGCAGATAGATGACCCTTAAGCATGTGACCCTATAGGTTCGGTGAAGTATAGACATGACCCGGAACCCCTTCCGATCAATGATCAACATCGGAGCCGTGGACACCCATATTGACCCCTATACCCACACGAATAAATATCCGAGTGAACCTCCAGTTGCCGTGTGCTATTCCTGTTACTTCACGATATATCACAAATACCCGAGGTGAGATTTATTGCATTCCCGTGGGCCAACACTTTGTCCACCATGCAAGTTACCTCGTTACCGGTTTTGTTCTCTTTTCTCGTTTCCGTGTTGCGGTATCCCAGTGATCAAATCACAAGTTGTCTGGCCAGACGATGATGGATACCGTTTCACCGAGAGGGCCCGAGTATATCTCTCCATCGTCGGAGGAGCAAATCCCAATCTTGAGCTATCTCGTTACTTGCCATACTTTTCCGTGAACCCGTAAGCTGTCGTAATAGCCACCCAGTTACGGATGACGTTTAACAAACCCCAAAGTTCACGAAGCAAGTACGAAGGAACTCGATACTCTCATGGTCTAAGGAATTATGCAAACATTAACTTCCCTGTGTAAAATACCATTAACTTGTGACGAAAGTATCTCATAGCATAACATCAATTTGGGTCGATTCAACACAAGTGTTCTACCAACAATTTGTGCCCTCAAAATTGCCGGCATAGCCATGCCCATGATCAGGAAAACAGGATCATCATGCAATACTTGAGCCAGTCATAGAGGCTTGACTAGGAATACATTTTACCGTTTATTATCCCACACGTGCACATGAGTTTCCCTCCAAGCCTCGTTTTATTTGCAGACTCGAGAATCATTGCAGTTATAGCATGGAACATAAACTTTTATTACAAACCAGGAGATACAAAATAACTGTTATTACTGCCTCTAGGGCATATCTCCTACAAAATATGGCAGAGAAAAAGTTGCAGAACCTAAAGTCTCATGACTGCCACGTGATTATGACGCTACTGCTTCCGGTTGCATTAAGGGGGCTTCTACCGAAAAACGTTCGATTAGCCATTGTGAAGCTATGTGCATTCCTCAATGCAATCTCTCAGAAGGTGATCGATCCAGAAATCATACCAAGGCTAAGGAGTGATGTGGCGCAATGTCTTGTCAGTTTCGAGCTGGTGTTCCCACCATCCTTCTTCAATATCATGACGGACGTCCTAGTTCATCTAGTCGACGAGATTGTCGTTCTGGGCCCCGTATTTCTACACAATATGTTCCCCTTTGAGTGGTTCATGGGAGTCCTAAAGAAATATGTCCGTAACCGCGCTAGGCCAGAAGGAAGCGTCTCCATGGGCCATCAAACAGAGGATGTCATTGGGTTTTGTGTTGACTTCATTCCTGACCTTAAGAAGATTGGTCTCCCTCAATCACGGTATGAGGGGAGACTGACTGGAAAAGGCACGCTAGGAGGGGACTCAATAATATGTAGGGACGGGCATTCTTGGTCTCAAGCACACTACACAGTTCTACAGAACTCTACCTTGGTGACCCCGTATGTCGATGAACACAAGAACATTCTGCGCTCCTAACACCCGGAGCAGTGTGACGACTGGATTACATGTGAACACATCAGGACTTTCGGTAGTTGGTTGGAAACACGTCTCAGAGGTGAAAACACTGTTTCTGATGAGCTGTACTCGTTGTCCAGGGGACCATCTTCAACTGTATTGACTTACAAAGGATACGAGATAAATGGGAATACATTTTACACGATCGCCAAAGATCAAAAGAGCACCAACCAAAACAGCAGTGTCCGCTTTGATGCAGCAACCAAGAGGGGAAAGGACACATATTATGGTTACATAGTGGAGATATGGGAACTTGACTACGGACATGATTTTAAGGCCCCTTTGTTTAAGTGCAAATGGGTCAATCTGTCAGGAGGCGGGGTATAGGTAGAGCCACATTACGGAATGACAACAGTGGATCTGAACAATCTTGGGTACACAGACGAACCATTCGTCCTAGCCAATGATGTGGCGCAGGTTTTCTATGTGAAGGACATGTCTACCAAACCGAGAAAAAGAAAAGATAAGGAAGCGAATACATCATACGATGAGCCAAAGCGCCACATAGTTCTTTCAGGGAAAAGAGACATCGTGGGAGTGGAGGGTAAGACAGACATGTCTGAAGATTATGAAAACTTTCATGAAATTCCTCCCTTCAAAGTCAAGGCGGACCCAAGCACCCTGTTAAGCGATGAAGAATATCCATGCTTACGGCGCAATAAGCAAAGGACACAAGCGAAGAAAAAGTGAAGACAGATGAAGTCAGAAAGGGTTGAAAATTGATGATATGGCTTTGAATGGTTCATTTTGAGCACACAAAAAGTCTGGAGTTCAAATAAGTTCAAAAAAATGAAATCCCTTTGTAACAGATGAGTTTTTGTCTGAAACCCTGATACATCGAAAGAGATTGTCCATTTTGTAGACGAAGTGCATCCAGTTTTTGCCGTAACCCTCTCAACTTTTTAGCACATGGTATGTGGGTGAAATTATGATATCATGCCAATTTTCAACCTCTTCAGAGTTCACGTGAAATGCTTTTCAATTTCAGGGTCATTTAACTCAAAAAAATTAGTAAATGCATGAAAAATAATAGATGAAGTCAGAAAGGGTTGAAAATTGATGATTTGGCTTTGAATGGTTCATTTTGAACACACAAAAAGTCTGGAGTTCAAATAAGTTTAAAAAAAATAAAATCCCTTTGTAATAGATGAGTTTTTGTCCGAAACCTTGATACTTCGAAAGAGATTGTCCATTTTGTACACGAAGTGCATCTAGTTTTTGCCGTAACCCTCTCAACTTTTTAGCACATGGTATGTGGGTGAAATGATGATATCATGCCAATTTTCAACCTCTTCAGAGTTCATGTGAAGTGCTTTTCAATTTCAGGGTCATTTAGCTCAAAAAAATCAGTAAATGCATGAAAAATAACAGATGAAGTCAGAAAGGGTTGAAAATTGATAATGTGGCTTTGAATGGTTCATTTTGAACACACAAAAAGTCTGGAGTTCAAATAAGTTCAAAAAAATGAAATCCCTTTGTAACAGATGAGTTTTCGTCCGAAACCCTGATACTTCGAAAGAGATTGTCCATTTTGTACACGAAGTGCATCCAGTTTTTGTCGTAACCCTCTCAACTTTTTAGCACATGCTATGTGGGTGAAATGATGATACCATGCCAATTTTCAACCTCTTCAGAGTTCATCTGAAGTGCTTTTCAATTTCAGGGTCATTTAGCTCAAAAAAATCAGTAAATGCTTGAAAAATAACAGATGAAGTTAGAAAGGGTCACTACAAGAAATGTGTTAATCCATGACGGATTCAAACTGTCACATACATGTGCAAGTCCGTCATGCTAGGTCATCCATGACGGATTTGAAATCCGTCATGTATATCGCGTCATAATTTGACCACCATACCCTCCATGACAGATTGTCAATACCGTCATGGATCCATGACGGTACTTGGCCGTCACAGATTACTATTAGATAACGGCGTCAATCATGCATTCCATGTCATCATCTGACATGGCGGCCAGCATGGATCTGACATGGCAGCCTATGTAGTAGTCGGCCCAATTAGAATTTTGGCCCACTAAATTTCAACTCTATCAAAGACCATCGGCCCATGTTTTAATCAGCCCTGTAAGAAATTTGGCCCATTATATTTAAAGACGGTTAAGGCCCAGTCATTTCGGTCCAAGAAATTAGCGCATCACTCATTTCTGTTTGGTCCAGTGAAATTTTGAGTCAATAAGAATTTTACTACTGTACTAATTTCATTAAATAAAAAAGGAAATTGCATAAACATAACAAAAAATAGCATTTTGAGAAAAAAGAAGAAACAGACCGCAATTCACTACACTTTTCCAAACAATACCACAAAAAGGAAGAAAAGATCCAAAGAAACTAAAAATTACAAATAGTTCCCGAGCTATACTACTCTGCATCCACCATAGCCCCCTTCACGCGTCGCCCAGCGCTCGCCCGAAGTCAGTCGAGGTTCATCCCCATGCTTTTCTGGCCGCAGATCTGCCTGTATCTGCTAATATCATGGGAGGAAGACGCCATATCCGCCAATCTTGACTCGACCCAAGCTCATGTCCAGTTGAGATCTCCACCGACAGGGACGCCGATGAACCGCGGTTGCCTGAGCAGCGACAAATAGTAAGACACCTCGAATAATCAGAAGCAAAAGGGAGGGCAGAATCTGAAGCAAAAGGGAGAGGAGAATCTGAATAAAAAATGTCTCACAAACTGCCGAGCTCGACAGCGAAGCTAACGGTGAGGACGGCAAAGGAGACGAATGCGGACCTCACGCAGACAAATTGGCAGCAGTGGCCAAGCACGAGGAAGCCCCTGGCGGCGGCCCGACACAGCCCCCTAGCTGCCGCCGCGCAACTTGACCAGGCGCCCTCGCCAGGTCAGTACGGCACCACCGGGCAGAGTGGCGAGTGGCGACAGCCTGGACGTCGCTGCCATTGTACCCATTGCCTTGGTGACCACCACGGCACAACACGGCACCCCGACGACGGCTCGGCGCAGTGCTTGCCGTTGGGTGGTAGCATCCACGACGACACAGCACCGCCGCGATGGGTCGGCCGAGCTCCTCGGCGACGGACCGGAGAAGCTCCCCAGCGACGGGTACGCGCAGTCTGCCCACTGGCCCAGCGCGGTGCTGCCGGTTGTTGTGGTGGCGGCCTGACGTCGCGGCGTTGGTACTTGCCTCGCTGGGGCTACCAGCACCTATGAAGATTGAATCGGGGAGAGGAGCTGGAAGGGACGAGAAGGGGCGGCGCAGATTGGGGAACGAGGAAGAACGCATCGGGACTTTTTGGTGGCCGGTGCGACTCGCTGTTACCGCCGTTGGATTTTGGAGGATCAGACGGTGCACGTGTATTGATCCGTGGGAAGGTTGAACCAGCCAATCAGAACGCACGAATTGCCTCACGCAGGATACATGCATCCCTCCTGTGAACCCTAGTGGGCTTTGTGGAATTCAGCCCAGCCGAGTAAGGCTGGCATACAATTTGACCTACTCTTCTTCTTATGTTTAATTAACGAATTATTTAACCCTTGTGTGAAGTAATCCCTCTGTAAAGTAATAGGACGTTTTAGATAAACTTGCAAAAAAAAATACGACTTAAAAAAACCTTGCAAAAATATTTAACTTATATGCCACAACACATTTTTTTTTACCTATGATATACTACGTATATGCAAGAGGCACAAATATTGAATATTGATTTTGGCTCTAGCGAGTATATGCTCCTGCACGCTAAAAATGCATTTTACCAAGTTCAAAAATATTTGAAAAAAACAGATGCGTTTATTGTCACACCCAAATGGTACCGGCAAAGTTTTAGAGGGAAAGGTTAAGCACTTTCACTATGCAAAAAAGACAAGTCGAACGACAAATGTTACATCCAAATGGTACACCACTTAATACAAACGTTAAAACCGCTGTTGGCCTCCTGCTACCACGTTGGTGCATTTTTTTTGAGTTGCACGCTGGTGCATTCTAACAAACGTGTCCTTTGGTAAACAAAAAGCAGTCCATCTCGGCCATTCGTTGCCTTTTGGATCGATGCTAGGAAAGGATCGGTGTTAGTTGAATGTGAAAAATATTTGAACCATTCAAAAAATTGTTCTCTCTTTTACAAAAAAAAGTTCATCTTTATGAATACAAGATGTTCACCCTAGTAAGAAAATAGTTCTTCTATTTTAGAAAATATGTTGACCTAGATATTTTAAAATGTTTAACTCTGTAAAGATAAATGTTTGAACCATTCAAAAATGATTTGATATATATTGTTTTCTAAGACTTTATATAATTTCTGAGCTAATTTAATATTTCTATAGTTTAAATGAATGTACGCGTGTTTATCAAAATTAATTTCAATTTGAACTACATGTTTCTCAAATAATATTTAAACATTTCCGAAAAAACTATATTAATGACATGTTTTATTTTAACTCATATTCGGAAACAAGATGAGAAGATCAGGTTTGTTAGGAATAATCAAACATCTATTTGCAATCTATCAAGGGGAAATGATAATAATATCTAAAAGTGGTCAAAACTATATTTAAGAACATATGTTTTATTTGAGCTCATATCCTGGAAACAGATGAAAGGATCAAACGATAGTTAGGAATAATTCAAACTTCTATTAGCAATTTGTTGGAAAAAATGTTAAAATATATGGATGTGGCCAACAAGTTCTATAATTAGGCATGGAATCACATTATTGGTTTATAACTGTTAGACCCACGCCAGCACTTGTCCATCTCCTCAAAATTTTACCACAGCCTCCAAGTGTCATATGAGGGCATCACACCAAGTTTCATGATTTCCGGACTTCGTTTGCACTTTTTGGAATTAAAAAACCCTATAAACTTCATGTTCGGGGTCGAGTCTTGGCAACCTCATGTTTGGAATTCCTTTTATTTTCTTGGATAAGGCCAAAACATAGACTCGCTAACATAAATATGATTTTCCAAACTAATTTTGATAACTTTTTCATGCACTTGCAGTTCAAAATTGAATTATATTCATTAAATGCCTAAAAATGCACTAAATGACTTAAATATAGCAAACGGACACCGAAAAATGCCAAATTTTGACATGGATCATGTAATGGTTTATGTTGATTGTAGAAAAAGTTTCAAGGGCAACGGATGAAGCAGCGGTCACTTCACCATCAAACCTGACCCATTCCCTCTCAAAATCTAGATTCTTCCTAGAAAATCATCCGGTTTCTAAGCAACGTACGTCAGAAGTTTTGCGAAACCTTCTCAATTTTATGCCACGGCCTCCAGGTATCATATGAGGGCATCACACCAAGTTTCATGATTTTTGGACCTCGTTTGTATTTTTTGAAATTAAAAAATCCAATAAACTTCATGTTCGGGGTCGAGTCTTGGCACCCTCATGTTTGGAATTCCTTTTCTTTTCTTTGATAAAGCCAATACATAGACTCGCTAACATAAATTCATGAACAATTTTTGAATTCATGAACATTTTTTGTATTCACGAACATTTTTTGAATTCATGAACATTATTCAAATTGTTGAGTTCCTGCTTTTCATAGTATTCTTTTTGGGTTGCCCATGTTCAACTACATTTACCGATAAAGTTTCATGGATGTCATTTGTTTTGTTTTGCTTTAAATCAATTTATACGCTTTTATTTCATGGATGTATTTATACACTTTTATTTAATGAAAAAAGATTTCCCTTTCAACCGGGCTGAAATTCGCAGGCCCAAGCTCATGGTTTTCTCTTATTTATTTATTGGTTTTATGTTTTTTTTACGGTTTTCATCGATTTTTTGGGTTTTTCCCGTTCATTTTTTCTTTTTCTTTTTCCTTTTTCCTTTTTATTCATTTCCTTTTTTTGAATACATGTCAACTTTATACAATAGACATTCTACATTTTTTGTATACACACGTAACATTTTTAGATACATGTTGAAATTTTTTCAAATACACGATGAACATTTGTTTTTCAAAACATGTTTGAACATTTTTTTGAACAAATATTAAACATTTTTAAAGTACAAGTTGGACATTTTTTTTAATTGTACGAAACATTCTTTATCACAAATATGATTTTTCAAAGCTACAGGTCCCTGGTTTGATCTGCTGCCTTAAAAGTGTGGTTGTATATACTTTACTAATTAAAAAAATCTCACTCATATCGCAACAACGTAGTTGCCCAGTGGGAAGGAGCTAGTCGCTTAAAAGTCATGTCTCGGGTTCGAGTTCGATTCCTATGCAGTTCTTTTTTTCAATTAAAACACGCGGCGCACCCTTATAGAATTGTTACATGTACTATAATACATATATTTTGTTTTGTAGGAGTTTCAATAATTTTAGAGATGATTTAATATTTTCTATAGTTTAAATGAATTTATGTGTGCTTATTGGACGTAATTCCATTTTGATCTATATGTATGTCAAATAAGGTTTAAACATTTCAAAAAAATATTTAAGGCATTGTGTCTTTTTAGCTCATATCATAGAAATGGATGAAAATATCAAAAGATAGTTAGGGATAACTCAAACTTCTATTTGCAACCTATTGGAAAAAAAATGATAATAATATCAAAATATGGAAGACAATTCTTATAATTGGGCATGGAGCAATATTATTGATTCATAAGATTGGCATAAATTTGTTAGGAGATTTCGTGAATGTCTGCAATACATCGACATACATAACTATTGTTATTTTTTCGCAAAAAAAAACTATTGTTGCCTACCCGTGCAAATTACTAAAACAATTACGTTCAGCTATGGTCAGTCTGTGAACTGTAGCCGACCTGGCAAAAGAACATAGAGGTTAGTGCTACATGGTTCGATTCCCGGTTCGATCTCTTTTTTTTAACTAAAAATCTCGGCTGGTCATATGTAACAACTTAGAAAGACGTTTAACACAAACGTAGACATTGCCCAGTGGTAGCTACCAAGGCATATAAGTGGAGGTCCCTAGTTCGATCTTCTCTCGCAGCTTCTCATTTTTTTATTAAAAAACCAGACAGTTTTCTGTAAAAAAAAACCTTACAGCGGCCCAACGTCGGGACGGCACAGCAACAACAGCAGCCCATTTTTTCCTTAAAAAAAGAAGCAACGTCAGGATGACACAACACCAGCAGCAGTCTGTTTCCATTAAAAAAAAGAAGCACCAGAAGGCCATTTTTTTATTAAAAAACCAGACAGTTTTCTGTAAAAAAAACCTTACAGCGGCCCAACGTCGGGACGACGCAGCAATAACTGCAGCCCATTTTTTCCTTAAAAAAATAAGCAACGTCGGGATGACACAACACCAGCAGCAGTCTGTTTCCCTTAAAAAAAGAAGCACCAGAAGGCCGTGATGGTTCGAACAACTTAAAAAGAAAAAGCTAAGCCTGACCAGTGTGGGTCGGGCACGCATGACACGTCAGGACGAGTCATTCATGACGGTCTGGGTGTTGTACAGCTGGTTGATTCATGATGGCATCTATGACGGTCCATCCTAAAGGCGCCATTGTCGCTGGGCTTGTTCTCATCTCACCGATCCGTGACGGTTTTCATGATGAACCAGAGAAATCCATCATCAATAGTGACGGATCTTGAGAACGTCACCTAAAATCCGTCATGGATTAACGTATTTCTTGTAGTGGGTTGAAAATTGATGATGTGGCTTTGAATGGTTCATTTTGAACACACAAAAAGTCTGGAGTTCAAATAAGTTCAAAAAAATGAAATCCCTTTGTAACAGATGAGTTTTCGTCCGAAACCCTGATACTTCGAAAGAGATTGTCCATTTTGTACACGAAGTGCACCCAGTTTTTGCCGTAACCCTCTCAACTTTTATGAAACTCTAATAGCAAAAATAATAAACTAAAAGAATGAACTAGAAAATTTTAATGAAACTCTAATAGAAAAAAGAATGAACTAGAAAATTTTAATGAAACTCTAATAGCAAAACAAATCAACTAAAATTTATGCAACTAAAATTATCAAAGTATTTGCTGTTCAAAACATTAAAAGCAAAAAGAATTTTCATAAAGAACTTTTTTTGTTAGAAACTTTAATAGCAAAAGGAATTATCATAAAGATTTTTTTTGTTAGAAACTAAAATAACAAAAACTGTTTTTGAATATAATGATAAAACACAGTAATATTAAATAGCAGGAAAAAGAATCACTCCAAAATCTATTTTTATAGTAAAGTTAATCACAAACTAGTGATTCACACAAATTTCACAGAATTCAAATTTAAACTATTCAAATTGGAAAACTAATGGCACTAACAGCAAGTTTACAATTTTTATTACCTAAAAGCAAAAAGAATCACTGAAAAACTGTTTGTATTTTGTTGTAAGTAGAAACAAAATAAAATAAATAAAGCAAAAAAGAAAACAAAAAAATAGAAAAAAAATTAAAAAAATGCCACCTACAAGGCCACCACGGCCTGAATACGACTAGAAACCCATCCATGGGCCAGGATTCAGGCACGCAGAGGACCAGCAGGCCCACGGGCAAAGAGTAGCAGAGAAGGCCCGAAAGCCTGCAGTTGAGAGGAGCTCGAGAGGGTCGGCGCAGCAGCGCTTATAAACCACTCTCGAGCTCTCTCAACCAGTAAGGTGGGACTAAACATCCCACCGCACCGCGCCAGCGCAAGGCCTTTGGTCCCGGTTGGTAGCACCAACCAGGACGAAAGGGGGGCATTGGTCCCGGTTGGTGGAACAAACCGGGAACAATGCCCCCCTTTGGTCCCGGTTCGTGCCACCAACCAGGACCAATGGTGTCTGTTTCCCGCCCTTTGGGCTGCTGAAAACAGACCTTTGGTCCTGGTTGGTGGCACGAACCGGGACCAGAGGGTGGCATTGGTCCCGGTTCGTGGCACCAACCGGGACCAAAAGTGTGGCTATATAAGCCAACACTTAGGAAAATTTCCCCAAGTACTCCCATTCTTCCTCGACGCCGCCAGGCCACTCCTCGCCGCCGTCGCCACGCCCTGCCCCGTCGCCGCCCGATCCTCGTCGCCCGTGCCCCGTCGTCCCCGCCGCCGTTGTCGCCGTCGCCCATGCCCCGTCATCGCCGTCGCCGTCGTCTTCCCCGAGCCCCTGCCCCCGCCCCTGCTGCCCCGCCCCCGAGCGCGCCCCTGCCCCGGCCCGCCCCCACCGTCGCCGTCGCCGTGCCATCGCCGCCCCCGCTGTGAGCCATCGCCGCCGTCGCCGTAGCATATGTATTATGGTTTGTATAGCATTTTTTTTTTATATGATGATTTTTTTTTATAGCATTTTCATAGCCATATATGTATGTGGCTATATGTATGTATATATGGATGTTCATAGAATTTTTTTTACATGTATGTGGCTATATGTATATGTCATTGTCGATATAGCCCCTCCCCGATAACTTCGACATGAGGGGGGGGGGGGTCGATATACCCCCTCCCCGATAACATTTTTTATATGATGAATTTTTTTTCCATAGCCATATATATGTATGTATGGATGTTCATAGAATTTTTTTATATGTATGTGGCTATATGTATGTCGTTGTCGATATAGCCCCTCCCGATAACTTCGACATGCGGGGGGGGGGGGGGGGGTCGATATACCCCCTCCCCGATAACTTCGACATGAGGGGGGGGGGGGGGGATCTCCACCCCTCCCGCCCCTACCCGACAAACTCTCGAGGCCACCCAAACCACTAGAAGATAACTCCGGTAACTTCGACATGAGGGGGGACGTCGATCAACCCCCTCTCGCCCGAACAAGTATATGTATTATTTTATATCGCGGTGGACATATATCAAAGTTTGATCATATGTCAAAGTTTGAATTTTGTATATGCAACATTTGACATATATCAAAGTTTGATCATATGTCAAAGTTGCGATATACCCCCACCCCCCCCCCCCCCCCCCCCGATAACAATTTTTTTATTGATGAATTTTTTTTTCATAGCTATATAATGTATGTGGCTATATGTATGTATGGATGTTCATAGAATTTTTATATGTAGGGCTATATGTATGTCGTTGTCGATATAGCCCCTCCCCGATAACTTCGACATGAGGGGGGGGGGTCGATATACCACCTCCCCGATAACATTTTTTTTCTAAGTTACTAAGGTAAAATGTTCACCCCCCCTCTCGATATACCGGGTGACCAACTCTCGAGGCCACCCAAACCCTAGAAAAAAAGCGTTGTCGATCTCCTACCCCCTCCCGCCCCTACCCGACAAACTCTCGAGGCCACCCAAACCACTAGAAGATAACTCCGGTAACTTTGACATGAGGGGGGACGTCGATCAACCCCCTCTCGCCCGAACAAGTCTATGTATTATTTTATATCGCGGTCGACATATATCAAAGTTTGTTCATATGTCAAATTTTGAATTTTGACATATGCAACATTTGATCATATATCAAAGTTTGATCATATGTCAAAGTTTGAATTTTGACATATGCAACATTTGATCATATGTCAAAGTTTGATCTTATGTCAAAGTTTGAATTTTGACATATATAGATTTATCAAGAATGCCCCCATTATGGATGTGCACAAGTTGATCCAATTTTTTTCTGATCTCATCTATATATATATTCTTCTATATGTCACGTTGTCTGTCAAAGTATTGAAGAAATCCATGGCTTCATCATTAGTCGGAAGTAACAGGCGTATGATGCTACGAAGCTCTTCAAAGTTGTTTTGGAACGGAGTTCCGGATAGAATAATTCTCCTTTTGGTACGAATTTTAGCAAAGGCCTTCCAAATAGCGATATTCGGAAGGCTCTTGCTGAACTTTGTACCAAAAAGCGAATTATTCTATCGGGAACTCCGTTCCAAAACAACTTTGAAGAGCTTCGTACCATTATACGCCTGTCATTTCTGGCTAATGATGAAGTCATGGTTTTTTCGAATTCTTTGACACTAGACAACATGACATATAGAAGGGTAGATGAGATCAGGAAAAATATGGACCATTTTCTGCACATCCAGAATGGCGTCATTTTGATAAATCCCTTGTCGGTCCGGACGTCGGACATTCATGAGAGAGGCGGTCCGACCCAAACCCTAGAAGCGTTGTCGAGGCCACCCCAAATCCTAGAAGCGTTGCCTAGGCCTCCCCAAACCCTAGAAGCGTTGTCGAGGCCACCCCAAACCGTAGAAGCGTCGAGCTAGCTAGGTCTATGTTTGCACTAATATATCCATCTGTCATGTTTGTATATTAATTGCCATGTTGTAATATTTGCAGAAACTATGGAGCACCGAGACATCGAAGCAGAACAGTTGTTGGGGGACATAATCCTCGGCGGAGGTGATGTCTTGTCATTTCTCAACGACACCGATGGTCTGGAAGGAGAGGGTGAAGCAGGATCTGGTGATCGAACAATGGAGGTGGAAGGACATGATTATGATGGCTCCAGTGACGGAATGCCGGTGGAAGAAGGAGACCGTGATGACTGCTCCGGTGAGCGAACGGAGGAAGGAGATGTTGCAAAGTCCGGCGAGGTATATAAATTAATTAAGCCTGTGCTGACTAGCTAATTGATGCATTAATTGTTTTGGTATGTACACATATTAACTCTCTTCTTTCTTCTTTTCTAGCTCTCCTTATCGAGCCAAACTTCGGTAATGAGACAAGGCCCGAAGAAATGGTTGCGCCAGGATGAAATGTTCACGATCACAGCAATCAAGGGCGATGGCCAACCGATTGAACCCAGCCGGACCAAGGAAGGATTTTCTGCTCAGTGCGGGGTTCTTGTTAGGGACATGATCCCGATCAGCATCCACCAATGGAATAAGCCTAAGAGCGAAGACTCTCAAGTGTCTTTTGTCAACGATAGACAGAAAGATGATCTTTGGACCGCGCTGAAGGCAAATTTCACCCTACCGCCAGAGGAGGATCCGGATAAGCCAGTTATAGAGCCATTGGTCAAGGCTCATGCTCTTAAGAAGATGGAAAATCTATTTAGGACGTGGAAGAATGAGTTGAAATCAACGTTTGTCGACAAAGGGAAGACTCCAGAATTCACCGGCCGATTTGAGAAGATAAGAGATCACTGGCCCGCATTTGTGGCCCACAAGACATCGGAGAAGAGTAAGAAGATGTCAGCGACAAACAAGAAAAATGTTGCAAAGAAGGAGTATCACCATCGCACGGGGTCAGGTGGCTACCTCAAAGCCCGGCCGTTGTGGGACAAGGCTGAGAAGGACCTGCTTGATAAAGGGGTCGAACCAGAGACATTGAACTGGCCAGACCGTTCAAGGACTTGGTTCTTCGGGGTTGGGGGAACCTTGGACCCTGAAATAGGGAAGTGCCATTGGACGGAAGGAGCAACTTGAAATACCCGTCAAGAAGCTTCAGAAGTATATCGCCGCAGCGCAGCAAGGGACGTTCATTCCCGACATAGAGAACGATGAGCTCACACAGGCCCTCGGCAATCCTGAGCACCCAGGACGAACACGAGGCACGGTAGGCTCCGTTGCGTGGAAGGAAGGGTTTCCCAGCGCAGGTGGTTACAAAACCCGGGAGAGGAGGAGGAAAGTGGAGCAGACCGAACTACAGAAGCTGAATGCAAGGGTACGAGCGCTAGAGGAACAAGCACTAGTTCAGAGGCAGCGACCTGCCGAAGCTACCCCGCCATCTCAGTGGAGAAGCAGCGTGGCTTCCACCGAGCTCCTTCAGCAGCCTCACTTCACGGCTCCCAGCTACCCCGTGGATGCTATCACGGAGGCTCAAGATTGCCACCTTATGGCGCAATGGCAGCACCTCAAAGTCAAGGCGTCTGTCGGCTCTGTTGCACCTCCTCAACCCGGCACAACTTTTCACTGCCTTCCGATTCCAGAAGGCTATGCTGTGGTGATGGTCGATGAAATAACGGAGGGATTTGAGGAGATCGAGCTTGACCACCCTAGCGGTGAAGGGGAGACTCAGCTGGGTCTTGCTCTGAAGAATCCATGTCTATGGCGGAAGGAGCTCATCAACCTTCCGAACTGGACGCCTCCGCCTCCTCCTCCGGCGAGTCAGGGCACTCCGCCTCCTCCTCCGCCTCCTCCTCTGGCGAGTGATCAGGGCACTCCGCCTCCTTCTCCGGCTGCTCCGGTGCGTGGCGGCACTCCGCCTCCTTCTCCAGCTGCTCCGGCGCGTGGCGGCACTCTGCCTCCTTCTCCGCCTGCGCCGGCGCGTCCGAGCAGCCCGCCTCCTTCTCCGCCTCGTCAACAACAGCGGAATACAGCCGCCGCCGCTCCGGCTGCTCCGGCGCGTCGTAGCACTCCGCCTCGTAAGCAACGAAGGAAGACAGCCGCAGCCGCTGTGGCTGCTCCGACGTCTAGCAGTACAGCCAGAGGCGGGAGGCAATACAAATTCGGTCCATCTCTCAAGCCTCTAGAGAAGTTACCATACGAGATGACCGAGGAGGAAAACGCGGAGATCTGTCAAGCCCAAGTGAAGGACTTTTTTGCAAAGAAAAATCAATCTCCGGAGGAGAAGATGGATCCGGTGAAAAAGAAGCGCACTTCGAAGAACCTGAAGCGGCCACCACCGCCTCCGATGGATGACAACCATGTCCGCGCTCTGAAAAAGGCAGTGGAAGGAGCGCGCCGGTCGGGAACTACTTCAAGTGACAAAAGGTTACAAGAACGAAGAAGAGGGAACAAAATTCCCCAGCTCGGCGAACAGGCAAACCAATCGTGCCCCCCGCTCAAGGTGTCTAGCGATATCATCGCAAATCTGTCGGGGATGCTGCCCGGTACCAATCCTGGTGATTACCTTCCCGACGATGCACATTTTGATACAATGAAGGTGGACGAACACAAATACCAGTACGGGAAGCCTCTCGTCAGACCTGGTGATCCTCCTCTAACAACGATGATGCGAAGATTTCATAAGTGGTACATGGACACCTGCAAGTCTGGGAAGGATATTTTGACGCTGAGAGTTAAAGAGGAGCACGACCTCGTTGGAATTGATCTGTTGTCTGTTCCATTTGAGGAGTTCTTCCAGTTTTTTAATCAAAAGGACCTCGAAAACTAATCATCACTTGCTACTGTCTGTAAGTACTATACTTCTGTAATTAAGTCTCTATATATAGCTCAGCTCTTTCATTGCATGTATATATAATTATCCTCACTATATTATGCAGATTGAAGATCGTCGAATGCTGAAATGCACAAATCTATGATATTGGGTTCATTAACACAAATCTCATAGATGAATGGACGGTTACATATCATGCGAAAGAAACCGAGCCCAACTTGCTACAATCGTTGCTTAAAAATCAAAACAAAGATAAAATACTCTTTCCTTACAACTTCAAGTGAGTGTTATTGTCTACTGCATATTCGGTTTCCCTTATTACTCAAGGTTATAGTAATGTAATTGATGAGTTATGCATGCGTGCGCAGCTTCCACTTTATTCTCCTAGAGATTAAGCTTGAGCAGGGACTAGTAATCGTCTTAGACTCAAGACGAAAAGATCCCAAGGAGTATGCGGCCATGACTGAAATGCTCCAGAAGTAAGTTCAATCGATCATTATCGCACCATATCGGCAACTTTGGTCATTTCCTGATATCAAGTAATTATTTTCTTTGTCTCGCAGGGTTTGGAAAGTGTTCACCACAGAAGCTCCGGGACTGCCAGGGGAGCTGCGATTTACACACCCGAAAGTAAGTACTACTAGCTAGTTCCGTGCATCTCCCATTGATTCTAGCTAGTTTCATCAATACCATTTATAATGCTTGATTATCAGTTTGATTGACCTTTATTTCTCGTAAAGTGGTTGTGGCAGGAAGGCGGAAATAATTTTTGTGGATACTACATTTGCGAGTACATCTACAACGCGACGACCTCTAAGCGGGGCTACTCTGAAAAACAATATGAAGTGCGTAAGCAATAATATTCACAATTTTATTTTATTACCATCATTTGTGTTGAGTTTCATTCATATATATGTATTGACCCCCTTCTTCAAATTAGATTTGGCAGATGCGGGATGAACTCCTACCACAAGATCGCATAAAAGCAATTCAAGAGGAATTGGCGGGATTCTTTCTTGACCACGTCATCAATCCAGCCGGAGAATACCATGTGGAACTTGACATCAAATGTTAGGGATTGTAAGAGATCTTATATTGTATATATGTAGTTAGTAGCGTCGGATAGATATACGAAAACTTGTCGTTCGACCAATCTCTCGGAGAAGGAGGAGGTCGATCACTTCTCTCTGTATATGTTCATGACGATCTTGTGTACTTAATGGTTTCCTTCATTTGCTTACTAGCTAGCGTGTCGAGTCCTCTCTATACGTATAGTACGTAGCGTCGACCAAGCACGGAGATAAGAGAGGACACTTCTCTCTAGCTATTAGCTAGCTAACACAATATATGAAACCCCTAAATTAACCCTACAAAACCGCCAAAACCCCCAAACCTCCCCCCCCCCTCGTTTCAAAAAAAAAACAAAAACCCCAGCTCCTGAGCTGCTGACACGTGGATGATCTTTGGTCCCGGTTACCAACCGGGACTAAAGGCCCTCCTCTCTGGGCTCGCCGCAGCGGCCACGTGAAGCCCCATCTGTCCCAGTTCGTATAAGAACCGGGACTAAAGGTGTTGGGCTTTAGTCCCGACCCTTTAGTCCCGGTTCCCAAACCGGGACAAATGGGCCTTATGAACCGGGACAAATGGGCCTTTTTCTACTAGTGATCTTCTGGATCACACTCAAGAAGGCGAGATGATTACTCCGCTTCCCCAAAGAGAAAGGAAAAGCGCCGGGCAAAATCACCAAAACAGTCCAATGAACATGTGGATAAAAAGAGGAGATCATGTACTCCTGATGATATAAGTGACCGACGTAATGCTGATATTTGTTACAAGAAGTCAGTTGTGTTGTTCCCGCTGCTAAATGTTATTGTCATAATCTAGTTATATGCTTTCGAAATTAGTTGTTTCCAATTTTCGTACTCTGCTGCCCCAAGAAAGCAAGATGACTACTCTGCTTCCCTAAAGAGAAAGGAGGAGTGTCCGGCGAAATTGCCACAACAGACAAAAGAACGTGAGGATAAGAAGAGATCCTATGCCCATGATGATGGAATTGACCCTACTGTTGCTGACAATGGCTACGATGAGTAAGTTTAGTTCCCTGGCTGCTGCTAAATTTGACTGGAATATCCCAGAACTTCTGTCAAACTTCATCTTCTTAATCCTCACTGGGGTCTATCAGACACAGCTCACAAGTCAGCATATACTTATTTAGGTGTTTTCCACAGCATATCCTATATGCCGTCCACAATTTGCAGTAGATTGATGATATCCTACTAAACTCATCTTCGTTCCGAGTATATGCTATTATGACATTGTTATCATGCACCAGAACCTTCTTTTGGAGTTGAGTAATTTACTGGCATCTGCGTTTATAATCTGTTGGGGAGAAAAAACATGATGTTTTTAACTTGAGTTCTGAAAAGGTTGTCGTTGCATATATGATTATTATTCTAACTAGCAGGATGGCCCTCGCAAATGCGAGGGCATCATCTTTAGTGTGTCAAAAGTGTTAAATGCAAGAGCATCATCTTTAGTGTCTCAAAAGTGTTAATTATTTTTGTTATCATATACATACCTTCGTTCATCCCATTTACCACATATATTTCAAAATACTCAATGTTTTAGACATATACATTCTTGAAGCTATAGCATTATCCTTTATTTAATATAATTTTGTATACCTAAGGAGGTAACAAAAATAATTATGACACATTTCTAACAAAAAAATAACAAAATTAATTCATCTTTGATCATTATGGTGTTTTATACGGTCAATCTAGTAAGAGAGGTATTATTAATATCATCTATTTCTATTAGCCGCACACTTCTATTACGCCCTATTATTTAAACCAACCTTTCTATGTCTTCCTCACATGTATATGTTCTTTCATGCAAGATGACTCTAGTGGCTTAGTGATAACAATCAGTCTCTTAATTGATAGGGGGGTAATTTATTTGATATAATTTTGTTCTGTCTTCAACTCGACAGTGACAGCACAATTATAATATTAGGTCAATACATGGGATTCAAATTAACCACAAGCTTTATGATTTTTATCAATGATATTTGATCTATATATAGGTGTACATATTTAATATTAGACCAAAACGTGGAATTATAGATGAACACGTGATTAGAAGTCAAGTTCATATAGTGATATTTCTCATGGTTCTATGTGATTTAGATTATGTTGTTGTTAGGAGTTACTATCCATTGCAAGCGTAAAATCTATCATTTTGTGTAATATTTGTATATTTTTAAAGTTCTACCTTGCCAGATTTGCTTATGTAAAATTACATAGATCTATGATTTCTGATCTTTCTAGGTTCAATTATGAAAATCTCAGTTCAGATCCAATAATAAAAAAGGGGGGCCACCAAATTAATCGCTAGACGATATTTATGTGTAGTTGTTGAAAATAAGTGGTTCTTATCTTTCTGCCTACTGTAAAATATAATTGTGTTGAACCATAGATAATAATCCATGTTAAAATAGGAAAATTCCGAATTTAGTATGCCCTAGTCTTGTACAACACATAGTTGAGAAACATATAAAAACATTTGCTACTGCTTGAATCTCAGAAGTTTTATTATTAAAATCGACGATAATATGTATGATCTATGCATAATTTTTATAAGGAGACATCACATACATTTTGTATATTGAAAAACTAAATAAATCAACAATGCTAAGACAATATGGGTTTTACGTTGGCATAAAAACCTATATAATTATGAGAGGATCCACATAATAACTGGCCAGCTATTTTACTATTTGTGATATTCTGACTATAATTTTATTTTAAATCTATATTGTACTCTTTGTATATAATAAATCAGATTTTTTTTCCACCATCTTTTTTTATAATTTGATAGTATCTTTGGTTTACAAAATAAAGTTTTGGATATTGACGTGATCTTTAGAAAATTTTGACTGGTAGGATGTAACAAAACTGTAAGGACTAAGAATTCGATCAATACTATAGCCAGGTCTGTTTTCTTACTTCATGCATACTTGCTTGCTATCCATCCATGTAATGAGAAAATACTGTAACTAAGAAGTTTTGCTAATTTAGATGTCTAATTCAATACTCCATCAATTAATTGATACATTTTGACGCATTATGAATTTCTCATTTGGGTAGCAATATGGCAAACAACATACTATGCAGTTGTTTTTAAAAAGAAAACATGATGAAGAAACAGTGTTTTTGATATAAAGTTGGCCCGCTTTTGTAATTAGCTTACGCTCCGCCACTGGCTACACTGAAGGGGAATAATCTATCAGCACCTAAACCGATTATTTGTGTATCTTAAACAATGCATATCAAGTTCTTATCCACGTGTGATCTTAAAAAACTGAACAGAGGTGTATGGAATACAATACCTACAGGGGACTTGAGAATTTGCATGCATATGTTGCCGTGGGAGCCGCCCGGGAGGGACATGCCAGTGCCATTTCCCTTCCCATCCTGATCGGCGCCAATACCAAGAGAGGAGCAGGGACGTGGGGCTGCGACATTACGTAGGCAGTGCGCAAGAGTCCGGCCACGGTGGTAGGCATCATCATCATAGTTTTTTGTGCCTGATTAATTCAATGTTGTTAGGCTGGCTAGGGCAGATCAAACAAAATAGATTTGTTGGAATTTCTCTTGTTTAGAAGTTCACCCAGATACGTGTTGGGTGAGTGGGAATTAGTTTTTTGAAGACCTGGGTGGGACGGGATTAGTAGTTTTTTTTCGTTGGCGGGAATTAGTTGTTCACCTAGGTACGTGAATGGTCTTATAGGTGTGATTAAACAAATCTAATGGTTTTTTCTATTCACTTAATGAGGGCCCACCGGATGAAGGGCTGGATGTTTCTGATTTTTGTGAGAAGTTCAAGAATACTAGTGGTCAACCCGTGCAGATGCCCGGGCTAGCTACTTTATGTTTCAATTAAACACAATGACAATTATAGTATTATTATTATTTATATTATGATCGAAAACTTAATTGAATCTACGTACACCCTGAAAGTTTAGAAATATTATTTTTTAGGTGAATGTTCATAGGTATGAGAAGAGGTGGAAAAGAATTATTGAATGGAATGGATGTAGTGTGCCGTTTTAAAGCTGCCAGTGGCACAACTCCAAGGTATGCATGTAGAGATTACAAACAACATACTACTTGCTAAGTTACTAACTTTATGTGTACCGTGCACCCTTGCCTACGGTGATGCTTGCGTCAAGGTAACAATTTCTAATGAATTTTACTCTAGGTTATAGTAATATGAAAGGGCTACAAAATGTGGGTGGAACCATGTTGATGTGAGTTGATGAGAATTTGTTGGTGATTCACTCCACTATATCCTATATATAAGTAAGTTTTGAACTGGGTGATCACTGTGACCAGAATACCGAACTGCTTTTCTACGACAGCAACCTACGTGGGCGGCGGGATCATATGGTTTCCTTAATAGCTTAGAAAATGTTGTTGAGAGGGTGCACTTAAGTAATTTAGAATAGCTGAAATCTCATCAACCAAGCTCATTAAAGTGTATACGAAGAATGTAAACTTCAGCTAACAACATGAAGACATAAAAGAATTAAATAAATTTCTGGGTAACAGCAACATTATGCTGAGGATACAAATGTTTCTATTATAGAGTGCAACAACGAAACCCTAATTTACCCCACAAACGAAAAGAACTGGTTAATCAACTGAGGCATTGAGCATATGTTCTATGGATGACATGCTAGAAACATAAAAAAAGACTGAGAAAAAGAAGCAATAGGTCACGAACATTTTGTATATTTTTTCTTGCTTGTAATTTAAAATCACCCTCGTTTTGTTTCTTATGCTAGAAATGCTAGAGTATTATTGATAGCACAAAACACACATATGTCAGCACAGATGTATTCAGATATTGTTGATGGCACACAACACACATATCATAAAGTATCACACCCTCCGATCCAAAATAAGTGTCGCAGTTTTTAACTAAGGCTAGCTCAACCTTAGTTCAAAATTGCGACACTTATTATGGATCGGAGAGAGTACCATGTAAAGGCATCTGTTGAAATAGATGATAATATGACGAATCACATACCTTCATAAACATTTCAAACACTTGCAGCAAAGTTATGTTTATAATGCATTTTGTTGATTTAGTTTTTTTAACACAGTACAGACGCAAACGCTCATATACGCGCGCATACACTCATCCCTATAAACGCACACAAGCACACCCTACCCCTATGAGCACCTCCGAAAGACTGAGCCGGCATATCATCTTGAAATTTACGAAGTCACCGTAGGAACCTTGTCGTCGACGGGAACGTCTCCTCCCACTGAATGCGCATCGCCGGAAATCCTGAAATAAATCCTGGAATAAATTCGAGCACCAAGACTTGAACCCTGGTGGGCTGGGGATACCACAGTCCCTCTAACCATCCAACCACAGGTTGGTTCGCCATTTTGTTAGTTTAGGTCTATGTAAAATAAGAAACAAATAAGAAATTTGAATAGTGGAAATATGTTCTTATCTATCATTTTTTTGTGCTAATGTACACTAAATGTATAACATAACTACCCGCAAAAAAAAATGTATAACATAACTATCATAAAGATCTACCAGTATAATTTCAACCTAGTATTGTGATTTGTATATTTGGTAACAATTAATTAAATATTTTTTCCATAATGTCAACTTCAAAAGTAAAATTTTGGTACATTGGTGCACCTCAAAAATTTTACCGGAGATTCAGGAAATCAAAGCAGTGTATTGCTCAGGCTCCAGTTTACTTTTTTATAGGATTATATATTGTAAAGCAGCGCACGTATTCATGAAGGAGGCCTGTCTAGCCGCATAGCGGAATTACACAGATTGTCAAATAAGATAAAACCAAATGTTGACCTGAAAATAGAACTTGCCGTCCAAGCACAGAGCAAACTAAACACTCATGATGTCACCATAAGACTAATTATTTTCACGTTAGGCTTCATTACCAATTGACTTTAGAAAGGAATAAATCAGACATCACATAAAAATATAACTTGATAAGAAAAAAAAAGTACGTACGTGAAAGACTTCTGGGAATATATATAGGCACACCTTGATCCAGCAATATAACCTTGCTCCACTAAGTCGCATTGGACCATGGAGTTTCACCTTTTCCAAGTCCAGCCAATAAACTGTCGAAATTAACCATGATTAATTAGTGACCTTCTCCGGCGGGACATGGGAAATCACCAGCGTGCATTCCGGGTGGTGGATCCAGTAGCTAGATTAATTAGGCTAGCCAGCCTTGTTTCGTGCTTTCTCCATTAATCAATCCAGGCGTCTAAATCCATGCACCTGTGTATCGCTGGAAAGCTATCGTTGAAGAGTGCCTGTACCTGTATCTGTTGGAATTAACCACAAGTCCAGTCCGGCTCGGGCTTGGAACAGCTCCCGTGTAGGTATAGGATTAGTAGTAGCCAGGTTAGCTGCTATATATACTTACATATACCTGTAATCTCTGTACCGAACCCAGATCAAAAGCAATACAAAGAAAACAATCGGGAGCGACACGCTCCCGTAGCCATCATATCGTCGTATTCTCGCGTGTGTGGGTTTCGTCGAGTTGCCGAATCGATCGAACGTCCCGGCGGCTGGTTGCCTTCGTGCATGCATGTACTAGTCCACGTCAGAATCAATCCAGCTGCTTGTTGATTGATAGCGTGGATAGTTTGTACGTGCGTCTTTCTCCAGAGGAAACCAATCGGCCGGCTAGCGCGGCTAGCTATTGCTGCGGACGTACGTGCTTTGACGGAAAGTACACGTCTGAGCGATGTCCGACACGGGCCTATGGTCAACAATTGGTATCAGAGCTTTGGTGTATTCGTGTGATTTTCGGAAAGCAATTGAAGTATCATGTCGAACACATGCAAGGAGATCGTGACGACGGAAGCGGGAGCGCCGATGCCGATGGTGGGGTTGTCACAATTCCCCCGGCTGGATCGAGAGGACTACGCTCTATGGGCGATGAACATGGAGGTCGCGATGGAGGAAGCCGAGCTCTGGGAAGCCGTTGACCCAGGCGGCGCCGAGTACACGAAGGGCGCGGCGAAGTATCGGACGGATCGTCGGGCTTTAACGGCGATCTACTCCGCCATGCCGAAAGATGTGCTGCAACACCTCATCGGAAAGAACTCGGCGAAGGAGGCATGGGAGACCATCAAGATCCTGCACCAGGGTCATGACCGTGTCAAGGAAGCACACCTTCAGTCCCTGATGGGAAGCTACGAGTGCCTGAAGATGGATGAATGTGAGACGGTTGATCAGTTTGCCGCCCGTCTCAAGACCCTCGTCAACGGCATACGCAGCTATGGTTCAACCCTAGAAGAAGTTGCGATCGTCCGACGATTTTTGCGCGCCACGCCGGCATGCTATATCCAGATCGTCACGTCGATCGAGCAATGTCTTGACCTGAAAACTCTCACGGTTGAGGATCTCGTCGGAAGGTTCAAGGCACACGACGAGAGAATTCGTCTCAGTTTCGGCGACGCGGAGGCGAGTGAGCACCTGATGCTGACAAAGGCGCAATGGATCACCCTGTCGAAAGAAAAGCAAGGCGGATCCACGAGTGGTGGCAAGAAGAAGGGGAAAGGGAAGCAGTGCTCGGCGAGAAAGAACTTCGCTGACTCGGACGACGAGGATGTGCCTGAACCACCGAGGAGGAAGTTTGACATCAGAAAAGTGAGGTGTCACAAGTGTGGCCTCCTCGGTCACTTCAAGGCTAACTGCGAGGAAGCATCGAAGCAGCAGGCACTCATGGCCGAGGAAGGAGACGATGGGGATATGATGCTGATGTGTGAGCTAGTGGACATGGAGGATCCAGATGATCTTGGTCAGCTGGACACGGGTCCGATGAGTGCATCCGTCTCAGTAAACCCAGGCGAAGTCGTGGCGCCAGAAGACCATGACACAATGCGTGAAGATGTGATCACGCTAAAAGCAGGCGAAGAAGTGACGCCAGAACTACACTACACAATGCGTGATGGTGTGTGACGCCCCCGACTCAATCGTGCACTAATCATACACGCAAACATGCACGATCAAGCACAGGGACTCACGGGAAGATATCACAACACAATTCTAACACAAATAAAACGGAGATCCACAATATTACAGACCAGGGATCACGAAGATCCGAATACATAAGTCAGTCATACAAATATTATCTGAGTACAAACATAGTTAGACAAGTTTTGCCTTAAGAAGGCTAGCACAAACAATGACTCTAGATCGAAAGGCGTTTGCCTCCTGCCTGGGGGCCTCCGATCCTACTCCTGGTCGGCTAGCTCGATCCAGTAGTACGTGCCCTCTGGACCCTCCTGGTAGTAAGCTCCTGAGGTGGCATCTGGCTCCGGGACTCAATCGTCTGATGTATCATCAAGTAGGAGAATATGGGGAAAAGAAGTAATAATGCAACCGTCAGTACTCATCCGAAGTACTCAGCAAGCAAGGATCTATACTATATATGCAACATTATTAATGGAGAAAGGCTGTATATGTGGACTGGGCTGCAGAAATGCCAGAATAGAGAGAAAGCCTAGTCCTATCGAAGACTAGCATCTTCACGAAGCCATCATCTTGCAGCAGTAGAAGAGAGTAGAATAGCATTTTATTTAGCAAACATGTTGAAGCAAGCCTAGAGATCCTTCCTCGACTCCCAAGCGAGAAAGCGATCCCAAAGCTTCAATTAAGTAACAAGTATCCAGTTCAAGTAGTAGGTTGGGATACACAAACTGAGCGTCCTTTACCGTAGGACCGGCTATCGATAGATTATTCATCCCTGTAGGGGTGCACTACTATTACCCAACCCGCTCGATCAACTCTGGCCAGACACAGTTGCTGGGTAATGCCCGACCCCGGTAGATCAACACGAAGCAACGCCCTACCTAGGCTCAGCAGAGAGGTCAGCACGCCGGACTAACCTATGCACCCAGAGTTCTTGGGCCATCGCCCTGGGCACCCTGCGCGTTGCGTGGCTGGCCGGGGTGCAGGCGCGACACTGAACTCGTCAGTGAAGTATCCAGTCCATTCCCGGCGATCAGCCCGCACGGTGAACCGTGACGTCTGAAGAACTTTTCGGAGAAACGTACGACGTAGAGGGCCCCATAACCATAATCTCGCGTGGTGGTAGTGCGTATAGGGCACGTCGACCCACTCAGATCACACACCCAAATCCAATAGGCTCATTTAGTATCACGCGGAGACAATCAGGGTCTCTGAAGCTCCGCCACAATATCACACTCGAGTGCCCTTCCGGCACACTCGACATCACATATCCCCTGCGGGTACCCATCAGGGTCGACCCGCCTGTAACAAAGGTCAAAGTAACCGTGTGGTCATAGCATCAAGGGGGAAACCCCGAGGAATCACCCTCGATGGATTCCACTCGATGAAAGCATCAGGGTGAACGTATGAGGCATCACCCTCGAGGTTCACACTGAGGGGTTGCACGACAGAGTCGTATCGAAAGTGGAGAAGGAGGAATCACCCTCGATGACCACGACCAAACAGCTACACTGCAGAGTATTCATCAGGAGTGCGTTACAAGGTATCACCCTCGGCACGCGATAGTAACTAAGCAGAGTCGTACAACTACGGGGGAGGGGGGGGGGGGTGAGGTGATGTGTCGGTCTTTGGTCGATGATCACATTGATCGAGTCATCGATGATCAAGCAGGGGCAACAAGGGTAAGGTGGTGGGGGTCACTGATGGTCCACTACCAACCTATACTCAGCAGTTTATCATAGGCAGATAAGATAACAATGAACAGGTTACAAAAGCAGGCTATGCATCAGAATAGGAGCATACATTAACAGTAGCAAAATCTAATGCTAGCAGGAGAATTGGAATGGGCGATATCTGGATGCTCAAGGGGGGGGGGGGGCTTGCCTGGTTGCTCTGGCAACAGAGAGGGGTCATCAACGGGCTGCTCGTCTGTAGTGTAGTCGTACCCAGCGGCCGCGTCGTCAGTGTCGGTGTCTATCGAGAGAGACGGAGGGGGAGAGAAACAATAAATTCATGGCAATAATGCAAACAATATGTATGACATGCCTAAATGATATGCCGGGGTGTTCTACTGCCTAACTAAATGATTTAGTTAATTTAGAAATTTAACCGAATTTATTTAATCAATGTTGGGCACTATACATTTATCGAAATCGGTCTAAAAGTTCAACGTTCATATAGCTAGGAGCATCCAACAGGAATACGGTGGACTTATTCGGGTTCGTATCGAAATTCTGAGCAAGTTTCATATATAAATTATTTTCATCAGAGTTACGGTTTATTTAATATGATTTTCTAAAGTTTTTATTAATTTCTGGAATTTAATTATTTATTTAAATTCAACATTATCCGAAACAGTAATTGATGACGTCAGCATGACATCATGCTGATGTCAGCAGTCAACAGTGCAGTTGACTGGGTCAACCAGACACGTGGGTCCCACCTGTCATTCACTGTTTAGTTAATTAGGGTTTAGCTAATCTAACTACAGATTAATTAGACTAACTAATTAATTAGTTTAACCTAATCATGATTAATTAAATTAATTAATTCACTAATTAATTAATTATTAACTTTATTAATTTCATTTTCATTATTATTATTATTATTATTATTATTATTATTATTTATTAAACGTTCTGGGGGCTGGAGCCCTTGTGTCATAGACACATGGGGGTGGGGCCCAGCCGTCATTGGCCCTTACGGCCACAGCGGGCGCGGGCGCGGATGCTGGCGCGCGGCTGGTAGGCGTGTGGGATGCGCGCGCGAGGCGGTCGGGGCGCGCGAGCTGCGGCGACGGCCCGCCGGGGCGAACGAAGGGGGCCGCGAGGCAGTGGCCCGCAGCGAGGCGCGGGCGCTGGGCGGCGCACCGGGAGCCGCAGAAGCGGGGCCGACGGCGACACGCAGGGTGGCGCGACAGCGTGGCCGCGGGGCGGGCGTGGCAGCAGCAGTGCACAGCGGAGCGGTTTGGCGCGGGGACGGCTGGTGCGGTGCGCGCGCGCTGGAGCCAGGAGGGGCGGTGACCGCGGCGGGGACAGCGCGGGTGCGTGGTGCGTGCGAAGTGCACGATGAGGTGGGCGCGAGCGGGCGGCGGTGACCGCGGCAAGATGGAGAGAGGTGGAGGGCGTGGCCCTCACCGGCGTTGCAGGGGCACAGGGGCGGCGAGGATAGAGGGAGCGGCTCGGGGTGGAGGTCAGAGAGGCGATCCGGCGAGCGACGACGAGGACGAGGCGGCGTTGATGGGGACGGGGAGGCGGTCCGGCGAGGCGGCGTGGTCCTGGCTACGGTGGTCGGCGGGGTCGAGCGGCGAGCGCAGCGGGGCTCGGCCTGATCCAGAACTGGATCGGGGGGGAAAGGGGGAGCGAGGGGGGAAGTGGGGCGAGGGCTAGGGTTTCGGGGTCCCTGGGGGCCATATAGGCCAGGGGGGAGTGGGGTGGGCCGTCCTGCTGGGCTATGGCCCAGTTTGTGCCAAGGGGGTTTTCTTTTTATTTTATTTTTTTGTTTTATTTTTGTCTTTTTGTTTTCTTTATTCTTATTTTCTGTTTTGTAAATAGTTAGGCCTCAAACTTACTTTTGTAAAATATGGCACTTGTTCCATTAAACTCTAGGCATTGTCTACTACTGCTAAAATTTGGTTTGGAGACAAACGGAGTTCACACAAATTTTATAATAAATAAAATGTATTAAACCTTATTGTTTTGGTAATGTTAGAGCCACCTAATTAATTTATTAATTGTTGGTTAGAATTTTAGAATAGTCTCTGTAATATTTGTTATTTACTGAACATTTTAGTTTCTATGTTGAACAACTTTTATTTTCCACTTTCATTTAAATTTGAAGTTTGACTTAGGAGTTGAAATGCAATATGATGCTAATGATGATCATGCGTTGTTAATCATGCTAACATGTCATTATCAAAAGTGATTACTGTGGCTAATGACATGGGGTGTTACAATTCTCCTCATCTATCAAGAATTCTCGTCCCGAGAATTAAGAGGAAGACTGAAAGAAAGCGGGGTATTCTTCGCGAAGACGATCCTCGCGTTCCCAAGTGGCTTCATCTTCAGAATGATTGGACCACTGAACTTTGAGGAATTTGATTGACTTCTGATGAGTCCGACATTCATCTTGATCAAGAATACGGATGGGATGTTCTGGATAAGACAGATCTTCCCGTAATTGAAGCATTTCGTGATCCACAGCTCGAATAGGATCCTTGAAGCAGCGACGGAGTTGGGATACATGAAATACATCATGTACTTGTGAAAGATTTGGCGGCAATTGCAACTGATCTGCCACTTCTCCTCGACGGGCAAGAATACGGAACGGGCCAATGTAGCGTGGAGCTAACTTGCCTTTGATTCCGAACCGATGAGTGCCTTTCAACAGAGTGACACGGAGGTAAGCTTGCTCGCCAGGTTGATAGACTATTTCCTGGTGCTTTCGGTCATAGTTGCTCTTCTGACGAGACTGAGCAGTTTTCAGATGTTCACGGACAATGCGGACTTGTTCTTCTGCTTGCTGAACAATGTCCAGTCCGACGAGTGAGCGCTCCCCAGTTTCTGACCAATTCAGAGGGGTTCGGCACTTACGTCCGTAAAGAACTTCAAACGGTGCCATCTTCAAACTAGCTTGATAGCTATTGTTGTAAGAGAATTCGGCATACAGGAGAAATTCCTCCCATTTCTTACCGAAGGAGATGACGCAAGCTCGAAGCATATCTTCAAGCATTTGATTATTCGTTCGACTTGACCCTGTGACTGAGGGTGAAAAGCGGTGCTGAAAGACAGATGAGTTCCTATAGCTTCTTGGAAACCATTCCAGAATCTTGAGGTGAAGAGGCTGCCACGATCCGAACTGATCTCCAACGGGACACCGTGGAGTGACACAATTCGGGAAACATACAAGTCTGCTAACTGGCTAGCAGTGATTGTCTCCTTAACTGGCAGAAAGTGAGCAACCTTGGAGAATTGGTCAATGACGACAAAAATAGCATCATGACCCTTCTGGGATCTGGGAAAACCAGTAATGAAATCCATTTGGACTTTGTCCCATTTCCATTCAGGAATTTCAAGGGGTTACAGAGTTCCAGCAGGCCTTTGATGTTCTTCTTTAATGCGGCGGCAAACGTCACACTCAGAAACATAACGAGCAATGTCTCGCTTCATATTAGGCCACCAGTATCTCTGACAAATGTCACGGTACATCTTTGTGCTACCAGGATGAATTGAGAGAGGAGTGTCATGAGCTTCCTTCATAACGTGTTCTCTCTCATCCTTGAACTTGGGTACGAAGAGACGATGTTGGAAAAATAGGATCCCATCCTTATCAAGATGGAATTCCGACGGCTTTCCTTTCTCGAGGTACCGCTTAATCCTTTCAACTTCAGAGTCATACTTTTGTATAATCTTAATGCTGTGCTCTAAATCTGGTTCGACAACCAGGGTATTGAGATAACCCTGTGGAACAATATGGAGGTTCAACTTGCGAAGCTCTTCATAAATCATAGGTTGTGCTTCCTGAACCATAAGGTTGTTGCAATAAGCCTTACGACTCAAAGCATCGGCCATTACATTAGCCTTGCCAGGGGTGTATGAGATATTCATATCATAATCGGCAATTGTTTCGAGCCATCTTTGTTGACGAAGGTTCAGATCTGGTTGAGTATATAGGTACTTCAAACTTTGATGATCCGTGTATATCTCACAACGATTACCGAGAAGGTAATGTCGCCATAGCTTCAGGGCATAAATAACCGCAGAAAGTTCGAGATCGTGCACGGGATAATTTTCTTTGTGAGGACGTAATTGTCGAGAGGCATAAGCAATGACTTTACGCTCTTCCATTAGGACACAGCCTAATCCTTGACGAGATGCATCACAGTATATTACGAAATCCTTTTGGGAATCCGGGGGTGCTAGCACTGGGGCAGATGTTAACTTATCTTTCAGTGTCTGAAAGATTTCTTGACATTTTTCTGTCCACTCAAATTTAACACCTTTGTGAAGCAGATTCGTCAATGGTTTTGCAATCTTGGAAAAGTTCTCAACGAATCGACAGCAATAACTAGAAAGTCCGAGAAAACTTCTGACTTGCTTGACATTCTTCGGGGGAGTCCAGTCAAGAATAGCCTGAACTCGTTCGGGGTTAACAGCAATTCCATCCTTGGAAATCACATGACCAAGATAGGTCACTTCAGATAACCAGAATTCGCATTTGGAGTACTTGGCATACAACTTGTGTTCTCGAAGCCTCTCCAGAACAAGGCGAAGATGTTCGGCATGTTCTTCTTCATTCTTGGAATATATAAGGATATCATCCAAATAAACCACGACGAATTTGTCGAGGTAATCCATGAATATATAATTCATCACACGGGAGAATGTAGCTGGAGCATTCGTTAGGCCAAATGACATGACGGTGTATTCATAGGAGCCATAACGAGTGACGAAGGCAGTCTTGGGAATATCCTCTTCACGGACACAGATCTGGTGATAACCCAACCTCAAGTCGAGTTTAGAGAACACCGATGATCCAGCAAGTTGATCATATAAGTCATTGACCCGGGGAAGCGGATACTTATTCTGAATGGTTGCCTGGTTGATAGGACGGTAATCTTGAACCAACCTATTCGTACCATCTTTCTTCTTGACAAAGAGAGATGGTGCTACATGGTCAAAAAAAAAGAGAGACGGTGCTCCCCAAGCAGGGGAACTAGGGCAGATGAAACCATTCTTAAGTGACTTGTCGATTTCTTCCTTAAGCTCAAGAAGGTGGTGCGGGGGCATCTTATAAGGACGCTTCGCAATAGGGATAGTGCCAGGCTTCAAATCAATGACAAACTCGACAGCCCTAACTGGGGGTATTCCTGGGAGTTCTTCTGGGAAAACGTCCGGAAAATCTCGAACGACAGGAACGTTCTCGATTCCTTCCAGAGGTGAGGCGTTCAAAGCATTCGGAGCATATATCTGAGCTTCATCATCTCGAGTAATGCGGGCGGTATAATTCACTATCTAATCGGTGGGGTGAAGAAGTTGTACAACTTTTGTGGCACAATTGATCGAAGAAAAGTGAGCTTTCAACCAATCCATTCCGAGGATGAGGTCTATGGTAGAAGACTTCAGGATAATAGGTGAGGCCAGGAATTCAAATCCCTCGATTTCAACAGGGACATTGTGTGCCATCATAGTGATTTGACACTGGCCTCCAGGGGTGCGGACAACTACTGGCAGGTTCGTCTTTTCGAATGCAATGTCATGAGATAATGCAAATGCTTCAGACATGAATGAATGCGATGCTCCTGAATCAAATAATACAGAAGCGGGTACTGAGTTAACGAGAAGGGTAACCATCACAGTGGCAGGTTGATCCTGAACTTCCTCGATATCAATGTTGTAGGCGTGTCCACAACCATGTGCAGCAGACCCAATAATATAGTTGCGGGTCTGATTGTTTCCACGTCCATTGCCACGGCTAGTACGAGGAAAAGCTAACTGATTCTGAGTCTGGCGACAGTCTTTGGCCTGGTGATCTGGTTTGCGGCACTTGAAGCACAGACCATCTTTAGGACGAAGAGGAGCATTGTTTTGAATAGCTTGAGCTCTTGGCTGCCTCGGTGGAGGAGGAGGCAGACGTGGTGCAGCATAGTTGTTCTTTGGCGCAGAGGTATTTGGACGGAACACATTGTTGGGAATCCAGACTCTACGCTTCTGTGCTGAGCCCGAATTTGAGCCAGCATCACGATAGCGCTTTCTGCAAGTCCTTATGCTTCATCTGAGCGGTCTCAACCAGAATAGCCTTGTTCACAAGAGTTGAAAAATCATTGAAGTCTTGAGCAGCAAGTGCAAGCTCGAGGTCTGGGTGTAGTCCATTATGGAACTTCTCTTGTCTACGGGCATCTGTGGCGATGTCTTCTTCAGCATAGCGGGAGAGGTCAAGAAATTCCCGCTGATAAGCTTCGACAGTCTTGTTGCCCTGAGTGAGGTTGCGGAACTGGGTCTTCATCCGTTCCATAATTGCCTGAGGGATGTAACGTGCACGGAAAGCAGCCTGGAACTCATACCAGGTAACCACTGTTCCAGCAGGCAGTGAACGCCTGTGGGTGTCCCACCATTGAGCAGCGGGACCCTATAGGAAAAAGGCCGCGAAGGTGACGAAGTTGGCAGGGGCGACATTAGCAGACTCCATCTCGTGAGTGATGTCGCGGAGCCAGTCATCAGCATCCAGTGGCTTGTCAGAGTTGCGGAACTGAGTGGGGTTAAGCCGCATAAACTCCGGCAGTGTTATTGAAGGAGGGTTCTGGTTCTGGTTGTTCTGATGCGGAAACTGAGCCATAATCCCAGTCATGAACTGGCGGTTGAGCTCAAATTGTTGCATCATAGCTGCCATATAGTCTGGCGGTGGTGGACGTTCAGGGGCATGACCACGACCATCTGGTCTAACCATACTGCTAAGTATCAACAGGGGTAGTTTAGTAAAAGCAATTGCGAGTGTTTAGCGACAAGCATGATGTAACTCGACAACAATTAAGCAGTGTAACAGATACATAACAGTAATCAATTAAGACATACAGATCCATACACGGAGTCGGGTACATGCGGACAGCTTAACGGCGCAAATTAAAAGCTAGACATACTAGGCGGCGCGCAGGCACGCGGTAAGGAAGTACACAACGAGACATAGCAGAGGCTACATCAACGTCGGGGAAAACCACTGTAACTGGGTAACTGCGAGTGCGGACGATGAATGTTCGTCGCGGAAGGATCCTGCGCTCCATGTGCACTCTGATGCAGAACCCGGTCTCGAGCTGTAAGAAGAGGTCCACGTGTAGGTGTGTGACCTCCAACAGCAGGCCAATCAATACCAGCATACATCTGAGTCCTGCGCGGATAAAGGATGTGCTCCGGATGTATCCCTGCGCGAACAGCGGGTAGCAACTGCGTCATAGCATCGTAGAGACGTGCTCGAGTGGCAACCAACTCGACGGCAAGAGCCCGAACAGTGCGATCCAGAGCCTGAGTGCACTGAAACAGAACGCGCTGGTCGTAGCGACGAGGCTCGTACGGGGCACAGATAGCTGTGTAGTATCTAGTAGCATCTCCAGCAGGGGCATACGGAATGTATCGAAACTCAGAGTCATCCAAGATATCGCTGAACTCTCCTCGGAGACGTGCGACAGCAGAGTAGGCGTCATCATGGACTGCCATCTCAATCGTCACGCCGATACCGTGGAAAAGGTGCAGCTCGGTGTCTGAGTCATTTTGCTGATCATAGATACGAACATCAACATGTTACTGTTCTTGGTTGAACTCGCGGTAATCCTCGTAGACCATGTACTCAGAGTACCAGCGGTAGCCAAGTCTGGTCAGGAGGGCGATCAGAACAGCTGGAAACCCAGGGGCATCACAAGCCCAAGTGCGAAGCACAAGCTGTGTCGTAGGACGCGGTGGAAAGAAACGGTCCATCTGAAACAGAGGAAAATCCAGAATTGTCAAATGACAATGAGAAGTTTAACACAACTCAGAGAGAAAGGTTAAACAAAACAATGGAAAGGAGAATGATTATCAGACTAATCAGATCAATGACAGGGAAATCGCACAGATATCCAGCTCTCCGGGTAGAAGGAATTTACGAGATCCTAAGTGTCGGTGTTAGTAAAATTTATTTAACCCGAATAAAAGAGAGATCAGAGTCCTAGAGTATAGACGAGGAATAAAAGATCCTAATACCACCCAGTTGGCGACGTGGGCCCGTAAGCCACACAGCCAAGTTAGTAAATTAGTTTTTCGGTTTCTAGACTCAACTTCGGCCAAGGAATTGGAAGGGGGCTTACTATAGGCAGTCGGCTCTGATACCAACTTGTGACGCCCCTGACTCAATCGTGCACTAATCATACACGCAAACATGCATGATCAAGCACAGGGACTCACGGGAAGATATCACAACACAACTCTAACACAAATAAAACGGAGATCCACAATATTACAGACCAGGGATCACGAAGATCCGAATACATAAGTCAGTCATACAAATATTATCTGAGTACAGACATAGTTAGACAAGTTTTGCCTTAAGAAGGCTAGCACAAACAACTACTCTAGATCGAAAGGCGTTGGCCTCCTGCCTGGGAGCCTCCGATCCTACTCCTGGTTGGCTGGCTCAATCCAGTAGTACGTGCCCTCTGGACCCTCCTGGTAGTAAGCTCTTGATGTGGCATCTGGCTCCGGGACTCCATCGTCTGATGTATCATAAGTAGGAGAATATGGGAAAAGAAGTAACAAAGCAACTATGAGTACTCATCCGAAGTACTCAGCAAGTTAGGATCTATACTACATATGCAACATTATCAATGGAGAAAGGCTGTATATGTGGACTGGGCTGCAGAAATGCCAGAATAGAGAGAAAGCCTAGTCCTATCGAAGACTAGCATCTTCACGAAGCCATCATCTTGCAGTAGTAAAAGAGAGTAGAATAGCATTTTATTTAGCAAACATGTTGAAACAAGCCTAGAGATCCTTCCTCGACTCCCAAGCGAGAAAGGGATCCCGAAGCTTCAATTAAGTAAGAAGTATCCAGTTCAAGTAGTAGATCGGGATACACAAACTGAGCGTCCTTTACCGTAGGACCAGCTATCGATAGATTATTCATCCCTGCAGGGGTGCACTACTGTTACCCAACACGCTCGATCAACTATGGCCGGACACACTTGCTGGGTAATGCCCGGCCTCGGTAGATCAACACGAAGCAACGCCCTACCTAGGCTCAGCAGAGAGGTCAGCACGCCGGACTAACCTATGCACCGAGAGGTCTTGGGCCATCGCCCTGGGCACCCTGCATGTTGCGTGGCTGGCCGGGGTGCAGGCGCAACACTGAACTCGTCAGTGAAGTATCCAGCCCATTCCCGGCGATCAGCCCGCACGGTGAACCGTGACGTCTGAAGAGCTTTTGGGAGGAACGTACGACGTAGAGGGCCCCATAACCATAATCCCGCGTGGTGGTACTGCGTATAGGGCACGTCGACCCACTCAGATCACACACCCAAATCCAATAGGCTCATTTAGTATCACGCGAAGACAATCAGAGTCTCTGAAGCTCCGCCACAATATCACACTCGAGTGCCCTTCCGGCACACTCGACATCACAGATCCCCTGCGGGTACCCATCAGGGTCGACCCGCCTGTAACAAAGGTCAAAGTAACCGTGTGGTCATAGCATCAAGGGGGAAACCCCGAGGAATCACCCTCGGTGGATTCCACTCGATGAAATCCTCAGGGTGAACGTATGAGGCATCTCCCTCGAGGTTCACACTGAGGGGTTGCACGACAGAGTCGTATCGGAAGTGGTGAAGGAGGAATCACCATCGATGACCACGACCGAACAGCTACACTGTAGAGTATTCATCAGAAGTGCGTTACGAGGTATCACCCTCGGCACGCGATAGTAACTAAGCAGAGTTGTACAACTAAGGGGGGGGGGTGAGGTGATGTGTCGGTCTCTGGTCGATGATCACATTGATCGAGTCGTCGATGATCAAGTAGGGGCAACAAGGGTAAGGTGGTGGGGGTCACTGATGGTCCACTACCAACCTATACTAAGCAGTTTATCATAGGCATGTAAGGTAATAATGAACAGGTTACAAAAGCAGGCTATGCATCAGAATAGGAGCATACATTAACAGTAGCAAAATCTAATGCAAGCAGGAGAATTGGAATGGGCGATATCTGGATGCTCAAGGGGGGGGGGGCTTGCCTGGTTGCTCTGGCAACAGAGAGGGGTCGTCAACGGGCTGCTCGTCTGTAGTGTAGTCGTACCCAGCGGCAGCGTCGTCGGTGTCGGCGTCTATCGAGAGAGAAGGAGGGGGAGAGAAACAATAAATTCACGGCAATAATGCAAACAATATGTATGACGTGCCTAAATGATATGCCGGGGTGTTCTACTGCCTAACTAAATGATTTAGTTAATTTAGGAATTTAACCGGATTTATTTAATCAACGTTGGGCACTATTCATTTATCGAAATCGGTCTAAAAGTTCAACGTTCATATAGCTAGGGGCATCTGACAGGAATACGGAGGACGTATTCGGGTTCGTTTCCAAATTCTGAGCAAGTTTCATACATAAATAATTTTCATCGGAGTTATGGTTTATTTAATATGATTTTCTAAAGTTTTTATTAATTTCTGGAATTTAATTATTTATTTAAATTCAACATTATCCGAAACAGTAATTGATGACGTCAGCATGACATCATGCTGATGTCAGCAGTCAACAGTGCAGTTGACTGGGTCAACCTGACACGTGGGTCCCACCTGTCATTCACTGTTTAGTTAATTAGGGTTTAGCTAATCTAACTACAGATTAATTAGACTAACTAATTAATTAGTTTAACCTAATCAGGATTAATTAAATTAATTAATTCACTATTAACTTTATTAATTTCATTATTATTATTTTTTATTAAACGTTCTGGGGGCTAGGGCCCCTGTGTCATAGACACATGGGGGTGGGGCCCAGCCGTCATTGGCCCTTACGGCCACAGTGGGCGCGGGCGAAAGGGCGCGGGCGCGGACACTGGCGCACGGCCGGCAGGGGTGTGGAACGCGTGCGCGAGGCGGGCGGGGCGCGCGAGCTGCGGCGACGGCCCGCCGGGGCGAACGAAGGTGGCCGCGAGGCAGTGGCCCGCAGCGAGGCGTGGGCGCTGGGCGGCGCACCGGGAGCCGCAGAGGCGAGGCCGACGGCGGCGCGCAGGGTGGCGCGACGGCGTGGTCCTGGGGCGGGCGTGGCAGCTGCAGTGCACAGCGGAGCGGTTTGGCGCGGGGACGGCTGGTGCAGTACGCACGCGCTGGAGCCAAGAGGGCGGTGACCGCGGCGGGGACAGCGCGGGCGCGTGGCGTGCGTGGTGCGTGCGAAGTGCACGACGAGGTGGGCGCGAGCGGGCGGCGGTGACCGCGGCAAGATGGAGAGAGGTGGAGGGCGTGGCCCTCACCGGCGTTGCAGGGGCACAGGGGCGGCGAGGCTTGAGGGAGCGGCTCGGGGTGGAGGTCAGAGAGGCGATCCGGCGAGCGACGGCGGGGACGAGGCGGCGTTGATGGGGACAGGGAGGCGGTCCGGCGAGGCGGCGTGGTCCTGGCGACGGCGGGCGGCGGGGTCGAGCGGGAAAGGGGGAGCGAGGGGGGGGGGAGTTGGCGAGGGCTAAGGGGGTTTGCGGGTCCCTGGTGTCCCTATAGACCAGGGGGGAGTGGGGTGGGCCAGCCTGCTGGGCTATGGCCCAGTTTGGGCCAAGGGGGTTTTCTTTTTATTTTTTGTTTTTTGTTTTCTTTTTGTCTTTTTCTTTTATTTATTCTTATTTTCGGTTTTGTAAATAGTTAGGCCTTAAACTTACTTTCGTAAAATATGGCACTTGTTCCATTAAACGCTAGGCATTATCTACTACTGCCAAAAATTGGTTTGGAGACAAACGGAGTTCACACAAATTTTATAATAAATAAAATGTATTAAACGTTGCTGTTTTGGTAATGTTAGAGCCACCTAATTAATTTATTAATTGTTGGTTACAATTTTAGAATAGTCTTTGTAATATTTGTTATTTATTGAACATTTTAGTTTCTATGTTGAACAACTTTTATTTTCCACTTTCATTTAAATTTGAAGTTTGACTTAGGAGTTGAAATGCAATATGATGCTAATGATGATCAAGCACTGTTAATCATGCTAACATGTCATTATCAAAAGTGATTACTGTGGCTAATGACATGGGGTGTTACAATTCTCCTCATCTATCAAGAATTCTCGTCCCGAGAATTAAGAGGAAGACTGAAAGAAAGCGGGGTATTCTTCGCGAAGACGATCCTCGCGTTCCCAAGTGGCTTCATCTTCAGAATGATTGGACCACTAAACTTTGAGGAATTTGATTGATTTCTGACGAGTTCGACGTTCAGCTTGATCAAGAATACGGATGGAACATCAGGCTTGATCGTACATTGATTTCTCTTGGATTCGAGAAAGCCCCACTAGAGCATGCAATGTATAAGCGAGGTAAAGGTAAGGATCGTCTATTAGTGGGCATCTATGTGGATGATCTGTTGATAACTGGAGCAGACGAAGAGGTGATTGCAAACTTCAAGCTAGAAATGAAGGAGCTATTCAAGATGACTGATCTTGGGCTCTTGAGTTACTACCTTGGGATCGAGGTACAGCAAAAACTGGAGAGGATCACACTATGCCAGGAGGCATATGCAAAGAAGATAGTTGAAAGTTGTAGAATGGAAGATTGTGTAGGAGATATGCCCTAGAGGCAGTAATATCAGTTATTTTGTATCTCCTGGTTTGCAATGAAAGTTTATGTTCCATGCTATAACTGCAATGATTCTCGAGTCTACAATAAAACGAGGCTTGGAGGGAAACTCATGTGCACGTGTGGGATAATAAATGGAAAAAAGTATTCCTGGTCAAGCCTCTATGACTGGCTCGAGTATTGCATGATGATCCTGTTTTCCTGATCATGGGCATGTCTATGCCGGCAATTTTGAGGGCACAAATTGTTGGTAGAACACTTGTGTTGAATCGACCCAAATTGATGTTATGCTATGAGATGCATTCGTAACAAGTTAATGGTTTATAACATAGAGAAGTTAATGTTTGCATAATTCCTTAGACCATGAGAGTATCGAGTTCCTTCATACTTGCTTCGTGAACTTTGGGGTTTGTTAAACGTCATCCGTAACTGGGTGGCTATTACGGCGGCTTACGGGTTCACGGAAAAGTATGGCAAGTAACGAGATAGCTCAAGATTGGGATTTGCTCCTCCGACTATGGAGAGATATACTCGGGCCCTCTCGGTGAAACGGTATCCATCATCGTCTGGCCAGACAACTTGTGATTTGATCACTGGGATACCGAAACACGGAAACGAGAAAAGAGAACAAAACCGGTAACGAGGTAACTTGCATAGTGGACAAATTGTTGATCCACGGGGGTGCAATAAATCTCACCTCGGGTGTTTTGTGACATATCGCGAAGCAACAAGAATAGCTCACGGCAACTGGAGGTTCACTCGAATATTCATTCGTGTGGGTATAGGGGTCAATATGGGTGTCCACGGCTCTGATGTTGATCATTGATCGGAAGGGGTTCCAGGTCATGTATATGCTTCACCGAACCTATAGGGTCACACGCTTAAGGGTCATCTATCTGCTGAATACTAGACAGGGAGTCTGAGAGAAAATCACCGAAAAAGTTTTGGACACCGAAAAAGTTTCGGACAGCGGAAAAGTTCCGCAGAGAGAACACCGGATGAGTTTCGGTGAAACTGAAAAGTTGTTTCAGGGAATACCATTAAGTCAAAATGGTTTCGGAACATGCCTGATAATTCTTGGGGGTGCCAGAATCATTCTGGAAACTTCTGGGAATTTTCTGGAAGAAAAACCGGAAATGTTCCGGAGCTGCCGGAACCACTTCAGATGCTTTTCGCAGATGAAAATCACTAAACCGGAAATGTTCCAGAACGCATTGAAAATAATTTTAGTGGGTACTGGAAATGTTCTAAGCCCACATAAATATTTTCAGTTCGAACGGACGCTGAAAAATGTCGTTGTGAATAGTGAAAATCAGCTTTATGGTTTTTTTTTGGAAAGCCATTATTTTTGGGATTTGTCCCAAGATATTTTTGGGGGTGACATGGATGGATGAGGCCCCCTTGGGGGGCCCCTACAAGGAGATGGCCGGCCACATGGGGGCTCCTCCTTGGAGCCCACTTGTCCCTTGATTTCTCACTTGGGTCCTTGTGGAAGGACTTCATCCATGTGCATTTTGGGTTTTCTTGTAAAACCACCCTACCCCTTGGGTTTCCTATAAATAGAGGAGATGGGGGCTGCCATCTCTTCATCCCTTGCTCTCATACACATGCCATGCATTATCTGGCTTCTTCTCTCCCTCACACGAAAAGAGTTTCGTAGAGCCGAAAGGCTGTCTGGGTTCCGGCAGGAACTAGTTCTGGACGGCGAAGCCCTGCCAGATAGCTGACACCGTATGTGTGCAACCCCGTAGAGAGGTCATAGTTTCGGTCTTTTGCCCGAGGGGCTGTTCGAGTGTCCTCCCGAAGGGCTGTCCGAGTCTCCGTTCGAGTTTCGAGGGTCCTCCTGAAGGGCTGTCCGCGACATCGTCCGGGGGACTGCCGACCGCCTCCCGAAGGGCTGTCCGACGAGGGAGTACATCCTCGCGGTTGGGAGGTTGTAAATCCTAGCTGCGGGGATCTGCACCAACGATTTCCACCGAATCTTCTTCCGCTGCGCTTCGAGTCGGTACGAATCAGATCAAACCTTGTATGCAGTCTCCATAGTGGTCCTGGGCGTGCTCGCTATACCGAAAATTTTCGTTTTCTGTCGCGTTCCCCTACAGTGGCATCAAGAGCCGTGCTATGCGTAGATGCAGGTTTCGATCTAGAATACATGGAGATGTATGGGTATTGCATAATATAATTAGGTAGTAGATGAGATCTATTGCTGAAAATTATTTATGTGGGTGACAGATGAAATCTGTTACCCGACGTTCTTGTTGCTTCCCTAGAATTTGCGTTTGCTCAATCTGAAGACAGCATGGTGGAATTTGACAAAGTTCTGGCAATCCGTGATCCTGATTGATCATGGAAGTGCTATCAGTTCTTTGGGTTCTGCCATAGTCAAAAGAAAGATGAAATTCGCAGATGAAAGGGCATTGCAGATATGATCTGCACGGGGGTCATGCGTATGACGAAGTTTAGTATGGGGCTCGAGATTTAATTATCTCGTGTTTCATATACCCCGAGATGTTAATCTAGCAACTTGAATAATCATAATTGATGATAAAACGTTGGTAGCTGCGGTTTGAGTAAAAACCTTAGAAGGCACGTAAAATAAAATTTTGCATAAACCGATTAGAGGCGTCTAACTTGGTTTTGCAGGATGGTTTGCATGTGATGTGGTATAGCAAGTCTCATATTCAATTTGATTATGTATGAGATGACTATATGATGTAATTAACATGACCTGCGTGTCATGATTCGGCATGATGGCTGGAGCCATATGATTGCACTTTAATGACCTGCGTGTCAACCTTAAGTAATGCATTTATTTTATCTGCTATGGAGATAGCAATATTATCTAGTGCATCGACAAGGTGGTGGCAATCTTCGTGAAGGTGAACACCGACGCGAATGCCGAAGACGAAGAAATACTTGACTTCTCCGTCAGAAGAGGCTATACCATATCATGCTATTATGAATTGCCTGAGATGTTTATCCCTCTTGATGCACCCTTCTTGATTGCGCGGTAGTCGCTTTTATTAGGGTGATCTCTCACAAAAATATCAGGTAGTTAGTGTTCTCCCAAGTGTAGCACCGTCACGGCACCTAACTTTTCGGGGTACGCCATGGATGCATGGCTACGAACGATTAGGGATGTGTGAGGCGGGTGAGTTGAGACCTCGCAGCAAGATCACTTGGTTGCCTTGACGTTCAGGCATGAAAGTCATGAGCTCGGAACACACGCATCCAAAGATGAACAAGAGTCACATGGAGATGTGATCGGCAAGTTGGCCTACCGATTAAAATTCCCGTCATGAGATGATGATTCTATGGCGATGAATTGAAGTCTGGATCTTGAATCACTCACAATCAATTATGAGAGATATTGATTTGAGTGGGAGCACACTTTAGAATAAAATTGTTTATTCACTAGTGCAAAGTTCATTATAAACAAAGTCTTAATGAAACTTGTGTTTCCCATTGTAGATCAAATGGCTCGCAACACAACGTTCAACATAGGCCCGTTGTTAGAGAAAGAGAAGTTAACTGTGACTGGAAACAACTATGCGGACTGGGTCCGTAACCTGAGGATTGTACTCAGGGAAGCTAAGAAAGACTATGTGCTTGATCAACCTCTAGGTGATTCCCCTATGCCAGAAATGGCTCAGGATATCATCCACGTGTTTGACTCACGAAAGGATGATTTCAGTGTTGTTAAAGAACTTATGTTATCTTGCATGGATCCTGTGCTACAGAAACGTTATGAACGACTTAGTGCCTTCAAGATGATCGAGGCACTAAATGTTCTGTATCACAGACAGGATTTAGCTGAAGTTCATGAGATGACTGAAGCCATGGAAGAGTGCAATATACATAAAGAATACCTAGTAAATGAACAAGGTGTCAAACTAGCAAACTATTATGATAGTATGGCTGAACAGGGAGTTAATTTTCCAAAGACACCTGGTAATGATTTGATCCTTACCTCGCTTTATGAAGCGATGCTCAAAACACATGAGATAGGACTGCAGAATCAGCAAAAGTTGCTGGTGAACAAAACTGCCAGTTTCAAAAGGAAAGGCAAGCCTAAGGGCGGAGCCAAGGCTGAAGCTGTGTGTTTTCACTGCAAAGGCACTGGACACTGGAAGAGGAACTGCAAGATATACATGGCAGATAAGAAGAAAGGTATAACTGTTATACGGGTTAATGTCATTGACGTTTTGCTTGCTAGCGAAAATTCTAAGTCTTGGGTATTTGATACCGGATCGGTTGCTCACATTTGCAACTCGATACAGGGGCTTCAGAAGGTGCGCAAGCTGGCAAAGAATGAAGTCGTGATGCGCGTCGGGAACGGCGCTGGGACCGCCGCTCAAGCCGTCGGCATTATGCCTCTACGTCTCCCTTCAGGATTTATCTTAGAACTAAGTAACTGTTATTTTGTTCCACTGTTGTGTAGAAACATTATCTCCGGATCATGTTTAGTACACGATGGGTATTTGTACAAGTCTGAGAACAATGGTTGTTCACTTTATTGTAAGGATATGTTTTATGGATTTGCACCCGTTGTTGGGGGCCTTTTCATACTAAATCTTGAATGTGGAAATGATGTCTTTCACGTGAATGCTAAACGCCTTAAGAAGGCTGATACCACCACCACTTTCTTGTGGCACTGTCGACTTGGCCACATCGGAAAGAACCGCATGCAAAGACTCCATAAAGATGGAGTTTTACCGTCCCTTGATTTTGAATCATTTGACACATGTGAAGCTTGCTTGATGGGGAAAATGACCAAGACGCCGTTCACGGGTCATCCTGAACGGGCGGGTGAATTGTTGGAAATAATACATAGTGATGTATGTGGTCCAATGAACATGGCCGCACGGGGTGGGTATTTTTACTTCGTGACTTTTACTGATGATTTAAGTCGGTATGGCTATATCTACTTGATGAATCATAAGTCGGAAACCTTTGAAAAGTTCAAAGAATTTCAGAATGAGGTAGAAAATCATCGTGACAAAAAGATTAAGTTTCTGCGGTCTGATCGCGGAGGCGAGTATCTTAGTCATGAGTTTGGCCAACATCTGAGTGACCATGGAATCGTTTCACAGCTTACGCCTCCAGGAACTCCACAGAGAAACGGAGTATCGGAACGACGTAACCGAACCTTGTTGGACATGGTAAGGTCGATGATGTCTCTTACAGATCTACCGATATCTTTTTGGGGTCACGCACTACTTACTGCCGCTCACACACTAAACAAAGCACCGTCTAAGTCTATTAAGACGACACCACATGAGATGTGGTATGGGAAGAAACCTTGTGTGTCGCATCTTAAAATTTGGGGTTGTGAGGCATATGTAAAGCGTTTACAGCCTAGCAAACTTGATCCCAGATCAGACAAATGTTACTTTGTAGGATATCCAACAAGCACCGTTGGGTATTCCTTCTACCTACCCTCCGAGCACAAAGTGTTTCTTGCTAAAGGAGGAGTCTTTCTTGAGAAAGAGTTTCTCGCTAAAGAAACAAGTGGGAGGACAGTACAACTCAATGAGATTAGTGAATCTTTGGCAACCGTTGATATGGCTAAGGAACCGGAAGAAACTCCGCTAATTATCCCTACAACTGAGCCGGAAGTTGTCGCATATGATGCGGAGACTTCAGACAATGTTGAAACTGAACCGCGCAGATCAGGTAGGGCTATCCAGCCACCTGAATGGTTTCATAACGAAATCTTCATTCTTGAAGACGATGAACCTGCGCACTACAAGGAAGTGATGGCGGGGCCCAGCTCAAAAGAATGGTTCAAGGCCATGAGATCCGAAATGGAATCCATGTACGAAAACCAAGTTTGGAACTTGGAAGAACTTCCAGAAGGCGTAAAGCCGATTGGTTGTAAATGGATTTTCAAAAGGAAGACGGACGCGGATTGTAACATTACTATCCACGAAGCTAGACTTCTCGCGAAAGGGTTCACGCAAGTTCCAGGAGTGGACTACGACGAGACTTTCTCGCCCGTAGCTATGCTTAGGTCTGTTCGGATATTACTAGCAATTGCTGCTTATTTCGATTATGAAATATGGCAGATGGATGTCAAAACGGCTTTCCTAAATGGAAACCTCAAAGAGGATGTATACATGATACAGCCAGAAGGTTTTTTCATTCATGAGGATGCTGGAAAGGTATGCAAACATCATAAAGCCATTTATGGTCTGAAGCAAGCGTCAAGGAGCTGGAACATTCGTTTTGATGAAGTGGTCAAAGAGTTTGGCTTCATCAGAAATGACGAAGAATCTTGTGTTTACAAGAAGTTTAGTGGGAGCGCAAAAGAATTTCTAATCTTGTATGTGGATGACATATTGTTGATTGGAAATGACGTGAATTTTCTTAGTGAAAAAAAAGACTCATTGAAGAAAAGGTTTTCAATGAAAGACTTAGGCGAAGCGGCATATGTATTGGGCATCAGAATCTATAGAGATAGATCAAAACGCCTGATAGCGCTTAGCCAAAGCATGTACATGTAGGGTAACGCAGCAGAAAACAAAAAATTTCCGACCTACGCACCAGCCCAGGACCACTAAGGAGACTGCATACAAGGTTTGATCATTTTCGTTAGCGACTCGTAGCGCAGCGAAAGTAGAGTCGATGACGATCGGCGGTGCAGATCCCCGCAGCTAGGATTTACAACCTCCCAACCGCGAGGATGTATACCCTCGTCTTCCCTTCGGACAGCCCTCCGGGAGGCGGTCGAACAGTCCCCCGGACGATGTCGCGGACAGCCCTTCGGGAGGACCTTCGAAACTCGAATGGTCACTCGGACAGCCCTTCGGGAGGACTCACAGAACTCGGACCGTCACTTGGACAGCCCTTTGGGAGGCACTCTCGAACAGCCCCTCGGGCACTAAGATCGAAACTACGACCTCTCTACAGAGTTGCACACATACGGTGTCACCTATCCGGCAGGGCTTTGCCGTCCAGAACTAGTTCCTGCCGGAACCCAGACAGCCTTTCGGCTCTACGAAACTCTTTTCGTGGGAGGGAGAGAGAAGCCAGATAACATCTTGGCATGTGTATGAGAGCAAGGGATGAGTGTGGAGGGCTGCTCCTCCACCTCTATTTATAGGAAAGCCAAGGGGTAGGGTAGTTATCCAATAAAACCCAAAGGCATATGAGGGAAGTCCTTCCACAAGGACCTAAAGGAGAAACCAAGGAACAAGAGGGGCTCCAAGGTGGAGCCCCTAGTGTGGCCGGCCACTCCCCCATGAGGGCCCCCCCAAAGGGGGTTCTCATCCATCCACATCACCTTCTAGAAGCCTTTAGCAAAAGCCCTAAAAGGTGGCTTCCAAAAATTATCCAAAAAGCACTTTCACTATTCACGACGACATTTTTCAGCGTCCGTTCGAACTGAAAATATTTATGTGGGCTTAGAACAATTCCAGTACCTACTAAAATAATTTTCAACGCGTTCTGGAACAATTCCAGATTAGTGATTTTCATCTGCGAAAAGCATCTGAAGCGGTTCCGGCAGCTCCGAAACATTTCCGGTTTTTCTTCCAGAAAATTCCCAGAAGTTTCCAGAATGATTCTGGCACCCTCCAAGAATTATCAGGCATGTGCCGAAACCAATTTGACTTAATGGTATCCTCTGAAACAACTTTTCAGTTTCACCGGAACTCATCCGGTGACCTCTCTCTGCGGAACTTTTCCGCTGTCCGAAACTTTTTCGTTGTCCGAAACTTTTTCGGTGATTTTCTCTCAGACTCCCTGTCTAGTATTCAGCAGATAGATGACCCTTAAGCGTGTGACCCTATAGGTTCGGTGAAGTATAGACATGACACGGAACCCCTTCCGATCAATGATCAACATCGGAGCCGTGGACACCCATATTGACCCCTATACCCACACGAATGAATATTCGAGTGAACCTCCAGTTGCCGTGTGCTATTCCTGTTGCTTCGCGATATGTTACAAATACCCGAGGTGAGACATGTTGGCATTCCCGTGGATCAACAACTTGTCCACTAAGCCAGTTACCTCGTTACCAGTATTGTTCTCTTTTCTCGTTACGTGTTCCGGCATCCCCGTGATCAAATCACACAGTGTCTGGCCAGACGATGATGGACACCGTAACACCGAGAGGGCCCAGAGATATCTCTCCATCGTCGGAGGAGCAAATCCCAATCTCGAGCTATCTAGTTACTTGACATACTTTCCCATGAACCCGTAAGCCGCCGTAATAGCCATCCATTTACGGATGACGTTTAACAAACCCCAAAGTTCATGAATCAAGCATGAAGAAACTCGATACTCTCATGGTCTAAGGAATCATGCAAACGTTAACCATCTCTGTGTTATTAACCATTAACTCATGACGAATGTATCTCATAGCATAACATTAATTCGGGTCGATTCAACACAAGTGTTCTCCTAACATTGTGCCCTCAAAAGTTGTTGGCATAGACATGCCCATGATCAGGAAAACAGAACCATCATGCAACACTTGAGCTAGTCTTAGTGGTCAGACTAGGAATACATTTTACCGTTTATTATTCCACACGTGCATATGAGTCTTCCTCCAAGCCTCGTTTTATTTGTAGACTCGAGAACCATAGCAGTTATAGCATAGAACATAAACCTAATTATGAACAGGGAGATATATAATAGTATTTATTATTGCCTCTAGGGCATATCTCCTACAGTACATTGACAAGGTGTTGAAAAGGTTCAACATGGAGAACTCCAAGAAAGGCCTACTCCCCATGTCACCTGGCACAGTGCTTTGCAAGAATCAGAGTCCTCGAACTCTCGATGAGCGAGTACAAATGAATGATGTTCCATATGCCTCGGCAGTTGGTTCTATTATGTATGCCATGCTATGTACAAGACCGGATGTTTCCTATGCGCTAAGTGTTAGCAGCTGGTACCAAAGTGATCCAGGATTGGAACACTGGGCCGCAGTCAAGGGTATTCTTAAGTACCTCAGAAGGACCAAGGATTTACTCCTTGTGTACGGAGGTGATGAAGAGCTCATTGTAAGTGGTTACACTGATGCAGGCTTCATGACTGACCCAGATGACTTCAAATCTCAATCAGGCTATGTTTTCATGTTGAACGGTGGCGCAGTTGATTGGAAAAGTTCCAAACAAAAGACTGTGGCGGATTCTACGACGGAGGCCGAGTATGTTGCAACTTCAGAAGCCTCCAAGGAGGCGGTATGGATCAAGAAATTTCTTGAAGACCTTGGTGTGGTTATAAGTGCTCTGGACCCGGTGGAGATCTATTGTGATAATAGTGGCGCCGTGGCTCAGGCAAGGGAGCCAAGTTCGCACCATAAGACAAGACATATTCAATGCAAATATAAACTCATTCGACATCATGTCGAAGAGGGTTTAGTGAAAGTACGCAAAGTTCACACGGATCTGAATGTGTCAGACCCGATGACAAAGCCTCTACCACGAGCAAAGCATGAGCAACACCGGATAGCCATTGGTGTTAGGGAAGCCATGTAACTGGATTATTACTCTAGTGCAAGTGGGAGTCTGTAGGAGATATGCCCTAGAGGCAGTAATATCAGTTATTTTGTATCTCCTGGTTTGTAATGAAAGTTTATGTTCCATGCTATAACTGCAATGATTCTCGAGTCTACAATAAAACGAGGCTTGGAGGGAAACTCATGTGCACGTGTGGGATAATAAACGGAAAAATGTATTCCTGGTCAAGCCTCTATGACTGGCTCGAGTATTGCATGATGATCCTGTTTTCCTGATCATGGGCATGTCTATGCCGGCAATTTTGAGGGCACAAATTGTTGGTAGAACACTTGTGTTGAATCGACCCAAATTGATGTTATGCTATGAGATGCATTCGTCACAAGTTAATGTTTTATAACACAGAGAAGTTAATGTTTGCATAATTCCTTAGACAATGAGAGTATCGAGTTCCTTCATACTTGCTTCGTGAACTTTGGGGTTTGTTAAACGTCATCCGTAACTGGGTGGCTATTACGGCGGCTTACGGGTTCACGGAAAAGTATGGCAAGTAACGAGATAGCTCAAGATTGGGATTTGCTCCTCCGACGATGGAGAGATATACTCGGGCCCTCTCGGTGAAACGGTATCCATCATCGTCTGGCCAGACAACTTGTGATTTGATCACTGGGATACCGAAACACGGAAACGAGAAAAGAGAACAAAACCAGTAACGAGGTAACTTGCACAGTGGACAAATTGTTGATCCACGGGGGTGCAATAAATCTCACCTCGGGTGTTTTGTGACATATCGCGAAGCAACAGGAATAGCTCACGGCAACTGGAGGTTCACTCGAATATTCATTCGTGTGGGTATAGGGGTCAATATGGGTGTCCACGGCTCTGATGTTGATCATTGATCGGAAGGGGTTCCAGGTCATGTCTATGCTTCACCGAACATATAGGGTCACACGCTTAGGGGTCATCTATCTGCTGAATACTAGACAGGGAGTCTGAGAGAAAATCACCGAAAAAGTTTCGGACACCGAAAAAGTTTCGGACAGCGGAAAAGTTCCGCAGAGAGAACACCGGATGAGTTTCGGTGAAATTGAAAAGTTGTTTCAGGGAATACCATTAAGTCAAAATGGTTTCGGAACATGCCTGATAATTCTTGGGGGTGCCAGAATCATTCTGGAAACTTCTGGGAATTTTCTGGAAGAAAAACCGGAAATGTTCCGGAGCTGCCGGAACCACTTCAGATGCTTTTCGCAGATGAAAATCGCTAAACTGGAATTGTTCCAGAACGCATTGAAAATTATTTTAGTGGGTACTAGAAATGTTCTAAGGCCACATAATTATTTTCAGTTCGAACGGACGCTGAAAAATGTCGTTGTGAATAGTGAAAATCAGCTTTATGGTTATTTTTTGGAAAGCCATTATTTTTGGGATTTGTCCCAAGATATTTTTGGGGGTGACATGGATGGATGAGGCCCCCTTGGGGGGCCCCTACAAGGAGATGGCCGGCCACATGGGGGCTCCTCCTTGGAGCCCCCACTTGTCCCTTGATTTCTCACTTGGGTCCTTGTGGAAGGACTTCATCCATGTGCATTTTGGGTTTTCTTGTAAAACCACCCTACCCCTTGGGTTTCCTATAAATAGAGGAGATGGGGGCTGCCATCTCTTCATCCCTTGCTCTCATACACATGCCATGCATTATCTGGCTTCTTCTCTCCCTCCCACGAAAAGAGTTTCGTAGAGCCGAAAGGCTGTCTGGGTTCCGGCAGGAACTAGTTCTGGACGGCGAAGCCCTGCCAGATAGCTGACACCGTATGTGTGCAACCCCGTAGAGAGGTCATAGTTTCGGTCTTTTGCCCGAGGGGCTGTTCGAGTGTCCTCCCGAAAGGCTGTCCGAGTCTCCGTTCGAGTTTCTAGGGTCCTCCTGAAGGGCTGTCCGCGACATCGTCCGGGGGACTGTCCGACCGCCTCCCGAAGGGCTGTCCGACGAGGGAGTACATCCTCGCGGTTAGGAGGTTGTAAATCCTAGCTGCGGGGATCTGCACCAATGATCTCCACCGACTCTTCTTCTGCTGCGCTTCGAGTCGGTACGAATCAGATCAAACCTTGTATGCAGTCTCCATAGTGGTCCTGGGCGTGCTCGCTATACCGAAAATTTTCGTTTTCTGTCGCGTTCCCCTACAGTGGCATCAAGAGCCGTGCTATGCATAGATGCAGGTTTCGATCTAGAATACATGGAGATGTATGGGTATTGCATAATATAATTAGGTAGTAGATGAGATCTATTGCTGAAAATTCTTTATGTGGGTGACAGATGAAATCTGTTACCCGACGTTCTTGTTGCTTCCCTAGAATTTGCGTTTGCTCAATCTGAAGACAGCATGGTGGAATTTGACAAAGTTCTAGCAATCCGTGATCCTGATTGATCATGGAAGTGCTATCAGTTCTTTGGGTTCTGCCATAGTCAAAAGAAAGATGAAATTCGCAGATGAAAGGGCATTGCAGATATGATCTGCACGGGGGTCATGCGTATGACGAAGTTTAGTATGGGGCTCGAGATTTAATTATCTCGTGTTTCATATACCCCGAGATGTTAATCTAGCAACTTGAATAATCATAATTGATGATAAAACGTTGGTAGCTGCGGTTTGAGTAAAAACCTTAGAAGGCACGTAAAATAAAATTTTGCATAAACCGATTAGAGGCGTCTAACTTGGTTTTGCAGGATGGTTTGCATGTGATGTGGTATAGCAAGTCTCATATTCAATTTGATTATGTATGAGATGACTATATGATGTAATTAACATGACCTGCGTGTCGTGATTCGGCATGATGGCCGGAGCCATATGATTGCACTTTAATGACCTGCGTGTCAACCTTAAGTAATGCATTTATTTTATCTGCTATGGAGATAGCAATATTATCTAGTGCATCGACAAGGTGGTGGCAATCTTCGTGAAGGTGAACACCGACGCGAATGCCGAAGACGAAGAAATACTTGACTTCTCCGTCAGAAGAGGCTATACCATATCATGCTATTATGAATTGCCTGAGATGTTTATCCATCTTGATGCACCCTTCTTGATTGCGCTGTAGTCGCTTTTATTAGGGTGATCTCTCACAAAAATATCAGGTAGTTAGTGTTCTCCCAAGTGTAGCACCGTCACGGCACCTAGCTTTTCGGGGTACGCCATGGATGCATGGGTACGAACGATTAGGGATGTGTGAGGCGGGTGAGTTGAGACCTCGCAGCAAGATCACTTGGTTGCCTTGACGTTCAGGCATGAAAGTCATGAGCTCGGAACACACGCATCCAAAGATGAACAAGAGTCACATGGAGATGTGATCGGCAAGTTGGCCTACCGATTAAAATTCCCGTCATGAGATGATGATTCTATGGCGATGAATTGAAGTCTGGATCTTGAATCACTCACAATCAATTATGAGAGATATTGATTTGAGTGGGAGCACACTTTAGAATAAAATTGTTTATTCACTAGTGCAAACTTCATTATAAACAAAGTCTTAATGAAACTTGTGTTTCCCGTTGTATATCAAATGGCTCGCAACACCACGTTCAACTTAGGCCCGTTGTTAGAGAAAGAGAAGTTAACTGTGACTGGAAACAACTATGCGGACTGGGTCCGTAACCTGAGGATTGTACTCAGGGAAGCTAAGAAAGACTATGTGCTTGATCAACCTCTAGGTGATTCCCCTACGCCAGAAATGGCTCAGGATATCATCCACGTGTTTGACTCACGAAAGGATGATTTCAGTGTTGTTAAAGAACTTATGTTATCTTGCATGGATCCTGTGCTACAGAAACGTTATGAACGACTTAGTGCCTTCGAGATGATCGAGGCACTAAATGTTCTGTATCACAGACAGGATTTAGCTGAAGTTCATGAGATGACTGAAGCCATGGAAGAATGCAATATACATAAAGAATATCTAGTAAATGAACAAGGTGTCAAACTAGCAAACTATTATGATAGTATGGCTGAACAGGGAGTTAATTTTCCAAAGACACCTGGTAATGATTTGATCCTTACCTCGCTTTATGAAGCGATGCTCAAAACACATGAGATAGGAATGAAGAATCAGCAAAAGTTGCTGGTGAACAAAACTGCCAGTTTCAAAAGGAAAGGCAAGCCTAAGGGCGGAGCCAAGGCTGAAACTGTGTGTTTTCAATGCAAAGGCACTGGACACTGGAAGAGGAACTGCAAGATATACATGGCAGATAAGAAGAAAGGTATAACTGTTATACGGGTTAATGTCATTGACGTTTTGCTTGCTAGCGAAAATTCTAAGTCTTGGGTATTTGATACCGGATCGGTTGCTCACATTTGCAACTCGATACAGGGGCTTCAGAAGGTGCGCAAGCTGGCAAAGAATGAAGTCATGATGCGCGTCGGGAACGGCGCTAGGATCGCCGCTCAAGCCGTCGGCATTATGCCTCTACGTCTCCCTTCAGGATTTATCTTAGAACTAAGTAACTGTTATTTTGTTCCACTGTTGTGTAGAAACATTATCTCCGGATCATGTTTAGTACACGATGGGTATTCGTACAAGTCTGAGAACAATGGTTGTTCACTTTATTGTAAGGATATGTTTTATGGATTTGCACCCATTGTTGGGGGCCTTTTCATACTAAATCTTGAATGTGGAAATGATGTCTTTAACGTGAATGCTAAACGCCTTAAGAAGGCTGATACCACCACCACTTTCTTGTGGCACTGTCGGCTTGGCCACATCGGAAAGAAACGCATGCAAAGACTCCATAAAGATGGAGTTTTACCGTCCCTTGATTTTGAATCATTTGACACATGTGAAGCTTGCTTGATGGGGAAAATGACCAAGACGCTGTTCACGGGTCATCCTGAACGGGCGGGTGAATTGTTGGAAATAATACATAGTGATGTATGTGGTCCAATGAACACGGCCGCACGGGGTGGGTATTTTTACTTCGTGACTTTTACTGATGATTTAAGTCGGTATGGCTATATCTACTTGATGAATCATAAGTCGGAAACCTTTTAAAAGTTCAAAGAATTTCAGAATGAGGTAGAAAATCATCGTGACAAAAAGATTAAGTTTCTGCGGTCTGATCGCGGAGGCGAGTATCTTAGTCATGAGTTTGGCCAACATCTGAGTGACCATGGAATCGTTTCACAGCTTACGCCTCCCGGAACTCCACAGAGAAACGGAGTATCGGAACGACGTAACCGAACCTTGTTGGACATGGTAAGGTCGATGATGTCTCTTACAGATCTACCGATATCTTTTTGGGGTCACGCACTACTTACTGCCGCTCACACACTAAACAAAGCACCGTCTAAGTCTATTAAGACGACACCACATGAGATGTGGTATGGGAAGAAACCTTGTGTGTCGCATCTTAAAATTTGGGGTTGTGAGGCATATGTAAAGCGTTTACAGCCTAGCAAACTTGATCCCAGATCAGACAAATGTTACTTTGTAGGTTATCCAACAAGCACCGTTGGGTATTCCTTCTACCTACCCTCCGAGCACAAAGTGTTTGTTGCTAAAGGCGGAGTCTTTCTTGAGAAAGAGTTTCTCGCTAAAGAAACAAGTGGGAGGACAGTACAACTCAATGAGAATAGTGAATCTTCGCCAACCGTTGTTATGGCTAAGGAACCGGAAGAAATTCCGCTAATTATCCCTACAACTGAGCCGGAAGTTGTCGCATATGATGCGGAGACTTCAGACAATGTTGAAACTGAACCGCGCAGATCAGGTAGGGCTATCCAGCCACCTGAATGGTTTCATAACGAAATCTTCATTCTTGAAGACGATGAACCTGCGCACTACAAGGAAGCGATGGCGGGGCCCAGCTCAAAAGAATGGCACAAAGCCATGAGATCCGAAATGGAATCCATGTACGAAAACCAAGTTTGGAACTTGGAAGAACTTCCAGAAGGCGTAAAGCCGATTGGTTGTAAATGGATTTTCAAAAGGAAGACGGACGCGGATGGTAACATTACTATCCACAAAGCTAGACTTGTTGCGAAAGGGTTCACACAAGTTCCAGGAGTGGACTACGACGGGACTTTCTCGCCCGTAGCTATGCTTAGGTCTGTTCGGATATTACTAGCAATTGCTGCTTATTTCGATTATGAAATATGGCAGATGGATGTCAAAACGGCTTTCCTAAATGGAAACGTCAAAGAGGATGTATACATGATACATCCAGAAGGTTTTGTCATTCATGAGGATGCTGGAAAGGTATGCAAACTTCATAAAGCCATTTATGGTCTGAAGCAAGCGTCAAGGAGCTGGAACATTCGTTTTGATGAAGTGGTCAAAGTGTTTGGCTTCATCAGAAATGACGAAGAATCTTGTGTTTACAAGAAGTTTAGTGGGAGCGCAAAAGAATTTCTAATCTTGTATGTGGATGACATATTGTTGATTGGAAATGACGTGAATTTTCTTAGTGAATTAAAAGACTCATTGAAGAAAAGGTTTTCAATGAAAGACTTAGGCGAAGCGGCATATGTATTGGGCATCAGAATCTATAGAGATAGATCAAAACGCCTGATAGCGCTTAGCCAAAGCACGTACATTGACAAGGTGTTGAAAAGGTTCAACATGGAGAACTCCAAGAAAGGCCTACTCCCCATGTCACCTGGCACAGTGCTTTGCAAGAATCAGAGTCCTCGAACTCTCGATGAGCGAGTACAAATGAATGATGTTCCATATGCCTCGGCAGTTGGTTCTATTATGTATGCCATGCTATGTACAAGACCGGATGTTTCCTATGCGCTAAGTGTTAGCAGCTGGTACCAAAGTGATCCAGGATTGGAACACTGGGCCGCAGTCAAGGGTATTCTTAAGTACCTCAGAAGGACCAAGGATTTACTCCTTGTGTACAGAGGTGATGAAGAGCTCATTGTAAGTGGTTACACTGATGCAGGCTTCATGACTGACCCAGATGACTTCAAATCTCAATCAGGCTATGTTTTCATGTTGAACGGTGGCGCAGTTGATTGGAAAAGTTCCAAACAAAAGACTGTGGCGGATTCTATGACGGAGGCCGAGTATGTTGCAGCTTCAGAAGCCTCCAAGGAGGCGGTATGGATCAAGCAATTTCTTGAAGACCTTGGTGTGGTTCCAAGTGCTCTGGACCCGGTGGAGATCTATTGTGATAATAGTGGCGCTGTGGCTCAGGCAAGGGAGCCAAGTTCGCACCATAAGACAAGACATATTCAACGCAAATATAAACTCATTCGACATTATCTCGAAGAGAGTTTAGTGAAAGTACGCAAAGTTCACACGGATCTGAATGTGTCAGACCCGATGACAAAGCCTCTACCACGAGCAAAGCATGAGCAACACCGGATAGCCATTGGTGTTAGGGAAGCCATGTAACTGGATTATGACTCTAGTGCAAGTGGGAGTCTGTAGGAGATATGCCCTAGAGGCAGTAATATCAGTTATTTTGTATCTCCTGGTTTGTAATGAAAGTTTATGTTCCATGCTATAACTGCAATGATTCTCGAGTCTACAATAAAACGAGGCTTGGAGGGAAACTCATGTGCACGTGTGGGATAATAAACGGAAAAATGTATTCCTGGTCAAGCCTCTATGACTGGCTCGAGTATTGCATGATGATCCTGTTTTCCTGATCATGGGCATGTCTATGCCGGCAATTTTGAGGGCACAAATTGTTGGTAGAACACTTGTGTTGAATCGACCCAAATTGATGTTATGCTATGAGATGCATTCGTCACAAGTTAATGGTTTATAACACAAAGAAGTTAATGTTTGCATAATTCCTTAGACCATGAGAGTATCGAGTTCCTTCATACTTGCTTCGCGAACTTTGGGGTTTGTTAAACGTCATCCGTAACTGGGTGGCTATTACGGCGGCTTACGGGTTCACGGAAAAGTATGGCAAGTAACGAGATAGCTCAAGATTGGGATTTGCTCCTCCGACGATGGAGAGATATACTCGGGCCCTCTCGGTGAAACGGTATCCATCATCGTCTGGCCAGACAACTTGTGATTTGATCACTGGGATACCGAAACACGGAAACGAGAAAAGAGAACAAAACCGGTAACGAGGTAACTTGCATAGTGGACAAATTGTTGATCCACGGGGGTGCGATAAATCTCACCTCAGGTGTTTTGTGACATATCGCGAAGCAACAGGAATAGCTCACGGCAACTGGAGGTTCACTCAAATATTCATTCGTGTGGGTATAGGGGTCAATATGGGTGTCCACGGCTCCGATGTTGATCATTGATCGGAAGGGGTTCCAGGTCATGTCTATGCTTCACCGAACCTATAGGGTCACACGCTTAAGGGTCATCTATCTGCTGAATACTAGACAGGGAGTCTGAGAGAAAATCACCGAAAAAGTTTCGGACAGCGGAAAAGTTTCGCAGAGAGAACACCGGATGAGTTTCGGTGAAACTGAAAAGTTGTTTCAGGGAATACCATTAAGTCAAAATGGTTTCGGCACATGCCTGAAAATTCTTGGGGGGTGCCAGAATCATTCTGGAAACTTCTGGGAATTTTCTGGAAGAAAAACCGGAAATGTTCCGGAGCTGCCGGAACCACTTCAAATGCTTTTCGCAGATGAAAATCACTAAACTGGAATTGTTCCAGAATGCATTGAAAATTATTTTAGTGGGTACTGGAAATGTTCTAAGCCCACATAAATATTTTCAGTTCGAACGGACGCTGAAAAATGTCGTCATGAATAGTGAAAATCAGCTTTATGGTTATTTTTTAGAAAGCCATTATTTTTGGGATTTGTCCCAAGATATTTTTGGGGGTGACATGGATGGATGAGGCCCCCTTGGGGGGCCCCTACAAGGAGATGGCCGGCCACATGGGGGCTCCTCCTTGGAGCCCCCACTTGTCCCTTGATTTCTCACTTGGGTCCTTGTGGAAGGACTTCATCCATGTGCATTTTGGGTTTTCTTGTAAAACCACCTTACCCCTTGGGTTTCCTATAAATAGAGGAGATGGGGGCTGCCATCTCTTCATCCCTTGCTCTCATACACATGCCATGCATTATCTGGCTTCTTCTCTCCCTCCCATGAAAAGAGTTTCGTAGAGCCGAAAGGCTGTCTGGGTTCCGGCAGGAACTAGTTCTGGACGGCGAAGCCCTGCCGGATAGCTGACACCGTATGTGTGCAACCCCGTAGAGAGGTCGTAGTTTCGGTCTTTTGCCCGAGGGGCTGTTCGAGTGTCCTCCCGAGGGGCTGTCCGAGTCTCCGTTCGAGTTTCGAGGGTCCTCCCGAAGGGCTGTCCGTGACATCGTCCGGGGGACTGTCCGACCGCCTCCCGAAGGGCTATCCGACGAGGGAGTACATCCTCGCGGTTGGGAGGTTGTAAATCCTAGCTGCGGGGATCTGCACCAACGATCTCCACCGACTCTTCTTCCGCTGCGCTTCGAGTCGGTACGGATCAGATCAAACCTTGTATGCAGTCTCCATAGTGGTCCCGGGCGTGCTCGCTATACCAAAATTTTTCGTTTTCTGTCGCGTTCCCCTACAGATTGCAATCCAAGTCATGTTCCGATGAAGCCTCGTCTTGTTCTAAGCAAGAAGAGTGAAGCACCCGCGGTAGATGCAACGGAGTATAGAAGTGTGGTCCGGAAGTTGAGGTATCTCACGAATACAAGACCGGACTTGGCCTATTCCGTTGGCATTGTGAGTTGCTTCATGGAAGCACCCACAATGGAACATTGGGCAGCTGTGGAAAATATACTCAAGTACATCAAAGGGACAACAAACTTTGGTTGTGTCTATTTGAGAGAGAAGAAGGAGATGGTGGAGCTACTTGGCTATAGTGATAGCGACATGGCAGGAGATGTGGACGACCATAAAAGTACCTCGGGCGTGGCATATTTCTTGGGAGGAAACATAGTGAGTTGGCTATCACAAAAGCAGAAGGTGGTCGCATTATCATCCCGTGAAGCAGAGTATATTGCAGCTGCAACCGCAGTGTGTGAAGGCGTGTGCCTAGGAAGGCTACTTGGTGACCTCACAGCTAAGGAACCAAAATGAGTGGTGCTCAACGTTGACGACGAGTCTACAATCTCTTTATGAAAGAATTCAGTGCATCATGGTAGATGCAAGCATGCCGATACAAGGTATCGTTACATAAGGGAGTGCATGGAAGAAAGCAAGATCGACGTCAAGTACGTTTGCACCGATGACCAGCTTGCAGATATCCTAACCAGGTCTTTGGTGCGACAGAAGTTCGTAAAGATGCGGCGAAGGATCGACGTCCAAGCTGTGAAGTGAGGACATCGTGTTTAGGGGGTGATTGTTGGAATTAACCACAAGTCCAGTCCGGCTCGGGCTTGGAACAGCTCCCGTGTAGGTATAGGATTAGTAGTAGCCAGGTTAGCTGCTATATATACTTACATATACCCTGTAATCTCTGTACCGAACCCAGATCAAAAGCAATACAAAGAAAACAATCGGGAGCGACACGCTCCCGTAGCCATCATATCGTCGTGTTCTCGCGTGTGTGGGTTTCGTCGAGTTGCCGAATCGATCGAACGTCCCGGCGGCTGGTTGCCTTCGTGCATGCATGTACTAGTCCACGTCAGAATCAATCCAGCTGCTTGTTGATTGATAGCGTGGATAGTTTGTACGTGCGTCTTTCTCCAGAGGAAACCAATCGGCCGGCTAGCGCGGCTAGCTATTGCTGCGTACGTACGTGCTTTGACGGAAAGTACACGTCTGGGCGACGTCCGACGCGGGCCTATGGCCAACAGTATCTTCGTGGCGAAAAGATCTCTTGGAGCGATGTACAATCAGGACCCATGCCAATATAAATTGTACCTTAGCAATTACTTGTGTTTGTGCAAACATATTAGCTACAAACTGGAAAAAATTCCTTTCAATGAACATATCGGTTAGGAAATAAATAAATTTTTATTGAATAAAAAGCTGCATGCTTGTATCGTCCAGCGCTGCCTTATGCTTACCAAATCTTTTGACCACCATGATTTTTATGCCTCGGCAGCAATATCTAAGCTCCATCGGCCATCATCGCCATGAACTGCCGCTTGTCTCGTTGACTTACAACTCTACTACTCTTAGGTAGTGTTGCAATTCAGAACGTCGTGTTGGAGGGATCGTCAAGTTTAGAGATGGCGGCAACGCTGGCCGGCCTGCCGGCCACCATTACCAGATAGATAGATCAATCTGCATAAAGAACGTATTACAAGGGGGTCAGGGAGGACGTTGACACGACACCAGGTAATTGATGTCCGACCGGCCCGCTGATTGATCTTGATGTACAGCGTCGTTGCCGTGCTGTGCGGAAGGATCCTCGCCTAGCCAGACCACACGCCATACTGATCGGCGAGATGGTGGGCTTGGCGACCGGCTTCGTGGCTATCAAGTTGATATTGATTTGCTCCATCTTGATCTTGGCGGCTGGATCATTGGAGACCGCGGCTAAGCAGGAGACGTGCATGTGTTGGAAGCTTCGATCGTGTAGCTTTCCATGACGCTACTTGAGGAGAGAGACACGGATAAGGCAAAGGAAAATAACTTAATATAATTATTATAAGTATAGATATGATTCGTGCAAATAATTTTTTCTGCATCAATATTCGTGCAAATAACTTAATGGCATTGGTGGGTAATTATTCAACTATAATGTCAAAGGTCTAATGGTTTAGAGGAGGATTACATGGGTTAATCTGCACCGTTATAACTCGGTCCCACCAGATTAACGGCTCCTAATTACTGATTCACATGGGAATTTCTAGAGAGTCCATAATTATTAGAAGTATAGATTTCTCTATTTTAGACCTGTATTTTGCTTTTAGCATATATATATATATATACTCCCTCCGTCCGGAATTATTTATAGCGGAAATGGATAAAAATGGATGTATCCGACAAGTATTTCCGGACGGAGGGAGTAATAGATAGATAGATAGATGTCATCGTACCACTTGCCGTTTGTATTGCTAAACTGTGTTCTGTAGGTAGACAGTAAGTGAGTGCATGCATTGTGTGCATAGTTTAGATTTATCTCCATGTTGATCATATGTTAATATTAGTCCTTTTTGGTCATTTGCACCTTTGTAATAACAGTGTATGTTGTTGACATGAGGCGCGCGGGACCTGACTATGCTTCACAAAAGAAAATGGAAGAGCCTCCCCAAGCAAAATCACAAAACCAGTCAAAAGGACATGATAACGATAAGATGCACATATCCTATACACCTGCTGATCGAAAGGAGCCCCGTGATGCTGATAATGGTTCCAAAGAGTATGCTCTGTTCCTTCATGCTACTATGTGACGGGCCACGGGTGTAATCTTCTTATGCTATCCAGAACTAACTAGCAGGGTATCCCGCACATTTGCGCTGCTAGATTTATAGGTTTTATGTTTGTGTGTTCGCAAATTTATTATATAATTAGTTTGTTCTATAGACATTTTAATATTTTATAGAAAATGTATAGCCTAATTATTTTGTTATATCTTAGCCAGATATTTGCGCAAGACAAACAACTTCAATTTTATTAGATTATATTACACCGTTGATTTATCGATCAATATAGGAGAATGGTTTTGGCAGTATGTATACCTTGTGAAACAATTATTGAGCTTTAGTTAGAATATTTCATTATTGTTATGGGTTTGCTGGTAGGGATTATGATATGTTAATGTCAAAGGAAACAATGTGGTTAGCATCTTAGCTCATTATATGAAAAATATAGAAATATAAACTCTCATTCCACTTTAGCTTTCACTTGCTCTTTTCAATAATTCATTTATGTCTATCTTTCCATCAGAAACTAAATTAAAACACTAGTACATAATTGGAATTTAGCACCGGTTCGTGAGGTCCTTTAGTAACGGTTCTGGAACCGGCACTAAAGGGTGGGGACTAAAGGTCCCCCCCTTTAGTCCCGGTTCAACACGAACCGCCACTAAAGGGGCACCACGTGGCACGAGCCCGTGCCGGGGGCTGGGAGACCTTTAGTACCGGTTGGTAACACCAACCGGTACTAAAAGGTTTAGGGGGTTTTGGGTTTATGATTTATTTTTCCTTTAATTTTGTGTTTTCCATTTAAATTTTTTTCATTTGCTGGTATTTTACGATACTACATATTGTACACGTTATGCATATATATAAATAGAATTTCTTGTAGAACCGATCATATATATATATATATATCATCGAATGTCTCGCACCACCATTCACACATACACATGTATATATACAATTTCTCCTACATATATGGAGGCATTACTGCGGTAGCGGGTAATGAAATTCTCCTTTGGGATCTATGACCTGGTCGAGCAAAAATCCCGATATTTCCTCTTGAATTGCTCGTACGCAATCCGTTGGTAGGAGCTTATCCCGCATCTCCGAGAACTTTAAAGAAGGAGATCAATATGCATGTATTAGTTGTGTGTATATATATTAGATAATGATGTAAAAATTGTGAATAGTGTTCTGTCAAACGTACCCATAGCTGTCTATTAGATGAGCTCCTTTCGGACGCCATCATGCGAATGTTCTCACAAACGTAGTATGCACATAAATCAGTCCCCGGCGCCTACTTCAGGGCCTTTACGAGAATAGAATTCAATCAGATAATAATTAATCAAGCATGATTAAAACTAGAATTAAAGAGATGGTAGCTAGCTAGTACTACTTAATTAATTACCTTGGGTCGATGCCATTTCAGCTTTTGTTTCCATTGACCTGGAACCTGTTTGATGAACCTTTCCCAAGCCCTGCCCGCCGGAAAAGAAAATGAATAAAGGAGTTATTAATTAGTTGATATCAGGAAATGACGAACTAAAGAGGATGACATATAGTTCGATAATGATTGAAATTACCTGTCGACCATCCCCTTCACGATTGAGTACTTAGTATCTAGTTTAAGTAGTGAGTCCAGTACTTCAACTTTTCCATTTTCAACTTGAATGATTAATAAGATCTAGTGGAAACTGCATGCGCACACGTTTGCATGTATAAATTAAGCGGGCATGTGCATAACACTCATCAACTACCCTAAACCCTATACACTTATTAACATCTAGCTAGTAAGTAAAAACAGAATTTGTAGTACAAGACAGTGTGACTCACTCGAAGTTGTAAGGAAGTAGTATATCTCGATTGGTATTTAGGCGCTTCAAGAACTCTAGCAAGGTTTTCTCTGTGTCTTTTTTCAACCATTCTTGTGACCATGTCTCTTGATTAATGGTATTTGGGTCAATGAACCCAATGCCATAGCGTCCAGCTTTTTTCATTTCATAGATCTTCATTCTGCATAATACCACAGAAAAGAATATAGTGAGGATAATTATAGGCAATGATCAACGAGCACTACAGCTAGCTTGAGACTTAAATTACAGAAAGAAATCACTTACAGACAATAGCAACTGACGATAGATTTGTCGAGTGCGTCTTGATTGAATAACTGAAATAGTTCTGTAAACTCAACATACAGAGCATTCGCATTGTAGTAATGCTCTGGCTTGACTCTCACCATGAGGGACTCTCGATTGGTAGTCTTGGCAATTTTCATGTACCATTCATGCAATTCATACATTCTCGTTGAGAGCTTCTTGACCTCCTCAGGCTTGACCAGAGGTTTGCTGCGGGCATATTTTCGTTTTAGTTCCTGCTCTGTAAATTTTTCCATGGGCTCGATCTCTAGGAGTTGTTCTATAGTGCAGCCGATCTCTGCAGCCTGCCTTCTATGATCGTCGGTTATTACCAGCTGATTGGCGCTGGTAGTCATGTGTGCTGGTACAATGAGCGGGGGGATCGATTGCACTGGATGTTCTCCCAGCTGGGGAACAATTTTCCCGCTTTTTTTGGCAGCTGCTTGGCTCGAGCTCGACTCCTTCTTTTGTTGTGCTTGATATGCCTTCCTGATTTGGCGCTCATAGTCTGAGTCAATAGGCTTGGGAGCTGGTTCGGCAGCCATACGAATAAAGTGGTCAATGACATCGCCAGGCACTTTCTCCTTTGGCGGCGGTGGCGGTTTCGATCCAAAATGGGCCCTCAGTTCGGCTTGCACCTCGGCTTCGTTTTCCTCCACAGTCATGTCGTAAGGCCTCTTCGGAAGAGGCGCGAGGCTTGGACCAAATTGGTATCTTTTGTGTCCTGTACTTGTACCGCTAGCCTCCATAGCTGCGGCGGCTCTCTTCCGCTTTTGCTTAGGCGGCGAAGCCCGCTGAGGCGGCGGAGATGGCTGACGCGGTGCCTGACTTGGAGGAGGAGGACTTGGCTGACGCTGAGGCGGCGGAGACGGCTGACGCGGTGCCTGACTTGGAGGAGGAGGACTGGGCTGACGCGGTGCCGGACTTGGAGGAGGAGTGGGCTGACGCGGTGCTGGACTTGGAGGACGAGGAGTGGCCTGCGCGTTGGCGGACTTGAAGGAGCAGGACTCTGCTGAGGCAGTGGCTGATGACTTGGAGGAGCGGGAGTCTGCTGACGCGGTGGCGGACTTCGAGGAGGAGTCGGCTGACGCGGTGTTGGTGGCCTTGGAAAGATGATGCAATCCTTTCTCCATAGAATGATACGATGTATGGCCTCTCCCAGTGTGTGCTTGTCGTCACCTCCAGGAATGTCAAGCTCTAGCCTCGAATATTGTGCCACCACTTCATCAACCATGACACGAGCATACCCAGCAGGAATCGGGTTGCAATGGAAGGTTGCTTCAGGGGGATTTGTATAAGCAACGACGTCCGCCACCTTCATGGATATGTTCTTCATTTTGAATTATAGCTCACAATTAGTGTTATCCATGATGTCATCCACAGGGTATCTATCCAGCCGTGCCTCATCGCCCGGGGCGGAACCCACGCTGCTTCTCGACATGGATGGGACGGTGCTATCCAATGCTGGATCCGCTAGCTGCTGCCGCTGCTAAGACCCCCTTTCCTAGCTAAGTGAGTCGATCTGCTGCTGCTGCTGCCGCTGGAATTGGAGTGACAACTCCACGTGCCTTGATTCTAGGCCTTGAAGGCGTTCTGCTTCCTGCTTCCTCTGCTCCTCCTCCAGCTTCCTCTTCTTCTCCTCCTCCATATTCTTTCTCGCACGGCTTCTGTAGTCGGCATTCCAGTCCGCAAACCCCTCAAACCACGGAACAATGCCTTTGCCTCATGTTCTTCCCGGGTGTTCAGTGTTCTTCAGGGCGCGCGTAAGCTCGTCGTTCTCTCTGTTGGGCGTGAACACACCCGTTCGCGCCTCTTCTATTGCAACAATTATATTGAGGTCGGCTCCCTTAAGACTTGCCTGCTCCAAAACCTGGCCTGTCTTTGGGTCCAACGTCCCCCCATGCGCATAGAACCAAGTCCTGCACCTGGGGGGCCAGCTCAATGTAACTGGAATGGCATCTGCATCCATCATCTCTTGCTCAACCTTATCCGACTTAGGCCGGGTCACCGCGTAGCCACCTGGCCCCAGCCTATGGTAATGCTCCTTTTTCGCGGCATTGAGCTTGTTTATTCTCGACCGTTCCTTAGCTAATTCTGATTCCTTGAATTTCACGAAAGCGGGCCAGTGATCTCTTTGCTTCTCCAGTGTTCCCGTGAATTCTGGACTCTTCTTTCCTCCTTCAACGTACTTGGCCCATATACTTTTGTTGTGGTTGTTGAAAGCAACCGCCATCTTCCTAAGAGCAGCGTCCTTGACTTTCTGCACATCTGCATCTGTGAAATGATCTGGTAGGGTGAAATGTGACATGAAAGATTCCCAAAGCAGATTTTTTGCTCTTTGGTCAACAAAAATAAGATCTGGACGTTCCTTTGCTGTCTTTTTCCATTCTTGAATGGAGATCGGGATTTGGTCCTTCACAAGAACTCCGCACTGACGAACGAACTTGCCCGCAATCTTCTTAGGCTCGCTTGGTTCGCCCTTAGGTTTGATGGCATCGATGTTGTACTTTACGCCATCCTTCAACTTTTTGGCCGGGCCTCGCACTGTCCTGCTGCCTGTAGAAGATTTGCTCGATCCGGAGGGCTGAAAGAAGAAAGATCAATTTGTTAATATATATATATACAAATCAATTAAAACATGTGATGATCACCAAATGCCTGCTTTATATAAATATACCTCGCCGGTCTTTGTTATTTCAAGATCAACATTTTCTTCCTCATCATAGTTCTGGACTTCATCTATTCGTTCGTCTTCATCAAATATCATACCCTCACCGGTAGGGTTCAGATATTGCGAGCCGTCATCTTCTTGAAACTCATCTGGGCTAGGGGATGAGCGTATGATGTTGAACAGGGCCTCCTCTCCTTCTCTGTCGGTATTGTCCATAGCTTTTATTGAACTAATCCAGAAGAAATATAAAATAATTTAGTATTCAAATTAGAATGCATGCATGCAATCAACAAGGAAAAACTGAATCATAGTACATAATATATGCATCATCGAATATAATCTCGAATACATCGTCTCGAATATTATCGAATAATATATATAATCTCGAATACATCGTCTCGAATATTATCGAATACATCACTAGCTAGCTAATACAGATCGAATACTATCGAATAATTTAGTTCACTCGCGGTTCCTGAGGCGCGGGCGGTGGACACCCAAAGAGAAGGAACCATCACAGTATCATAGCTCGTGTGAGATCCCCGAAAAACCTGCCAGGTATTGGAGAACCTGACGTCCAACGCAGCCATGTAGCGACGGATGTGCTCGTCCTCCTCCCTGACACGGCGACATACCACCTCCGGCGGGGCCGGCTCCCTCGGCACCGAAAGTGGCCCACGCGAACGCCACCAAAGGAGCTCCGGGTCGACGACGGGACCCGGGTTCCTCACCAAGCGGCGCGCCCCTGAAGGTAGCACCTCCCAGTGCCAGCCCGGTGGAGCCCAGTCCCGGACATGGCTCCTCTGAAGCAGGACGTCGTCGCGAACGGGTCGACGGCGAGGATGCGGGCCGGGCATATCGTTGACGTCGATAACAAATTCGATCTATATGCAAATGTAACATTTTTTAAATGATTGGTGATTGTGATTTCTTATATACAAATTCTATATGCAAATGTAACATAACGGATTCTCCTGGGGGCATTCTTGATAAATCTATGTCAAAAGTCAAACTTTGACATATGATCAAATATTGCATATGTCAAAATTCAAACTTTGACATATGATATCTAGCTAGCTAATTCATCTAACATTAATATATCTAGCTAATTCATCTAACATATTTGACAAAAGTATAAAAAACTAATTCGATCATCTAACATTAATATATCTAATTCATCTATAACTAAAAGTATAAAATACTAATTCATCTAACATTTCTATCTAATTCATCTAATCCATCTAACATTTGACATTAATCTAACATTTCTATCTAATTCATCTAACATTTGATATTAATATATCTAATTCGATCATCTAATAATTTGACATTAATCTAATTCATCTAGCTAAAACTTTGACATTAATCTAATTCATGTAGCTAAAACTTTGACATTAATCAAACATTTATATAACTAAAAGTATAAAAAACTAAAAAACAGAAAACAGAAAATAATTAAGAACAATATGTGTGTGTGTAGTGTGTATGTGTACAGTGTGTGTGTGTGTGTGTGCGGGCGGGCTCGATCAGATGATCGAGGGCGCGGCCATGGCGCAGGGGGCTCATAGCGCGGGGCGACGGGGGGCGGCGACGGGCGTGGCGACGGGGCGGCGGCGCGAGACGACGACGACGGGGACGGCGATGGGGACGGGCCGGGGCGGCGACGGGGACGGGGACGGCGACGGCGCGCGACGGGGGCGGCGACGGGGACGGGGGGCGGCGGCGATGTCGAAAGCAGAGACGAAGAGGGAGATGAAACTGCAAAATTTAGAAGTGTTGTATATATAGGATGGACCTTTAGTACCGGTTGGAGCCACCAACCGGTACTAAAGGTCTGTTTTGGCCAGGCCAAAGCGGCGGGAAGCGCACCCCTTTAGTACCAGGTCGTGGCTCCAACCGGTAGTAAAGACCCCCCCCCCCCCCCTTTAGTACCGGTTGGAGCAACGACCCGGTACTAAAGGTGGTGTGTTGCAGGTGTGGTGCGGGCAAGTTTAGTCCCACCTCGCTTGCCGAGGGGCGCCCGCACCAGCATATAAGCCCCGCCGCGGCTTCTGCCCCGAGCTCCTCTCTAATGCAGGCCTTCTGGGCCTACCTCTGCTGCGATGCCCTGTTGGGCGTACTGGGCTTGCGGGCCTGCATCCTGGCCCAACTACAGGTTGGGTTTCTAGTCGTATGCAGGCCGCTGTGGCCCAGTAGGCGGCCTTATTTTTCTGTTTTATTTATTTATTTTATTTATTTCTGAATTGTTCTTTGTTGTATTTAGAGTTTCTTTGTGAATATTTTTGCTTTAGGTACCAAAAATTACAAACTTTCTGTTAGTGCCAGTAGTTTTCAAATTTGAATAGTTTAAATTTAAATTATTTGAAATTTGTGTGAATCACTAGTTTGTAAATAACTTTACTTTAAAAATAGATTTTTCAGTGATTCTTTTTTATTATGTTTAATATTAGTGTGTTTTATCATTATATTCAATTTGGTAATACTTAGTTTATTTAAAAAAATGAAATGCCTTTGTAACAGATGATTTTCGTCCGAAACACTGATACATCGAAAGAGATTGTCCATTTTGTACATGAAGTGGATCCAGTTTTTGCCGTAACCCTCTCAACTTTTTAGAACATGCTATGTGGGTGAAATGATGATACCATGCCAAGTTTCAACCTTATCAGTGTTCATTTGTAGTGCTTTTCAATTTCAGGGTCATTTAGCTCAAAAAAATCAGTAAATGCATGAAAAATAGCAAATGAAGTCAGAAAGGGTTGAAAATTGATGACGTGGCTTTGAATGGTGCATACTGAATGTACAAAAAGTCTGGAGTTGAAATAAGTTTAAAAAAATGAAATGCTTTTGTAACAGATGACTTTTCATCTGAAACCCTGATACTTCGAAAGAGATTGTCCATTTTATACACGAAGTGGATCCAGTTTTTGCTGTAACCCTCTCAACTTTTTAGAACATGCTATGTGGGTGAAATGATGAAACCATGCCAAGTTTCAACCTTTTCAGAGTACATTTTGTAGTGCTTTTCAATTTCAGGGTCATTTAGCTGGAAAAAATTAGTAAATGCATGAAAAATAGCAAATGAAGTCAGAAAGGGTTGAAAATTGATGAGGTGGCTTTGAATGGTGCATACTGAACACACAAAAAGTCTGGAGTTGAAATAAGTTTAAAAAAAATAAAATACCTTTGTAACAGATGAGTTTTCGTCTGAAACCCCGATACTTCGAAAGAGATTGTCCATTTTGCACATCAAGTGGATCCAGTTTTTACCGTAACCCTCTCAACTATTTAGAACATGCTATGTGGGTGAAATGATGAAACCATGCCAAGTTTCAACCTTTTCAGAGTTCATTTTGTAGTGCTTTTCCATTTCAGGGTCATTTAGCTAAAAAAATCAGTAAATGCATGAAAAATAGCAAATGAAGTCAGAAAGGGTTGACAATTGATGACGTGGCCTTGAATGGTGCATACTGAACGCACAAAAAGTCTGGAGTTGAAATAAGTTTAAAAAATGAAATGCCTTTGTAACAGATGAGTTTTCGTCCGAAACCCTGATACTTCGAAAGAGATGGTCCATTTTGTACACGAAGTGGAACCAATTTTTTCCGTAACCCTCTCAACTTTTTAGAAGATGCTATGTGGGTGAAATGATGATACCATGCTAAGTTTCAACCTTTTCAGAATTCATTTGTAGTGCTTTTCAATTTCAGGGTCATTTAGCTCAAAAATATCAGTAAATGCATGAAAAATAGGAAATGAAGTCAGAAAGGGTTGAAAATTGATGACGTGGCTTTGAATGGTGCATACTGAACGCACAAAAAGTCTGGAGTTGAAATAAGTTTAAAAAAATGAAATGCCTTTGTAACAGATGAGTTTTCGTCCGAAACCCTGATACTTCGAAAGAGATTGTCCATTTTGTACACGAAATGGATCCAGATTTTTCCGTAACCCTCTCAACTTTTTAGAACTTGCTATGTGGGTGAAATAATGATACCATGCCAAATTTTAACCTTTTCAGAGTTCATTTGTATTGCTTTTCAATTTTAGGGTCATTTAGCTCCAAAAAAAATCAGTAAATGCATGAAAAATAGCAAATGAAGTCAGAAAGGGTTGAAAATTGACGACGTGGCTTTGAATGGTGCATACTGAACACACAAAAAGTCTGGAGTTGAAATAAGTTTAAAAAAATGAAATGCCTTTGTAACAGATGAGTTTTCGTCCGAAACCCTGATACTTCAAAAGAGATTTTCCATTTTGTACACGAAGTGGATCCAGGTTTTGCCGTAACCCTCTCAACTTTTTAGAAATGCTATGTCGGTGAAATGATGAAACCATGCGAACTTTCAACCTTTTCAGAGTTCATTTTGTAGTGCTTTTGAATTTCAGGGTCATTTAGCTCAAAAAAAATCAGTAAATGAGCTGAAAAATAGCAAATGAAGTCAGAAAGGTAGACGTTTGTCTGAGACACAAAAGTACATGTTTCAAATGCCAAAACACATAAGCACCCTAACTATTACAAAGATTCCCTACGGTTTGTCCAAAGTGCGGCTTTCCAGTTATATAAGTCCGGAACTCACTAGAGAAGAAAGTGATGACAGTGAAGCCGGTCACATCCCAGAGTGGGATCTTTGGGTGTGAAACTTTTTCTTCGCGTGTGTCCCTTTGCGCCGTAACCATGGACAATCTTCATCATTTAACTGGATGCTCGGGTCAATATTCACTGTGAAGGGAGCAATTTCATGAAACTTTTCATAATCTTCTGACATGTCTGTCTTGTCATCCACTCCCACGATGTTTCTTTTCCCTGAAAGAACTATGTGGCGCTTTGGCTCATCGTATGATGTATTCGCTGACTTATCTTTTCTTTTTCTCGGCCTGGTAGACATGTCCTTCACATAGAAAACCTGCGCCACATCATTGGCTAGGACGAATGGTTCGTCTGCGTATGCAAGATTGTTGAGATCCACTATTGTCATTCCGTACTGCGGGTCTTCCGTTACGCCGCCTCGTGTCATATTGACCCATTTGCACCGAAACAAAGGGACCTTCAAACCACGTCCATAGTCAAGTTCCCATATCTCCTCTATGTAACCATAATATGTGTCCTTTCCACTCTTGGTTGCTGCATCAAAGCGGACACCACTGTTTTGGTTGGTGCTCTTCTTATCTTGGGCGATCATTTAAAATGTATTCCCATTTATCTTGTACCCTTTGAAAGTCATTATATTCGAAGATGGTAACTGGGACAACAAGTACAGGTCATCGTCAATAGCGTCGTCATGCATGGCACGTGTCTGCAACCAACCGGCGAAAGTCCCCGTTTGTTCACGTGTAATCCAGTTGTCAGACTGCTCCGGGTGTTTGGAGCGTAGAATATTCTTGTGTTCCTCCATATACGGAGCCACCAAGGCGGAATTTTGTAGAACTGTGTAGTGTGCTTGAGTGAGAGAATGCCCGTCCATACATATTATTTGTTCCGGTCCTAGCGTGCCATTTCCACCCAGTCTGCCCTTATGCCACGATTCAGGAAAACCAATCATCTTAAGGTCTGGAATAAAGTCAATACAAAACTCAATGACCTCCTCATTTTCATGGCCCTTGGAGATGCTTCCTTCTGGCCTAGCACGGTTATGAACATATTTCTTTAAGACTCCCATGTACCTCTCAAAGGGGAACATATTGTGTAGAAATACCAGACCCAGAACGTTAATCTTTTCGCATAGGTGAACTAGGACGTGCGTCATGATGTTGAAGAAGGATGGTGGGAACACCAACTCGAAACTCACAAGACATTGCACCAAATCATTCTCTAACCTTGGTATGGTTTCTGGATCGATTACCTTCTGAGAGATTGCATTGAGGAATGCACATAGCTTCACAATGGCTAATCGAACGTTTTCCGGTAGAAGCCCCCTCAATGCAACCGGAAGTAGTTGCGTCATAATCACATGGCAGTCATGGGACTTTAGGTTCTAGAACTTTTTCTCTACCATATTTATTATTCCCTTTATATTCGACGAGAAGCCAGACGGGACCTTCATACCGAGCAGGCATTCAAAGAAGATTTCCTTCCCTTCTTTGGTAAGAGCGTAGCTGGCATGACCCTGATGTATGCCGTCTTTTCCGTGCATATGTTGCTGGTCCTCTCGTGCCTTCGGTGTATCTTTTGTCTTCCCATACACGCCCAAGAAGCCAAGTAGGGTCACGCAAAGATTCTTCGTCATGTGCATCACGTTGATTGCAGAGCGGACCTCTAGGTCTTTCCAATAGGGTAGGTCCCAAAATATAGATTTCTTCTTCCACATGGGTGCGCGTCTGTCAGCGTCATTCGGAACAGATTGTCCGCCAGGACCCTTTCCAAAGATTACCTTCAAATCCTTGACCATATCATGTACATCATCACCAGTACGGTGACGAGGCTTCGTCCGGTGATCTGCCTCACCTTTGAAATGCTTGCCTTTCTTTCTTACGGGATGCCTGCTCGGAAGAAATCAATGATGCCCCAGGTACACATTCTTCCTGCATTTGTCCAAATATATACTTTCGATGTCATCTAAATAGTGCGTGCATGCGCGGTATCCCTTGTTTGTCTGTCCCGAAAGGTTACTGATAGCAGGCCAATCATTGATGGTCACAAACAGCAACGCATGTAGGTCAAATTCCTCCTGTTTGTGCTCATCCCATGCACGTACACCTTTTCCATTCCACAGCTGTAAGAGTTCTTCAACTAATGGCCTTAGGTACACATCAATGTCGTTGCCGGGTTGCTTAGGGCCTTGGATGAGCACTGGCATCATAATGAACTTCCGCTTCATGCACAACCAAGGAAGAAGGTTATACATACATAGAGTCACAGGCCAGGTGCTATGATTGTTGCTCTGCTCCCCAAAAGGATTAATGCCATCTGCGCTTAGACCAAACCATACGTTCCTTGCGTTACCTACAAAGTCTTCCTAGTACTTTATCTCGATTTTTCTCCACTGAGACCCGTCAGCGGGTACTCTCAACTTCCCGTCTTTCTTACGGTCTTCTCTGTGCCATCGCAACAACTTGGCATGCTCTTTGTTTTGGAACAAACGTTTCAACCGTGGTACTATAGGAGCATACCACATCACCTTGGCAGGAATCTTCTTCCTGGGGCGCTCGCCCTCGACATCACCAGGGTCATCGCGGCTGATCTTATAGCGCAATGCACCACATACCGGGCACGCATTCAAATCCTCGTACTCACCGCGGTAGAGGATGCAGTCATTAGGGCATGCATGTATCTTCTGCACCTCTAATCCTAGAGGGCAGACAGCCTTCTTTGCTTCTTACGTACTCTCGGGCAATTCGTTGTCCTTTGGAAGCATCTTCTTTAACATTATCAGCAACTTTCCAAATCTCTTGTCAGATACACCATTCTCTGCCTTCCATTGCAGCAATTCCAGTGTGGTGCCCAGCTTTTTCTTGTCAGCTTCGCAATTCGGGTACAACAATTTCTTGTGATCCTCTAACATGCGCTGCAACTTCTTCTTCTCCTTTTCACTTGCATAGTTTCTCTTTGCATCGGCAATGGCCCAACCTAGATCATCAGCGGGCTCATCTGATGCCTCTTCTTCAGCTTCTTCCCGCATTGCCGGCCAGCTTCTTCCCCCATTGTTGTACCATCGTATTCAGGGAACCCATGGCCAGGATAGCTGTCGTCGTTGTCCACTTCTTCTTCATTGTCTTCCATCATAACCCCTCTTTCTCTGTGCTTGGTCCAAACATTATAGTGGGGCATGAAACCGGACTCAAACAGGTGGACATGAATGGTTCTTGACTTAGAGTAATTCCGATCATTCTTACAGCCAGCACATGGACAAGGCATAAAACCATCCGCCCACTTGTTTGCTTCAGCCGCAAGCAGAAAAGTACGCACGCCATTAACGAATTCGGGAGAGCATCGGTCATCGTACATCCATTGCCGGCTCATCTTCATTACACAGCATTGAAAAGACCAAATTAATACAAGTTCATACATAAAGTTCATACAACACTTTTTCTCATAAAACAACATACAAATAACTCTCTAGCTAACGCATTTAAATGCAACAACAAATGCGATCAAGATCGCAACTAAGGTAACAATTGATCCAGCAGCATAATGATACCAAGCCTCACTATCGATGGCATATTTTCTAATCTTTCTAATCTTCAAGCGCATTTTCTCCATCTTGATCTTGTGATCCTCGACGACATCGGCAACATGCAACTCCAATTCCATCTTATCCCCCTCAATTCTTTTCAATTTTTCTTTCAAATACTCGTTTTCTTTTTCAACTAAATTTGACTTCTCGACAATAGGGTCGGTTGGAATTTCCGGTTCACATACCTCCTAGATAAAAATATCTATATCAACTTGATGTGCATAATTTGTCATAAACACGAAATGCAACAAATAGTTTTAAAAGAGAATATACCACATCCGAATCATAACCCGGATGAGGGCCGACGGGGACGGATATCAAAACCATGGCACTATGTATAACAAACAACGTATGGACCGGGTAAGATAATTATACAAGTAACTATATATATAAATCACACAAACATGATTTTTTTTATATAAAAAAGGTAAGAACAAGAGGCTCACCACAAGGTGGTGCCAGCGACGGGACGGTGCGGACGATCGACGGTGGTTAGGACGGAGACGGGAAGGAACTTAGTAAACCACACCTACATATGCAAACTAAGAGTTATTTTGACCTCAAATTGCATATAAATCAAGTAAACTACCACATATAATTCCTCCCAAACTAAAAAACCCACAAATTGTAGGAGATATGCCCTAGAGGCAATAATAACTGTTATTGATTATCTCCCTGTTCATAATTAGGTTTATGTTCCATGCTATAACTGCTATGGTTCTCAAGTCTGCAAATAAAACGAGGCTTGGAGGAAGACTCATATGCACGTGTGGGATAATAAAAGATAAAATGTATTCCTAGTCAAGCCTCTATGACTGGCTCAAGTGTTGCATGATGGTTCTGTTTTCCTGATCATGGGCATGTCTATGCCAGCAACTTTGAGGGCACAATGTTATAAGAACATTTGTGTTGAATCGACCCGATTGATATTATGCTATGAGATTCATTCGTCACAAGTTAATGGTTAATAACACAGAGATAGTTAATGTTTGCATGATTCCTTAGACCATGAGAGTATCAAGTTTCTTCATGCTTGCTTCATGAACTTTGGGGTTTGTTAAACGTCATCCGTAAATGGGTGGCTATTACGGCGGCTTACGGGTTCATGGAAAAGTATGTCAAGTAACTTGATAGCTCAAGATTGGGATTTGCTCCTCCGACGATGGAGAGATATCTCTGGGCCCTCTCGGTGTTACGGTATCCATCATCGTCTGGCCAGACACTTTGTGATTTGATCACGGGGATGCCGTAACACGGGAACGAGAAAAGAGAACAATACCGGTAACGAGGTAACTAGCATAGTGGACAAGTTGTTGATCCACGGGAATGCCAACATGTCTCACCTCGGGTATTTGTAACATATCGTGAAGCAACAGGAATAGCACACGGCAACTGGAGGTTCACTCGGATATTCATTCGTGTGGGTATAGGGATCAATATGGGTGTCCACGGCTCCGATGCTGATCATTGATCGGAAAGTGTTCCGGTCATGTCTATACTTCACCGAACCTATAGGGTCACACGCTTAAGGGTCATCTATCTACTGAATACTAGACAAGGAGTCTGAGAGAAAGTCTTGGGAAAAAGTTTTCCGGAGACAGCGGAAAAGTTCCGACGAGAGAGGTCACCGGATGAGTTCCGGTGATACTGAAAAGTTGTTTCAGAGGATACCATAAAGTCAAATTGGTTTCGGGACATGCCTAATAATTCTTTGAGGGTGCCAGAATCATTTTGGAAACTTTCTGGAATTTTCGGAGATGAAAACTGGGAATGTTCCGAAGCTGCCGAAACCGCTTCAGATGCTTTTCGCAGATGAAATCACTAAACTGGAATTGTTCCAGAACATGTTGAAAATTATTTTAGTGGGTACTGGAAATGTTCTAAGCCCACATAAATATTTTCAGTTTGAACGGACGCTGAAAAATGTCGTCGTGAATAGTGAAAGTGCTTTTTGGGATTTTTTATGGAAAGCACCTTTTGGGAAATTTCCCAAAAGGCTTCTAGAAGCCTTGGGCACTAAGGAAGCCCCCTTGGGGGGGCCCCCCCAAGGGGTGGCCGGCCATGGAGGGTGGAGCTCCATGGAGCTCCACATGGCACTCCTTTTTGCTTTATTCTTTATGTAAATGACATAAAGTGGGGGTACTTTTGGTATTTGTGAATGCCAACTTTACCCCTTGGCTTTCCTATAAATAGAGGAGAGTGGGCTGCCCACAAACTTCATCCCTTCTCACATACAAGTGCCATGCAATGATCTGGCTTCTCTCTCCCTCCCACGAAAAGAGTTTCATAGAGCCGAAAGGCTGTCTGGGTTCCGGTGGGAACTAGTTCTGGACGGCGAAGCCCTGCCGGATAGATGACACCGTATGTGTGCAACTCTGTAGAGAGGTCGTAGTTTCGATCTTAGTGCCCGAGGGGCTGTTCGTGAGTGCCTCCCGAAGGGCTATCCATGTGACGGTCCAAGTTCTGTGAGTCCTCCCGAAGGGCTGTCCGAGTGACCGTTCGAGTTTCGAAGGTCCTCCCGAAGGGCTGTCCGCGACACCGTCCGGGGGACTGTTCGACCGCCTCCCGGAGGGCTGTCCGAAGGGAAGACGAGGGTATACATCCTCGCGGTTGGGAGGTTGTAAATCCTAGCTACAGGGATCTGCACTGCCGATCGTCATCGACTCTACTTCCGCTGCGCTACGAGTCGGTAACGAAAAGATCAAACCTTGTATGCAGTCTCCATAGTGGTCCTGGGCTGGTGCGTAGGTCGGAAAATTTTTGTTTTCTGCTGCGTTACCCTACAGTGGTATCAGAGCCGTGCTATGCGTCGATGCAGGTTGCGATCTAGAATACTTAGTGATGTATGGGTGTTGCACAATATAATTAGGTAGTAGATGAGTTCTATTACTGAAAATTATTTGTGCGGGTAGCAGATGAAATCTGTTACCCGATATTCTTGTTGCTTCCCTGGAATTTCATATTTCTGATCTTGATAACAGCATGGTGGAGTTTCAATGTTCTGGCAATCCGTGATCCTGATTGGTCAACGATGTGCTAACAGTTCATTGAATTCCATCGTAGTTAAAAAGAAAGATGAAATTTCGCAGACAAAAGGGCAATGCAGATATGATCTGCACGGGGGTCATGCGTATGACGAAGTTTAGTATGGGGCTCGAGATTTTATTATCTCGGTTTTCATACACCCTGGAATGTTAATCTAGCGACTTGAATTATCATACTTGATGATGGACGTTGGTAGCTTCGGTTTGTTTCGAAACCTTAGTAGCCACGAAAAACTAGTTTTTTGCATGAACCAATTAGAGGCGTCTAACTTGGTTTTGCAGGAGGGTTTACATGTGCATGTGATGTGGTATAGCGGTGCTCATAATAATTTGATTATGTATGAGATGACTATATAATGTAAATTGATTAACATGACCTGCGTGTCATGATTCGGCATGATGGCTGGAGCCATATGATTGCACTTTAAATGACCTGTGTGTCAACCTTGTGTAATGCATTATTTTATTAGCTATAGAGATAGCAATATTATCTGCTGCATCGACAAGGTGGTGGCAATCTTCGCGAAGGTGATCACCGACGTGAATGCCGATGACGAAGGAATACAAGACTTCTCCGTCAGAAAGGGCTATACCATATCATGCTATTATGAATTGCCTGAGATGTTTATCCCTTATGATGCACCCTTCTTGATTGTGCGGTAGTCGCTTTTATTAGGGTGATCTCTCACAAAATATCAAGTAGTTAGTGTTCTCCCAAGTGTAGCACCGTCACGGCACCTAACTTTTCGGGGTATCACATGCTACCATGGGTACGAACGATTAGGGATGTGTGAGGCGGGTGAGTTGAGACCTCGCAGCAAGATCACTTGGTTGTCTTGACGTTCAGGCATGAAAGTCATGAGCTCGGAACACACGCATCGAAAGATGAACATTCACATAGAGATGTGACTGGCAAGTTTGCCTACCGATTGAGATTTTCGTCATCAGTGATGCTACCATCAATGGCGTTGAATTGAAATGCGGATCTTGAATCACTCACAATCAATTATGAGAAATATTGATTTGAGTGGGAGCGCACTGCAGAATTAATTTGTTTAAATTCTCAGTGCAATTAATTTTGAACACTGTCTAAGTGTGATTTGCATAAAAGTTAGAGAATAATGGCTCGCGTTTCCACCTTCCCTGTTAATATTGAATAGCTGTTAAATATCTGGTTAAAACATTACGGTTGGTAACGTAATGTGAGGATTGTCCTCAAGAGTGCCGAAATGGACTTTGTCCTATCGCATACTTTCGGTATTCTCTCGCTTATGCTATGGATCATGTGACTCTCGTCCTTCGATCCAAAAGCTAGAATTCCATTTCAGTCAAGTGCAATATGTTTGCTTCCATGAGACCCAAACTTCGAAAGTTTGGATAGTTATGTGATATTCATGGAATCTAAAAATCAATTTTCAGAGACAGACAAAGGCTAAAAGATATGAGATATCCAAAGCAATGTTTGTTTGCAAACTATTAGTAAAGGAGTTTACTATGCATTAGACTGATAAGAGAGGGATCCAGAAGAACGCCTATCAAATGATGAAAGGTGAATAAAACAACAACTTAAATAGAAAGGAAGTGTCCGAAGGGTGTTAGTGTGACTTACACACCTAGGAAGTCCGGGGCTAACGCCACTCTTAAGTTGGGTGCTTCTTTTGAGAGTAGGAGAAATACTGAAAGTTAAACTGTTAGAAGTATAAAGGCAATAAGAAAGAAGACTAGAATATCCAGCTCATGTATGAATGTCATACAAGTTTTTGATGTATAGAAGGCTGGTCAAAGATATAGTTCTTGGGAATTATGATTAAATTGGTAATCACTGATTCTTGGGTATTGTGAGTTAATCACAAAGATATCCGCTCGATTGCATTCTGTTGCAACTCGATGTAAGAACTACAATGGCCTGAAAGACTAGCCAGGAATGAGGTTGAGATACACACATGGAACATAGTAAATGTTACTATACCTTCCATCGGTGTATTACCTATGTATTTACTTTCATAATTCGTTTTAGAGTTTCACACTCTAGCCCTTTGCATAAGGTATCTTGCAAGAAGGTTGTTCATAAGAGAACTTTTAATGTTCGGTGTTATGAATAACATGAGGGCCATACTTTCATTATGAATGAGATGTATGTTATGAATATTGATATTAATACATTACCTCTAGGTTTACCTTCATAATTCATTTTAGAGTTTCATACACTCTAGCCATTGCACAATGTTTGTTGCAAAAGAGTTATTCATAAAAACAACAATTGTTGTTCAGTATTATGAATAACATGAAGGGCCATACTTCCATCCAAGATGGGATGTATGTTATGAACATTGATAGTAATATGATACACCCATAACACTGACGCTAAATGTCGCAAGACTAAAAGAATACCACACATGTGTGGCACTGCATTTGGTCACATTGGAGAAACCCGCAAGGAAAATTCCAATATGATGGATTTTGAGGTCGTTTGATTTTGAATCATCTGACACTTGCAACTTTCCTCCGAAAAGTAAAGTGATTGAAATACCGTTCACGGGCCATAAGGAACGAGCAAAGAACTTATTGGTGATCATACATTTTGATTGTATGTAGTCCGATAAATGTTGTTGCAAGTAGTGGATTTATCTATCTTCAGAAAAGACTCAAGTAGATATATGGATATTTACTTGATGAGACGAAAGTCTAGATCTTTTGAAATCATTCGAAAGGTTTTCAAAAATGAAGTAGAAGTTATTGTAACAAGAAAAATTATGTTTCTACAATTCGATTGCAGAAAGGAATATTTGAGTTACAAGTTTAGCGAATGTCTGATGAGTTGTGAAAGGGGTTTCATAACTTGCACTTCCCGGAACACCACTGCGAGTGGAAAGTCCGTGAAGATGTAATCAAACCATTTATGACATGGTGAGATCAAAGATGACATAAATAAATTTGCCATTATCCCTTTTAAAGAGTGATGCTTTAGAGACTGTGGCTTTTACACTGAAAAGAGCTCCATCGGGTCTGTTGAAATGACACCATGGTATGGTACGCCCAACCATGTTATATCTTTTCTTAACATTTGGAATATGGGGCTTGTGTAAAAGGTTACAAACCTATTCCAAATCAGATAAGTGCTACTTTGTAGGTTATCCCAAGTCATTGGGTATTCCTCCCTCACTATACCGAGGCAAATAGGTTTGCCATAAAGAACGGTATGCTTTTTGAAGAAAATGGTTCTTTCAAAAAGGTGAGTGGGAGAATAGTGCAACTCGACAAGATAAATAGTATCTTCGTCATCAGATCAAAGGAAAGAGACCTTGGAAGTAATTCCAGGTTTCCTACTGCGACTGATACGGAAGTCTCTACAATAAAATGTATGGACTTCGGTCAAACTTGCAGCTGAACCACGTAGGCAAGGCTCGTGCAAACCTCTCAGGTGCACAAACGAGATATTGTTGTTAGACAACAGTATACCTATGATACACAAGGAAGCGTTGATGAGCCCTGACTCCGGAATTGGCTAAATGCCAATACAATCCGAGATAGTCTCCATATAAATGTTTCAAGATTAAAATCTTGATACACCTTTCGGAAGACTTAGGGGCTAACGAATATTTATGGAACTAAAAACTGATACAGATAAAAATGTTTTATCCATAAAGCTCGACTTGTTGCAATATACAAGTTCAAGGAGTTGACTACGATGAGGTTGTTTCACCGTAGCGATGCTTAAAGTCGGTTCGGGTTGAACTAGCAATTAATACATATTTCATATCATGAGATATGAAACAAAGGATGACAAAAGGATTTCCATCTGATGGAAATAAAACCAAGGACTTGCATGTGTTAAAGTCCAAGGTATTTTGTCAGTCCAGAGGATGCTAGTAAGTATGCAAACTTCAGAGTTCCAGCAATGGACAGAAGAGAGCAAAATGGAGTTGGAATCTTCGTGTTTTGATGAAATGGTCAAAAAGGGTTTTGAATTCATCAATGGGTAACGAAGATGCTTGTGATTCAAGAAAGTAAGTGGGAGCATAATAATATTTCTAAAAACGTTGTGTGCTTGACACATTGTTAATTGGAAATAAATTTCTTGACACGAATTAGGACTTCATTTAAAAATTGGTTTTTCGATGAAGTACTTAGGCTAAATAGCCTCAATATTAGGCATGATGATCTATGGAGATAGATTTACCTGATGGGGCTAAGCAATGATACATATTGACAAGATGCTAAAACTTTTTTGCATTTAAAAATGTCAAGGAGTGATTCTTGCCAAAGTCACATGGAAAGAGTTTTTGCAAGACTCGGTGTCCCAAAACACTGATGAGTAAAATGCATGATGGAGATTCCACACACTCTTGTGTTTGGATTAATCATGTATTCCATGGTATGTAAAAACAACCAGATATGTCCAATACTCCAAAGTTGTTGCGAGTGTAGATACCAAGGTGATCAAAAGTACTGATCATGGGACAACAGTGAAAAAGGGTCATTGAGTACTATAGTAGCACTGATGACATGTTTTCTCGCAAGCGGAGATCATGAAGAGTTCGTTGTAAAAGGTTACATCGATACAGTCTTCATCCATGCTCCAAGCGATTTTCAATTTAAATTAAGGGTTTTGTGTAACACACAATATGGTGGCACAGTTAGTTGGAATTGTTCCAAACAAGTTACTGTGGCGAATTCTATAACAGAGGCGAAGTATGTTGCCGCTTTTAAAAGCGACAAAGAAGATGTTGAATCATGTAGTTCATTCATGAACTTTGTATGGTTCCAAGATGGCTTTTGTCAATGGGACACTACTGCTAGTTGTTGCTCCATAACTCAGTCTGAGGAATCCAGGTTCGACCAGTGATTCACATACCTACAAAGCCAAGTCCACACAAAATATGAATTTTGTGAAAGCGTGAAAATACGGGGATATGCAAAGATACACACGGATCTGAAGTTGTCAGATCCGTTGGACATCAGGCTATACCACAAGCGAAGCATATTTTACACCAATGTGCCATAGGTGTAAAGTGCATTAGCATTAACTAGATTATTGACTCTAGTGCAAGTGGGAGTCTGTAGGAGATATGCCCTAGAGGCAATAATAAATGTTATTGATTATCTCCCTGTTCATATTTACGTTTATGTTCCATGCTATAACTGCTATGGTTCTCAAGTCTGCAAATAAAACGAGGCTTGGAGGAAGAATCATATGCACGTGTGGGATAATAAACGATAAAATGTATTCCTAGTCAAGCCTCTATGACTGGCTCAAGTGTTGCATGATGGTTCTGTTTTCCTGATCATGGGCATGTCTATGCCAGCAACTTTGAGGGAACAATGTTATAAGAACGTTTGTGTTGAATCGACCCGATTGATGTTATGCTATGAGATTCATTCGTCACAAGTTAATGGTTAATAACACAGAGATGGTTAATGTTTGCATGATTCCTTAGACCATGAGAGTATCGAGTTTCTTCATGCTAGCTTCATGAACTTTGCGGTTTGTTAAATGTCATCCGTAAATGGGTGGCTATTACGGCGGCTTACGGGTTCATGGAAAAGTATGTCAAGTAACTTGATAGCTCAAGATTGGGATTTGCTCCTCCGACGATGGAGAGATATCTCTGGGCCTCTCGGTGTTACGGTATCCATCATCGTCTAGCCAGACACTTTGTGATTTGATCATGGGGATGCCGGAACACGGGAACGAGAAAAGAGAACAATACCGGTAACGAGGTAACTAGCATAGTGGACAAGTTGTTGATCCACGGGAATGCCAACATGTCTCACCTCGGGTATTTCTAACATATCATGAAGCAACAGGAATAGCACACGGCAACTGGAGGTTCACTCGGATATTCATTCGTGTGGGTATAGGGATCAATATGGGTGTCCACGGCTCCGATGCTGATCATTGATCGGAAAGTGTTCCGGTCATGTCTATACTTCACCGAACCTATAGGGTCACACGCTTAAGGGTCATCTATCTGCTGAATACTAGACAGGGAGTCTGAGAGAAAGTTTTCGGAAAAAGTTTTCCGGAGACAGCGGAAAAGTTCCGACGAGAGAGGTCACCGGATGAGTTCCGGTGATACTAAAAAGTTGTTTCAGAGGATACCATAAAGTCAAATTGGTTTTGGGGCATGCCTGATAATTCTTGGAGGGTGCCAGAATCATTCTGGAAACTTTCTGGAATTTTCGGAGATGAAGACCGGAAATGTTCTGGAGCTGCCGAAACCACTTCAGATGCTTTTCGCAGATGAAATCACTAAACTGGAATTGTTCCAGAACGCGTTGAAAATTATTTTAGTGGGTACTGGAAATGTTCTAAGCCCACATAAATATTTTCAGTTCGAACGGACGCTGAAAAATGTCGTCGTGAATAGTGAAAGTGCTTTTTGGGATTTTTTATGGAAAGCACCTTTTGGGAAATTTCCCAAAAGGCTTCTAGAAGCCTTGGGCACTAAGGAAGCCACCTTGGGGGGCCCCCCCCAAGGGGTGGCAGGCCATGGAGGGTGGAGCTCCATGGAGCTCCACATGGCACTCCTTTTTGCTTTATTCTTTATGTAAATGACATAAAGTGGGGGTACTTTTGGTATTTGTGAATGCCAACTTTACCCCTTGGCTTTCCTATAAATAGAGGAGAGTGGGCTGCCCACAAATTTCATCCCTTCTCACCTACAAGTGCCATGCAATGATCTGGCTTCTCTCTCCCTCCCACGAAAAGAGTTTCATAGAGCCGAAAGGCTGTCTGGGTTCCGGTGGGAACTAGTTCTGGATGGCGAAGCCCTGCCGGATAGATGACACCGTATGTGTGCAACTCTGTAGAGAGGTCGTAGTTTCGATCTTAGTCCCCGAGGGGCTATTCGTGAGTGCCTCCCGAAGGGCTGTCCAAGTGACGGTCCAAGTTCTGTGAGTCCTCCCGAAGGGCTGTCCGAGTGACCGTTCGAGTTTCGAAGGTCCTCCCGAAGGGATGTCCGCGACACCGTCCGGGGGACTGTTCGACCGCCTCCCGGAGGGCTGTCCGAAGGGAAGACGAGGGTATACATCCTCACGGTTGGGAGGTTGTAAATCCTAGCTGCGGGGATCTGCACCGCCGATCGTCATCGGCTCCACTTCCGCTGCGCTACGAGTCGGTAACGAAAAGATCAAACCTTATATGCAGTCTCCATAGTGGTCCTGGGCTGGTGCGTAGGTCGGAAAATTTTTGTTTTCTGCTGCGTTACCCTACAGTGGTATCAGAGCCGTGCTATGCGTAGATGCAGGTTGCGATCTAGAATACATAGTGATGTATGGGTGTTGCACAATATAATTAGGTAGTAGATGAGTTCTATTACTGAAAATTATTTGTGCGGGTAGCAGATGAAATCTGTTACCCGATATTCTTGTTGCTTCCCTGGAATTTGCATATTTCTGATCTTGATAACAGCATGGTGGAGTTTCAATGTTCTGGCAATCCGCGATCCTGATTGATCAACGATGTGCTAACAGTTCATTGAATTCCATCGTAGTTAAAAAGAAAGATGAAATTTCGCAGACGAAAGGGCACTGCAGATATGATCTGCACGGGGGTCATGCGTATGACGAAGTTTAGTATGGGGCTCGAGATTTTATTATCTCAGTTTTCATACACCCTGGAATGTTAATCTAGCGACTTGAATTATCATACTTGATGATGGACGTTGGTAGCTTCGGTTTGTTTCGAAACCTTAGAAGCCACGAAAAACTAGTTTTTTGCATGAACCAATTAGAGGCGTCTAACTTGGTTTTGCAGGAGGGTTTAGATGTGCATCTGATGTGGTATAGCGGTGCTCATAATAATTTGATTATGTATGAGATGACTATATAATGTAAATTGATTAACATGACCTGCGTGTCATGATTCGGCATGATGGCTGGAGCCATATGATTGCACTTTAAATGACCTGTGTGTCAACCTTGTGTAATGCATTATTTTATTAGCTATAGAGATAGCAATATTATCTGCTGCATCGACAAGGTGGTGGCAATCTTCGCGAAGGTGATCACCGACGTGAATGCCGAAGACGAAGGAATACAAGACTTCTCCGTCAGAAAGGGCTATACCATATCATGCTATTATGAATTGCCTGAGATGTTTATCCCTTATGATGCACCCTTCTTGATTGCGCGGTAGTCGCTTTTATTAGGGTGATCCCTCACAAAATATCAAGTAGTTAGTGTTCTCCCAAGTGTAGCACCGTCACGGCACCTAACTTTTCGGGGTATCACATGCTACCATGGGTACGAACGATTAGGGATGTGTGAGGCGGACGAGTTGAGACCTCACAGCAAGATCACTTGGTTGTCTTGACGTTCAGGCATGAAAGTCATGAGCTCGGAACACACGCATCGAAAGATGAACAAAAGTTACATAGAGATGTGATTGGCAAGTTTGCCTACCGATTGAGATTTTCGTCATCAGTGATGCTACCATCAATGGCGTTGAATTGAAATGCGGATCTTGAATCACTCACAATCAATTATGAGAGATATTGATTTGAGTGGGAGCGCACTTCAGAATTAACTTGTTTAAATTCTCAGTGCAATTAATTTTGAACACTGTCTAAGTGTGATTTGCATAAAAGTTATAGAATAATGGCTCGCGTTTCCACCTTCCCTGTTAATATTGAATAGCTGTTAAATATCTGGTTAAAACATTACGGTTGGTAACATAATGTGAGGATTGTCCTCAAGAGTGCCGAAATGGACTTTGTCCTATCGCATACTTTCGGTATTCTCTCGCTTATGCTATGGATCATGTGACTCTCGTCCTTCGATCCAAAAGCTAGAATTCCGTTTCAGTCAAGTGCAATATGTTTGCTTCCATGAGACCCAAACTTCGAAAGTTTGGATAGTTATGTGATATTCATGGAATCTAAAAATCAATTTTCAGAGACAGACAAAGGCTAAAAGATATGAGATATCCAAAGCAATGTTTGTTTGCAAACTATTAGTAAAGGAGTTTACTATGCATTAGACTGATAAGAGAGGGATCCAGAAGAACGCCTATCAAATGATGAAAGGTGAATAAAACAACAACTTAAATAGAAAGGAAGTGTCCGAAGGGTGTTAGTGTGACTTACACACCTAGGAAGTCCGGGGCTAACGCCACTCTTAAGTTGGGTGCTTCTTTTGAGAGTAGGAGAAATACTGAAAGTTAAACTGTTAGAAGTATAAAGGCAATAAGAAAGAAGACTAGAATATCCAGCTCATGTATGAATGTCATACAAGTTTTTGATGTATAGAAGGCTGGTCAAAGATATAGTTCTTGGGAATTATGATTAAATTGGTAATCACTGATTCTTGGGTATTGTGAGTTAATCACAAAGATACCCGCTCGATTGCATTCTGTTGCAACTCGATGTAAGAACTACAATGGCCTGAAAGACTAGCCAGGAATGAGGTTGAGATACACACATGGAACATAGTAAATGTTACTATACCTTCCATCGGTGTATTACCTATGTATTTACTTTCATAATTCGTTTTAGAGTTTCACACTCTAGCCCTTTGCATAAGGTATCTTGCAAGAAGGTTGTTCATAAGAGAACTTTTAATGTTCGGTGTTATGAATAACATGAGGGCCATACTTTCATTATGAATGAGATGTATGTTATGAATATTGATATTAATACATTACCTCTAGGTTTACCTTCATAATTCATTTTAGAGTTTCATACACTCTAGCCATTGCACAATGTTTGTTGCAAAAGAGTTATTCATAAAAACAACAATTGTTGTTCAGTATTATGAATAACATGAAGGGCCATACTTCCATCCAAGATGGGATGTATGTTATGAACATTGATAGTAATATGATACACCCATAACACTGACGCTAAATGTCGCAAGACTAAAAGAATACAACACATGTGTGGCACTGCATTTGGTCACATTGGAGAAACCAGCAAGGAAAATTCCAATATGATGGATTTTGAGGTCGTTTGATTTTGAATCATCTGGCACTTGCAACTTTCCTCCGAAAGGTAAAGTGATTGAAATACCGTTCACAGGCCATAAGGAACGAGCAAAGAACTTATTGGTGATCATACATTTTGATGTATGTAGTCCGATAAATGTTGTTGCAAGTAGTGGATTTATCTATCTTCAGAAATGACTCAAGTTGATATATGGATATTTACTTGATGAGACGAAAGTCTGGATCTTTTGAAATCATTCGAAAGGTTTTCAAAAATGAAGTAGAAGTTATTGTAACAAGAAAAATTATGTTTCTACAATTCGATTGCAGAAAGGAATATTTGAGTTACAAGTTTAGCGAATGTCTGATGAGTTGTGAAAGGGGTTTCATAACTTGCACTTCCCGGAACACCACTGCGAGTGGAAAGTCCGTGAAGATGTAATCAAACCATTTATGACATGGTGAGATCAAAGATGACATAAATAAATTTTCCATTATCCCTTTTAAAGAGTGATGCTTTAGAGACTGTGGCTTTTACACTGAAAAGAGCTCCATCGGGTCTGTTGAAATGACACCATGGTATGGTACGCCCAACCATGTTATATCTTTTCTTAACATTTGGAATATGGGGCTTGTGTAAAAGGTTACAAACCTATTCCAAATCAGACAAGTGCTACTTTGTAGGTTATCCCAAGTCATTGGGTATTCCTCCCTCACTATACCGAGGCAAATAGGTTTGCCATAAAGAATGGTATGCTTTTTGAAGAAAATGGTTCTTTCAAAAAGGTGAGTGGGAGAATAGTGCAACTCGACAAGATAAATAGTATCTTTGTCATCAGATCAAAGGAAAGAGACCTTGGAAGTAATTCCAGGTTTCCTACTGCGACTGATACGGAAGTCTCTACAATAAAATGTATGGACTTCGGTCAAACTTGCAGCTGAACCACGTAGGCAAGGCTCATGCAAACCTCTCAGGTGCGCAGACGAGATATTGTTGTTAGACAACAGTATACCTATGGTACACAAGGAAGCGTTGATGAGCCCTGACTCCGGAATTGGCTAAATACCAATACAATCCGAGATAGTCTCCATACAAATGTTTCAAGATTAAAATCTTGATACACCTTTCGGAAGACTTAGGGGCTAACGAATATTTATGGAACTAAAAACTGATACGGATAAAAATGTTTTATCCATAAAGCTCGACTTGTTGCAATATACAAGTTCAAGGAGTTGACTACGATGAGGTTGTTTCACCGTAGCGATGCTTAAAGTCGGTTCGGGTTGAACTAGCAATTAATACATATTTCATATCATGAGATATGAAACAAAGGATGACAAAAGGATTTCCATCTGATGGAAATAAAACCAAGGACTTGCATGTGTTACAGTCCAAGGTATTTTGTCAGTCCAGAGGATGCTAGTAAGTATGCAAACTTCAGAGTTCCAGCAATGGACAGAAGAGAGCAAAATGGAGTTGGAATCTTCGTGTTTTGATGAAATGGTCAAAAAGGGTTTTGAATTCATCAATGGGTAACGAAGATGCTTGTGATTCAAGAAAGTAAGTGGGAGCATAATAATATTTCTAAAAACGTTGTGTGCTTGACACATTGTTAATTGGAAATAAATTTCTTGACACGAATTAGGACTTCATTTAAAAATTGGTTTTTCGATGAAGTACTTAGGCTAAATAGCCTCAATATTAGGGATGATGATCTATGGAGATAGATTTACCTGATGGGGCTAAGCAATGATACATATTGACAAGATGCTAAAACTTTTTAGCTTTTAAAAATGTCAAGGAGTGATTCTTGCCAAAGTCACATGGAAAGAGTTTTTGCAAGACTCGGTGTCCCAAAACACTGATGAGTAAAATGCATGATGGAGATTCCACACACTCTTGTGTTTGGATTAATCATGTATTCCATGGTATGTAAAAACAACCAGATATGTCCAATACTCCAAAGTTGTTGCGAGTGTAGATACCAAGGTGATCAAAAGGACTGATCATGGGACAACAGTGAAAAAGGGTCATTGAGTACTATAGTAGCACTGATGACATGTTTTCTCGCAAGCAGAGATCATAAAGAGTTCGTTGTAAAAGGTTACATCGATACAGTCTTCATCCATGCTCCAAGCGATTTTCAATTTAAATTAAGGGTTTTGTGTAACAAACAATATGGTGGCACAGTTAGTTGGAATTGTTCCAAACAAGTTACTGTGGCGAATTCTATAATAGAGGCGAAGTATGTTGCCGCTTTTAAAAGCGACAAAGAAGATGTTGAATCATGTAGTTCATTCATGAACTTTGTATGGTTCCAAGATGGCTTTTGTCAATGGGACACTACTGCTAGTAGTTGCTCCATAACTCAGTCTGAGGAATCCAGGTTCGACCTGTGATTCACATACCTACAAAGCCAAGTCCACACAAAATATGAATTTTGTGAAAGCGTGAAAACACGAGGATATGCAAAGATACACACGGATCTGAAGTTGTCAGATCCGTTGGACATCAGGCTATACCACAAGCGAAGCATATATTACACCAATGTGCCATAGGTGTAAAGTGCATTAGCATTAACTAGATTATTGACTCTAGTGCAAGTGGGAGTCTGTAGGAGATATGCCCTAGAGGCAATAATAAATGTTATTGATTATCTCCCTGTTCATAATTAGGTTTATGTTCCATGCTATAACTGCTATGGTTCTCAAGTCTGCAAATAAAACGAGTCTTGGAGGAAGACTCATATGCACGTGTGGGATAATAAACGATAAAATGTATTCCTAGTCAAGCCTCTATGACTGGCTCAAGTGTTGCATGATGGTTCTGTTTTCCTGATCATGGGCATGTCTATGCCAGCAACTTTGAGGGCACAATGTTATAAGAACATTTGTGTTGAATCGACCCGATTGATGTTATGCTATGAGATTCATTCGTCACAAGTAATGGTTAATAACACAGAGATGGTTAATGTTTGCATGATTCCTTAGACCATGAGAGTATCGAGTTTCTTCATGCTTGCTTCATGAACTTTGCGGTTTGTTAAATGTCATCCGTAAATGGGTGGCTTTTACGGCGGCTTACGGGTTCATGGAAAAGTATGTCAAGTAACTTGATAGCTCAAGATTGGGATTTGCTCCTCCGACGATGGAGAGATATCTCTGGGCCTCTCGGTGTTACGGTATCCATCATCGTCTGGCCAGACACTTTGTGATTTGATCATGGGGATGCCGGAACACGGGAACGAGAAAAGAGAACAATACCGGTAACGAGGTAACTAGCATAGTGGACAAGTTGTTGATCCACGGGAATGCCAACATGTCTCACCTCGGGTATTTGTAACATATCGTGAAGCAACAGGAATAGCACACGGCAACTGGAGGTTCACTCGGATATTCATTCGTGTGGGTATAGGGATCAATATGGGTGTCCACGGCTCCGATGCTGATCATTGATCGGAAAGTGTTCCGGTCATGTCTATACTTCACCGAACCTATAGGGTCACACGCTTAAGGGTCATCTATCTGCTGAATACTAGACAGGGAGTCTGAGAGAAAGTTTTCGAAAAAAGTTTTCCGGAGACAGCGGAAAAGTTCTGACGAGAGAGGTCACCGGATGAGTTCCGGTGATACTGAAAAGTTGTTTCAGAGGATACCATAAAGTCAAATTGGTTTCGGGACATGCCTGATAATTCTTGGAGGGTTCCAGAATCATTCTGGAAACTTTTTGGAATTTTCGGAGATGAAGACCGGAAATGTTCCGGAGCTGCCGAAACCACTTCAGATGCTTTTCGCAGATGAAATCACTAAACTGGAATTGTTCCAGAACGCGTTGAAAATTATTTTAGTGGGTACTGGAAATGTTCTAAGCCCACATAAATTTTTTCAGTTCGAACGGACGCTGAAAAATGTCGTCGTGAATAGTGAAAGTGCTTTTTGGGATTTTTTATGGAAAGCACCTTTTGGGAAATTTCCCAAAAGGCTTCTAGAAGCCTTGGGCACTAAGGAAGCCCCCTTGGGGGGGCCCCCCCAAGGGGTGGCCGGCCATGGAGGGTGGAGCTCCATGGAGCTCCACATGGCACTCCTTTTTGCTTTATTCTTTATGTAAATGACATAAAGTGGGGGTACTTTTGGTATTTGTGAATGCCAACTTTACCCCTTGGCTTTCCTATAAACAGAGAAGAGTGGGCTGCCCACAAACTTCATCCCTTCTCACATACAAGTGCAATGCAATGATCTGGCTTCTCTCTCCCTCCCACGAAAAGAGTTTCATAGAGCCGAAAGGCTGTCTGGGTTCCGGTGGGAACTAGTTCTGGACGGCGAAGCCCTGCCGGATAGATGACACCGTATGTGTGCAACTCTGTAGAGAGGTCGTAGTTTCGATCTTAGTGCCCGAGGGGCTGTTCGTGAGTGCCTCCCGAAGGGCTGTGCAAGTGACGGTCCAAGTTCTGTGAGTCCTCCCGAAGGGCTGTCCGAGTGACCGTTCGAGTTTCGAAGGTCCTCCCGAAGGGCTGTCCGCGACACCGTCCGGGGGACTGTTCGACCGCCTCCCGGAGGGCTGTCCGAAGGGAAGACGAGGGTATACATCCTCGCGGTTGGGAGGTTGTAAATCCTAGCTGCGGGGATCTGCACCGCCGATCGTCATCGACTCTACTTCCGCTGCGCTACGAGTCGGTAACGAAAAGATCAAACCTTGTATGCAGTCTCCATAGTGGTCCTGGGCTGGTGCGTAGGTCGGAAAATTTTTGTTTTCTGCTGCGTTACCCTACAGTGGTTTCAGAGCCGTGCTATGCGTAGATGCAGGTTGCGATCTAGAATACATAGTGATGTATGGGTGTTGCACAATATAATTAGGTAGTAGATGAGTTCTATTACTGAAAATTATTTGTGCGGGTAGCAGATGAAAACTGTTACCCGATATTCTTGTTGCTTCCCTGGAATTTGCATATTTCTGATCTTGATAACAGCATGGTGGAGTTTCAATGTTCTGGCAATCCGCAATCCTGATTGATCAATGATGTGCTAACAGTTCATTGAATTCCATCGTAATTAAAAAGGAAGATGAAATTTCGCAGACGAAAGGGCAATGCAGATATGATCTGCACGGGGGTCATGCGTATGACGAAGTTTAGTATGGGGCTCGAGATTTTATTATCTCGGTTTTCATACACCCTGGAATGTTAATCTAGCGACTTGAATTATCATACTTGATGATGGACGTTGGTAGCTTCGGTTTGTTTCGAAACCTTAGAAGCCACGAAAAACTAGTTTTTTGCATGAACCAATTAGAGGCGTCTAACTTGGTTTTGCAGGAGGGTTTACATGTGCATGTGATGTGGTATAGCGGTGCTCATAATAATTTGATTATGTATGAGATGACTATATAATGTAAATTGATTAACATGACCTGCGTGTCATGATTCGGCATGATGGCTGGAGCCATATGATTGCACTTTAAATGACCTGTGTGTCAACCTTGTGTAATGCATTATTTTATTAGCTATAGAGATAGCAATATTATCTGCTGCATCGACAAGGTGGTGGCAATCTTCGCGAAGGTGATCACCGACGTGAATGCCGAAGACGAAGGAATACAAGACTTCTCCGTCAGAAAGGGCTATACCATATCATGCTATTATGAATTGCCTGAGATGTTTATCCCTTATGATGCACCCTTCTTGATTGCGTGGTAGTCGCTTTTATTAGGGTGATCTCTCACAAAATATCAAGTAGTTAGTGTTCTCCCAAGTGTAGCACCGTCACGGCACCTAACTTTTCGGGGTATCACATGCTACCATGGGTACGAACGATTAGGGATGTGTGAGGCGGGTGAGTTGAGACCTCGCAGCAAGATCACTTGGTTGTCTTGACGTTCAGGCATGAAAGTCATGAGCTCGGAACACACGCATCGAAAGATGAACAAAAGTCACATAGAGATGTGATTGGCAAGTTTGCCTACCGATTGAGATTTTCGTCATCAGTGATGCTACCATCAATGGCGTTGAATTGAAATGCGGATCTTGAATCACTCACAATCAATTATGAGAGATATTGATTTGAGTGGGAGCGCACTTCAGAATTAACTTGTTTAAATTCTCAGTGCAATTAATTTTGAACACTGTCTAAGTGTGATTTGCATAAAAGTTATAGAATAATGGCTCGCGTTTCCACCTTCCCTGTTAATATTGAATAGCTGTTAAATATCTGGTTAAAACATTACGGTTGGTAACATAATGTGAGGATTGTCCTCAAGAGTGCCGAAATGGACTTTGTCCTATCGCATACTTTCGGTATTCTCTCGCTTATGCTATGGATCATGTGACTCTCGTCCTTCGATCCAAAAGCTAGAATTCCGTTTCAGTCAAGTGCAATATGTTTGCTTCCATGAGACCCAAACTTCGAAAGTTTGGATAGTTATGTGATATTCATGGAATCTAAAAATCAATTTTCAGAGACAGACAAAGGCTAAAAGATATGAGATATCCAAAGCAATGTTTGTTTGCAAACTATTAGTAAAGGAGTTTACTATGCATTAGACTGATAAGAGAGGGATCCAGAAGAACGCCTATCAAATGATGAAAGGTGAATAAAACAACAACTTAAATAGAAAGGAAGTGTCCGAAGGGTGTTAGTGTGACTTACACACCTAGGAAGTCCGGGGCTAACGCCACTCTTAAGTTGGGTGCTTCTTTTGAGAGTAGGAGAAATACTGAAAGTTAAACTGTTAGAAGTATAAAGGCAATAAGAAAGAAGACTAGAATATCCAGCTCATGTATGAATGTCATACAAGTTTTTGATGTATAGAAGGCTGGTCAAAGATATAGTTCTTGGGAATTATGATTAAATTGGTAATCACTGATTCTTGGGTATTGTGAGTTAATCACAAAGATACCCGCTCGATTGCATTCTGTTGCAACTCGATGTAAGAACTACAATGGCCTGAAAGACTAGCCAGGAATGAGGTTGAGATACACACATGGAACATAGTAAATGTTACTATACCTTCCATCGGTGTATTACCTATGTATTTACTTTCATAATTCGTTTTAGAGTTTCACACTCTAGCCCTTTGCATAAGGTATCTTGCAAGAAGGTTGTTCATAAGAGAACTTTTAATGTTCGGTGTTATGAATAACATGAGGGCCATACTTTCATTATGAATGAGATGTATGTTATGAATATTGATATTAATACATTACCTCTAGGTTTACCTTCATAATTCATTTTAGAGTTTCATACACTCTAGCCATTGCACAATGTTTGTTGCAAAAGAGTTATTCATAAAAACAACAATTGTTGTTCAGTATTATGAATAACATGAAGGGCCATACTTCCATCCAAGATGGGATGTATGTTATGAACATTGATAGTAATATGATACACCCATAACACTGACGCTAAATGTCGCAAGACTAAAAGAATACCACACATGTGTGGCACTGCATTTGGTCACATTGGAGAAACCCGCAAGGAAAATTCCAATATGATGGATTTTGAGGTCGTTTGATTTTGAATCATCTGACACTTGCAACTTTCCTCCGAAAAGTAAAGTGATTGAAATACCGTTCACAGGCCATAAGGAACGAGCAAAGAACTTATTGGTGATCATACATTTTGATGTATCTAGTCCGATAAATGTTGTTGCAAGTAGTGGATTTATCTATCTTCAGAAATGACTCAAGTAGATATATGGATATTTACTTGATGAGACGAAAGTCTGGATCTTTTGAAATCATTCGAAAGGTTTTCAAAAATGAAGTAGAAGTTATTGTAACAAGAAAAATTATGTTTCTACAATTCGATTGCAGAAAGGAATATTTGAGTTACAAGTTTAGCGAATGTCTGATGAGTTGTGAAAGGGGTTTCATAACTTGCACTTCCCAGAACACCACTGCGAGTGGAAAGTCCGTGAAGATGTAATCAGACCATTTATGACATGGTGAGATCAAAGATGACATAAATAAATTTGCCATTATCCCTTTTAAAGAGTGATGCTTTAGAGACTGTGGCTTTTACACTGAAAAGAGCTCCATCGGGTCTGTTGAAATGACACGATGGTATGGTACGCCCAACCATGTTATATCTTTTCTTAACATTTGGAATATGGGGCTTGTGTAAAAGGTTACAAACCTATTCCAAATCAGACAAGTGCTACTTTGTAGGTTATCCCAAGTCATTGGGTATTCCTCCCTCACTATACCGAGGCAAATAGGTTTGCCATAAAGAACGGTATGCTTTTTGAAGAAAATGGTTCTTTCAAAAAGGTGAGTGGGAGAATAGTGCAACTCGACAAGATAAATAGTATCTTCGTCATCAGATCAAAGGAAAGAGACCTTGGAAGTAATTCCAGGTTTCCTACTGCGACTGATACGGAAGTCTCTACAATAAAATGTATGGACTTCGGTCAAACTTGCAGCTGAACCACGTAGGCAAGGCTCGTGCAAACCTCTCAGGTGCACAGACGAGATATTGTTGTTAGACAACAGTATACCTATGATACACAAGGAAGCGTTGATGAGCCCTGACTCCGGAATTGGCTAAATGCCAATACAATCCGAGATAGTCTCCATATAAATGTTTCAAGATTAAAATCTTGATACACCTTTCGGAAGACTTAGGGGCTAACGAATATTTATGGAACTAAAAACTGATACGGATAAAAATGTTTTATCCATAAAGCTCGACTTGTTGCAATATACAAGTTCAAGGAGTTGACTACGATGAGGTTGTTTCACCGTAGCGATGCTTAAAGTCGGTTCGGGTTGAACTAGCAATTAATACATATTTCATATCATGAGATATGAAACAAAGGATGACAAAAGGATTTCCATCTGATGGAAATAAAACCAAGGACTTGCATGTGTTACAGTCCAAGGTATTTTGTCAGTCCAGAGGATGCTAGTAAGTATGCAAACTTCAGAGTTCCAGCAATGGACAGAAGAGAGCAAAATGGAGTTGGAATCTTCGTGTTTTGATGAAATGGTCAAAAAGGGTTTTGAATTCATCAATGGGTAACGAAGATGCTTGTGATTCAAGAAAGTAAGTGGGAGCATAATAATATTTCTAAAAACGTTGTGTGCTTGACACATTGTTAATTGGAAATAAATTTCTTGACACGAATTAAGACTTCATTTAAAAATTGGTTTTTCGATGAAGTACTTAGGCTAAATAGCCTCAATATTAGGCATGATGATCTATGGAGATAGATTTACCTGATGGGGCTAAGCAATGATACATATTGACAAGATGCTAAAACTTTTTAGCATTTAAAAATGTCAAGGAGTGATTCTTGCCAAAGTCACATGGAAAGAGTTTTTGCAAGACTCGGTATCCCAAAACACTGATGAGTAAAATGCATGATGGAGATTCCACACACTCTTGTGTTTGGATTAATCATGTATTCCATGGTATGTAAAAACAACCAGATATGTCCAATACTCCAAAGTTGTTGCGAGTGTAGATACCAAGGTGATCAAAAGTACTGATCATGGGACAACAGTGAAAAAGGGTCATTGAGTACTATAGTAGCACTGATGACATGTTTTCTCGCAAGCGGAGATCATGAAGAGTTCGTTGTAAAAGGTTACATCGATACAGTCTTCATCCATGCTCCAAGCGATTTTCAATTTAAATTAAGGGTTTTGTGTAACACACAATATGGTGGCACAGTTAGTTGGAATTGTTCCAAACAAGTTACTGTGGCGAATTCTATAACAGAGGCGAAGTATGTTGCCGCTTTTAAAAGCGACAAAGAAGATGTTGAATCATGTAGTTCATTCATGAACTTTGTATGGTTCCAAGATGGCTTTTGTCAATGGGACACTACTGCTAGTTGTTGCTCCATAACTCAGTCTGAGGAATCCAGGTTCGACCAGTGATTCACATACCTACAAAGCCAAGTCCACACAAAATATGAATTTTGTGAAAGCGTGAAAATACGAGGATATGCAAAGATACACACGGATCTGAAGTTGTCAGATCCGTTGGACATCAGGCTATACCACAAGCGAAGCATATTTTACACCAATGTGCCATAGGTGTAAAGTGCATTAGCATTAACTAGATTATTGACTCTAGTGCAAGTGGGAGTCTGTAGGAGATATGCCCTAGAGGCAATAATAAATGTTATTGATTATCTCCCTGTTCATAATTAGGTTTATGTTCCATGCTATAACTACTATGGTTCTCAAGTATGCAAATAAAACGAGGCTTGGAGGAAGAATCATATGCACGTGTGGGATAATAAACGATAAAATGTATTCCTAGTCAAGCCTCTATGACTGGCTCAAGTGTTGCATGATGGTTCTATTTTCCTGATCATGGGCATGTCTATGCCAGCAACTTTGAGGGCACAATGTTATAAGAACATTTGTGTTGAATCGACCCGATTGATGTTATGCTATGAGATTCATTCGTCACAAGTTAATGGTTAATAACACATAGATGGTTAATGTTTGCATGATTCCTTAGACCATGAGAGTATCGAGTTTCTTCATGCTTGCTTCATGAACTTTGCGGTTTGTTAAACGTCATCCGTAAATGGGTGGCTATTACGGCGGCTTACGGGTTCATGGAAAAGTATGTCAAGTAACTTGATAGCTCAAGATTGGGATTTGCTCCTCCGACGATGGAGAGATATCTCTGGGCCCTCTTAGTGTTACGGTATCCATCATCGTCTGGCCAGACACTTTGTGATTTGATCATGGGGATGCCGGAACACGGGAATGAGAAAAGAGAACAATACCGGTAACGAGGTAACTAGCATAGTGGACAAGTTGTTGATCCACGGGAATGCCAACATGTCTCACCTCGGGTATTTGTAACATATCGTGAAGCAACAGGAATAGCACACGGCAACTGGAGGTTCACTCGGATATTCATTCGTGTGGGTATAGGGATCAATATGGGTGTCCACGGCTCCGATGCTGATCATTGATCGGAAAGTGTTCCGGTCATGTCTATACTTCACCGAACCTATAGGGTCACACGCTTAAGGGTCATCTATCTGCTGAATACTAGACAGGGAGTCTGAGAGAAAGTTTTCGGAAAAAGTTTTCCGGAGACAGTGGAAAAGTTCCGACGAGAGAGGTCACCGGATGAGTTCCGGTGATACTGAAAAGTTGTTTCAGAGGATACCATAAAGTCAAGTTGGTTTCGGGACATGCCTGATAATTCTTGGAGGGTGCCAGAATCATTCTCGAAACTTTCTGGAATTTTCGGAGATGAAAACCGGAAATGTTCCGGAGCTGCCGAAACGGCTTCAGATGCTTTTCGCAGATGAAATCACTAAACTGGAATTGTTCCAGAACGCGTTGAAAATTATTTTAGTGGGTACTGGAAATGTTCTAAGCCCACATAAATATTTTCAGTTCGAACGGACGCTGAAAAATGTCGTCATGAATAGTGAAATGCTTTTTGGGATTTTTTATGGAAAGCACCTTTTGGGAAATTTCCCAAAAGGCTTCTAGAAGCCTTGGGCACTAAGGAAGCCCCCTTGGGGGCCCCCCCAAGGGGTGGCCGGCCATGGAGGGTGGAGCTCCATGGAGCTCCACATGGCACTCCTTTTTGCTTTATTCTTTATGTAAATGACATAAAGTGGGGGTACTTTTGGTATTTGTGAATGCCAACTTTACCCCTTGGCTTTCCTATAAATAGAGGAGAGTGGGCTGCCCACAAACTTCATCCCTTCTCACATACAAGTGCCATGCAATGATCTGGCTTCTCTCTCCCTCCCACGAAAAGAGTTTCATAGAGCCGAAAGGCTGTCTGGGTTCCGGTGGGAACTAGTTCTGGACGGCGAAGCCCTGCCGGATAGATGACACCGTATGTGTGCAACTCTGTAGAGAGGTCGTAGTTTCGATCTTAGTGCCCGAGGGGCTGTTCGTGAGTGCCTCCCGAAGGGCTGTCCAAGTGACGGTCCAAGTTCTGTGAGTCCTCCCGAAGGGCTGTCCGAGTGACCGTTCAAGTTTCGAAGGTCCTCCTGAAGGGCCGTCCGCGACACCGTCCAGGGGACTGTTCGACCGCCTCCCGGAGGGCTGTCCGAAGGGAAGACGAGGGTATACATCCTCGCGGTTGGGAGGTTGTAAATCCTAGCTGCGGGGATCTGCACCGCCGATCGTCATCGACTCTACTTCCGCTGCGCTACGAGTCGGTAACGAAAAGATCAAACCTTGTATGCAGTCTCCATAGTGGTCCTGGGCTGGTGCGTAGGTCAAATTTTTTTTGTTTTCTGCTGCGTTACCCTACACAAATCACTATACTTATAGAGCATGCAAGAGCTAATCTAGCAATGAGAGATAAAAGGACAAAGTTGCTAACCTTTGTGATCACTTGGATGGATGGGGTGCCTTCAAATCTTCACAAATTTTGGCAAAAATGAGGTGAGCTAGAGCAAGAGGGGAAGACAAACAGAGAGGAGGGGGAAAACAGAGCGCTTCGGCTCGGGCTGGACGAAGCACCATATATAGTGATATCTTTAGTCTTGGTTGGTTAGACGAACTGGGAAAAAAGGTGCATCTCTAGTCCCGGTTCGTGGCATGAACCGGTACTAAAGGTGCTGGTGGGGCCCCAGCCTGACAACAGCCTGCCACCACCTCTTTAGTACCGGTTCGTGGCACGAACCAGTACTAAAGGTTCGCCACGAACCGGTACTAATGAGCGCTGCCCGCCTGGCCGTTGGAACCGGCACTAATGGTCACATTAGTGCCGGTTCAATTACAAACCGGGACTAATGAGCTTCACATTAGGCCTTTTTTCTACTAGTGAAAGCTAATGGCTAGGTTCTACGTAAATATTGATTGTATGCTCTTGTGTTTCATTATTTATGGAAAATACCATCCCACAATTTTTCATGCATTCTCATCTTCTAGTTTCCAGTATAGTTTGATCGTCTCTCTCTCTCTCTCCCCCCCCCCTCCCTTGTCCCTCTCTCTTAATTATTGGCATATACTCTATTAAAATAGTCTGTCTCTCTCTCTCTCATACTTTTTTTTATCATAGTGATATTGTTTTACACATCTGATAGCCTTATTACAGTTGACACGGGCTTTGCAGTAACGCGTGGATAGAACACATCTTAAGATGTGCATACATAATCTATTCTTTCTGTGGAAGTTTCTATTTCTTTTGATTTTTATCTTCTATATTCTACTATAATTCGGTTTGCTTGCATGGCGCCATCTTTTTTTAGTTTTAATCTTCTATATACTATTTATTGCTTGCGCCACGCAGTATGCTTCCCTTTCATACGGACTCTCGGATTATGTTTTTTTATTACAATTATGGATGATTGGAATTTTTTCAGAATAACACACTTTATGTTTCAAAGATAACTTTCCATTTGATTTTGAATATTTATTTTTTTGTTGTGGTTCAATAAAATATATTTTAGAGATTCAATCGTGTAGAATTTGAGTTGATGTCAAATTGTAATTCTGATACATTAAACCCATAATTCATTCATTATCAATAGTATCTCGAGTACATATGATTGATTACAGGGAGAAGCATTTTATGAATAGGTAATATATTCTTGCTACGGAATTTTCTAGTTATTTAGTTTTTATCTTCAATAACATATAATCATTCGGTTTACTTGGAGGGCGCGGGCTTTGTTTTTTAGTTTTATTCTTTTCTTCCTACAAACCCTTTGTTTCAATGTTTGTTATTAAAATTTTGGAGGATCAGAAACTTTCCATCCAACAAAGGTTTTACGAAAATAAATTCTTTTGGCTGTGGTGCAATAATTACCTTTTCGAAATTCAACCATGTAAAAGAAATTTGAGGTTAAATTTTCTTTATGTTTCAAATATAACCATGTAGAATTTGAGCTGATATATAATTGTAATTCTTTTTTTTTGCTTTTTTTAATTTATATTAATCATGCAAGTTAAAAAAGCCCTAATTTTGGCAATATGTATGTACGTATCTTGCACATATTAAATTCTATGTGCATTGAGCTCAGTCTGGCTGATACGATAAGAAAATATGCTTCATGCATGGGGTGCTTCGTATGGACGCGCTTCTCATGCATGCATTTATTGAAGCTCGGTCCCATCAGTGATAGAAAAATAAGCTGTAGAAATAATGTTTTAAAAAAGAAGCAATAGAAATAGACTTGGGCTAATACTGATTTGACGTACATGCAGTGGCGTTGAAACGTACATGCAATGGAGTTCAAAAGAAAAGAAAAAACATACTCAAAGTCCCTCCGTTCAGGACTCCATATTTTTCTAGCGTGTATTCCGTACTCCACTGTTGGCTCATAACGATATACAATGGCTTCAAGCTAATTAGAACTTGCTTACCGGATTGGCTTCCGTGTAGGTTTAGGCACCCACATGTTGGTAGATTAGCTTTCTATATTTGGACACATACCATATGTATCTTTGTTCCCTGACTTAAATATCCACCGCTATATAGATGTGTAGGTTTCCTTCTCCTACACGTCTCCATCTCTTATATGTGACCATGATTGCACCTTTATTATATCCAATATATGTGCCACGTGACAAACTCCTACACGTCTCCTCTTTTTTTTTAGGGGCTACACGTCTCCTTCTCTTAAGTGATTGTGATTGCACCTTTCCATCTAATATATGTCCTACGTGACAGAATTTTTATGTGCAAAGCATATATTGACATGTAGACTATATAACGTTTACATCTTTAAATCTTGGCCGTTTATATTAGAAAAAATGGTTGATATAATTTAACATATGTGGATGAACGTGATGGCTTGTTTGACTCTTGTTTTAATTATATAATAGATAGTTTTTATATTCTACTGTCCCAACAAGGCAAAATGACAACATGCATCAACGCCTGTTGCTTTTCTTTCCCCTCTCGCAAGACGACTAGGGAAAGCCTTTCTCCCCTCGATCTCCGCCGGTGGGACCATGGATTCACCTTCCCTCCGCCTACCGCTCCGGCAGCCGGTGGAGGGGAGGGGATTCCTGTGCCTTGGCTCCGGCTAGTTGATAGGTAGGGTTTTAGTCCTTGCAGGGGCTGCGCTTGGATGGATGGTGGCGCTTCTTCTTTGAGTTAATCTTCCGGGCTCCGATCCTCCTCAAGTTCATCCGTGGAGATGGATTAGACGGTGCTCCGGCGTAGATTCCTGCCAGCTCCTCAAGGCGGCGAGGTTAGGGTTCCTCGCCGTGCGTATGCAACGGCGAGATTTAGTGTCAGGTTCTTCAGATCGATTCAAGGATTCAATGGCGACGACTGCGGCTCCGGGGCGCCGGTCCCTAGGGGCACGTGCATGAAGACTTCCCTGTTGTCATCGACAAGGTCAGGCCGGTTCCGGTGTTGGAGCGGCGACAGCGATGCGTCGGCGGCTCGTTCTGGCGGCGGCATCGGTTGTTCGGTGGTCCATAGACCTCGGTGTAATTTTTATTATGTTTGAGGTGCTTTGTACATTACAGGAATGTTAAATTAAGCTAACGGCCAAAAGCCGTCGGCAAAGAATCAAAAGCCTTCAGTATAGGCTATGCCGACAGCCACAGTCGGCATAGAGCCGTCGTTAACGATTCCCTCGGCATTGAGCTGTCAGGCCGTCGGCATATAAAAGCCATCAGCATAGAAACCTATGCCGACGGCTTTACCTTGGCCATCGGCATAGATTCCCGTCGGCAAAAAAAAGACGGCACGCCTGCCTAACGGCGTTCTAGCCACGTGTCGCCAGCCAAGAGTTGCAATGTGTCGCACGTGTTTGCCGTCAGCATAGCTCAAAAACTATGCCGACGGCATCGGCATACGTGCGACACGTGGTAGCTCCTGGGGTTTCTGGCCGAGACATTGCCGTCGGCATAGTTTTGGAGGCCGTCGTCATATGTCTCGGCCAGAAACTCCCAGTAACTGCATAGATACCACATGGCAGCTCCTGGGAGCTTGAGCACAAGCTATGCCGACGGCAAAGTCATCGGCATAGTTTTGGTCAATTTTTTTTGCATGTTATGTTTCTGCCCTGCACATTTAAATAGCTACAGTATCCAATATGATATAATCATCATCAAAACACACATATAACATCATGTCCATCATCACACATAGTATCATCATCATCAAAACAAAATATGTAAACGAAGTCACACATCATCAAGTTTACAAATGAATTATCAAAATCATCATCAAGTTTACATCATCCAACTATACAAACCATGACACCTCCGTCGGCCTTCGAGCACCGCCAATCCCCGAAGTCCACCGACAAGAGCATCATCACTACAAAATGAAGAAGGACAGCCGTTTAGCACCGGCAATTGGTCTAGTTCTAAGTTTGCAGCTTGGCAAATGTTCTAAGTATAAGTTGATGCATCATGTGAGCAGGGGACTAACCGGAAGGGGCGAGTCACGGGTCGAGGTAGAAGGACCACCACCATCACGACCGAGCCAAACCGGGGTGATTGGGCTCCATGAACCAGGAGTAGCACCACCAGCAGTAGAAGAACCACCACCAACGTTTGATCCGTGGGATCCCTGCATGTTTTAGAAAGAGATAGTAAGGAGAAATCTCCATGTGTTGAATCAACGATCGGTAGTGCTTGAATAGTTTGGCTCAGTACTAACCAGACTCCCTGTGCCATGTGCCAACCATTCTTCGAACGAAGGCAGTTTTGGGTACGGTCCAGGATATAGTGGTGCTAGTCCCATTGGTGGAGGAATAGTGCCAGTTTGAACAGCCGCATAGACATTATGCACGTTAGTTGACAAGCAAAGATGGAGGTCAAAAGAAATGAAACTACGAAATTTATGTTGGCTCTAAGTGGGCAAAACTAACCTCCATTTGTGTGGCGCGGTACTCCTCGTACACTTGCACCCTCTCGTCGTATTGCTCGCCCTCTTGACGAAAAAGCTCGATAGACTTAATGTAGGCCTACAATATGACATGATGGATCTCATCAGCATAGCAATGCAGAAAAGAAAGCGAGAAAGAGGATGAAAAGGAGAAAAATACTTACATCCTGCTGGATGGATCCGCTAGGCCATGCCCACGCTGGGTTAGCCATACTCGCTGTCGTGCTGGAAGCTCGGAGCTGTGAGTAACCGATGGCAGGCTGGATCACGGCATTCAGAAGCGGGTGGCGGCCATGTGGCTTGCCATGTGTAGACACGACCACCGCCATCTTGTCGGTCTCTGACTCTATGGGATTAGGATGCTCCCCATTCCGCCAATGAAACTCTTCCTCATAGGTTGCTAGATGTTCCTCTGTTTTACCGTAGTACTTGCCCTGGCCGTCCTTGGGCTTCTTCCGCACATGGCCAAGCTCAAACGCCTTCATATCTGAAATTGACTCCTTCATCACGGACTCCTGCAACACCAAATAGATGTCACACATACATATATAGGAACATGATGCGAAAAGAAAGAAGCATGTTTCATATATATAACAAGTTCTTCTTGTGGCGATAGTGGCTCCGGTTTCCTTGAGCGTGTGTTCCGTTAGATCCCCGATTTCTCATGTTGATGCTCCTCTGGGCCACAAACTCTTCATCAGATCCGAGCCACCTATCCACCAACGCCGCCCATCCATCACTCTTTCCGGAGCACCAAGAAGGAATCACCTAAATAATGACAACATAGCATTTCTGGTGCAAACAATGAAATTTAACACACACGTCAGAATGAAAAGACTATGCTACTTACATCCAAATACTGCTGCCTGGTCATAGGAGGGGTGCTCCTTCCTCGCTCTCTCCTTGGTCATCTTCTTGTGGAGAACTGTGTGGTAGTAGTGCGTGATGGCCACCCAGCGCGCCTCGTACGAGATCTGACGAAGCATCTTAATCGCAGTCGCCACCAAGACATTGTCGGCTCTGGCCTCCTTCTCCTCCGGACTCTATAAAATTCCTACAGTCATGCATAAAACCAGAATGGAACAAGTCATGAGGTAAGTGATTGGATCATTTACTATGAATGAAACTCGACACAATGTTGACTTGTGTACTTCTGAAGAGAACTTACCAAAAAATGAGTGATCATGGCATTAGCATGAGTCCCGTAGTCTGCAAGCCTGGCGGCTTCATAATGGTGCCAGCGCGCTCCTCGCACGACGGGTCCTCGTTTGGGTGTTGGTGGTACAGGCCCAGCCAAAAGTCCTTGAGAAGAATAGTGACCACTTCGTTTGGAATCTAGCCCGTTCCAATAACCTGCCAATTGCTGCACCAGAGTCAAAACATTAGCATGCGTAGAATCAAAATGGTAGTATATGTTCAAAATATGATAGGGAGAGGCACTTACTCTTTCCCCTTGGGACTAATGAGGGTCTTCTGCTCCTCGGTAGCAGGAAGGCGAGGGAGGTGTGCCACTCCACGCAGCCACCACTCCTCGCCCTCCCCCTCCCCCTCCTCGGCCTCCCCCTCCTCCCTCTCCTCGTCCTCACACTAGTAGAAAACAGGCCTTTAGTCCCGGTTCCAGAGGGCCTTTAGTCCCGGTTCTGGAACCGGGACTAAAGGGTTGGGACTAAAGCCCAAAACCTTTAGTCACGGTTTGCTTACGAACCGGGACTAAAGGAGCTCCACGCGGCCGGTTTCTGGAGCTTCACCTTTAGTCCCGGTTGGTAAGGAATTTTTTTGGAATTTGATTTTCTGAATTTTTTTGAAAAAAAAATTAAATTTTTTTTGAATTTTTTTCCGATTTTCAAATTTCTGAATTATTTGACAATTTAATCTCTAATCACCCCTCATCACTGCTCAAGTATGTACCACTCATTCAAAATCGTCTAACTTTCCGGCAGGTCACCCATCCTCTCACTACCCCAGCCTAAGCACGCTTAACTTCCGAGTTCTATTCTCCCTAGTTTCCAAGTTTGCACTTGCTGTTTTCCTAACAATAGTAAGCTGTCAATCCTATTAACCCTTAGGAGTTGAACTTGAGCATGAAGCACCGTTTGAGTTTGAAACTATTATTCTAAAAAACAATAATTAATTAGTAACACTAATATTTCTTGAATAAGTAGTTTGACCATAGTTTTACCAGAGTTTGACCAAAAATTCAAAAAAACTTAAATTTGAGGATAACTTTTTTTCCTTTCAGAATTTGAGGATTCTAAAAATTTGCAAAACGGCCTAGGGTGGTCAAAATCGGAACCGGATTTTCGTGCTGAACATTTTGATATATTATACTTTTTTTTCGACATCGTATGCAAAAGTTATAGCCGTTTTACTTTTTCATAACACTTTTTTGCAAAACATGTCAAAATTTATGCTTTTTAATTTACCTAACTAGTAGATGTAGTAACATAACTACATCTCGAAGGATTTTATTTTTTGAAGTTTTTATCATTTTCTTTTGTTTTTTTTCAAAACTGAAATGGCGATTACTCGGGGGGGGGGGGGGGTGGTAGAGTTTGATGGTGTCCAACAGAAGCATACTATAATATGGTGTCCAGCCAATCCTACCGTCGACTACATCTGCTAGCACCATCCCAGCCAGAGTCACAACTAAGGTTAACCAAGCCAGAGTCACGTTCTATCAAAGTGGCAAAAAGAATTACTTTTAATATAGCAAAACTAATTCTATCAACTATTATTAAAGGCTAAACAACTATTAATACAAAACTTTAGCAAAATTAATATTAATTAATTATAAAAATTTATCTACTATTGTCTAACAGAAGCATACTACAACATGTTAAAATCTACATAAAGAACTAACTAAAAATAATTGAAAACAACAATTAAAGGACTAAAACAACTATATAAGCAAAACAGTAATGTTTTAATTAAAATCGTAATATAAATTATTCTAAAAATAACCAAATAAATCTTACTGTGACAACAATCTAACATGTGACTAGGAGCAAAAATAATTAAATTAAAACTATTTTAAACTCAAATTATTCACAATCTAGGGTTTGAAGCAAATTTGAACAAATTCATATTTAAATCATTCAAATTTGAAAACTAATGGCACAAACAGAAACTAGACAAAATTTTGAATCTAATGCAAAAAGAATCACTCAAAAACATCAAATATCCTAAAAGATATAAGCAGTTTAAAATGGAAACTAAACACAAAGAACAAATGGAAAAACAAAAACCAAATTTCAAAACCCCTTTAGTCCCGGTTCGTGGCTCCAACCGGGACTAAAGCCTCAACCCTTTAGTCCCGGTTCGTGGGTCGAACCGGGACTAAAGGACCTTTAGTCCCAGTTCGTGGGTCGAACCGGGACTAAAGGACCTTTAGTCCCGGTTTGAGCCACGAACCGGGACTAAAGGGCATTGCACCCTTTAGTCCTAGTTCGTGGCTCAAACCGGGACTAATGCCTGCCCAGCGCTCTAGCCGCTCGAACCGGGACTAATGCTCACATTAGTCCCGGTTCATAATGCAACCGGGACTAATGTGTAGATTGAACTTGGACCAAAGCCCTGTTTTCTACTAGTGTCATCGTCAGCCGTGGTGCCACTGGCAGAGGGTACCTCACTATAGGAGAATGTCTAAGGCCAGTCCCCTATGTCGGCCACGGTGCACAGTTTCTGGCCATGCCCTCCGTCTGTAGGGGCTCTTGCCGCGCGCCCTCCTCCTCTAGGGGGTCTTCCGCCGCGCCCTTCTCCTCTAGGGGCTTATCCCCCGTCCCCTCGGCCTCCTTGTGAGGAGGCATCCTCAAGTAGTCGGGGGGGGGGGACAGTACGGGGTCTTCCACTTCACGTCATTTTAGAGGCGAGTTTGCCTAGCAAACGATTGGAATCAGCCTTGCCCATGGTTCAATCACCTGCATTGAGAAAGAGTGAACAATTAATAAGGATAACAAATATTTATGCAAAGGAAGAAATAAAGCGTATTAATAAAAAAATGATGCAATGCATAAGCATACTGGAAATAAATAAGCATACAAAAAAGGACATAAAACGTACGTCTGCTAGAACCCATACGAATCATCAGTGTTGTAATCGATTCCTCGACCTGTCTCATCATCACTATCACGCGTATCATCATCGTCATTGTTTGAGGAAGGTGGAGGCTCATCCTCGTCGTCAACGTCTTCATGTAACTTTTTAAGCATAACTATGTCTTTTACATTCACAATTGCCTCGCCATGATTCCATGTATCATAATTGTTTGGGTCAACATCAACATCACCCAAGTCGTCATCATCATCGTTTGGGTCCACATCATCATGTTGCTCTTGATAGAACACTCCCTCATATGTCATGGGGTTTATGTTGTAGTAATCGTCATCGTTCGGATTGGGTAGCTTACCATGTGGCGATACCTTGAACACAACTTCCCAACCCTGTAGGTTCTCTTTCTGGCATGGGTAGGGCAGATAATAAACTTGCGTGGCCTGGTTAGCCACAATAAAGAGATTGGCTCCGGCATAGACAGTTCATGGTTTAACTTCGACTAAACCAATGGAAGGCGTATGTCTCAGCCCCTTACCTGGGTCAAACCATCGGCATTTGAACACAACGAGACTTAGGCTTTCATGCCCACAGCGGAATGAAAGCTCGTATATTTTTCCTACCCTTCCGTAGTACTCAAATGCATTTTGTCCTTCGGTGAACACTCCCGTATTTATAGTTTTTGGATCAGGCCGACTGTTCTGGTGCTCCTCTGTATGGAAGCGATACCCATTCACTCAATACTTTTCACATGCCATGACCCGATTGTCAAAACCCATGGAAACCCATCTCAATTCGTCAGCCATAGGTGTGTTCGAATCTTTTCCCTACAAGTTTAATTGAAATAGTTGGGTGACTTAGTTCTGAATAATAGAAACTATAAATGTTAAACTAGGTAATAGGGGCAAGTTAAAAATTACTTTTTCCATGAGCCAAGCAACAAAAAAATTTCCTTCCGGGGGCACCCTTTAGGAGAAGAGTATCCAGCTCCGTGGCATTAGGAGGCGTCATTCCTGTCCACTCTTCAAGCATGAATTAACAAAAAGAAGAAAAGTGGTATTAGACCAAAATAAAGTGGGAACATGACGGCCTCCCACTCAGGGTTTGACTAAAAGAAGAAAAAAATCCTTCCGGGGGCACCCTTTCAGAGAAGCGTAATTTGTTCACCATTTACCTCATCCACACATCCTCAACTTCCTTAATGTTTTGTAAGACATAGAACATGACGGCCTCCCACTCAGGGTTTGGCATGTTATAAGGTTTGGAGCACCCAGCCTTACCACCTTGCCCGTTGAAGAGGATGAGCCAGGGTTTATAGTTGGGCTCTTCTGTATTGTATCGAGACAACTTATTGTGTAGAGTGGGAACGTGGTCCGGATAGTACGTTGTCCTGATGTCTGACAGCTCATCTAGGATAACTACCTCAGCTATGGATGCTTCAATCTTATCTTTGTTTCCACATTTGTATGGAAGATGCATGTTCTGTCTCTCAGGCCCTTACTGCCAACGATTCCGCACAGGGCCCCCCCAACAACGCCTTGTTCGCGAGGTGCAAAATGAGATGTGCCATCACAGTAAAGAAGCCTGGCAGAAAGATCATCTCTAATTTGCATATCAACTCCGGCGCCTTCTTATGCAATTGTTCCATCATCTTGGGACATATTTCTTTTACACAGAGCGTGCGGAAGAAATGGCTAACCTCTGAAAGCACTCGCCAGACACGCTCGGGGACAGCCTCGAACCATCACCAGCATTTTTCTGATCAATCCATACACGATAGTCATGACTCTTGAGGCCGGTGACTTTGCCAGTTGAAAGATTGACTCCCTTACTCGTATTCGATGCATAACCATCAGTGAACTTCACAATGTGTTTGAGCCACTTCAATGACTCCATCTTTTGTGGCTTTGTAAGGATGAAGTCAGCATCTAGCTTGAACCATGTTTTTTGACTGCCTAAGGGAGGCCACATGTTTAAACGTTTTCTATCACAAATCTCTATTGATCGGCTCTAGCATTAACGTTATCTTTTGTCTTATCAGGAATGTTGAGGATTGTGCGAAATAGGGGCTCTGCGACATTCTTTTCAGGGTGCATCACATTGATGTTATAGGGAAGTTTGAGGTCCTTGAAATAGGGAAGCTTCATGAGGTTAGCAATGTGAGTCCAGTTGTGCGTCTCACCATATCCCTCAAAACCTTTATCTTTACCTTTAGGCTTGAGAGCTTTTAGCTGAGCAAGAACATCTGCACCCGAAAATATTGGAATCTGGTATACTTCATGGACAACTCGGCCTTTCATGAAGTTCTTCGTGTCTTCCTTGTAAGGATGGTCTTCAGGGAGAAACTATCGATGCAGGTCAAAGGCAACATACTTGCCACCCTTCTTCAGGCAAATGAAATGTAGAGCCTGCATGCACACTGGGCATGGCATCTTCCCACTTATACACCATCCGCAGAATAGGGCATAGCAAGGAAAGTCATGCATGCAATACTGCAACCAAACTTTCATCAAAAAGTTTCTCTGCAAATGTCGGTCATATGTCAACGTTGGGAAGTACCAAGAATGGTGCAAATCATCCACCAGCGGCTGCATAAACACACTCAAATTCTTCCCCCGGTATTCAGGCCCCGGAATGATCAGCGACAGTAGCATGGTCTTGCGTTGCATTAGGACGCCGGGAGGGAGATTGAGCAGTATAACAAACATGGGCTAGTAGCTGTATGGATTAGAGGACATACCATATGGATTGAACCCATCGCCTGATATTGCAATTCTGACATTCCCAGCCTCGACTGCTTCCTTGGGGTATTCTCTATCGAATGACTTCCATGCTTCACCTTCCGATGGATGTACCAATTTATCTGGATGGTACCTTTTCCCCTCCTTGTGCCACTTCATCATTTTGGCAGATTCCTCGGTGATGAAAAGGCATTGTAGTCTTTCTACGAAGTGGAGATACCGAAGATCCTTTGCGGGGATGGCTAGCTGCTTCTTCTGACCATCAGTAGTGTCCACCTCAAGATACCTAGAGGAACCGCACTCCCTACAGCACTTGTCATCTGCATACTCGTGCCTAAACAAAAGGCAATTCTTTGGATAAATATGTATTTTCTCATTATCCATAGAGGGCACCTTCTTGATTTTCTTCGTAGCGTACATGCTTTTCGGCAGTTCATGACCCGTAGGGAGGCTGTTAGCCCATACTCCCAGAAATGCTTCAAAGCAAGCTTGGCTATAGCCATACTCGGCCTTGACTACCAGCAGTTGCGAGATGGCATCCAGCTAAGAGATTTTGGCACCCTCATAAAGAGGTTTCTTTTACGAGGCCAACATCTCAATGAAGGCCTTTGCGGTTTCCTCCGGTTCTCTAAAAGTGGTGCATGTGGTGTCTGTGCAGCATGGACATCATCTAGCATGTTTCTAACCCCATCGTCCTCAGGACCACCGATGTGTTGTCGCATCACCTCCTCTCTAGCACGTTCCTGCTTGCCAAAGTTTACCAGCATGGTAAAGTTTGGCATATATCCATACGTGCAAAGGTGCAAAGTCATCACAGACTTTACTCTACGCAAACGGTTCTCGCATTTTGCACAGGGGCATTGGACGACAGAATATCTCCTTTAAGAACACATCGGTTTTCTTGGCCCACTCTGCTATTGTTTGATTCTGACCAGTATGACCACTGTACATCCACTCATTACCAGCCATCCTCTGCTTTATTGGGAGCCACACAACAAAAGTAATAATTCATTTAAATTAATCACATCAAATTTTTATATTCTACCAGGTTGACGAGAAACAGCAGTGAATCCACCTACATCTCTATTAGATAAAGAGGGTCCTAATCCCACCCGAGGATGTGTAGATTGAGTATGTTCTCCATGATCTACCCCGTTCCGAGACAAAATTTCGGCAGTACCTCCCCGTTGTTCTCCTTGATACACGTCTCGGCAAAAAGCCGAGAGAATGTGCACCCGAAGAACAACGGGTAGGCGCTACCAAAATCCTATCTCGAAACGGAGTAGAGCATGGAAAACATACCCAATCTACACATCTTCGGGTTGTCCGTGGAAAATGCTGGATAATCCGAAAGAGTTACGGTTATAAAAATGCAATTGAATGCATATTTATTGATGTAACCCTTCCGAACGGGAGACCCCTAGGTTACACGACTTGACGTGAAAATGAAATCTAGTGACATGAAAAAAATAAACGGAGGAGGAGGTGGAATTTTAGCTCACCCTCAGCTGTACAGGAAGTAGTCGAACATCAGAGGGATAATGGACTAACTCTTCCGACGACGATCACTCCATGGAGATGCAACACCACAAAGCCTGTACATTCCACCGAGTGAACTACTTTGATCATCACATCTCATATAGCATTGACCATTCAAAGTAGGAAAAAAATCATAGTGATAATGACATCGAAATGGCTGCCATGGCAGCGAAAACTATCTATCCATATAGAACGAGAAACAGAAAAGCAATAACGAAAAACAAAAGTTGTGTTTATATGTTGAATGGCAGACCTCAATTCTTCGAGGACATGAGATATACATCAACATCATCATTCAAAAAAAAAATCTTTCTCATAGTCGGGTTTATATGTTGAATGATAGTACTCAATCAAACATAAGTCTTTCCCATAGTCGTTCGTAAAAAAAAGTCTTTCTCATAGTCTCAAACAAGTCTTTCTCACACATGGATGTCATCTTATACCAAACACAAATTTCTCTAATCTCTCTAATACCAAATACCAATTTCTTATAGTCTCACCAATTCTTTTCTCTAACCACATATGGATGCTTGGATAGACAGTGAGGAGAAGTAAACCTCTAAAAGTTTGAAAATATATCTCTCACATCATTCATGTGCATGAACAGTTTGTACTACTACCAACATACTGATAAACAAATAAAAAAATCTACTAAGTTCTCTCCTAACTAACAGTTCATCCATCCATCTATTCATGCATATTGATTAACAAATAAAAGTTCATCGATCAATTTATCCAACATCCATCAATCCATCCAATCATCCAACATCCATCAATCAATCCATCCATCTAACGAACAGAGAGATAAGAGGGAGAGGAGCTCACGGTGGGTGGCGAATGACGGCGGCGGGGCGGGAGGAGTGGGTCGGGGTGGCAGCGGGCCTCCCTCTATGGCCCATCAGGAGGGAGGAGGGGTCCAGGGCAGGTGGAGGGGGCGCGGGTAGCCAGAGATGGGTGAGCTGGCTGCAAGGGAGGAGGGGACCAGGGTGGCGGCGGGATGGGAGGAGTGGGTGGCCGGTGGCGGAGGAGCTCGGGGTGGGAGGGTGGGGGAGTGGGGATCAAGTGGATCAAGGGGGATGCCCACGTGGGAGTTAGGGCATATCTATGCCGACGGCCACCGTCGGCATACCCGTGGAGTGCCACGTGTCCACATATGCTGACGGCAACCGTCGGCATAGTTTTTTTTTATTATAATTCACCTATTATTAGTTATATAATCATATATTTATGTTTTTATAATCAATTTTAATCAATATAATTATCTTATTATTATTTTTAATTATGATTCTCTTATTATTTTCTTTTTATAATCATATTTTTATTTTTTTTATAATCCATTTTTTAATATAATTCTCCTATTATGAGGACACAATGCAACAAAAACTTTCCATGAACCAAGCAACAAAACTCCCCCCAGGTATTCCGCGATCGCACTTTCCCCCTCTAAGTGTCAAACGTTCCTTCAGTGTTAGTGCCGTCTGTGAAGCGGGTCACACTCGGGAGCAAGGCATTGCCTATTTAAACATCCCACCACACTTGTAGACATGTATTAGGACACAATGCAAGTTTTGGTGGGATTCCTACCCTCCGAAGATCATCGAGCGACCTAACCCTGACTCGTTTGACCGGAAAATCTACCCGTTTGACCGGCGATGAACAATATTTCACCAATTGACTTTTCTACAAGGTTGTGCTAGGTTAGCCCATAGGAATACGTAAAACAAAGTTTGATCCCAAGTTATGTCAAGATTCTCTCCGGGTTACCCGTGGTGGGAGGTTTTCCCCTCTAAGTGCAGGCGTTAGTGTCGTCCGTGAAGGAGGCACACTCTGGAGTTGGGTACTGGTTGTTTGAACCTCCCACCACACTCTTAGACATATACTAGGACATAACACAAGCTTTGGTGGGATTGCTACCCTCCGAAGACCCCAGAGTGGCCTAACCCTGACCTGTTTGACCTGGAAATCTACCCCTTTGACCGGCGAAGAACGGTAGGTGACCAATGGACTTTTCTACCCTGTTACGCTAGGTTAGCCCATAGGAACATGAAAAACAAGGTTTGAGCCGAGGTTATCACAACCTTCCCTCCGGATGAACCGTGATAGAAGTTTTCTCGCTCTAAGTGCATGCGTTAGTGCCGTCCGTGAAGCAGGTCACACTCCGGAGCTGTGTGTGGAGTGATTAAACAACCCACCACACTTTTAGACAAGTATTAGGACACAATGCAAGTTTTGGTGGGATTGCTACCCTCTGAAGACCCCGGAGCGGCCTAACCCTGACCCGTTTGACCGGGAAAGCTACCCCATTGACTTTCTCTATTGCAGCAAAGAATCAAAGTAATAATTAAACATTTCATACTAAACACATCTTTAAAGTAGCTTTCCACTAATATAAATATTAAACAAACAAACATGAGGGCAACCAATGGAACTATAACAACAATCATAGTAAAGAACAATCTGTAAAAAGAAATAAATTAAGATACTTATGCATCTCTTAAAATTCTGAAAAATTACTACATAGCTTGTAACTCATGTCTATGTACTGTGTAAAATTTTCAGGAATTGATCACGTTCTGACTATTCTAGAATATTCATACAACAACAAAAGTGTTGAAAGTTACTTCGGTGTTATCGCTGTCCGTGAAGCGGGTCACACTCAAGAGCAGGTAGAAAAGTTCATTGGTCAAACGCCATTTGTCACAGGTCAAAGGGGTAGATTTTGCGTTCAAACGGGTCAGTGCTAAGTTAGCCCATAGGAACATGAAAAACAAAGTTTGAGCCCAGCCTATCACAAGATTCCCTCCGGGTTACCCGTGGTGGCAGCTCTCCCACTCTATGTGCATGCATTAGTGCCATCCGTGAAGCGGGTCACACTCTGGGGCTGTGTGTGGGGTGATTAAACATCCCACCACACTTTTGGACATGTGTAAGGACACAACGAAAGTTTTGGCCGAAGACCTCGGAGTGGCCTAACCCTGACCCATTTGACCGGGAAAGCTACCCCTTTTACTTTCTCTATTGCAGCAACACATCAAAGTAATAATTAAACATTTCATAGTAAACACATACTTAAAATGGCTATCCAGTAATATAAATATTAAACAAACAAACATGAGCTACCAATGCAACTGTAACAACAATCGTAGTAAAGAACAATCTGTAAAGCGGAATAAATTAATATACTTATGCATCTCTAGAAATTCCGAAAAATTACGACATAGCTTACTGCTCATGTCTATGTACTGTGTAAAATTTTCAGGAATTGATCACGTTCTGACAATTCAGGAATATTCATACAACAACAAAAGTGTTGAACATTACTTCGTTGTTATCGCCGTTCGTGAAGCAGGTCACACTCGGGAGCTGGGTACAGGGTGTTTGAACCTCCCACCACACTCGTAGACATGTACTAGGACACGACGCAACTTTTGGTGGGATTGCTACCCTCCAAAGACCCCGGAGCGGCCTAACGCTCACCTGATTGACTGGGAAATCTACCCCTTTGACCGGCAATGAACGGGATTTAACCAATTGACTTTTCTAGCTGGTTGTACTAGGTTATCCCATAGGAACATGAAAAACAAAGTTTGAGCCCAGGTTATCACAAGATTCCCTCCGGGTTACCCGTGGTGGCAGTTTTCCCGCTCTAAGTGCATGTGTTAGTGTCATCCATGAAGCGGGTCACACTCTGGAGCTGTGTGTTGGGTGGTTAAACATCCCAACACAGTTTTAGACATGTATTAGGACACAACACATGTTTTGGTGATATTGCTACCCTCCGAAGACCCCGGAGCGGCCTAACCCTGACCCGTTTGACCAGGAAAGCTACCCGTTTGACTTTCTCTATTGTAGCAAAGCATCAAAATAATAATTAAACATTCCGTACTAAACACATATTTAAAAATGCTATACAGTAATATAAACATTAAACAAACAAACATGAGCAACCAATGCAACTATAACAACAATCATAGTAAAGAACAATCTGTAAAGAGGAATAAATTAAGATACATATGCATCTCTAGAAATTCTGAAAAATTACCACGTAGCTTATAACTTATGTCTATGTACTGTGTAAAATTTTCAGGAATTGATCACGTCCTGACTATTCAAGAATATTCATACAACAACAAAAGTGTTGAACGTTACTTCGGTGTTATCGCCATCCGTGAAGCAGGTCACACTTCGGAGCTGTGTGTGGGGTGATTAAACATCCCACCACACTTTTGGACATGTATTAGGACACAACGCAAGTTTTGGTGGGATTGCTAGCCTCCGAAGACCCCGGAGCGGCCTACCCTGACCCGTTTGACCGGGAAAGCTACCTCTTTGACTTTCTCGATTGCAGCAAAGTATCAAAATAATAATTAAACACCCCATACTAAACATATATTTAAAATTGCTATACAGTAATATAAAATTTAAACAAACAAATATGAGCAACCAATACAACTATAACAACAATCGAAGTGAAGAACAATCTGTAAAGAAGAATAAATTAAGATACTTATGCATTTCTAGAAATGCTGAAAAATTACCATGTAGCTTATAACTCATGTCTGTGTACGGTGTAAAATTTTTAGGAATTGATCACGTTCTGACTATTCAAGAATATTCATACAACAACAAAAGTGTTGAAAGTTACTTCGGTGTTATCGCCATCCGTGAAGCGGGTCACAATCGGGAGCTAGGTACAGGGTGTTTGAACCTCCCACCACACTCTTAGACATGTACTAGGACAAAATGCAAGTTTTGGTGGAATTGATACCCTCTGAAGACTCCGGAGTGGCCTAACCCTGACCCGTTTGACCAGGAAATCTACCCCTTTGACTAGCGACAAACGGCGTTTGAGCAATGGACTTTTCTACCTGGTTGTGCTAGGTTAGCCCATAGAAACATGAAAAACAAACATTTCATACTAAACACATATTTAAAATTGATATCCAGTAATATAAACATTAAACAAACAAACATGAGCAACCAATGCAACTATAACAACAATCATAGTAAAGAATAATTTGTAAAGAGGAATAAATTAAGATAATTATGCATCTCTAGAAATTCTAAAAAATTACCACGTAGTTGATAACTCATGTCTATGTACTGTGTAAAAATTTTAGGAATTGATTATGTTCTGACTATTCAGGAATATTCATACAACAACAAAAGTGTTGAATGTTAATTCGGTGTTATCGCCGTCCGTGAAGCAGATCACACTCGGGAGCTGGGTACAGTGTGTTTGAATCTCTCCCACCACACTCGTAGACATGTACTAGGACATGACGCAAGTTTTGGTGGGATTGCTACCCTCCGAAGACCCCGGAGCAGCCTAACCCTCACCCGATTGACCCGGAAATCTACCCCTTTGACCAGTGATGCACGGGATTTAACCAACTAACTTTTATACCTGGTTGTACTAGGTTATCCCATAGGAACATGAAAAACAAAGTTTGAGCCCAGGTTATCACAAGATTCCCTCCGGGTTACCCGTGGTGGTAGTTTTCCCGCTCTAAGTGCATGCGTTAGTGCCATCCATGAAGCGGGTCACACTCCGGAGCTGTGTGTGGGTGATTAAACATCCCAGCACAGTTTTAGACATGTATTAGGACACAACACAAGTTTTGGTGATATTGCTACCCTCCGAAGACCTCGGAGCGGCCTAACCCTGACCCGTTTGACCAGGAAAGCTACCCGTTTGACTTTCTCTATTGCATCAAAGCATCAAAATAATAATTAAACATTCCATACTAAACACATATTTAAAAATGCTATACAGTAACATAAACATTAAACAGACAAACATGAGTAACCAATGCAACTATAACAACAATCGTAGTAAAGAACAGTCTGTAAAGAGGAATAAATTAAGATAATTATGCATCTCTAGAAATTCTTAAAAATTACCACGTAGCTTATAACTCATGTCTATGTACTATGTAAAATTTTCAGGAATTGATCGCGTTCTGACTATTCTAGAATATTCATACAACAACAAAAGTTTTGAACGTTACTTTGGTGTTATCGCCATCCGTGAAGCGGGTCACACTCGGGAGCTAGGTACAGGGTGTTTGAACCTCCCACCACACTCTTAGACTTGTACTAGGACACAATGCAAGTTTTGGTGGGATTGATACCCTCTGAAGACCCCGGAGCGGCCTAACCCTTACCCGTTTAACCGGGAAATCTACCCCTTTGACTGGCGACAAACGGCTTTTGAGCAATCGACTTTTCTACCTGGTTGTGCTAGGTTAGCCCATAGAAACATGAAAAACAAACTTTTCATACTAAACACATATTTAAAATTGATATCCAATAATATAAACATTAAACAAACAAACATGAGCAACTAATGCAACTATAACAACAATCGAAGTAAAGAACAATTTGTAAAGAGGAATAAATTAAGATACTTATGCATCTCTAGAAATTCTAAAAAATTACCACGTAGTTGATAACTCATATCTATGTACTGTGTAAAATTTTTAGGAATTGATTATGTTCTGACTATTCAGGAATATTCATACAACAACAAAAGTGTTGAATGTTACTTCGGTGTTATCGCCATCCATGAAGTGGGTCACACTCGGGAGCTGGGTACAGGGTGTTTGAACCACCCACCACACTCTTAGACATGTACTAGGACACAACGCATGTTTTGGTGGGATTGCTACCCTCCAAAGACCCCGGAGCGGCCTAACCCTGACCCATTTGACTGGGAAATCTACCCCTTTGACCGGCAAGGAACGATGTTTGACCAATGTACTTTTCTACCTGGTTGTGGTAGGTTATCCCATAGGAACATGAAAACAAAGTTTGAGCCCAGGTTATCAAAAGGTTCCCTCTATGTTACCAGTGGTGGCAGTTTCCCCGCTCTAAGTGCATGCGTTAGTGCCGTCCGTGAAGTGGGTCACACTCCGGAGCTGTGTGTGGGGTGATTAAACATCCCACTACACTTTTATACATGTATTAGGACACAACGCAAGATTTGGTGGGATTGCTACCATCCGAAGACCCTAGAGAGGCCTAACCATGGCCCGTTTGATCGGGAAAGCTACCCCTTTGACTGGCAAATCTACCCCTTTCACCAGCTTCGAAAGGAGGGTGACTAATGGAATTTTCCTCTTAGTTGTGTTGGGTCAGGTCATAGACACATGGAAAAAGACATTTGGGCCCAAGATTCAAAAATATTCCCTCCAGGTTACCCGTGGTGGCCGGTTCCCCCATCTAACTATTGAACCTTTGTGAGTGGTAGCACATGTGTAAAAACATTATTTCTGAAATCCTTGAGACTTTCTAATGCAAATAGATATAAAATTTTCCTCATTTGGCCATGGAATGCAAAATGTACAAACAAGTCAAATCAAGAGGTTGTCAAAATCGATGCAAGTAAGAATTACTTCTAATTTTGACAAAGTATAAGGACCTATTTGCAAATTTGAAGAAAATATGCTTTTAGTTTTTTCAAATTTGAAAATATAGTATAACAACAGAATCCTTTCAAGATTCTGATTCAAAAAGATATAAAGTTTGTCAAAATCGATGCAAGTATGAATTACTTCTTATTTTGACAAAGTATAAGGACCTATTTGCAAAAGTACATGAGGTAGTATTTTAAACATATTCAAAAACAGAAACAAAGTGGATATTCATAATCTATGGAAAATTCTACCCCAAATCGATACATAATCTATATAAAGTAGTGATCTAAACGCTCTTATATTTCTTTACGGAGGGACTATATGTTTAAGTTTAGATAAGTCAGATTTAAATTAATCATATTCAAACTTTTTTTTAAAGAAAATGATTTAAAATTAAAAAATAATAGAGAAAAATACTATCCCGACGGCCGCCGTCAAGGCCGTCGGCATCGATCTAATGGCAATAGCCGCCCGTCAGCCAACGGGCCGCCAGGCCACATGTCTGGACCTATGCCGACGGCCTTATCTATGCCGACGACTACCCTCAGCATATATGGAGATTTGACGACGGATACTTGTATGATGACGATAGCCAATGTCATACCCTGAGCTTTGCCGATGGCCGAGGTTTGCCGACGGTTTTACTTTAGCCGTCGGCTTACGTGTAGGTATGCCGACGACCCCGATAAAATGTTGTCGGCATATATTTTTCCGTCCGCATATAGGGTATTTCCTATAGTGACATACTTCTGGTGAATCTCTATAATAGATATGATTTTTTCACAAAAAAGGTGAAATGACTACTCTGCTTCTAGAGAAAGGAAGGAAGCGCGCTAGAAATTTTTACCAAGACAATCAAAGGAACATGATGAGAATAAGAACAGGGGATCATATACTCATGATAGAAATGGCCGCCTTGATGATGATAATGGTTCCAAAGAGTAAGTTCTACTGCTCCACTACTGCTAAATGTGATAGGTGTTATTTTCTTCTTCTTTTAGCTGGTAACTGGTGTAATCTTGTTATGTTAATACCAGAACTAATACTTTTTTGTACTCCATCCCAAGAAAGCAAAATGACTACTCAGCTTACCGAAAGGGAATGGAGGACCACTCACAAAAATAACCAAGACAATCAAAAGAACATGACAATGATAAGAAGAAGGGATCATATACTCCTGATGATAGAAGGGACCATTGTGATGCAGATAATGGTTCGAGAGAGTAATCGATCTTCCTTCACTGCTGCTCAATATGGGTGTAAGCTTGCTATGTTATTCGATAACTAATGTTGTTCACACTCCACTGTGTCAAGAAAGCGAGGTGACTTCTATGCTTCTGGACACAGAAAGGAAGAGTACTGGGGAAAATCACCAAGACAGTTAAAGGAACATGATGACAATAAGAATGGATCATATATGCTTGATGATAGAAATGAATGTCGTGTTGTTGATAATGGTTGCTAGCTCCTTGAGTACTGCTTAATGTGAGTGGCATAATGTAGTTATGATATTATAGAAACACTGTTGTTTATTCTTTTTCCTCAAAAAATTGTTGTTTCTTATAGGGGTCCCAAACTTCAATCTTTTAACCCTTATTGTAGTATGTAGCAGGTTGTAGCTCGTAGTAGGTTGATGTTTTGGTTGGTAGATCTTATTTAGATTGTTTTTGTCGCATGTCCTTTTATGGTGTTTTAAGGCATCAATCTTGTCCATACACAAGCTGATCATTTGTATCGGATAATAAACAGATCATGTGTTCGGGCATGCACCAACTTAATATTTCCTCAGCAAATAGTTTTTATGGTCTACTGGACCTATATTATGTAGATATTGGGAATTTACAACTTAATTTATATAACCTATACCCTGCATTATCTATGAAAATGTTAGAAATGGTTTTCATTATGCCTTTTCTGTTACATTGAAAGGCCTCTGATTGCTATCCTACATATCATTCCAGAGAGGTTTGTTCTTGATTGTACCATGGGGTAATGTACCAGAACCATTTGCTACGGTTTAGTAATCAGCCTAGGGCTTATGTATATAGTTGATGCACATTAGTGCAAATAATCCTTTTTGGCAAAAAAGTGAGGTCTTTGTTTAACTACGGTTCTGATGGCAATGTGTATTGACAGGAAGTTGGTTGATGACCTTTTGAGATCCAGTTTCGGATTGCAGCTAGTCCCTTACTATTTCCCCAAGGAGTGACCCTCGGTATCGAACCCACAGAAAGATGTGCTCTATGACAAAGACTCAAGCAAGTTATTGTTCTCGCAAAATGTTCCAGTTTTCAAAACATTATAAATAACCTTCCTAGTGTAAACAATGATATGGAAATAGCCATGGGTATGAGGTCGTACACTTACAACCTTGTAATTTTGTGTGGGATCTCGTCTTGATATTAAACATGGTCCTGGTAGACACCCGTTATGATGTTCTCACAACACGATGAAGTGGGGGATGTGTCCAAAGTACATCCCGACCAGTTCACGGCCTGCATCGAGAGTATGTTGTCCAACCGCTGGCCCTTACCGTCGCGCGTGGTTATCTCGATTATTAAGGATTTCTCCAGACAAAAGCATAGGGCATTTAAAGAATACACCTCATATATCCCCAAAGAATTTCTTTCAACTACCATACTAATCCCTTCTGTCACTGATTTTTAGAATAGTGTTCCACACATCCTCGCTTCTTACCTCCTCCTTGATCGATCTTCGGGGTCCCGGGTACTTGCGGTGCCTTAGAACGAGAAGAAGACAAAAGACATCTCCGTTGTGAATCACACATACAAAAAACATCAATTAAGCAAAGTCACCCAATAATCCCATGCACAAATACATAGGGTTGCAAGGCCAATGCCTCAACCCATTGCCTTATGGAATTACTCACACATCGCGATCGGATCGCAAGAAGAAATCATTGAAGACAACATAAAGATGAATGATTGAGTGATAAATTGTCTTACAATATTGCCGATTGCGATGCACAGATTACAAGTATGGCTAACTCGAGGGAGAATGGCTATGGTGGTGATGGTGATGGTGGTGGTGGAGGTGAGATGGCAAATGGCGTTGGCTAGGGTTTGTGAATGACTTTCGATGGTCTTCTGTCGCTCTGCGTCGTCTGGTGGTCGCCCCTTCGCGAATTTGGCCTGACCCCCTTTATAAAATGTGATTGGATAGATGTCACGATGCTCCTGGAGGGTGGTAAGACTAACGGTACGAGCGACTGCGGTTGTACCGGACGCCGTCTTTTGCTCTGTTGCCTCTGGTGCGCCCCCAATTGACTTGGCTTGGTTCCCACACTTGGTATTTCCTTATATGTGATGATTTTCTACCATATTTTGGTCCATTTCCTGTGGAAACACAATTAACAAATGATCTTGCAATTTCTTGCATTCAATAGTCATTTGTGGCAATATTGAAGTGATTCCCTCGGAAAATCTAAGATTATCCGGTTTAAACAACGGTGTGATGATCACTCATCACACCGTTGTTTAAACCGGATGTTCAAGAAATTTCCAAGAGAATTAGTCCGATATTGCTACTAATGACTAATGAATGCAAGAAATTGTGAAATCCTTTGGTTAATGTGTTTCCACAGGAAATGGGCTCAAACATGGAAGAATATCATCACATAGAAGGAAATACGAAATGTGAAGGAGAAGTCAAGTCAACCGGAGGCGCAGCAGGCTATCCAGAGTGCAAGACGGTGCATGGTACGAGTGCACACGCTCGTAACAGCGGTTGAACCACATGTCGCTAGCTCCAGGGCGTCTATCTGATCAACTTCTATAAAAGAGGCCATGTCAGAATCTCAACAGCAGAGCCATCATTTGCAAAACAAGGAACCAGAAGCCATCTTCAACCCTAGCTGGCATCGTTTCCCATCTCCATCTCCATATTCATCTCCACCCTCATCACCACAATCATTCTCTCCAAGTTAGTCATACTTGTAATCAGTGCATCGCAATCAACAACTATTGTAAGACATATTATCAATCAATCATTCATCTTTATGTCATCTTCAATGAGTTCATCTTGCGATCCCATCGCCATGGGTGAGTAATTTGGTAAGGCAGTGGGTTGATGCAAGGCCTTGCAACCCTATGTATTTGTGGACGGGATCGTTGGGTGACTTTGGTTAATTGACGTTATTTGTATGTGTGCGATTGCAACAGAGTTGTCTTTTGTCTTCTTCTTGTTCTAAGGCCCTGCAGGTACCCAGGATCCCGTAGATCGATCAAGGAGGAGGTAAGAGGCAGGGATGCATGGAACGCTATTCTGAATGGCAGTGAGAGAAGGGGTTAGTATGGTAACGAAAAGCAATTCCTTGAGGATAAATGAGGTGTAGTCATTAAATGCCCGATGCTCTTCTCTGAAGTAACTCTTATTGACCGAGATAACCCCGCGTGATGGTAAGGGCCATCGGTTGGACAACTGACTGTTGACGCAGGACGCGTGCCAGTCAAGATGTACTGGACACATCCCCCACTTCATTGCGTTGTAAGCACATCATAACGGTTGTCTTCCAGGGCTATGTTTATCATCAAGATGAGATGCCATGCACAAGTATAAGGCCGTGAGAGTAAGACCTCTTACCCATGCCTATTTCAATATCATTGTTTATTTTCAAAAGGTTGTTAAAGGTCTATTTTAAAACACTGGAATATAATTCAAGCGCAATAACTTGTTTGACTCTTTGTCATAGTGCACATCCTCTCATGGGTTCGATAACCTAGGATCACCCCTTGGGGAAAAGGTACGTGAACCTTCTGCTGTCAAAACCGGATCTCAAAGGGCATCAACCACCTTTTCTGGCGCCATTATCGGGGAGGCATCGTGTCACTAGTCATTGCATTAGAGTTATTTTTCATGTTTTTATTTTAGTTTTTATTCTTGTCTTCATTTGTTTTTCTAGTCTGTGTCGTTACCGAAAACCCAAAAAAAATCATGGCAAGAAAACTTGGAGACTTTGTTGCTCCTAATGAGAACTTTATGCGTGCACCAATCACACTACGTGATGTTGCTGCTGAACAATTTGAAATTACGCCCCATTTAGTTACTATGGTTCAACAAAACCAATTTGGAGGCTCCACATACGAGGATGCCGGCATACATTTACACACTTCCACTGAGCTTTGTCATATGACACGTATTAAGGACTATGAACCAGATGCTTTGAAGTTGCGTCTATTTCCGTTCTCTTTGAGAGGAAAAGCGAAAGAATGGCTTGTAGCTTTGCCTAGAGGAGTTATAACTTCATGGAACTTATGTTGAAGTATGTTTTTATCTAAGTTTTGTCCCCCTACAAAAATTATGCAACTTCGATCTCAGATCACAAGTTTTAAGCATGAAGATCACGAGCCACTAGGACTTGCATTGGACCGCATGAAGGAAGCTATAAGAAATTGTTCGAACCATGGGATGTAAGAATAGTTAATTCTTCATATATTTTAAAATGCTCTTAACCCCATGTCAAAAACCATGCTAGATACTGCTGTGGGAGGAATCATTATGGGCAGACCGATTGAGGATGCCAAGAAATTACTTGATGATATGTTAGAGATCCATGCTCAATGGCATGTGGAGAGGTTTACCACAAGAAACGTCAATTCCATTGCTGAAGAAAAAAATGAAGAGATGACCGCTAATATCAATGAACTAATCGATACCACAAAAGGTAAAGAAGAGGTAAATGTCAATGCTATCACCGATAATGATTTTAATGATGTTAACTTCATTCCTCACAACAATTATAATCCTAATTGAAAAAAATCAAGGATATGCTCCTAATTATCTTAAAGCACCGTATCCAACTAATCAAGGAGCACCTAATAATTTTGGAATGAGCAATGGTAATAGATGTTCTTCGGATCAAACTCTTAAAAAATTTATAACTGACCAAATTGAGGAAAATAAGACATTTACCGATATTCTAAAGAATCATGATGGCTTACTCGGCCAAATGACTGGTAAGATTCTGGGACTCACTAACGATGTGCGGGCTTCAGAAGAAAGAACTCGAAGCATGGAAGCACATGTTGCAAAAATTGCAGGGAGCCAAACAGTGATTCTAGCCAAGTTTGCTGGAAAGCCAGAACCTAATCCGGTTGAGAGTGTCAAGATGATGAGAAGTAGTGAAGAATCTTCGGAGGAGCTTGATAAGATCCATATACCAGAACCTACATATTCTGTTGCAGACTTCGTGAAAGATGTTGACTCTCAAGAATCCACTACCCGAGGTATCAAATGACAAAGCATATAAATGCTTTCTTGAACAAGTTGCAGATAAGGCACGTGAATTGGATACAGAGAATAAAAAGTTATATGGTAAGCTTCCAGCTAAACAAGAAGACATATTTCAGCCAACTATCGAAATTGAGATTGGGTTGAATAAGTTCAATGCTTTATGTGATCTAGGTGCTAGTGTTTCTACTATCCCTAAGACAGTTTATGATAATATCACTCTTGGTCCATTTGTTACTAGTGAAATCAAGTTGAACATGGCCAATTCTACCTTTACACAAGTAGTTGGGATTAAACATGGTGCAGTCATATAAATTAATGATTGCCCTGTTATAATTGATCTTGTCATTGTAGATACGCCTGAAGATCCCATTGCACCAATTATACTAAGTAGGCATTCTTAAGGACCATAAAAGCTACCATTAACATTTTTGAAGGAAATGTGAGATTTGATCTTCCGTCAAAGGATCCTTTTGTTAAGCATTTCCCTAGGAAAAAGAAGATGAAGATGTACACTGGAGGCTGTATCACCCTAAATGCCAGGAGCTACAGGCTAGGCGTTATCACACCCACAGAGAAGTAACTGTCACTACGGTCGAGCTTACCGACCAAAAACAAAGCACTTCATGGGAGGCAGCCCATGCGAATAAGGTAGAGAAAGTAAGTTTGTTTTGTTTTTGTTTTGTGTGTTTCAATAAAGAGTGTTGAAATTTAGTTTAGAGGAGGAGAAGAAAAGGGTCGCTACCAACACCATTTATATTAAGAAGTTGCTATGTATCATGACTATGTTAAAAAAGTCTGAAATTTTTGCCTTTTGGATGTGCTGGAACTAACCTCTCAGGTTTAAGAAGAAAAACCCCAAAGAAAACAAATCAAGGGCATCCAGAACGCTTGACAGCACATGGTACGACCCAGCCAGGTCGATCGAGAGGCAAGCCAATGGAGTCCAGAGCGATCGATGGCTAAAGGTACGACCCTCGATCATACCAAGTTCGGGCAAGGACTTACAGAAAGTCCCATTTTCAAGATGGGCCAAGGTAAGAATCATACGTCTCAAACTTATCTATAATTCTTGATTGTTTTATGCTATCAAATATCACTTTTGGATACTTTTTATAGCAATTTTTACTATTTTTTTGAACTAACATATTAATTGAGTGCCGAGAGCCAGTTGCTATTTTCTGCATGTTTTTGACTTTTCAGTAAAATCAATATTTATGGAGCTCAAAATAACTTGCGGATTTATGATGATCTTTTTTGGAAGACGAAGATTCTAGGAAGCACCAGAAGGGGCCATGGGGCCACCCTAGGCCCCCACATGGCCAGGTGGCGCCGCCAGGGTTCCACCCGCATGGGGAGGCTGTGTGGGGCCCCTGGCCACGGCCTTACATCCATTCTTTCACCTATAAATCCCGAAAGCCTCCGTACCATTTTTTCATGATTTTTTCTGCCACCACAATATCCTGTTCTGGGGGGATCCAATCTGGAGGCCAGTTCTAGAACCCTGCCAAAGGGGAATCCATCGCTGGAGCCATCTTCATCAACCTTGCTACCGCCATGACCATGTGTGAGTAGTTTCCTTAGGACCATAATCTCCTGTGAGCAGCCTCACATGATCAGGATCCATATGATGTAATCGGTGGTTGTGTTCTTTTAATGCATACACTGTTACAATTTACTTTCTTTGCTGTACTGTTTTTATTATTTTACCTATCTATCAATTCCTACCATACCATACAATTTATCCTTGTAACTAGTAGGACAAGAAGCTTGGCAACCTTCTTGAAACATTGGGAGCAAGAGTGTTTTGTGTTTGGTGTGCAGGTACCGACAATTTTGTTTGCTGCAGAAATTCCTACTGGTTCAGTAAACCTTGGTTCTCAATCGAGGGAAATACTTATTGCTAGGTTACTTCACCCTTACACTTGGGGGTTACCAAACCACTCTTATGAGAGAGCAAGCAAAGAGCACGAGCGCTCATACCACCGGTCGTACCACCTGTGTAGCCAGACTAACAGAAGGTCCAATTTTCTGAGACGGTGTATGGTAGGAGCGCGAGTACTTATACCGCTGGTCATACTAGGCATGCGCCAGCACAATTCACTATCCAGAGCATCTGATGGCACACAGTACAAGCACGAGCGCTCGTACCCTCACTTGTACCGCGTGAAATCTCGGCCATATTAGTCCGAGGAAGTAAATCATACCAAATTTTCAATCTCCTCTCTCTTCTTGCTCCAAACCTCTCCAAACCCTTGCCGGATCTCTCACCCTACTCATTTTGAGTTCGAATCCTTCCACGTGAATGATCTACATTATGTTTCTCCTCTGATCTCCAACTTATTTTGTCATAAATCCATGCTCTATAGGCCTAGCATTGCCATGTTTAGGTTCTTGTACATTTTTTATCCAAATTTTTAGATGAGCACAAATTTGTTGATGTTTCTAGAGGAGAATGATCATATGTTTATGTAGGACTACTTTTGTATTGATCCATTGGACTGAAAAATTATTTTGCTTTGATGTTTACGAGGAGGTCCGCTCGCATCGCACGTGGTGAAGCCGTTCGTGCACCCGATGAAGTTGCGCGTAGGAAACAAGTTTATTTTCAGGGGATCACCTTCCTTGACCGCGCCGATGAGAAGTATATGATGCTTCATGAAAGAAGGATGAAGCCAACTAAGTGGGCATGTCCGTCCATGATCACCATGCTTGGCATAGGTAACGATTCCAATTTGTTATGCACTAATTTGGGTTTGCACCATTTTGCTTTTCAGAACATGGCAACATATCGCCGTTTCACATTGGAGAGCATGCTCAAGCACACCATTGGGTTGAATGCTAAAGGAGAAGGAGAATGGATCACTTTTCCTCTCATGGACCATAGTTTCGACATCTCTCTCATGGAGTGGTGCAACCACTTCGGCTTCCCTAACAACGACGAGCACTATAGCTACACATACGATATGCTCGAACCCCATCCGGTTGAATTATTTGGTCAAATGAGTTACCAAGGCTATAAGCATAGGGTTGATAACCCACAAGTGTAGGGGATCACAATAGTTTTCGAGGGTAGAGCATTCAACCCAAATTTATAGATTTGACACAAGGGAAGCCAAAGTATATTTGTAAGTATTAGCAGCTGAGTTGTCAATTCAACCACACCTGGAGATTAATTATCTGCAGCAAAGTGATCAGTAGCAAAGTAGTATGATAGTTTTGATAGTAGTAGCAACAACAATAGTAATGGTAACAGTGATAGCAGTGATTTTGTAGCAAGTGCAACAGTAACAGTAGCAGTAGTAACTTAGCAAGAACAATATGTAGGAAAATCATAGGCATTGGATCAGTAATTTGCTGGATGATATTCATCATGCGACAGTTATAACCTAGGGCGATACGGCACTAGCTCCAGTTCATAAATATAATGTAGGCATGTATTCTGTAAATAGTCATACGTGCTTATGGAAAGAACTTGCATGACATCTTTTGTCCTACCCTCCCGTTGCAGCGGGGTCCATATTGGAAACTAAGGGATATTAAGGCCTCCTTTTAATAGAGAACCGGAACAAAGCATTAACACACGGTGAATACATGAACTCCTCAAACTACGGTCATCATCGGGAAGTGTCCCGACTATTGTCACTCCGAGGTTGCCGGATCATAACACGTAGTAGGTGACTATAACTTGCAAGATCGGATCTAGAACATAGATATAATGGTGATAACATAAATGGTTCAAATCTGAAATCATGGCACCCGGGCCCAAAGTGACAAGCATTAAGCATGGCAAGTTCATAGCAACATCAATCTCAGAACATAATGGATACTGGGGATCAAGCCCTAACAAAACTAACTCGATTACCTGATGAATCTCATCCAACTCCTCACCGACCAGTGAGCCTACGAAGGAATTACTCACTCCCGGTGGGGAGCATCATGGAATTGGCGATGGAGAAGGGTTGGTGATGATGAAGATCGAAGATACCCCTCTCCGGAGCCCCAAAAGGACTCCAGATCTGGCCTCCCGATGAAGAACAGGAGGTGGCGGCGGCTCTGTCTCGCGGAACGCGATAATTCTTTCTCCCTGATTTTTTTCTGGAAATATGTGATTTTATAGCGTCGGTTTCAGGGTCTGCGGGGCCACCAGATGGGGACAACCCACCTGGGCACGCCTGGAGGGGGTGGCGCGCCCTGGTGGGTTGTGCCCACCCAGGTGCCCCCCTCCGGTGGTTCTTGGCTCCGGAAATTCTCTTTTATTGTATAAAAAATCCTCGCAAAGTTTCGTTCCATTTCGAGAACTTTTTTTCCTGCACAAAAACAACACCATGGTAGTTCTGCTGAAAACAGCGTCAGTCGGGGTTAGTTTCATTCAAATCATGCAAATTAGAGTCCAAAACAAGAGGAAAAGCGTTAGGAAAAGTAGATACGATGGAGACGTATCAACTCCCCCATGCTTAAACCTTTGCTTGTCCTAAAGCAATTAAGTTGATAAACTGAAAGTGAAAAAGAAAAACTTTTACGAAATCTTTTGCTCTTGTTTGCATAGATAAGCTTAAACAGCACCCAGGTTTTCAGCCAATATTATAACTAACCATGTCGACAATAACTCTTAAAAATTATATTAACTCATATCAATGACATAATCAACTAGCAAGCAATAATAAGATATCTCAAACAGCAACACATTGTCAAAACAACCATGATATAATATGACAATAGTGGTATCTCGCTAGCCCTTTCTGAGACCGCAAAACATAAATGCAGAGAACCTCCAAAGTTCAAGCAGCGACTAAACATTGTAATTCATGGTAGGAAAGATCCAGTCATGATGCACCCAACATTAGCTACACACAATGCATAAGCATGATAGTAGTGCTCACAGGTTCTAGCGCTTATTTGAGAAGGTGATGACACAACATAAAAATAAATAGATAGTCCCTTCACAGAGTGAAGAAGTGATTTGTAGAGGTGCCAGAGCTCAATTTTTTAAAATAGAGGTTAAATAAAATTTTGAGGCATGCACCCTTCTTGTTTACTTCGCGACCATCAGTTATTAGTATCTTCCATGCTAAACACATTAGTGGCGGTTCCCAAGCAATAAAAGTAAAGATTTACTCCCCCTCCACCAACAAACACACTCCACGGCTAGCCGAATCCATGGGTACCGTCCATACCAACATCAGTCCCGGGGGAGTTTTGTTTAATTATTTGCAATTTTTGAATACGGGACTGGGAATCCCTATTACCACCCCTTTCTCGTGCAATGGTGTGTGAATAAACACTCATCCTGAGAATAACCCGCTTAGCATGGAAGATACCGACTACCTCCTGTCGCTCTATCAACAATCCAGGCACACAAAAAGGCTTTTTATTTGAAGTTTTTTTTGAGGTGGCACATGCAAATTTACTTAGAACGGTAGGGTAATACCGCATATAGGTAGGTATGGTGGACTCATCTGGAATAACTTGGGTTCAAGGTTTTTGATGTACAAGCAGAATTCCCACTTAGTACAGGCGAAAGCTAGCAATTAGGTTGAGAAGCGGCCAGCTAGAGAGCAACAACGGTCATGAACATGCATTACGCCTAAGTAACATTGGATACTAGCATGAGTAGGATATGAACACCATGAACATATATATCATAGAGGCTATGTTGGTTTTGATTCAACTACATGCATGAACATGTGCCAAGTCAAGCCACTCGAACATTAAGAGGAGGATACCATATCATCATACTACATCACAATCATTTTAACGCAATGTTGACATCCAAGATAAATCATTATCCACTCCTAGCTACTTATGCATGGCATGAGAAACTATAATCTCTAATTGTAATTGCAAACATGTTTAATCATAATGGGCTGAATCATGGATTCTAGGTTAAACATATTTACAAAAATAGAACAAGTCGATTTCATACACCTTTCTCTCTGCCACGGCCAGTTCATCGAATATCGTCGTTATTGCCTTTCACTTGCACGACCGAACGATGTGAAAATGATAATAGTGCAAGAGTGCCGTGGACTAAGCTGGAATCTGCAAACATTTTATTCAAAAGGACAAGACAAGGTAAATTGGGCTCTTTGTTAGATTAACCATAATGCATATGAGAGCCACTCAACATTTTCATCATGGTCTTCTCCTTAGTATGACTCAATAAAACAAAAGAAGTTCAGAGAAACACACTGAAATATTTTTGGAGTATTTGGTTTTCTGAAAGAAAGCAAATAAAAAGGGAAAAGCAGAAACGAGAAAAACTATTTACACAGGAAAGCTCCCAACAAGTAAAAGAAGAACAAGGAAATCTTTTTGAGTTTTCTTTTTAGTACTACAACAATTTAAACTAGGAAGAAAAATAAAAAAGAAGCAAGAAATATATTTTTGGATTTTCTCAAAGTTTTTCAAACACACAAGAAGAGAGCAAGAAAATAATTCTAACATGGATAATACAATGAAAAAGTGTGGACACCGACAACTGAAATGAAATGTGTAAACATGAATGTAATGTCGGTGGAAATACATACTCCCCCAAGCTTAGGCTTTTGGCCTAACTAGGTAATCAATAGTCGTAGAAGCCATGAGGTCCTATGTTGAAGTGCTGAGGTGCAGGCACCTGAGGGTCCCACTGCTGAGGCTCCTCCTGTGCCGCAGCCTGGTTGTTCCGGTAAGCGATCATGTCTGCAGGCATAATCCTGTATCCACCCCTGGCAATGGGATCAAACAAAGCAGGTGCAGGCAGTTGAATAATATCACGAGTTTTCACACTAAAAACCAGATTATAAGGAAGAGGAACGTCAGGATAATCGGCAGCAATAAACTGATGGTATTCCATAGCAGCGCGATCTAGGTGAACCTTTGCAAAGGGTAATCATGCTGGCGTATCTGAACATTAAAGCGAGCTGCCAGGCGAGTAGCGTAAATACCACCATGTATTTTACCCTTGGATTTATTAATGTGGAGGCGGCATGCAACAATAGCTCCCAAGCTATAAGTGTTGTCGCCTTCCAGTGCACGACGTAAAACAGCAAGGTCTGGGGCACTTAGTGCACCCACCTTCTCTCTAGCAAGCAAGCACTTTGCAATGAAAAGAGCAAAATAACGAACAGCAGAAATTGCAAGCTAGTGGCGGTGACACTCGACACTCCTCTCTCGTCCCCCATAGACAGAGTACGGTAAAAACCTTCAAACTCTGCAGGCCTAGGCTCTACCAACCCACCATCAGAAGGAAGCAAGCATATTTCACAAAATTCAGTAAGCGGTATCTGATGGGGTTTAGCGTATAAATTAAACTGCACTTCTGGGGGATTATTCTAATGAAGGAAAGTAAAACTTTGCACAAAGGAATTTGTGAGGAGATGATACTGTTCGCATTCAGCTGTGATGAAGTTGGTGAGGCTGGCATTAGCAGCGTATTATGCAAACTCTTGGAGGATTCCGGCCCCTTCCATGAACGGGGTATGCGGCCATTCGCACGGCCGTAACTTCGCCAATCTCTGGGTGCGGAGATCACTGTCAGATGACTCCCCAATTACTCCCTTGGAGTTCTTCTTGGAAGCAAACTTCCTAAAGATACTCATGTTTTTCCTATGAGCAAAATTCTGAAATTTTTAGTCCACAAAATTTTTCTCAACAAAACTTAACAAGATTGATAGCAACTACTCATAGGGAAGCATAGAGGCCATAGCAAGCATTCAAACTACTTAAAACTCTAAGAATTCAACATGCAAGCTCATCTACAGCAGCACCAAGAGTAGCTAATTATTCAAAATATAAACAACAAAAGCAAAAACTAATTGGACAAACGGAGGAGTCACATACCAAGCAACAATCCCCCGAAACAATTTCGGAAACGGAGCTTCAAGCAAAGAGATCAAAATCCATGGGTTTGAGAGCAAGAACACGAGAGCAAGAACAATGGTGAATTTTTTCTGGAGGTAGGTGATGATGTGGGATGAAGAGATAAGTGAGGGGGGCCACGTGGGGACCACAACCCACCAAGGCGCGGCTGGGGGTCCTGGCGCGCCCGGGTGGGTTGTGCCCACCTGGTGCACCTCCCTCTTATATTATTTGCATAAAAAATTCTTAAATATTCAGAAAGAAATCGTATTAAATTTTCAGAGCATTCTGAGAATTTTATTTTTGGGTCATTTTTTATTGCACAGGAAAATCATAAAACAGACAAAACATGGCATTTTATTTTATTTAGCTAATAAAAACAGAAAAAAAAGGTTGGGACCAAAGGTAGTGCTTACTAATTCATCAACTTCATACCTCTCAAAAATGGTCCATTAATAAGGTTGATCAAGTCTTATTAACAACCACTTTCGATTAGCATGAAACCGGAGAAGTTTCGTAAATCACTAAGTTACCTCAACGGGGATATGAATATCCCCAACAATAAGCATCTCATATTTCTTTTTAACAGTAGGTAGAGGTAGTTGAAAACTTCCAATAGTGATTGTTGGAGATTTTTCAATAACATTAATACCATTCACTTGGAATTGTTTCTTCGGAAAGTGCACCATATGCTCATTACCATTAATATGAAAAGTGACCTTGCTTTTATTGCAATCAATAACAGCCCCTACAGTATTCAAGAAGGGTCTACCAAGGATAATCGACATGTTGTCGTCCTCGGGCATCTCAAGTATAACAAAGTTAGTTAAAATAGTAACATTAGCAACAACAACGGGCACATCCTCACAAATACCGATAGGTATGGCAGTTGATTTGTCTGCCATTTGGAAAGATATTTCAGTAGGTGTGAGTTTATTCAAATCAAGTCTTCTATATAAAGAGAAAGGCATAACACTAACACCAGCTCCTAAATCACATAAAGCAGTTTTCACATAATTTCTTTTTATGGAGCAAGGTATAGTTGGTATTCCCGGATCTCCAAGTTTTTTAGGTACTCCATCTTTAAAAGTATAATTAGCAAGCATGGTGGAGATTTCAGCTTCCGGTATTTTCCACTTATTGGTGATAATGTCTTTCATGTACTTTGCATAAGGAGGCATTTTTAAGATATCAGTCAAGCGAGTACGCAAAAAGACTGGCCTCAGCATTTCAGCAAAGCGTTCAAATTCTTCATCAACTTTCTTTTTAGTTGACTTAGGTGGAAAGGGCATAGGTTTTTGAACCCATGGTTCTCTTTCCTTACCGTATTTTCTAGCAATGAAGTCTCTTTTATCATATCTTTTATTCTTAGGTTGTGGGTTATCAAGATCAACTGCTGGTTCTATCTCAACATCATTGTCTGGTCCTTTATTATTTGTTTGAGTTTCTTCATGAACCTCATCATTATCTTTTTCATTATCAGAAGGTGAGTGTTCACTACCAGATTGAGTTTCAGCATCAGAGATAGAGACTTCATTATCATTATCAGGAGGTTTTTCTACTTCAGGTTCACTAGAGGCATGCAAAGTCCTATCATGTTTCTTCTTCTTTTTCTTTTTAGAAGGACTACATGCATCGGTGTCACCTCTTTGAGAGTCTTGTTCAATTCTTTTTGGGTGTCCCTCAGGATAAAGTGGTTCCTGAGTCATTCTACCTCCTTTAGTCATTACTCTAACAGCATGATCATTGGTATTATTGTTCATTTCATCTAACAATTCTCTTTGAGATTTAGCAACTTGTTCTAGCTGAGTTTGAACCATAGAAGCATGCTTCCCTACACCTCTAACATCATTTGAGATTCTAAATAACAAGTCACTTAAGCGAGCAATCATATAAAATTGTATTTCAATTATTTCATAACATTTGCATTGAAGTGATCTTGCTTTCTAATGTAGTTATCAAACTCATAAAGGCATTGGCTAGGATGTTTATTATAAGGAATATCACCTTCATCAAACTTTAGTAAAGAATTTACCTCTACCACCTTAGGTGGTGGTGGTGTATCAAGCCCATGTATTTCTTCAATAGGAGGTAAATTTTTAACATCCTCTGCTTTAATACCTTTTTCTTTCATAGATTTCTTTGCCTCTTGCATATCTTCAGGACTGAGATATAAAATACCCCTCTTCTTCGGAGTGGGTTTAGGCGGTGTTTTAGGAGGAGTCCAATCATCATAATTTTTCAATATGTTATTCAATAGTTCTTCGGCTTGTCCAATAGTTTGTTCCCTGAAAACACAACCAGCACAACTATCTAGGAAGTCCCTAGAAGCATCGGTTAGTCCATTATAGAAGATATCAAGTATTTCATTTTTCTTAAGAGAATGATCAGGCAAAGCATTAAGCAATTGGAGAAGCCTCCCCCAAGCTTGTGGGAGACTCTCTTCTTCAATTTGCGCAAAGTTAAATATTTCCTGTAAGGCAGCTTGTTTCTTATGAGCCGGAAAAAATTTCCCAGAGAACTAATAAATCATATCCTGGGGACTATGCACACAACTAGGAGCAAGAGTATTGTACCAAGCTTTAGCATCACCCTTTAATGAGAACGGAAATAATTTAAGAATATAGTAATAGCGAATTTTCTCATCATGAGCAAAAAGGTTGGCTATGTCGTTTAACTTAGTAAGATGTGCCACAACAGTTTTAGTTTCATAACCATGGAAAGGATCAGATTCAACCAAAGTAATTAACTCTGGGTCGACAGAGAATTTATAATCCTTATCATCAATAAAGATAGGTGAAGTAGCAAACTTAGGATCATATTTCATTCTAGCATTCAGAGATTTTTCTTTGCACTTGCATAATAATTTCTCTAGATCATCTCTATCCTTACAAGCAAGAATATCTCTAGTTGCCTCCTCACCCATAACATAGCCTTCTGGTACCTTTGGCAATTCATATCTAGGAGGGCTAGTTCTAGCAGGTGTTTCAAGATTTTCAGTTTCAACAATATCATGTTGTCTTACTCTAGCAATTTGTTCATCAAGAAATTCACCTAGTGGCACATCATCATCAAGCAAGGTACTGGCATCATCATATGCATTCATAGCAGAAGTAGCATCATCAATAACTTGCGACATATCAGAATTAATAGCATGTGGTGGTGTTACAAGTCTACTTATAACAGAAGGTGAATCTAAAGCGGAGCTGGATGGCAGTTCCTTACCTCCCCTCGTCTTAGAGGGAAAAATCTTAGTCTTAGCATCCTTCAGATTCTTCATAGTGATAATTTGATAATAATCCAAAGTGACTCAACAAATATAGCTATGCTCCCCGCCAACGGTGCCAGAAAAATGTCTTGATAATCCACGAGTATAGGGGATCGCAACAGTTTTCGAGGGTAGAGTATTCAACCCAAATTTATAGATTCGACACAAGGGGAGCCAAAGAATATTTGTAAGTATTAGCAGCTGAGTTGTCAATTCAACCAAACCTGGAGAATAATTATCTGCAGCAAAGTGATCAGTAGCAAAGTAGTATGATAGTTTTGATAGTAGTAGCAACAGCAATAGTAACGGTAACAATGATAGCAGTGGTTTTGTAGCAAGTGCAACAGTAACAGTAGCAGTAGTAACTTAGCAAGAACAATATGTACGAAAATCATAGGCACTGGATCGGTAATTTTCTGGATGATATTCATCATGAGACAGTTATAACCTAGGGCGATACGGCACTAGCTCCAGTTCATAAATATAATGTAGGCATGTATTTCGTAAATAGTCATACGTGCTTTTGGAAAGAACTTGCATGACATCTTTTGTCCTACCCTCCCGTGGCAGCAGGGTCCATATTGGAAACTAAGGGATATTAAGGCCTCCTTTTAATAGAGAACCGGAACAAAGCATTAACACACGGTGAATGCATGAACACCTCAAACTACGGTCATCACCGGGAAGTGTCCCGACTATTGTCACTCCGGGGTTGCCAGATCATAACACGTAGTAGGTGACTATAACTTGCAAGATCGGATTTAGAACATAGATATAATGGTGATAACATAAACGGTTCAGATCTGAAATCATGGCACCCGGGCCCAAAGTGACAAGCATTAAGCATGGCAAAGGCATAGCAACATCAATCTCAGAACATAATGGATACTAGGGATCAAGCCCTAACAAAACTAACTCGATTACATGATGAATCTCTTCCAACTCCTCACCGACCAGCGAGCCTACGAAGGAATTACTCACTCCCGGTGTGGAGCATCATTGAATTGGCGATGGAGAAGGGTTGGTGATGACGAAGATCGAAGATCCCCCTCTCCGGAGCCCCAAACGGACTCCAGATCTGGCCTCCCGATGAAGAACAGGAAGTGGCGGCGGCTCCGTCTCGCGGAACGCGATAATTCTTTCTCCCTGATTTTTTTTTGGAAATATGTGATTTTATAGCGTCGGTTTCAGGGTCTGCGGGGCCATCAGGTGGGGACAACCCACCCGGGCGCGCCTGGAGGTGGTGGCGCGCCCTGGTGGGTTGTGCCCACCCAGGTGCCCCCCTCCGGTGGTTCTTGGCTCCAGACATTCTCTTTTATTGTATAAAAAATCCTCGCAAAGTTTCGTTCCATTCCGAGAACTTTTATTTCTGCACAAAAACAACACCATGGTAGTTCTGCTGAAAACAGCATCAGTCCGGGTTAGTTTCATTCAAATCATGCATATTAGAGTCCCAAACAAGAGGAAAAGCATTAGGAAAAGTAGATACGACGGAGACGTATCAAGGGTGAGTTGCATTGAGTGTCCTGCTATACGTTATCTCTATTATGTTATCACTAACTCATTGCAGGCACGAGGATAAGTTCCAAAGGTTAATGAATAAAATATGCTCATTCTTGGAAAGGCCGCGAGGCCCGACATCGACTACATGCCAAACTTAGGTGCAATTGTTTTGTTTCACCTTGCACACCAGGCAAAATTGTGCACAAGGAGATATTGCTTGCGGAGGAATAATCACCATTTTGGCCAACTCTCTTGGCTTGAACTTCACCGACTTGCGTCCGCTCGCCGGTAATCGCCTTGTTAATTTTCATGTTCTTTTGAGTGCGGGGATGATAATAGCCCACCATGGTTGTTATTTCATTCGAATTCCTAGAGTGGGGCACTTGTTTCCCACTGACATGCCTAACTGCTTCTGGACAGAGGAGGGACAATAGCATTATGTTGCACAGGAAGGAGATGAAGCATTCGACCAAGATGCGCCCAAACCAGAAGAGGTGGACGAGGAAGAATTCGAAACAGATGATGAAGAGGAGGAGTAGCCACAAGATGAAGCACAAGAAGATGTGCCCTACACCATGTACACCGACATCAACAACCTCGAAGGCTCCATCAGCAGCATGAGCAACCTCACCAATTCCCTTCGAGACAACACCGCGTACATGGTGAACCACTTCTCCGCATGGAGCCAAGCTTGTGCTCCGGGCTACAGTCTGCCACCACAATGATCTCACCATTTTGATCTTGCAAAATCTTAAGGTTGGGGAGGTTAGTTCCATGTCTTCATCAAGATGTGGCGGTATTTATTTAAGTTGTAATGAGGTTGTACTTCAGCTTGCTGAGAGCTTCAAACACTCGTATTTGTTCATTCCAACACTTTGCTTTTTATCTGTCTTTGCTTCTTCTCGCCATTTGCATCTTTTGCAAATTAGCTGTCAAAAGCCCAAAAATACAAAAATAGAATTAAGGTTTTCCTTCACTTGCTAATATTTTTCCGCAGTGGAGTTGATCAACACCAAGCGACGAGGAACACACTTTGAGGAAGAGAAGCATGAAAACTCATGAACGTGAAGGCATGTCCTACGACTAATGCCTTTTGAACTTGAGATGCTTAGAATAGTTAAAACAAAGGTTTTGTTCTTGTAGATTCATACGTCTCCAATGTATCTATTATTTTTGCTTGTTCCATGCTATGATATTATTATTCTTGGATGTTTTTATTATCATTTTATACACTTTTATATCATTTTTGGGGACTAACCTATTAACTCAGTGCCAAGTGCCAGTTCCTGTTTTCTGCCCTGTTTTTGTTTCGCAGGAAATCAATATCAGATAAGATCAAATCGTCCCGAAACTTTTTGAGGATTTTTTATTAAAGATAAGGATCACCTGGAACTTGGAGGCCAAGGAAGATCAAGCCGGAGGGCCCCACAAAACACCAGGGCGCGCCCCAGTGTTGTGTGGGCCCCTCCACGCTCCAACCGACCTACCTCCACCTCTATAAATTCTCAAACATTCCAAAACCCTAAAGGGAGTCCATGAACTACTTTTTCCACCGCCGCAAGCCTCTGTTCTCGCCAGATCCCATCTGGAGGCCTTTTCGGGTACTCCGCCGGAGGGGGAACTCATCATGGAGGGGCTCAACATCATCCTTGCCGCCTCTTCGATGATGCGTGAGTAGTTCACCATAGAACTATGGGTCCGTAGGTAGTAGCTAGATGGCTCTTGTAACACCCCAAAAATTTAATCATGTTTTACTAAATAAAAATTTGGCCAGAAATAAAATTTTGAATTATATTAAGTCTTTTGTTATTTTCAGGGTTATTTTCTGTTTCTGTTTTCCAAAAAAATTCTTCCCTCCATATGGAAATTTTTGGTAATAATATTTTGGTTTTTTTAGTTTTCTCAAAACATTTCATTTATACTTTAATAATAGTAGGAATTAATTTCATAATAAAATTTGCCTCTAAATAATTATTTTAATAGCATTTTCAAATTCTGAAATGCCTCTGTTGCACTACAACTATTTTAAATAAATGTTTTAAAATTCCAAAAAAAATTATGGGAGGTCATGTGATGCCCATAAATCACTTTTATGTAAAAACCAAACTTGGTCTTTTGAAAATTTTGAGTGAAACAATCTCTTTTCAATTCTGCCCAGTATTTGAGTTTCTACTACAACCCCAATTTTCCTTGCTCCAAAAATCCTGAAATTTTTCCCACTTCTAGTACATCCAAACAAACCCTTAAGTCCAAAATTTTAGCTCCATTGGAATCTTTTTATTTCACCAAATACTCCCCTATAGTTTCTGTCCAGAAACTAAATTCTTCAAAACATGCACTATCAAGTTTCTCTTTTTGTCAAACCAATCCCACCATCATATCTAACATCAAAGGAGACATAATCCTGCCAATCTTCACTATCTTCAAAGGCCCCTAGGTGGTCCTGGCATTTCACCAAAGAGCTTCTGTGCATGACAGTATTTTGCTAACTCATAAGTCTATATTGGGCACTTGATCTTCTGATCCAACCACCATGTCTAGAATCCTTGCCATCTTAGCAAACACCGCCCTACCAAAAACCAGCTCCTCAGGACCATCCTAGAGCCCCTTGTCATTTTGTCGAGCACATGATGTGCATGCCAGAGCATGGCCAGAGTGCCCGTTTGGCACTGTCGGCATCGCCAGCACAGCAGCCACCCCATCTAGCTTCACGAGGAAGTAACGAAGCTCGCCGACACTCTTCCCCGTCCTCTAGCGCCGCCACCTGCCGTCCAGCGCCGCCACCGACAGCCGCCCATCGCTGTCACGCGCCGCCCAGGACACGTGGCTCACTTCCCCGCCAGCCAGCACGCTTTGGAGTAACTCCGGACGGCCACCGCCCTCACCGAACTCCACCGACCACCTCACCGACCCAACGACCTCGTCACCGTGCACGTTGCGCCATTAATGGCCTCCGCCACCGTAGCCGTTCTCTGGAAGATATGGGCCGGCGTCCCTCCCCTATATAAAGGCCACCCCCGAGCTCCTTCATCCACACAGCACCATCCCCTTCTCTCCAGTAGCACCCCGAGCCAATCACTGAGCTCGGAGACGACCTCTTCCCCGTCTCCGGCCGATACCACCATCGCCAACACTCGGTTGTTTCCGACGCGAACGATGCCTCCCTCTTGCATTTTTCCACAACACCACACCCCCTGGAACACCCGCAAGACCATCCCATCCCTCAATTTCACCAAACGGAGCTCGTGGATGGAATTCCTCTTCCGTCCGTCACCGTCGTCTGCCGGGAAGCTCACCGCCAACGACCCCGTGCTCCTCGGCAACCACAACGGGTACCCAGAGGACCGCCTCGGTCTCTTGGACCCAACGGTGGCCTCAGCTCGTCGAGGGACCTCATCGTTCGCCAGCGCCGATCGCCCGAGCACTGCCTCCGCTCAGCCAGGGGAGAAGGCGCGATGCTGACCGGTCAAACCTGACCGGTGGGGTCAAGGGACCCACTGTCAGTGACTCACTACTCGCTGTGTAAGTGGACGCGGGTTCTGCAGAGCCCGCCTTCGCGCGAAGGAAATGTACTTCCCATGTACGCCTTCGACGTCGGTGTCCTCCCACGTAGCCCAACGGATGGGCCAGGCCCAGTGGCGCCTCGCGGCTATATAGCGCGCAGGGCGCACTTCTGCTCCTTTTTGTTTTTCTTTTCAGTAAACTTCCAATAATTCCACAGCCTCCATTTCAAATCCCAATCCAGTGATTCAAATTTCTAAACGCTGCTAAAATCATGTTCTATTATCTAAGCCTAGGTGAACATTTTTCCTAGGCTTTGTACCTGCTGAACACTATTAAATAGTCCATTTCTTTATTCTTTTCAACTTAGAAATTCTCTAAGTAAATCATCTGGATTCCAAATGAATTGATTCTTTTTCTGTTATGTTTTATTTTTCATCTAGTTTATTTTAGTATTTATTTGAAAAATATTTGAAACAACTTTTAGTATTGTTTTTGAATTATCTGGTAATTGCTATAATCTTTAAAATAGGAAAAATGGAGGGAAGAAAATTTTCAAACTTTTGGAGTGCACCCAATATTTCTGCACGCTCAAGGCAGGCATCTTGAACACTTGATATGGTGAATTGCATAGTTGTTTGTTTGCAAGAATAATTGCATCATGAATATGTTGAATTCAAATAAAACTGGCATATGGCTATATTTGCATGCATGTAGTGTTGGCATGTTTCATCGTACCGTGCATCGTGTACTCGTCATGACTAACCTGCAGGAGCAGGCATAAAAGAAATACCGTTACCGGCAGAAGGGTGATCACGTTGGAGCGTGGTCAGGCCTTGTTTGGTTATGCAAGTGGAGCATGCAAGGGCTGTGGCCCTGTCTTGGTGTTGCTACTGAAGAAATACTTTGTTGTGCTAACCACTTCAGGAAATAATTGAGCCTCCTTAGTTGGCCGTAGATCGAGTCTTGTTCCGATAACCCCCATACTAGATTCATGCTGCCACTTGTCCCTGCCATAGGTGGGGTATGGTTTAGTAAGTTGTTAACCCCTTTCCATGCACACACCATACAGAGGGCCACGATGAGGGTTTCCAGGGCCATGGACTAAATCCTGTCATCGGGTCAGGGGGCATGGGTGTTTCCGGTTGTGACCGAGAGGGGGTGCCCCCTTGGAATCCATGCGTAATAATAGTGATCCCATGCAGGACGTTGGTCTCTCCGTCTTAAAGTTTTTCTTGGACGGTGCTTTGGGTGATTCCTGGCATCCGAAAAGTTAATCTGGTGTGTGCTGGTTAGGTGTGTTTTCAACCCAAAGACCGTAATGGGAATTAGTCAGTGTCACGGTACTGACTAAAGAAATCCTTTACTTGTGGGTAAAGAGTACACCCTCTGCAGAGTTTAAACCTATTCGAATAGCCGTGTCCGTGGTTAAGGACTATAGTCTGGGTTGGTCAAGTGTCGATCTTAGTGTCGGTCACCGGAGGAAAATAATTATGACATGCCTGAAATATTTTGCAAGATAATTATTGACACCCTGTTACTTCCAAGAATATTTTATGCTTGTTAAATATTATTATGGTTATGCATAATATTGAGAAATAACCCGTTTGTCTTATTTTCAATTTACCTGAGTGTCTCAGGGGCTGGCTAGACTACCCCGGGCACTCAATTTTATTTTCAAGACCTCTCGTGGAGTCTCTCGAGTTAACAGACGGTTTATCCCGCCACTACTCTTGTGGACACCCAATTGGCATTTCTCTTCAAGTCCGACCATGGCGTCACTTGACACCCAACTGGCATTTCATTTCAAGACCTCTTGTGGTGTCGCCTGAGTTCTCGGATGGTCCTGTCTCGTCTGATTTCTCTTTTAGACACCCGTTTGGCATTTCTCTTCACGACCTACCGTGGTGTCATTTTACACATCCGACCGGCATTTCCTTTATTTTATTTTTCCTTTAACTTTCCTTGTTTATCACTAATATTTTTATATATCCAGTTATTTGCACATGCTAATATGTTATCATGCCATGATTTAATTACTGACAGCATGTCTTTAAGTCTAGCATGAGCATACGCATATAATTTTCAATTCAACTTGATCACATAATATCTGCTGCATTCGGTATATCATTTGTTCATGATGTTTGCGAGTACATTCAAACGTACTCACAGGCTTGTCCCTGGCTATTTACTTGGCCAGGTCAGGATTTCTTTGAGTAGTACCACCGCGACGTCCATGCGGAGCCTAGGATTAGCGGCCACGCGGATAGGAGTTATCCGGGTCAGCTGTTCCTGTGGGAATGGAGCCCCATCGACGTTGGAGAACCATGAGTCACTTCCGTCATCCACCACCAGAATCACTATTGCATCATTAGACCTTTATGGTCTTGTATCCAATTCTTGTAATAGCTTGGAAATCTGTAACAAGGACGTGTCCACCAGTAACAGAAATCCTGGGCTGGTGGTAACACGAGGGGTTATATTTCTGGGATTTCATGTCCCGACCCCGACAGCTCTCTCTCTCTTTTTGTATCTCAATACAACGGTCTCCATGATCTTCGTGGAGATCCATTCGATGTAATGACTTTGTGCGGTGTGTTTGTTGAGATCCGATGAAATGTGAGTTTATGATCAGATATATCCTTGTTTTACTTGAGTTCTTTGCTGATCTCTTTTATGCATGATTTAGTATAGCCTTGTATTTCTTCTCCGAAGTTTTGGTTTGGTTTGGCAAACTAGATTATATCTTCTTGCAATGGGGAGATGTGCTCGGTAATGGGTTCAAACTTGCGGTGTTCAGTCCTAGTGACAGAAGGTGAGTTGATACGCAAGTGTTGTTGCCATTAAGGATAACAAGTTGTGATGAATTCTTATATGCTTTTGTCTTGACTACATCATGTCATCGTTCTTAATGCATTACTTCATTCTTATGAAGTTAATACACTACATGCATGCTGGATAGCGGTCGATGTGTGAAGTAATAGTAGTAGATGCAGGCAGGAGTCGGTCTACTTGATTTGGATGTGATGCCTATATCATGATCATTGCCTTGGATAGCGTAATAATTATTTCCTCTTCTATCAATTGCTCAATAGTAATTTGTTTACCCACTGTATGCTATTTTCTTGAGAGAAATGCCACTAGTGAATCCTACGGCCCCCGGATCTACGTTTATTATAAGATCTATCTCGTTTACTTATACAAAAATACCAAAAATACTTGCTGCACTTTTTTATCTTTTATTTATTTATCAATCTATCAATCTATCATATATCGTTTAATCTCATTTCTTGACCGTCGAGAGATTGACAACCTCTCATTTGCGTTGGGTGCGAAGGTTTGTGTTTTGTGTGTAGGTGTTGTTTACGTGGTATTGCTTGGTTCTACTACTGGATTGATAACCTTGGTTTCTTAACTGAGGGAAATACTTACTCTACTATGCTGCATCATCCTCTCCTCTTCGGGGATAAAAATCCAACGCAGTCTACAAGTATGTGATTCATGAGCCACCTTACTAGAGATCAATTCTGGTATCAGACACAATACTTATTCCCGTTGCTTTGAGCCCCTTTCACGCCCTGTTTCAGGCATCGAACGATTGCCTGCCCACTGGAAACTTCCCATGATACCTCATTACTTTGCTCTCGATATTTTCTTAAGTTTCAATTCGAGAGTTACTTTTCGCCACCTTCCCTGATGTTATTGACCAGATAGTCAACCTTGCTGAGGTCCGTTCTCCCGAAATACTCCCACTTTATTCTTTCGGAAGTACGATGGAGTTTCTGAAGAAAGGATGCCTTCTTCATGATGATGACATGAAGCAGAGAAATGGAGGCATCAACGTAATGGATCGACCTCTTCGAGAAGTGCAACCAAGACCGAGAAGATTCGTTAGAATTTCGTAACCAGATCTTTCCCCTTACTCCACCTCTTAAAATCTTGGGACGAGATTTCTTGTAGTGGAGGAGAATTGTGACGCCCAAATAATTAAGCTACAGTAAACCTCTGCTAATGATGCCACATCACCTCAGTTACTGTTGATAAACTCATGTTAGTTCAAAGCGATTCAAATTCAAATTTTAATTAAAGGCAAACAACAAAAGATTTCAAACAATAAAACTAAAATGTTCGGGTTGTGCCAAATAATGCATAGGTAATTATGGTGGAGAAACCACACTTTTATACGATGTTTAAATACTCAAATGTAAATGAAACAGCATCATAACCAATTTAATAAATGCCTTTTATTATTTATAAAATGTTAAACTATTTTATTTAGTTACCCAAATTAATGTGGCAGTAGTAAATATAGTAATACAAATTTAGGAACCATTTGTGTAGTTTATAAAATTGTAACCATTAAAGAAATAAAAGAAAACAAGAAAGGAAAAATAAATAAAAAGAAAAGAGAGAAGCAAAACAAAATAAAAAGGAGAAGAACCCCCCCCCCCCCCCCCCCCCCGGCTGGGCCGTGGCCCAGCTGGCCACTGGGCCAGCCAGGACAGCCCAGCCGAGACCCCCATGCCCTGGGGTACTTAACCCCCGCACCCCTCTCCCAAACCCTAATCCCCACCCACGACTCCCACTCCCCCCCCCATCTGGATTGGGCGACTGCTCTGATCCCCATCGCCGAACGCCGCTCCTCGGTGCCCCGGCCCGGCCGCCCTCGTCACCGGTGGCCCGGACGTCGCCCCTTCCTCGTCCTCCTCCCCGACCGGCTTCCCCAAGCCTCAACGCTCGATCCCCTGCAACGGGGGTGAGACCCCGATATACTCCCCCCTTTCTATCGCACGTCATCCGCGTCGTGATCGTCGCGCGCCGACCGCGCCCCACCGTGTTGCTCCTCCCCGCGCCGCACCTCGCTGCTGCAACCGCCCGCGTTGCCCCGGTGCCTCGCGCGCCCCCCCCCCCCCCCCCCCCCCCCCCCCCTCGCCCGTTGCTCCCGCACCAGACTGCGCGAGGCCTCGCACCTGCGCGCCCCGCCTCTGTCGCCGCCTCGCTCCCGCGCCATGGCCGTCCCCTGCTCCTGCCCGCCTCGGTGCCGCCCGCAGCTCACAGCCCGCGCCCTCAACGTGTGGCCTCGCCTCGCCGCTGCTCTGGTCACCGGCCTACCTGGCCGTCCCCCGGCGAGCCGCCACCACCGCCCGATGCGGCACCTCGCCCGGGTGCGGTTGCCCCCTCCACCGCGCCCTCGTAGTCGCCGGCGTCAAACACCGGCCGCGCCGATGGCCTCGCCCGAGCCAGCGCCCAGGCTCGCCCTAGTCAGGCGCCTACGTGCTCGTTATCGCTGACGCCCGCACCCTGCGCCCGACCCCCGTGAGCCGCGTGCCCGTTACACCCATGTGCATATGACAAATGGGGCCCACCCCCCCAGAACGTTTATACATATAAAAAAAGAAAATAATAATAATAATAATTAAATTAATTAGTTAATTAATTAATGTTGTTTAATTAACCTGATCATTTAGTTAAACTAATTAACCATGTTTAATTAACCTGAGACTATAACGGATGGGTCCCACCTGCCAGGGTTGACCTAGTCAACCTATGGCCCTGCTGACATCATGATGACATCACACTGACATCATAATTACATTTTCTAATTAATTTAATTCTGTTAATTCTAAAAATGAATTAAAACTTTGATAATTAATATAAAATAAACCGTTTATCAGATGAAAATACTTTGTACATGAAAGTTGCTCAGAATGATGAGACGAATCCGAATACGCAGTCCGTTTGTCAGCCACGCGTCCCTAGCATAGCGAACATGCAACCGTCCCCCTCCGGTTCGACTGTCCGAAAACGTCAAACACTGGGAATACTTTCCCGAATGTTTCCCCCCCTTCGCCAGTACACCTAGCACAGCTTATTGCCTTGTCATGTATCGTCATACTTCTGTTTGCATTGTATTCATTTTTTCTTCCCCCTCTTCTCTCCGGTAGACTTCGAGACAGACGCCGCTACTACCCAGATCGACTACGGTGTTGAGGACCCCTCCTTCTCAGCAGAGCTTCCAGGCAAGCCAAACCCCCTTGTTCATCCCGATATCGCCTACTCTTTCCCTCTACTACTTGCATTAGAGTAGTGTTACTGTTTCATCGGTTTGATCCTATACTGCTGCATAGCCTTTCCTTGTTGCTACTGTTGTAGATACCTTACCTGCTATCCTAAATGCTTAGTATTGGATGCTAGTCTATCATCTGTGGACCTACGTTCTTGTCCATCTGCCATGCTATACTATCGGGCCATGATCACTCGGGAGGTGATCACGGGTATATACATACTACACTATTATACATGATACATGATGTGACTAAAGTCGGGTCGGCTCGTAGAGTACCCGCAAGTGATACCGATGGGGGCTGGAAGGACAGGTGGTTCCATCCCGGTAGTGATGGGCCTGGGTTCCCGACGGCCCCCGAGTGTTACTTTGTGGCGGAGCGATAGGGCAGGTTGTGACCACCTAGGAGACAGGTGGGCCTGGTCCTGGTCGGCGTCCGCGGATACTTCAATAACACGCTTAACGAGATTGGGTATTTGATCTGAGTTAGCCACTGGCCTATATGCACTACCACCACGCGGGAACAATTATGGGCACTTGACGTCGTAGTATCAGCCGAAGACTCCTTGACGTTAGCGACTGAGCGGTGCGCGCCGGGTTGGACCGCGTAACACAACTTCCTTTGTAATGGAGGTTGCTAGGTCTGCTCACCGGCCGCGTACGCAACATGTAGGAGTGCAAAGGGCGATGGGCCCAAGACCCCTGTGCGCTTAGGATTTAGACCGGCGTGCTGACCTCTCTGTCGGGCCTAGGAAGGGCTGCGACATGTTGATCTTCCGAGGCCGGGCATGACCCAGGAAAGTGTGTCCGGCCAGAGTGATCGAGCGTGTTGGGTAATGTGGTGCACCCCTGCAGGGAAGATTGATCTATTCGAATAGCCGTGTCCACGGTAACAGGACGACCCAGAGTTGTATTCCGACCTCATGACATCTAGAACCGGATACTTAATAAAACACACCCTTTCAAGTGCCAGATACAACCCGGTGATCGCTCTCTCGCAGGGTGTCGAGGAGAGGATCGCCGGGTAGGATTATGCTATACGATGTTAATTGGTTAACTTACCAGCTACTCTCTTCTATATGCTTCAAGATGGAGGCTGCCAGAAGCGTAGTCTTCGATAGGACTAGTTTCTCCCCCTCTTATTCTGGCATTCTGTAGTTCAGCCACAGATACTTCCCATTTCATTGATACCGATGCATATGTAGTGTAGATCCTTGCTTGCGAGTACTTTGGATGAGTACTCACGGTAGCTTTGCTCCCCCTTTTTCCTTTCTTCTCGGATGTCGCAACCAGATGTTGGAGCCCCGGAGCCATACGCCACCTTCGATGACTCCTACACCGAGGGTGCCTACTACTACGTGCAGGCCGCCAACGACCAGGAGTAGTTTAGGAGGATCCCAAGCAGGAGGCCTGCGCCTCTTTCGACCTGTATCCCAGTTTGTGCTAGCCATTTTATCGCAACTTGTTTAACTTATGTCTGTACCTAGATATTATTGCTTCCGCTGACTCTTGTGTCTTTGAGCTTATGTATTCGAGCCCTCGAGGCCCCTGGCTTGTAATATAAAGCTTGTATTATTTTAATTTGTGTCTAGAGTTGTGTTGTGATATCTTCCCGTGAGTTCCTGATCTTGATCATACACATTTGCGTGTATGATTAGTGTACGATCAAATCAGGGGCGTCACAAGTTGGTATCAGAGCCGACTGCCTGTAGGAATCCCCCTTCCAAACTCCTTGGCCGAAGTTGAGTCTAGTCATTTCAAAACTTTTACTAACATGGCTGTGTGGCTTACGGGCCCACGTTGCCATTGGGTGGTTTTAGGATCTTTTATTCCTCTTCTATACTCTGGGACTCTGATCTCTCTTCCATTCGGGTGAAATGAATTTGCTAAACTCTAACATTAGGTTCTCATAACTACTTTCTTCCGGAGAGCCCCTTATTACAGATGATCGCGTGCTGCACGAGAAGATTCCGAAGATACTCTTCGATGTTCTCTCGAGACTTTGTGCCCGTCGCTTTTGCAATTCCCTACCACTTATATATCCCTATGGATAAATACATACACCTGTCATTCTTACTTTTATTCCTAGCTGATCTTGTAATTACAACATACCTCGAAATTCTCTGTATTGTTCCGAGAATACTTTGTGCCTAATGCCTTGCAGTTCTTTGCCACCTGAATACCCCTACACATAATTTCTCACATTTATGGAGTATCCTCTTATCCCTAGTTGATTCGTGTATTTCACAAAAGTCTTCGAAATACCATTCGATCTTCCAAAAATCCTCAATAGCCTATTGCTCTTGAAATTCTAGCTTGCTTGCATTATGATTAATCCCATAAGTCTGGCAATCTTAATGGCATCATTTGTCATTATCATTTTGAGACCGTTGATTCAATATGTTGCGAATGCTCGCTATCCTCATTCAGATCCAAGAATTCATCCTTCCGGCTCAAACGTCATTTTAAACATGGGCTGGATCTCGACCAATCAAATTGCCATCGATTGTACCCCTAAGTCTATTCAACTTATCCATCCCTAATCAGAGCGTTTGCTTCTGATCCCTTGATTTGGAAATCATAATTCCTTGCATTTGAGCTTTAAATTAGTCAGTTGTTTCTATAATCTGATCTCCTTGCATTCTTTCTTCTTCTAGTTGAGTACCGATGCTCACATCAGATCTCTTGTGGACCATCAGATCCTTTGTTGGATTTTATCCGGCAACATCCTTCATATTCAAGTACCTTGAGTGTTCTTCCCCTGATACGTAATGCCTTTGGTAAATTGTATCCTCTGCCTTTGTCAACCATGCTCTGCTTTCGAGCTGGTGATATTTACTCTTGAAGCTTGTAGTATTTGTTTCTAAGATGCCCCGATGGGTTGAACCTATGCCTTCCTTAATTTGTGTGAACCCGAAGTTTTTTTCAAGGTTCATACTCATCTGGTATTTTACCAGGTAAAACTTTCAACACTAATGCCATTCTCGAAATGAGAAGTGAATGTAAGGTTGTGCTTTGGAGAAATGGGAGTCGACCTTGAACTTTTTGTTCATGCCCATGGACCCGATGTGAAACTTATCATGGAAGCTTCTTGTAAATAATAATAATCCCCATGTAATAAGTTCATCTAGTATCTATGTTTGGTCCTTGGCAACCATGGTTCCGACCATGATTGTTCTCCATTGATTCTATTTCCTGGTCAAGTTAAAATACTTGCCTTCTGCAGATCAATGCGACTGCCCAACCTCTATTCTGATCTGCCTTCTAGTATTACCCTCTGGTATCTCGAGAAATTAATGGAAGTACACAACTTCTTATGAGTTCTTCATCAACTATTATTTCTTGCCAATTTCAATTTTCCATGGGTTCTGAGTTGTTAAACACTCAAGGACACCGATAACTGAATCGATTCCGCACTCCGATTAGATAACTCTAAGTAATTTTCATTGCTTACAAGTTAATAAACCTTCAAGTCATTCCTAGCCTAATCGGCTATATCATTATCGTGCTGATTTTAACTGTGCTGCCTGGTACTTATTCTTGGAGTACAACTTTCGACGATGAGCTAAGCTTACGTCGGTCTTCCTTGTCTTATCATTCACCTCAAACAACAAGCTTGATTCCGAGTTGGTGTCGTATTCATGGATCCAATAATCTTTCGCTTCATTAGTCCTTTTGCTTGATGCAGTCACTATTCGATTGCTTCTTCGTGGAACCTCTCGACAGAAATTGTCGTGATCATCATCAACATTTTGACTCCTTCTAGGATAAAAAATGAATTCATGATGATAAGTACCATCCTTGTCCCTTGGTAATTTGAGTTACCATCAACAACATCCTTACCTTCCTTTCATCACAAACTTTTTCATGTAATGGATACAACTTGCTATCCAGTTTGTATTATGTTCTACCTTGATGTATTACTGTCCTTTATGACAAGGATGTTGCGAGGATTACTCCACCTACTAAGAATTCTTTGGTATAGTGATACTTCTCACAATCACCATTCTTTCTGGGTCCCCGTGTTGATTCTCACCGGAATACCAACAAGTGAACGATGCTGCTTGGATTATGTACTTCTAGCAACCCTATTGCTTTGAAGTTAATGGTCGACATTTCGTTCTTAGACCATTGCTTATCGAATCACCATTCTAACATTGATTATGCTACCTACGCCCATATTTTGGGTGCACCTTTCAACCAATGTTTAATTGTGTATGTTTTCCTCGAGCATATATCATTATACTCCCTCCTTTCCTTGATATAAGGTGTATAGATTTTTGAGAAAAAATCCAAAATATAAGGTGTATTATGTTGCACCACTCATTTAGATAATTTTTTTAGGGATTTGATTACATTTCCTTATATCAGGCAAGCTCCTCTATTTTCTCATGTCAATTAGTCAGGTGTAATCTCGCCCAAAACTTGTGAAATTTTCCCTCCATGTGCGTTCTTTAATTTCCGTGCCAAAAACTATACACCCTATATTTAGAAACGGAGGGAGCCTAGCACACCTGGCCGGAGGACCTATTGTTATAGTTTCCTTTTTAGGAAGGTTATCCATTCTTCCATGAGGAAATTGTAAGACTTATGCTACAAGTTGTTCCTGATGGATCCTTCGTGTATCCGAAGTCTGACCTTTGCTCGAAGCATGTCTATGGTACTCCGATTTTCAATAAGAACATTTGAAGCACATTGCTAAAATTTCTTTATCAATTATCCAAACACCATTGTATGGGTAATGTCATGAAATTTCTCTCCCCTCACCTAAAGGGTTTTCTACTTCATATCCTATCATGGTTATCATGCTCTACTTGCCCTTTGGAAGGATATACCCCTGAATTATATGTGTTTAAACACATTTTCCTTTCCATTGTTCTGTCTAATCTGATAATCGTATTTCCTTTCCATTGTTTTGTTTAACCTTTCTTGTAATCTGACTTAACTGAGCAGTAATAATTCCCTGCTTAGGTAAGCACCTTACCTTACCTGCTATTCTAAATGCTTAGTATTGGATGCTAGTTTATCATCAGTGGCCGTACATTCTTGTCCGTCTGCCATGCTATACTACCTGGCCGTGATCACTCGGGAGGTGATCACGGGTATATACATACTACACTATTATACATGATACATGATGTGACTAAAGTCGGGTCGGCTCGTAGAGTACCGCAAGTGATTCCGATGTGGGGGCTGAAAGGACAGGTGGTTCCATCCCGGTAGTGGTGGGCCTGGGTTCCAGACGGCCCCCGAGTGTTACTTTGTGGCGGAGCGACAGGGCAGGTTCTGACCACCTAGGAGACAGGTGGGCCTGGTCCTGGTCGGCGTCCGCGGATACTTCAATAACATGCTTAATGAGATTGGGTATTTGATCCGAGTTGGCCACTGGCCTATACGCACTAACCACCACGCGGGAACAGTTATGGGGCACTCGACGTCGTAGTATCAGCCGAAGCCTCCTAGACGTCAGTGACTGAGCGGCGCGCGTCGGGTTGGACCGCGTAACACAACTTCCCTTGTAATGGAGGTTGCTAGTTCTGCTCACCAGCCGCGTACGCAACGTGCAGGAGTGCAAAGGGCGATGGGACCAAGACCCCTACGCGCTTAGGATTTAGACCGGCGTGCTGACCTCTCTGTCGGGCCTAGGAAGGGCTGTGACGTGTTGATCTTCCGAGGCCGGGCATGACCCAGGAAAGTGTGTCCGGCCAAAGTGATCGAGCGTGTTGGGTAATGTGGTGCACCCCTGCAGGTAAGATTGATCTATTCGAATAGCCGTGTCCATGGTAACAGGACGACCCAGAGTTGTATTCCGACCTCATGACATCTAGAACCAAATACTTAATAAAACACACCCTTTCAAGTGCCAGATACAACCCGGTGATCGCTCTCTCGCAGGGTGTCGAGGAGAGGATCGCCGGGTAGGATTATGCTATACGATGTTAATTGGTTAACTTACCAGCTACTCTCTTCTATATGCTTCAAGATGGAGGTTGCCAGAAGCGTAGTCTTCGATAGGACTAGTTTCTCCCCCTCTTATTCTGGCATTCTGCAGTTCAGTCCACAGATACTACCCATTTCATTGATACCGATGCATATGTAGTGTAGATCCTTGCTTGCGAGTACTTTGGATGACTACTCACGGTAGCTTTGCTCCCCCTTTTTCCTTTCTTCTCGGATGTCGCAACCAGATGTTGGAGCCCCGGAACCATATGCCACCTTCGACGACTCCTATACCGAGGGTGCCTACTACTATGTTCAGGCCGTCGACGACCAGGAGTAGTTTAGGAGGATACCAGGCAGGAGGCCTGCGCCTCTTTCGATCTGTATCCTAGTTTGTGCTAGCCATCTTATGGCAACTTGTTTAACTAATGTCTGTACCCAGATATTATTGCTTCCGCTGACTCTTGTGTCTTTGAGCTTTTGTATTCGAGCCATCGAGGCCCCTGGTTTGTAATATAAAGCTTGTATTATTTTAATTTGTGTCTAGAGTTGTGTTGTGATATCTTCCAGTGAGTTCCTAATCTTGATCGTACACATTTATATGTATGATTAGTGTACGATCAAATCGGGGGTGTCACATTGGTTCTCCTACTCGATTGATAACCTTGGTCTACTGTGCTGCATCATCCTCTCCTCTTCGGTGATAAAAATCCAATGCAGTCTACAAGTAGCATAGATAAAATAAATTAGTATCATTTGTTCTGTTTAATCTAGATAACTGAGACTTGCAGTGGGACTAGTTTTTAAAAGAAAGTGATGATAACGATGAATAACCATGCGTATGAGAGAGTTTCTAAAAAGGCTTGGGTGTTGAGAATTTTTTTAGAAGAAGGTGATGTTAGAGATACTCAACCCCATAGTGTTTAATATCATAGACACAATAGCACTTGTGTCTAAAGTTGTCCAGAGGAACCCAGTTGAAAGGTGATCGAGATTATGCCAAAATCTGTTTTGCAATACATGGTTCTTCAGCTTCTTGCTGGTTCCATGGCCTTGTCACTATATATTTCTTTATGCCGCATAAATGTGACTTTGTCACCTCTCTTGAGTTTATTCTGAGGACTCCGCTGGCCAATGAACGATCCACCAAAGTTTTGGCTCGGATTTCGGATATGAGTTTGTTAATGTCCTTAGTGGCAACACTACAGCGAATATTATTAGGCTTTCTCTTGAGGGCATGTGTATGTGGTAATAAATGAATACCGATCGCAGATCTCGAAAGAGACAACACTTAGTCCATAGTATTCAAACTTAAGCCACAACGAAAACCACCTACTTGCATGTATCATTTCTTTGGCATAATCCCGTCACTAGACAACGAAAGTTTCAGCAAGCAATGACTGAAAGAACTGTTTGCGAGCGTTGATGAGGCAAAACTTGTGGGAGTTAGCAAGTTACTCTAGTGTCACATTGTCTTTTACATACCTTTCATTCCTGTAATTCATGTTTTCATTGCAAAGAAAGAAAAGCTCTTCCGAAGTGTTCCCGGCAAGCAAGTTTTAGCTAGAAGAAATAGAATGAAAGTTAGTTGGTTATCTTGTCTAGACTAACAAGAGTTTTGTGTTGATTATCTTTACTTCACTTCGCTTGCATAATAACCATGCCACCTGTCATGATCCGGTCTCGAGAGGGGCCCCGAATCTCTGTGCTTTTCTGTGTCAGTCCCTGGATCAATAGCTGACACGCACAGTTGACGATGAAATACCAAAATACATCACATGTCATAGTATTACATCATGGATCCAGTCACTTTTACAAACATACCTGCTCAGCTCAGGGCTGGCTTACAATAATATTCTAGTCTTGGGGCGTCGATCACTCACATGCAAGAGTTGAGTATAGCGCTATAACCCTACTTTGTTTCTCTCCTTCAATATGGTAATTCCTGCAACATGAAACGTTGCAGCCACAAGGGTCAATACATTGAATGTATTGGCAAGTTTCGACAGGTTAGGCTTATCAGAAATAAACATGCATTTTGGTGGAAGGGTGGTTACCATTTTGCAGAAATCAAACTTTCCCTACTTTTGTAATAGGTGGTCTATTCTACTAGTAATACATACTTGGGCCCACCGTACTCCTGCAGCAGCCATAGACCAGCTCCATAGGTTAACCATGGATGTCCACACTAGGCACTTGGGTTAGTCAATATTCCGTTGTTCTACCCACCAAATTTTATTTAAGAAGAGGTGATGAGATCGAGAAGACAATTCTCGGTCAAAGTTTCTTCTACTGGGTTCCTGTCTACTCAAGCAAATCCTATAGGGATTCCTAGTTGGAAAAACCACATGAATGAAAATATAGGTTATGATCAAACGTTCCACTTGCCTGGTATTGACGATTCTTCAATCTCACGGTCTTGATGAGGTTACGCTTTGCTCTTCGTACAATCTAACGTAAGTAAGGAGTAATCATAAACAATCATACAAAACAATCTAACAAGAATAGTGTAGTGCATGGTGTCAGTGTAAATTGTGCTGTGAGATCATGTGTCATGTGCCAACTCATAAAGAGTTTGGAAAACAATATAGTGGTTGTCACTTGGAATACATGTGACATAAGGGTTCACATGCAAGTTTCAATTGTGAAAGGGTTCATCACATAAGGAGTAGGTGATGCAAGGTTGTGTTACTAGTTTCAGTCAAAGAGATCTTGCAACTGGAGTCATGGTCTATGAACAATGGGTAACCAATTTCATGTTTAAGTTTTAATGTCAATTCAAACTGGTTAACCTTTCATGAGCTTGAATACACGCTAGGCTTGCCTAGGTTTCATTAAATATTCATAGTTTATCTTGACTTAAGTTGATTTCATATTTAAGTCTGAATTGGTTTGAAATCTTGACTTCATATTTGAATTAGGTTCAAGTTGTTTGGAATAGTTCATCTAAGTTCATCAACTTGGTTTGAGTTGAAATTCAATTTGAATTAGAACTCGGCTTCATCTTGCTTGAAATCAAATTGAATTGAGTTTGAATTGAGGTTTCAATTTGAATTCAAGTTAAGTTTGAAAATTGAAAGATAGGTTCAAGTTCAAATATGTGTCATATTTGACTTAGGTTGGTTCATGAATTCATTTGTAAAGGATTTCATTTAATTTGGATTAATTAAATGACTTTAAGTTCCATTAAGTTTAAACGAAATTGAAATTAAGTTTGAATTCCTAAAGTCAAGTATAACTCCAAAATTAATCACTAAAGTTTAATTTAGGTTCCTTAATTGTAATGCAAGAGAATTATTCCATAACCTGAAATTGCACCTCAATAGAGCTAAACTTGAGCTTTGGATTTGAAGTTATAGCCATTTTAAGTTTGAACTGAATTCAAATTAAGTTTGAATCTTCCGAAAGTCAAATATAAATCCAAACTATTCACTAAAGTTCATCTTAAGTTACTGAACTATGTTGCATAAGGAATTATTCCATTTAGACCTTTTGTTTAAGAGTTATTACATATTTAGGTTCGAATTATATTTGAATTAAGCTTCTACTAAATTATATTTGAATTCACATTTTTTTACATTTTTCAAATTTAAAATTCAATGAGCTATGTTAAACTATATTTCCCTAGGTTTATTCTGCAAAAAGAATTATTTAAATTAGATTTATAAATTGCAAGTTAGACCCCATTTGAATTTAAATTCATTATGTTTGAATTTGAATTTAAAATTTTCAAAAGTTAAATATAATAGTTCTAAGTGAAAGTGTATTTCCTAAGGCTCAATTTACCAAAGTTTCATTCAATTTGGATCTCTAGATAAAAAGTTATGATGTTTTGAATATACAGTGGGATTTCTATAAAAGTGCCAGTGGATTATTCGATTAAACGGAATTAAAATAAATCAAGGACACATGGTGGCTTCTGATTGGCTGGTACCGATTCGGTTTAAGTGATCTAATTTGGGCTGTAGGATCTGAGATGGATGGATGTGGTTGCGTACCCCTTCGAGGATAAAGTGATCTAATCGTGTGCTTTCAAAATAGATCTGATGGCTGGGGCTCACCGAGAGTTTGGTCAGTGGAGAACTCGTCGGACATGGAGAAGACAGAGGCACGGCGCCTCGGGTTTGACGCGGGCGTCATCTCCTAGTGGCCATGGCGTTGTCGCGCGTGTCCGCTGGCGACGGCAGGACCTCGATGGAGCGGCGGCGGCCTTCAGGTCATCATGCGGCGAATCAGACAGAAGAGAACGGAGGGGCTAGGGCTCATCGGTAATGGCAGGATTGCCCGTCGGAGTTCACTCGGGTGGTGGCGATGCGGAGCTCGGGCATGGCAGCCTGGCGGCGGAGATGGTATGGGAGTGAGGGGAATCGAGAGAGGGATCGAGGGGGTTAAATAAAGGGGCTCAGGGGCTCCGGGCGTGCGCCATGGGCGACATGGGGGTCGTTGCCGTTGCGGGGATCGTAGGCAAGGACGGGTGCCGGTTGGGGATCGAGGTTGGTGATGACCCTGACCAGTGGGGCCAGTTGGGCAGTGAGAGGGGGAGGTGCGGGCGAGTGGCTGGGGTAGAGGTGGACGCTGCTGGGCCAGCCCGTTAAGTGCGCTACGTGCGCGGGTGCTAGGGGCCTTAGGCGGGCTGGGCCGGTTAGGTTAGGTTGCGGAAGGCCTTTTCTTCTGTCTCTTCTGTAAATTCAATTTTGTTTTGAATTTAAAATTCCTTCCAAAGAAAACTTGTTCTAAATACCAAGTGGAATATTTCTGAGTTTGTGAACATTTTATTTGGTCCTTTTGGGTATATATTTTCTGCCACTTTATTTCTAGGTTTTGTTTAAATATTCTTTGACTTTATTTTATTTTCCCAAATGATGTTTTCTTCTGGTTTTCCCTGGTTTGGTTTTCTTTGACCCATCTTACAATTTGTTTTGAATATTTTTTCTCAATCTTTTTGGGAATTTAATTTTCCAATTTTACCCCTTGAGAGTTTTCTAACTTTATGCTTTCTGAGGCTAGGGTTTCAAGTAGACCTCATCTAGGTTTCTACTAAGAGTGTAGGGCCTCTGACGCACTAAGTGATCAATCAAATTCAATCTACAAGCATTCCTAGTCAAAGTTAGCTAACTAGCAAAAACATAGGTTTTTCTAGAAACATTTTAATTCCCTGTGAAATTTTAAACATTCCAGATTTGGGAAAAATCTGGGATGTGACAGACTACCACCTTTAATAGAGATCTCGTCCCGAGATCTGGAGAGGCTAGAAAGAAAGGTTAGGGTTTTGCTACTTGTGAGCTGCGTTGGGATTTCCCCGAAGAGGAGAGGATGAAGCAGTACAGTAGAGAAAAGTATTTCCCTCAGTTAAGAACCAAGGTTATCAATCCAGTAGGAGAAACACACAGAACCTCATTAACAGCACCTACACACACGAAAAGCAAATACTTGCGCCGAACGCAAAACAAGGGGTTGTCAATCCCTTTGGGGTTAATTGCAAGGATCAAATCTCGAAGTGATAGATAAATAAAGTAAAACACAAAATAAAATAACAGTAAATAAATTGGAGCAAAGTATTTTTGGTTTTTTATATATGATTAAAGATAGACCCAGGGGCCATAGTTTTCACTAGAGGCTTCTCTCTTGAAAATAGCATACGGTGGGTAAACAAATTACTGTTGGGCAATTGATAGAAAAGCGCATAGTTATGACGATATTCAAGGCAATGATCATGTATAAAGGCATCACGTCTGAGACAAGTAGATCATTACATCGAATAGATCTCCAAGAAGACTGAGGAGAAGATTGTATTGAAGATAGAAGAGAGAGAAGAAGCAATCTAGCTACTAGCTATGGACCCGTAGGTCTGAGGTAAACTACTCACACATCATCGAAAGGGCAGCAAGGTTGATGTAGAAGCCCTCCATGGTTTATTCCCCCTACGGCAGATCACCGAAAAAGGTCTCCAGATGGGATCTCGAAGGAACGGAGACTTGCGGCGGTGGAAAAAGTGTTTTGGGTGGCTCTCTGTTGGTTTTCCCGATTTTAGAGAATTTATAGAGCTGGAATTAGGTCAAACGGAGATCAGGTGGGCCCACAAGCTACATGGGCGCCCCCCCTAGGGCACGCCCATGTGGCTTGTACACCACTTTTTCATCTTTTGGCCCTCTCCCGAAGCTTCCAGGATCTCTTTTGTCCAGAAAAAATTGTCAAAAAGTTTCGTGGCATTTGGACTTCGTTTGGTACTGATGTCCTGGAAAACAAAAAACTAGCAAAAAATAGCAACTGCCACTAGGCACTAGGTTAATAGGTTAGTCCTAGAAAATGATATAAAATAACATATAAATGCATAATAAACATCCAAGATTGATACTATAATAGCATGGAACAATAAAAAATTATAGATACATTGGAGACGTATCAGCATCCCCAAGCTTAATTCATGCTCGTCCTCGAGTAGGTAAATGATAAAAACGGACTTTTTGATGTGGAATGCTACCTAACATGTCTATCATGTAATCTCTTTTTAGGTATGAATATTAAGATCCAAATGATTCAAAGCAATAGTCTATCGTTTGACATAAAGACATCAATACTCAGGCATACCAATCAAACAATCATGCCTTTCAGAATAAAAAATGCTAAAGAAAGTTATCCCTACAAAATCATAGAGCCCTGTCATGCTCTATCTTCTTAAGACCAAATATTTATCATGAACATCCCCAGTTTTAGCCAAGTAATTGGTTAATACTTTTTAACGTGCTTCAGCTTTTTCAACTCTCATGCAATACATGAACGCGAGCCATGGATATAGCACTATGGGTGGAATAGAATATAGTGATAGAGATCAATAAGGGGAAGTCAGAAAAGGAAGATAGTCTCACACTGACGAGGCTAATCAACGGGCTATGGAGATGCCCATCAATTGATGTCAATGCAAGGAGTAGGGATTACCATGCAGCGAATGCACTAAGAGCTATAAGTGTACGAAAGCTCAACAATGAAAACTAAGTGGGTGTGCATCCAACTTGCTTGCTCATGAAGACCTCGAGCATTTGAGGAAGTCCATCATCGGAATATACAAGCCAAGTTCTATAATGAAAAATTCCCAATAGTATATGAAAAATGAAATAATAGAAGACTCTCTATATGAAAAACATAGTGCTAGTTTGAAGCAGAAGTGTGGAAAAAGTATAGTAACATTGCCCCTTCTCTCATTTTTCTCTCATTTTTTTTCTTTTTTTTCTCTTTCTCTTTTTTTTGTTGGGCTCTATTTGGCCTCTCTTTTTTCATCTGGAGTCTCATCCCGAATTGTGGGGGAATCATAGTATCCATCATACTTTCCTCACTAGGACAATGCGCTAATAATGATGATCATCACACTTTTATTTACTTACAACTCAAGATTACAACTCAACACTAGAACAAAATATGACTATATGAATGCCTCTGGCAGTGTACCAGGATGTGCAATGATACTAGCGCAACATGTATGAAAAATGATGAATGGTGGCTGAGCCACAAATACAATGTGAGCTATATGATCATGCAAAGCAATATGACAATGACGATGTGTGTCATAAAAAGGGAACCGGAGAGGCTAGCAAACTGCGTGATAGAGCGTATCATATCACAGGGTTTGGATGCACCGGTGAAGTTTGCACCAACTCTCAATGTGAGAAAGGGCAATGCACGGTACCAGAGAGGCTAGCAAATTGCGGAAAGGTGAGAGTGCGTATAATCCATGGACTCACATTAATCGTAAAGAACTCACATACTTATTGCAAAAGTTTATTAGCCCTCGAAGAAAAGTACTACTATGCATGCTCCTAGGGGGAGGGTTGGTAGGAGTTAACATATCGCATGACCCCGACCGCCACACAAAGGAAGACAATCCATAATAAATCATGCTCCAACTTCATAGCATAACGATAGACCATACGTGCATGCTTCGGGAATCACAAACCTTAAAACCAATATTCCTACTAAACCACAATCATTCAGTAGTACCTCCCACATATTACCGCCTTAATATCGTAAAACTATTGCAAGGAATCAAACTTAGCATATTCAGTTATCTACATGAAAGTTTTTATTATATCCTTCTTGAATACATATCATATTAGGACCAATTTCATAACCCATGCAAATTGCCATTACTATTTATTAGACTCTCAAAAAGATATAAGTGAAGCATGAGAGTGCAACTATTTCTTTAAAATATAACCACCGCCTTGCTCAAAAAGATATAAGTGAAGCACTAGAGTAACTGCCTAGCTCAAAAGATATAAGTGAAGCACATAGAGTATTCTAACAAATCACGAATAAATGCGTGTGTCTCTAAAAAGGTTTTTCCAGCAAGGGATGATTGTGGCAAACTAAAAATCAAACAAGCAAAAGACCAATATAATACACAATGCTCCAAGCAAAACTCATATCATGTGATGAATAAAAATATAGCTCCAAGTAAGTCACCGATGGTTGGTAGAGGAAAGAGGGGATGCCACTCAGGGGCATCCCCAAGCTTAGATTGCTTGAGTCTCTTCAAATATTATCTTGGGGTGCCTCAGGCATCACCAAGCTTAGGCTCTTGCCACTCCTTATTCCTTCATCCATCATGATCAGTCAAATCTTGAAAACTTCAGCACACAAAACTCAACAAAACCTTCTTGAGATCCATTAGTATAACCATCAAATCACAAACTTTAGGTACTGTTATGAACCCATTCGTATTTTATTATTGCATAATAGCTACTGTATTCCAACTTCTCCATGACTTATACCCCTCGATACAAACTATAGATTCATCAAAATAAGCAAACTATGCAACGAAAACAGAATCTGTCTAAAACAGAACAGTCTGTAGCGATCTGAGTAACAACCATACTTCTGAACCTCCCAAAATTCTGAAAAATTGGGACAACGTGGAAAATTTGTATATCAATCATGTGTGTAAAATTCAGAGCAAGAACACATTCCAGAGATTTTTATATTTTTCTGGACTGAGCATAAAAGTTTCTGTTTTCTCACAGAATCAAAGCAACTATTATCCCGCATCATCCTAAAGGCTTTACTTGGCACAAACACTAATTAAGACATAAAAACGCAATCATAAAATTAGCATAATTGTGTGCAAACTCAAATAACAGAAAGTAAACACAAAATTATTTTATTCATTGGGTTGCCTCCCAAAAGTGCTATTGTTTTACGCCCCTAGCTAGGCGTAATGCTTAATTTCAAGTATTGTCATCTTTGGTTTTCACTTCTTGAGATGTGTTTTCATCAGGAGGCTTTTCAAAAACAATAGGAAACACATCATCAATCAAAATCTTAGCATTATCAAGCTGACTTTCCTCAAACCATTATTGGTTCCCCTTTACAATCCAAGAATATTGTTTATTAATACCGTCAAAAACTTGTTGAATTATGTGTAAAGGGGGGACTTCTTTTTTAGTGTTTTCATCAAAGGTATAATTATCACAAAACAAATGCCTCAATAAATAATCCTCGTCATATAAAATCTCATCTATAACAGGATGCTCATGATTCATGTTGTACAAATCAAAACTCTCTCTAGCCTCTCGCACGATGTAATCAAATTAATTCATGAGGATAAGAGTAGCTATCTTTTTAGCCTTAGGGTTTTTTATGACAGGCAACTCATAAAACAATCTTTGCAAAGTGGGATGAGTACGAATAAATCTTCCCTCAAGCTTGAGAATAAGTGCAGAGATAGCTTCGGCATAGCTTTTGGTTCTCTTAAGAATAGGAATGTCATTGCAAACCAAAGCCCCCGTGCAAGTAAAGAATTCCTGAATAGTGCCTTTTCCTATGATATTCCCACTTCCCATCACAAAAAATTTAGAATCCAAATTCGAGGGAATTTCTACCAGAGGGGTTTTACCCTCTTCACCTTTTTCGATAACAAACTCAGACATGATGACAACTTCAAGCAAGCAAACGAGAAAGCAAGCAAACGAGCAAAAAGGCAAACGAAAAATATTTTTGTGTTTTTTGTAAAATTGTTTTAGAACTGGGGGAGAGGAAAATGAGAGGCAAATGGCAAATAAAGTAAATGCAAGTAGATGATAGTTTCCGTGTATGTACCTGATAGGTTTTGGTGATATCTCCCCGGCAACGGCGCCAGAAATTATGCCTGCTACTTGCGAGTTGCGTTGGGATTTCCCCGAAGAGGAGAGGATGAAGCAGTACAATAGAGATAAGTATTTCCCTTATTTAAGAACCAAGGTTATAAATCCAGTAGGAGAAACACACAGAACCTCGTTAACAGCACCTATACACACGAAAAGCAATTACTTGCACCCAACGCAAAACAAGGGGTTGTCAATCCCTTGGCGGTTAATTGCAAGGATCAAATCTTGTAGTGATAGATAAATAAAATAAAATGAAACACAAAATAAAATAACAGTAAATAAATTGCAGCAAAGTATTTTTGGTTTTTTATATATGATGAAAGATAGACCCGGGGGCCATAGTTTTCACTAGAGGCTTCTCTCTTGAAGATAGCATACGGTGGGTAAACAAATTACTGTTGGGCAATTGATAGAAAAGCGCATAGTTATGACGATATTTAAGGCAATGATCATGTATATAGGTATCATGTCCGAGACAAGTAGACCAACTCCTGCCTGCATCTACTACTATTACTCCACCCATCGACCGCTATCCAGCATGCATTTAGGGTATTAAGTTCATACAAATGGAGTAACGCCTTAAGCAAGATGACATGATGTAGACAAAGTAAATCCAGGCAATATGAATAAACCCCATCGTTTTACCCTTAATGGCAACGATACAATACGTGTCATGTCCCTTTCTGTCACTGGGATTGAGCAACGCAGGACCGAACCCATCACAAAGTACCTCTCCCATTGCATGATAAATCAATCTAGTTGGCCAAACCAAACCGATAGATCGGAGAGAAATACAAAGCTATAACAAGCATACATATAAGAATTCAGAGAAGACTCAAATAATATTCATGAATAATCTGATCATAAACCCACAATTTATCGGATCCCAACAAACACACCGCAAAAGAAGATTACATCGAATAGATCTCCAAGAAGATCAAGGAGAACATTGTATTGAAGATCAATGAGAGAGAAGAAGCCATCTAGCTACTAGTTATGGACCCATAGGTCTAAGGTAAACTACTCACGCATCATCGGAAGGGCAGCAGGGTTGATGTAGAAGCCCTCCGTGGTTAATTCCCCCTTCGGCAGATCACCGAAAAAGGTCTCCAGATGGGATCTCGAAGGAACAGAGACTTGCGGCGGCGGAAAAAGTGTTTTGGGTGGCTCTTTGTTGGGTTCCCGATTTTAGAGAATTTATAGAGCTGGAATTAGGTCAAACGGAGATCAGGTGGGCCCACAAGTTACATGGGCGTGCCCCCCCCCAGGGCGCGCCCATGTGGCTTGTGCCCCAGGTTTTCATCTTCTAGCCCTCTTCCGAAGCTTCTAGGGTCTCTTTTGTCCAGAAAAAAATCGTCCAAAAGTTTCGTGGCATTTGGACTTCGTTTGGTACTGATTTCCTGGAAAACCAAAAACAAGTAAAAACAACAACTCGCACTGGGCACTAGGTTAATAAGTTAATCCCAGAAAATGATATAAAATAACATATAAATGCATAATAAACATCCAAGATTGATACTATAATAGCATGTGACAATCAAAAATTATAGATACGTTGGATACGTATCAGGTTTTGGGGCTCTCTTAAATTGCATCTCCATGTCTGTGGTCCGTTGTCTGGGCTATGACAATGTCACGTGTATCCTTGGGTACTTTGGTTCATTAATCCTTTGGTAGTCAATACTGACCTGAAGATAATTCTATGGCTGGTGGCTCAATTTCTTAAGATTTCCTTGCAACTAATGTCTAGGTGTGGTTCCTGAGTATTCCTGGAACTATTCTTATATCCATGTTTCTCCCTGGACTAGGGTGCTACCACCCTTAAAAGGTTTTAAGCTTGGGTTTCCGATGACTTCACACTCCTCAGATGTTGAGGTTGATAATCCTCCAAATTCTATAATTAGGATATCATCTAATAGTTTGATAGATCCTTAATCTATCAGCCTCAATGGAAATCACTCCTCTTGCAATACCATTTGTGACTTCCTTCATGTGCCACTTAGGTCTTTCCTTCTATAATTTCCTTTATGTGCCATTCATGGGCTTACCATTTGTCATCCTCCTTTGTATGGAAATCTGTGTCTGTACCATCTCTACCATCTGTCATATTCTTTGTTGGTACCATCTGTGATATTTAACCTCTGTCATACTCGCGTATGAACTACAACTATCTCCAATAGTTGCCATATGTGATTCCCTCTGTTGATACTACCTGTCACCTTAATATCATCTGTGATCATCAGGTAGATACCATCCGTCATAATCACGTACTAACAGAAATCTTCCATTTGTTACCAGCTGTACTATCTGTCATTCATGTCTGTGATATCTTAATACCATCTGTTAACACATCATGTGATCCTTAGGTAATTATCATCTGCCATGCTTATTTCCATCTACGATCAACTTCAGATGTCCTCGGTGATCCTTAATGTCCTTTGTTTCCCACTCCTGGGGCCTCAAAATCCTTTATCCAAGGAGTGGTTTTCTGATATATGGATCCTTCATGGTCGTTCAGTCGAACTCATACTCATTGTTTGACCTACATCTGGCAACGGTTGCCTTTACGGGGTCACGTACTATTCCACCTAGGTTTCGGGGCTTACATCATTTCTCAACTATAGGTGTCTCACTCAAGACTTTCCGCTCCTCATAGTAAGGTGAATAATAAGAGTAGACGTCATGGCGACCAACTCATGGAGTACCCAAATCATTACCTACCATGTGGTTTAGAAATCTTCGTAATCCTAACACTCGGTCTTCCTCTCAAGCGTGGTTGAAGTCCTTCCTGCTCCATGCTTCGAGTCTGGATCTTCTGGTTGCTCCTTTGGTCTTGTTGTAGTGACTGATATGACCATTTTGCATCATTATTTCCTACTGTTATTTATCTTATTTAGAAGTTATATTTCACTTTGTGATGCAGTTCTAATGCCTTTTCTCTCTTAAAATGCAAGATACATCAAAGGAGGGAGATTACCGGCAGCTGAAATTCTGACCAGAAAAGGCTACAACAGAGATAGCAATTCTCCGGAGCTCAAAATAAAGTGAAATTTCACGGAGATTTATTTTGGAATATATAAAAAATATTGGACGAAAGAAGTAATGAGGAAGTGCAACAGGGGCCCACAAGCCTAGGGGGCGCGGACACCCCCCAGGTCATGCCATCCAGGCTTGTGGGGCCCACAGAGGTCCTCTCCCGATTTCCTTTGGTTATATACTCCCATTTGCCCTATAAAAAATAAAGAGAACACTTTTGAGACTTTCCGCCGTCGTCTCGAGGCAGAACTAGGGCAGGAGCACTTTTGCTCTTCGTCGGAGCGATTCAGCCGGGGAAACTTCCCTCCGGGAGGGGGAAATTAAAGCCTTTGGCATCACCAATGTTCCTCTCATCATGGCAGGCATCATCTTCATCAACATATTCATCAGCACCATCTCATCTCCAAACCCTAGTTCATCTCTTGTATTCAATCTTTGTATCAAACCTCAGATTGGTACCTGGGGGTGCTAGTAGTGCTGATTACATCTTGTAGTTGATGCTAGATTGGTTTAATTGGTGTTAGATTATTATGTTCAAATTGGTATTTACATATCTATACCCATTGATCATGAACAATATGATGAGTTGTGAGTAGTTCCATTTATTCTTGAGGACATGGGAGAAGTCTTGTTACTAGTAATCATGTGAAGTTGATCACCGTTCAATGTTTTGATGATATGTTCTATTGTTCTTCCTCTAGTGGTGCTATGTGAACATCAACTACATGACACTTCACCATGTTTGGGACTAGGGGAAGGTATCGTGGAATTAGTTTGTAGATGATGGGTTGCGGGAGTGACAGAAACCTAAACCCCAGTTTATGAATTGTTCCGTGAGGGACTGTTTAGGATCCACATGTTTAATGCTATGGTTAGATTTATCTTAATTACTCCTCTTGCAGTTGTGGATGCTTGCATGGAGGGTATAATCATAAGTAGGTGTTTGTTCAAGTGAGAACAGTACCTTAGCTCCGGTCCACCCACATAATACTTATCAAGGCAATGAACGTAAGTCGATGAATCATGGTAAAAGTAAATTGGTGATATTCCCGTGAGTCCTCAAGAGTGTTTTGATCACTATAAGAAGTACCGCCGGCTTGTCCTTAGCAGAATTAAGGATTGGGCCACTTGCTACACCTGCTACTTTTGTCAATTGTTACTTGCTAAGAATTACCTTGCTATCAAAACTATCTTACAACACTTGTAGTGAAATCCTTGCTGAAAACTGCTTATCAATTCCTTCTACACCTTGTTGGGTTTGACACTCTTACTTATTGAAAGTACTATGATTGATCCCCTATACTTGGGGGTTATCAAGACTCTTTTCTTTCGCCGTTGCCGGGGAGTGTAGCACTCTTGGTAAGTGGAATTTGGTAAGGAAACTTTTATCATATGTGCTAATTTTTATTTACACTTGCTACTATGGAAGATAATCCTTTGAGAGGCTTGTTCAGGTTGTCCTCGCCATGTGCACAAGTGGTAAGAGAGGATCCCCCACCTACTGAAAATATTTGCTATGAAATTCCTATTGGTATTCTGGAATAATTGCATGCTAATCCTTATGCAGGAGATGGAACAATACTTCCCGATATGCACTTGGTTTTTATAGATGAATTATGAGGATTATTTAAGCTTGCAGGGCTGCCTAGGGATGAAGTTAAAAAGAAAATATTCCCTTTATCTTTGGAGGGAAAAGCATTCGCATGGTATAGGCTATTGGATGATTCTCGCTCATGGAACTGGAACCAACTGAAATTGGAATTCCATAATAAATTTGATCCTATGCATCTGGTTCATCGTGATCAGAATTATATCTATAACTTTTGTCCTCATGAAGGAGAAAGTATCGCTCAAGCTTAGGGGAGGCTTAAAGATCTAATGCTCAAATGCCCCAATCATGAGCTCTCAAGAGAATTATTGTTCACAATTTTTATACTAGGCTTTCTCTTCACGACAAGGAAATGCTTGATTCATCTTCTGTGGGTTCTTTCTCAAATAGACAAATTGAATTCAAGTGGGATCTTATTGAAAGAATTAAACACAAAACTAAAGATTGGGAGGTCGATAAAGGTAAAGTATCAGGTATGAATGCTGAATACGTTTGTGTTAAGTCTTTTGCAGAAACTGATGTTTTTCATGAGCTTAGTGCAAAATATGGACTTGATTCTGAGATAGTAGTCCATCTTCATAAATCTTTTGTTGCTTATGTCGACCTCCCTAAAGAAAAATGGTTTAAATATCATGAACACATTAAATATATTTGTGAAGAACCAATTGTTGCTAATACTAAGATACAAGCTCATTCTGCTAATCCTGTTGTGCCTACTGCTTATATTGAGAAGCCCCTTTTTCCTGTTAGAATTAACGAACACTCTAAGGCTACAACTGTGATTCATAAAAGTTATGTTAAATAACCTAAGCCTTCTGATCAAATTAAAGTAGAACCACAATTGCAATGGTTAAAGATCTCTTGGTTGAAAATGTTGATGGTCATGTCATCTATTTATGTGAAGATGGTACTAGAATTGCTAAACCTGCTAGAAATGAGCATGATAAGATAGATAAAACTAAAAGAATAGTTGGCATGCCTGTTGTTTCTATTAAGATTGGAGATCATTGTCACCATGGTTTATGTGATATGGGTGGTAGTATAAGTGCTATTCCTTTTTCTCTCTATCAAGAAGTTATGCATGATATTTCACCTGTTGTGACAGAAGAAATTGATATTACTATTAAGCTTGCAAATAAGGATACCATTCTACCTCTTGGGATTGTGAGAGATGTTGAAGTCTTGTGTGGTAAGACCAAATACCCTACTGATTTCTTAGTACTTGGATCTGAACAAGATAATTTTTGTTCCATTATTTTTGGTAGACCCTTCTTGAATATTGTTAATGCTGAAATTGATTGTGTTAAAGAAATAGTAAAGTTAAGTTTGGTGATGAATCTCATGACTTTAATTTTTCTAAGTTCTCCAAATAACATCATGATAAAGATTTACCCAATGAGGATGTTATTGTTGGTCTTGCTTCCATTGTTGTGCCTCCTACTGATCCTTTAGAGCAATATTTGTTAGATCATGAGAATGATATGCATATGGATGAAAGAAATGAAATAGATGAAATATTCTTTAGGCGAGAACCAATTATTAAACATAATTTGCCTGTTGAAATATTGGGAGATCCTCCACCACCTAAGGGTGATCCTGTGTTTGAATTAAAGAAACTCCGTAACACACTAAAATATGTTTATCTTGATGAAAAGAAAATATATCTTGTTATTATTATTGCTAACCTTTCAGCCCACGAAGAGAAAACATTATTGAAAACTCTAAAGAAACATCGTGCTGCAATTGGATACACTTTGTATGATCTCAAGGGCATTAGTCCAACTATGTATCAACACAAAATTCATATGGAGCCAGATGCTAAGCCCGTTGTTGTTCATCAACGCCGCCTAAACCCTAAGATGAAGAATGTGGTAAGAAATGAAATATTAAAGCTTATGGAGGTAGGTATAATTTATCCTATAGCTGATAGTAGATGGGTAAGTCTTGTTTATTGTGTTCCTAAGAAGGGACGTATTACTATTGTTCCTAATGATAAAAATAAACTTATCGCGCAAAGAGTTGTCACTGGTTATAGGATGGTCATAGATTTTAGAAAGCAAAATAAGGCTACTAGAAAAGATCATTATCCTCTTCCTTTTATTGATCAATTGTTAGAAAGATTATCTAAGCACAGGCATTTTTGCTTTCTAGATGGATATTCTGGTTTCTCTCAAATACCTGTTCATCCCAAATATCAGGACAAAACTACTTTTACTTGTCCTTTTGGAACTTTTGCTTTTAGACGTATGCCATTTAATTATGTATTGCACCTACTACCTTTCAAAGATATATGACTCGTATATTTTCTGACATCTGCGAGAAAATTGTTGAGGTTTTCATGGATGAATTTTCCATCTATGGAACTTCTTTTGATGACTGCTTCAGCTATCACGATCGAGTTTTGAAGAGATGTGAGGAAACTAGTCTTGTCTTGAACTGGGAGAAATGCCACTTTATGGTGAATGAAGGTACAGTCCTTGGGCATTAAATTTCTAAAATAGGTATTGAAGTCGATAAAGATAAAGTGGATGCTATTGAGAAAATGCCATGTACTAAAGATATCAAAGATATAAGAATTTTTCCTGGTCATGCTGGTTTTTATAGAAGGATTTTGCCACCGAAAACCTACCTTCCGAGTTGCCGGAAGGGAAACACTGATCCTCTCAGTTGCAAAGGCACCCCATTTTCCTTTTATCTGTTGCCTCCCAAACTTCTCTCAGTGTTCATCCTTCATTTATAAACCCTGGATATGCAAAAATATTGCCAGGTCATTTGCAATATTTTTCATTTATAATTAATTCCTTTTTCTGTTGTTTAGAGGAATTAAATCGAGGAAAATATCTATCCATCTCCAAAGTTCATGAAAACTTGTGGAGATATTCTTTGTGATCGTATTGAGCTCCCATAAAAATATTGGCCATAATTAAATAGGTGAAATTGCATTTTCCTATTTAATGCCAATATTGCATTTTGGGCAGTTTCTAAAGGAACTACCAGTTTGGTAGCCAGGAAAAATCCCATATAAATTGTGGAGATTCTCCTATCCATATATTCACCATTTCCATCAAAATCAAAGCTCCATAGTTCAAAGTTTGAGCACAGCATCCATTTGCAAATTCTGTCTAGATTTTTAGTTTGCAAAGGAAATGCTTGAACACTTGATCTATTTGAGCTGAAAATTTTCATGTTGGTTAACATTGATAAATCACTCATGGAAACCTAAAATAAGCTCAATTCATCTATCCAATCATCCACAACAATTTTCTCAAGTTTCTGTCCATTTGGAACCTTTGTGAAGCAAGTACCACTTTGGCATTTAAAAATGAGCTGAAATTTTACCAACATCTTCATACTCCCAATTAATCACTCTCCACCAAAATTCAGCCCATTTTACCAAGCGATATGAGTGCAGCTTCAAAATCCCTTTTCTGGACCAGATTGCCATGTTACAAGGGAAGTATATACAAATGAGGTCCAAATGACTTAAATTTTATCAAGAATATAGTCCTTCCTGTTCTCTTTCATTTTGACAAAGTTTCAACTCCCCACCCTCATCCATTTCTACTCTAGAATCCACCCAAGTTTCATGTCAGAACCATTGTGAGCTTGCATCAGTCATATCTTGCCCCCACTTCCATCCACATTCTCTTATATCAACTCAATGACCTCTGATCTATCTATTTGACATGGTGTGAGGTCAAGCTGATCGTCAGGCCACGTGGTGCCGGTGGTGACCACGTTCAGGATAGGTCAAACCGGTGCTCTGCCCTCGGGTGGTCACTTCCGGTCGGCCGTGGCTTGTCTGGGAGTGTCCGGTGGCTCCGCAACGGCCGCGTGCACCCCCTCCAGGAGCTTCCCCCTCGGCCGCTTCCTCGCCGCGCCGCGATGAACGCCGCCGTACAGCCACTGTATCAGCACAGCCGCCGCCGTATCCGGACGAAGCCGAGGCTTCTCGAGCTCGCCAGTGCCGTCCTTTCCCTCTGGCTTCGTCAGGTCGGCACCACCCCTCGCTCGCCAGCTTGCCGCGAGCACCAGTGTGGCGATAAGGCCGCCACGGCGGTCGTGCTCATCGGGTCTCGCTGGTCATCTATAAATAGCCACTCCGAGCACACCCCGAGCATCACCACTCCCTCTCCTTCCTCCCAATAGCCACCTCGCCCATCGAATGGAGCCCCGGAGCTCTTCTCTTCCACCCACGGCCACCATTGCTGCCGCCAGCTTTTGCTCAAATTCGAGTGGGCCGAAGTCCCTCCCTCCTTTTTGCCACCTCCATCAGCACCCGCAAGGCCAGGCGGAGCCCTGCCCAACTTCCTCCTTACCTCTCCGTTGCCGTAGCCCCGAGCCGATCAATGCCCAAAGATGCCATCCGCCATGGCCGAGGATTCGCTCACAACCGTCCTCCTCAAGGTCCATGTCCTACATGGATGGGTGCGTCTCGACCTCCTGAGCAAGCTGGTAGGCCGAGCTCCGTGAGAGGTGTTCGGAGGCGCCGGCAATCGCTGTCGGGAGCCGCCTCTCTCTTCTGCCAGGCGAGCGCGGGAGGAGGACGAAGATCTGCAGGCGGGCCCCGGCGGTCAGCGAGAGAAGAGGAGAACGCGGCGGGACCTCGTGTTTAAGTGGAAACGGTTTCCGTCGGAGCCGCTTTTCATAAGGGAAGGCGTATTCCCTGGAAACCGTCTTCGGCGTCACCCCGCGCACACAGTTGGGCTTGGCCCATGAGTACAGTAGCAGCGGCGGCAAGATTCAACCCGAGCCAGCCCAGCCGCGCAGAGCCCTTTTTCCTTTATTCGCAGAATATCATTCAGGGACCTGGAAATAAATATTATATTTACAGATAGGTCCCTCCACTTCAATCCCTTATATCTTTTTGCTCGTGACTCCGATTCAGGTGAATCCAACCCCCACTTCTTCGTCTCGTCAAGCCCGTTCTTTTGGTATCATTTTCACAAGGTGGTCACATAGTGGAAATGACCATTTTGCCCTTGCCTCTAAACAGCCCTTCCGGGAGAGAAACCTTTCCGGCGATCCTCTCCGCGGTCTCTCCACACTTCTTCCCGGAGTATTCTTCGACCCTAGGCAAGCCGACCATCTGATATATGCCCTTAAGCATTGCTCTGTGATATTTCTTGCATGTTTAAATTGATATGATTGTACTTGCCTGTATAGTAGTGAGCTGTATGTGACTCTGACGAACCCTTGCTTGCACTTTCTTCGGTGACGGCACCACGTCCGTGTTCTGAGCTGCTTTTCGGCCATCATGGGCAGCTGTTGAATTTCTTTCCGTAGAAGTGACCCTATGCTCTGAGCTGTTTTTCGGCCGTCTTAGGGAACTGCTACACTCTTCTTATCAACACCGTCTCATGCTCTGAGCTGCTTTCCAGCCGTCTTGAGCCGGGGTTGAGTTATTCCGTTAATGTCCCAGATCTGAGTTGTAAAGACCATTCTGGTGGCTACTGGTTTCTTTGCCAGTTTTATGCAAGGGTTCCGACGGTCGTAACTTACAGCTAGTACTTGTAAGGTGATGACTTGCCATTTAAATCTTGTTTCACTAAAGACTCATTGTGATGCTACATGGAGATAGGTTGTTATGTTTCCACAGTTGTTACCTCATACATAGTTGCCACCATGTTAAGTTATTCATGATGAATATCCATGCTTGCTAAATGATGACTAAAGCTAAACCTAGTCGGTTGATCCAGAGTCACCTGTCCGGACTTATCCGTGCAACCACATTTGCCGGTATGGGACGGCCTTGACTTGTTCTGACCGCGTGCTCTTTTATCGGTACCACCAACTAGGGAAGGTTATGCGTGCGTGCTGCCCTGGCCCGGTAGGCAACGATAACCTTGTGAGCCCAGTTGAGAAGTTTGCCGGCGTCCCCGTTTGGGACAGTTTAGTAGGCCACGACGGTGGCAGGTGTCACGAGGTGACACAGGGGCCACCCAGGACATGACCCTGGGAGGGTATGATTGTCGGTGGTATGATAGAGGAGTCACGGTTAGGCAGGTATCGTTGGAGCAACCCTGGTCCACCCGAACGGGATCACGAGGCCAGGTGCTCCATGGTGTGGGTAAAGTGCGCAACCTCTATAGAGTGTAAAAATCTATTCGAATAGCCGCGTCCACGGTATTGGATAGTCCGTCCAGACCTCACTAGGTGGTCAACCGTAATAATGGTGGAAGAACCTGCCCTGCATAGACATCAGATGTTGTCAGGAATATGGTATGTTAGCCATGGGATGGCTATGGAAGAGATGGTCAGATGGCCGAAAGACTTGCATTGGACTTGCACCAGTTTCAGATTGAATCAGGAGAGTGTTCGGAATAGGGATTGAATACTTAATATGCTTTACTTTACTGTACTTTACTTCAGTAGTTATCTTGCTAGATAACTCTGTTATGTCATAATGATCAATGTTGCTAGATGTTTAATCATGCTAGATAATTTTGCTACGCCATGATAATTAATGTTGCTCTAATAACAAATACATGCTTGAATGCCATGGATTGCATTGCTTGGTGTATATGTTAGTTTGGTTTTCCTGCGAGTACATTCAAAAGTACTCAGCGGCATTCAATGTGGCCAGGTTCACATAAGGATCCGTCGTCCGCCGACGAGGAGCCGGAGCGTTCGTGGGCTCGGAGCGTAACCCAGTCAGATCCCTGTGGATTGGAGCCGCACCAGGACCATGCTGCCTTAGATAGAGCTTTTCCGCTGCCACCCCTCTATAATATATCGCATGTAAGACTTATATATCCATTAATAGAAATGCCTGTGTTCATGATACTTGTTGTAAAAGCGAATGCCAGAGTGATTTCCTGGGCTGGTATGCGTGGCGCCCGTCTGGCTACAGTGGTAATCAGGCGGGGCGCCACAGCGGATGGTATCAAAGCAGCCAGGCTGACTACAGGTTACCCTAGCAAGACTTCATTGTCTTGTGCTCAGTAGAAAGCCCAGATGGATTTCAGCCATCTCTGCCAAACAGGCACAGCCACTATTGATCATAAGGCAACCCCATAGGTTTTGGCTCCATCAGACCCCAACTCTCGTGGCCTTTGCCTCCGGTGTGAAATGTTCGCACCCGGCAACAACCCGTGAGCCCTGAACCCCCTAGGTAAACCAGATATCCTTACCCTGCTTGCTAGCCATGGCATTTCTCTTCTTAACTCTAGTTTCCTTTGGGTAACGCTTTCAAATTCTATCTTTTCCCTGACAACCCTAGAATGGCACGACCATAGCCAACGTGCGTCGAGTTTGATGTTCCCTAAGGAAATAGTAGGAGCTGGACACCAGTGCTACCAGGAGCATTGTGTGGTTTCGCTTCTAAATCCTTAGAGGTACATCGAAGTGCGCTATATTAGTTATACTAGTGAATCCTCGGCCATGTAAGGTCCGCAAATATTTGAGCTTTATTTGCTTTTTGGTTTTCGTGGTTTTTGTATCTTTTGTCGGTACCGTTTCTTTGCTCCGACTGGATCCATCCGCAAGTACCATCAAGAAGATCAGCATACAACTTGGATAATACCCAATAATCCAAATTCAGCAAGAGTCAAAGCCAAGCCAACTGCCTGGTATTCAGAATAGCAGCACCGGATCTGTCCAGAATGAAGTATGGGTTAGAAGCAGAATCTATGTGCAACAGACAAGGCCAAAATATACCTGAGAGAGTTTGCCTCAGAACGGATCACGCCTAAGGAGCAGTTAGATGAGTTACCAAGAATGAATATCAGTAAAGACAAATTATTTTGTCCGCGATACAAGGATTATTTCAGTCAGTGAGGTGAACCGAGTCTTTCTCAATGGATCCAAGAACCATGTATTACCTACCGAAGACATGTTTCAAGAATGTGAATGTGCCAAGAACAAGAACAAAACTCCGGTCCGTTGGTACAAATTGCAAGGTAAACCTTTAAGTTCACCGGCACATATACAAATTTCCGGGCACTGTGAACAAGGTTTGCGAGAAATATGGATGAGTTCACGGTTGCCCAGAATCACTGAGCTTCCAAGCATCCAGAATCAAGGAGCACCTAACATGATTGGAAACTCAGCTGAACTGAATGGAATTATCCATCAACTGCTTATTATCGGCAACCCTTGGTTTGAATACAAGGGGTATCCCGAATTAATTATCAACACGAAGCATGCATCAGTTCTGCAACCCTTACAGCAGCAATAATCAGACCAGCCAAAGGACAAGCGGCGTGCATGACAATGGAATATCTTCAGTCAAGGTATGGCCTATATCAAGTTTTGGCTCCGCTATGAGTAAATTCCGGATACTACGGAAGGAAGCCAGAATCGGCCATAAATCCGACCGCATATCACTGTAAAAGGCTTCTGGTATATGAAACCCAACCTTCCTTCGCAAGCTACCAGACTGCCAATCTTCCTCGGTACGCCACTTGGTGAGAAAAATCTTCTGGGATACGACACTCCAATCTTTTTCAGCGTGCTACCGCGGAAGACTTCCAGCATAAGGCACCTGACCTTCCTTAGCAAGACACATGAAGGAAACTTTTGAGGCACGATACTCAGTCTTCTTCAGCACGCTACCCCGGCAGAAACTTTGAGCATAAGGAATTTAGTCTTCTTCAACACACCGTCATGCCTACAACAAGATTGTCAGGAGCACGAACTAGTCCAAACACACCCATCTGCCTTAGAACTCAGTGGTTATAAAGGGAGTTATCCTACCCCTGCCTATGTTGTGAGCATGCAGTCCAGTGGATTAGTTCATGCGAGCCACTCGTACACGGGAATGACTATGTTCAGAGAAACACTGGCCCCATATGACAAAAAGGAATATGAGCACGGCAGTCCCTACGAGATATGCAAGCGTAAGTTGTGAGAATAAGCCCGACAAGCCGGGAAAACAATCAAGGAGCCGTGTTGGCAGGTCATTACAGGTTCGTCAAGGGAATCCCCAAGAACAAAGAAGTTGAGGATAAACAACCTCCGTGACGATCAGCAAGATACAGCTTCACGGACAGAGTGGTATCACCAATCCTCGTCAGACTCTTGCATGTACGGCCACGACAATGCAGCCAACATGCCATACTCACCTGAAAAATGGGCCATCAACCAAGGTAAGAGGCTATGCTCCAAAGATACACCGGATGATGGCGGTACTACGTTTAGCTCAGTGGTCATAACAAGGACTACAGAAGCTATATACGACCGAGCCATCTCCACATGCGACAGAGTTTGAAACAAGACATTCAGATAAAATGGCTCAAAGCATGTCAATAGCTCGTAGACATTATGATATCATTGGAATAAGAGATCACTGTCTATGATTACTTTGTGATTATGCCCGACACTTCAGTTGGGGATACAGCAGCAATAGCTCGGTCATGTTGTTCCCTGGATTGTGGATCACCTAAGGACAAAGTCAGAATGCCTAAGACAGAAGGAAACAACAGTATGGAACCCACAGCTAGACTGAGCATTCTGACACAGCAAAAAGAAAGCCACCCCTAGACACCCGAGGCCATACGAGCACGTGAGCTGGTACCAGCAAAGGATGTCTTGCCCATAACAGTCAGGGTACGGAGCATCACAATAAAACCCGGAGCAGTCACTTACAGGCCATGGAAACTGATCGGTTTGCTGTTATTACCCGCTACCCCACCCAGTAACACCACTACCAGGACAAAAGGTACAACTGACAGGAAAGAGAAGGATTCAAGGAAGTTGTGTGCAGAGACAATACTCGATCCATCAGAAGAGGCAGTTAAAAGGTCAATGAACCAACAAAGACAAGACCGCTGATGGATCCAAGTCACACATAGGTAAGTCCCCCTTCACCGGGAGGTAAGCCCGGAAATCTCGAGGACGAGATTTTCTTAAGGGGGGTAGGTTTGTGACACCCAGGTTTTCGCTCCCATTATTTTTCTCGGTGTTAGCGGATTTCTTTAGCTCTTGGGTATATGAAGATGGTCATTTAACCTTGCCTTCCCTATCCAACCAGAGATTATCTTAGAATCAACCTTGCCAACCTAGATCTATTCCCAGGATTTTGCCGCCGAAACCCTACCTTCCGAGTTGCCGGAAGGGAAACCCTGATCCTCTTAGTTGCAAAGGAACCCCATTTTCCTTTGATCTGTTGCCTCCCAAACTTCTCCCAGTGATCATCCTTCATCTATAAACCCTGGATATGCAAAAATATTGCAATTTCATTTGCAATATTTTTCATTTATAATTAATTCATTTTTCTGCTGTTTAAATGAATTAAATCCAGGAAAATATCTATCCATCTCCAAAGTTCATGAAAACTTGTGGAGATATTCCTTGTGATCATATTGAGCTCCCAGAAAAATATTGGCCATAATTAAATAGGTGAAATTGCATTTTCCTATTTAATGCCAATATTGCATTTTGGGCAGTTTCTAAAGGAACTACCATTTTGGTAGCCAAGAAAAATCCCATATAAATTGTGGAGATTCTCCTATCCATATATTCACCATTTCCATCAAAATCAAAGCTCCATAGTTCAAAGTTTGAGCACAGCATCCATTTGCAAATTCTGTCCAGATTTTCAGTTTGCAAAGGAAGTGCTTGAACACTTGATCTATTTGAGCTGAAATTTTTCATGCTGGTTAACATTGATAAATCACTCATGGAAATCCTAAAATAAGCTCAATTCATCTATCCAATCATCCACAACAATTTTCTCAAGTTTCTGTCCATTTGGAACCTCTATGAAGCAAGTACCACTTTGGCATTTCAAAATGAGATGAAATTTTACCAGCATCTTCATACTCCCAATTAATCACTCTCCACCAAAATTCAGCCCATTTTATCAAGCCATATGAGTGCAGCTTCAAAATCCCTTTTCTGGACCAGATTGCCATGTTACAAAGGAAGTATATACAAATGAGGTCCAAATGACTTAAATTTTATCAAGAATATAGTCCTTCCTGTTCTCTTTCATTTTGACAAAGTTTCAACTCCCCACCCTCATCCATTTCTACTCTAGAATCCACCCAAGTTTCATGTCAGAACCATTGTGAGCTTGCATCAGTCATATCTTGCCCCCACTTCCATCCACATTCTCTTATATCAACTCAATGACCTCTTATCTATCTATTTGACATGGTGTGAGGTCAAGCTGATCATCGGGCCACGTGGTGCCGGTGGTGACCATGTTCAGGATAGGTCAAACCGGTGCTCTGCCCTCGGGTGGTCACTTCCGGTCGGCCGTGGCTTGTCTGGGAGTGTCCGGTGGCTCCGCAACGGCCGCGTGCACCCCCTCCAGGAGCTTCCCCCTCGGCCGCTTCCTCGCCACGCCGCGACGAACGCCGCCGTACAGCCACTGTATCTGCACAGCCGCCGTTGTATCCGGACGAAGCCGAGGCTTCTCGAGCTCGCCAGTGCCGTCCTTTCCCTCTGGCTTCGTCAGGTCGGCACCACCCCTCGCTCGCCAGCTTGCCCCGAGCACCAGTGTGGCGATAAGGCCGCCACAGCGGTCGTGCTCATCGTGTCTCCCTGGCCATCTATAAATAGCCACTCCGAGCACACCCCGAGCATCACCACTCCCTCTCCTTCCTCCCAATAGCCACCTCGCCCATCGAATGGAGCCCCGGAGCTCTTCTCTTCCACCCACGGCCACAATTGCCACCGCCAGCTTTCGCTCAAATTCGAGCGAGCCGAAGTCCCTCCCTCCTTTTTGCCACCTCCATCAGCACCCGCAAGGCCAGGCGGAGCCCTGCCCAACTTCCTCCGTTGCCGTAGCCCCGAGCCGATCAACGCCGAAAGTTGCCGTCCGCCATGGCCAAGGATTCGCTCACAACCGTCCTCCTCAAGGTCCATGTCCTACATGGATGGGTGTGTCTCGACCTCCTGGGCACGCTGGTAGGCCGAGCTCCGCGAGAGGTGTTCGGAGGCTTATTCCCTGGGAGCCGCCTCCCTCTTCTGCCAGGCGAGCGCGGGAGGAGGACGAAGATCTGCAGGCGGGCCCCGGCGGTCAGCGAGAGAAGAGGAGAATGCGGCGCGCCCTCGTGTTTATGTGGAAACGGTTTCCCTCGGAGCCGCTTTTCATAAGGGGAGGCTTATTCCCTGGAAACCGTCGTCGGCGTCACCCCGCGCACACAGTTGGGCTTGGCCCATGAGTACAGTAGCAGCGGCGGCAAGACTCAGCCCGAGCCAGCCCAGCCGCGCAGAGCCCTTTTTCCTTTATTCGCAGAATATCGTTCAGGGACCTAGAAGTAAAAATTATGTTTACAGATAGGTCCCTCCACTTCAATCCCTTATATCTTTTTGCTCGTGACTCCGATTCAGGTAAATCCAACGCCCACTTCTTCGTCTCATCAAGCCCATTCTTTTGGTATCATTTTCACAAGGTGGTCACACATTGGAAATGACCATTTTGCCCTTGCCTCTAAATAGCACTTCCGGGAGAGAAACCTTTCCGGCGATCCTCTCCGCGGACTCTCCACACTTCTTCCCGGAGTATTCTTCGACCCCAGGCAAGCCGACCATGTGATATATGCCCTAAAGCATTGCTCTATGATATTTCTTGCATGTTTAAATTGATATGATTGTACTTGCCTGTATAGTAGTGAGCTGTATGTGACTCTGACGAACCCTTGCTTGCACTTTCTTCGGTGACGGCACCACGTCCGTGTTCTGAGCTGCTTTTTGGCTGTCGCGGGCAGCTGTTGAATTTCTTTCCGTAGCAGTGACCCTATGCTCTGAGCTGTTTTTCGACCGTCTTAGGGAACTGCTACATTCTTCTTATCAACACCGTCTCATGCTCTGAGCTACTTTCCAGCCGTCTTGAGCCGGGGTTGAGTTATTCCGGTAATGTCCCAGATCTGAGTTGTAAAGACCGTTCTGGTGGCTGCTGGTTTCTTTGCCGGTTTTATGCAAGGGTTCCGACAGTCGTAACTTACAGCTAGTACTTGTAAGGTGATGACTTGCCATTTAAATCTTGTTTCACTAAAGACTCATTGTGATGCTTCATGGAGATAGGTTGTTATGTTTCCACAGTTGTTACCTCATACATAGTTGCCACCATGTTAAGTTATTCATGATGAATATCCATGCTTGCTAAATGATGAATAAAGCTAAACCTAGTCGGTTGATCCAGAGTCACCTGTCCGGACTTATCCGTGCAACCACATTTGCCGGTATGGGACGGCCTTGACTTGGTCTGACCGCGTGCTCTTTTATCGGTACCACCAACTAGGGAAGGTTATGCGTGCGCGCTGCCCTGGCCCGATAGGCGACGATAACCTTGTGAGCCCAGTTGAGATGTTTGCCGGCGTCCCCGTTTGGGACAGTTTAGTTGGCCACGACGGTGGCAGGTGTCACGAGGTGACACAGGGTCCACCCAGGACATGACCCTAGGAGGGTATGATTGTCGGTGGTACGGTAGAGGAGTCACGGGTTAGGCTGGTTTCGTTGGAGCAACCCTGGTCCACCCGAACGGGATCACGAGGCCAGGTGCTCCATGGTGTGGGTAAAGTGTGCAACCTCTGCAGAGTGTAAAAATCTATTCGAATAGCCGCGTCCACGGTATTGGACAGTCCGTCCAGACCTCACTAGGTGGTCAACCGTAATAATGGTGGAAGAACCTGCCCTGCATAGACATCAGATGTTGTCAGGAATATGGTATGTTAGCCATGGGATGGCTATGGAAGAGATGGTCAGATGGCCGAAAGACATGGATTGGACTTGGACCAGTTTCAGATTGGATCAGGAGAATGTTCGGAATAGGGATTGAATACTTAATATGCTTTACTTTACTGTACTTTACTTCAGTAGTTATCTTGCTAGATAACTCTGTTATGTCATAATGATCAATGCTGCTAGATGTTTAATCATGCTAGATAATTTTGCTACGCCATGATAATTAATGTTGCTCTAATAACAAATACATGCTTGAATGCCATGGATTGCATTGCTTGGTGTATATGTTAGTTTGGTTTGCCTGCGAGTACATTCGAAAGTACTCAGCGGCCTTCAATGTGGCCAGGTTCACATAAGGATCCGTCGTCCGCCGACGAGGAGCCGGAGCGTTCGTGGGCTCGGAGCGTAACCCAGTCAGATCCCTGTGGATTGGAGCCGCACCAGGACCATGCTGCCTTAGATAGAGCTTTTCCGCTGCCACCCCTCTGTAATATATCTCATGTAAGACTTATATATCCATTAATAGAAATGCCAGTGTTCATGATACTTGTTGTAAAAGCGCATGCCAGAGTGATTTCCTGGGCTGGTATGCATGGCGCCCGTCTGGCTACAGTGGTAATCAGGCGGGGCGCCACACATACCAATAAAAAAATCTTCTTTGACTTAAGACATTACTTTTGGGATGACTCACATTTATATAAAGAAGGAGTAGATGGTATTATTAGACGTTGTTTACCTGAGTATGAGCATGAACAGATTCGGAGGATGTGTCACTCCAGTCCATATAGAGGACCCCATGCTGGAGAAAGAACTGCACACAAGGTATTGCAATCTAGTTTTTATTGGCCTACTCTTTTCAAAGGTGCACGTAAGTTTATACTTTCCTGTGATGAATGTCAAGGAGTTGGGAATGTTGGTAGACATTTGGAAATGTCTATGAATTATTCACTTGTTATTGAACCATTTGATTTTGGGGATTTGAATATATGGGACCTTTTCCTTCCTCGCATGGTTACACTCATATTCTAGTTGCTGTTGATTATGCCACTAAGTGGGTAGAAGTTATTCCTACTAAAAGTGTAGATCATAAGACTTCTATGAAAATGCTTAAACATGTTATTTTTTTGAGGTTGGAGTCCCTAGATATTTAATGACAGATGGTGGTTCACAATTTATTCATGGTGCTTTCAGGAAAGTTTTAGCTAAATATGATGTAAATCATAGAGTAACATCACCTTATCATCCTCAGTCTAGTGAACAAATAGAATTGAGTAATAGCGAGATAAAATTGATCTTGCAAAAGATTGTTAATAGATCTAGAAAGAATTGGTCTTAGAAACTAGATGATGCACTCTGGGCATATAGAACTGCTTATAAAAATCCTATGGGTATGTCTCCGTATAAAATGATTTATGGGAGAGCATGTCATTTACCTCTTGAGCTAGAACACAAAGCCTACTGGATAATTAAATAAATTAATTATGATTTTAAACTTGCTGGTGAAAAGAGATTATTTGATTTGAGTTCTCTAGATGAGTGGAGAACTGAAGCTTATGAAAATGCTAAGTTGTTTAAAGAAAAGGTTAAGAGATGGCATGATAAAACAATTCAGAAACAAGAATTTTATATTAGTGATAAAGTTCTTTTGTACAAGTCTCATTTTAGGCATTTTGCAGGCAAGCTGCTCTCCAAATGGGAAAGCCCTATGTCATCGAAGAAGGTTACCATTCTGGAGCGATCAAGATTAATAACATCGAAGTAAGTAAACCGAAGGTGGTTAATGGGCAAAGACGTAAACATTATATTACAGGTAATCCCATTAACATTGGTTCAGACATTATTTAAGTAATTACTCCGGAAGAATACATAGAAGAGACCCTCCAAAAGACTCCAGAATCCTGAAAAAGGAATAGGTACGTGATACGGTAAGTAAACCGACTCCAAAAATTCCATCAAAATTATTTTCATTAATTTTGGAATAAATAATGATTTTCGGAAGAAATAAACAGCCGAGACGCTACCTGAGGGCCCCTCTGGTCGCGCCACCTGGCCTTGTGGGAGCTTCGTGCACCGTCCCGACCCCGTTTTTCTCCCGTATGCTTATTTTGCAAGATAAAAATTCCTATAAAATCCGCATGATGTTTTGACTTCCGTATCACAAGTTTTCCTCATATTTTCGTTTCGAGCTGTTTTCTGTTAGGATCTCAAGCTTTAGATCATCATGTCTTCTTCCTCCTCTAACAAAGTGGGCGATGATACTTTGTTGCTAAAGATAGAGCTTCAGAGGGAGTTGATGGGAGACATCACGATGGAAGAAGGATCGGGGGACTCGGTAGCAGTTCAGGCACCGGAGTCTGAGCAGGAGGCTCTGACCAGCATATCCGCTACTCCTCACACTGGACATAAGGTATTAGAGGGCTCTATCGCAAAGGGGTCCTCAGGCAAGTTGCATGGAAACCCTTTTCACAATTTGGTTCACAATTATGGAGTTGAGAATACTTCCCATGTGCATATACCCTCCAATTGGGACATCTCCCGTCCAAGTGAAAGAAATGCACGGAAAGGTTCGTGGTGGCCCAAAAATAAGGATATAATGATTAAAGTGAAAAATAATGCTACCATGATCCAACACTTGCTTCGTGAGGTTCAAAGTTTAAAGGAGATCTTGTTGAATTCCACCAAAGACGACAACCATGCCTCTTATCAATATCATCACCAAAGAAGGAGACTTGAGTATTCGGGTATGGGTACCACCCTTGGCTTGTTCCAAGCTTGGGGGAGGTGCCCCGGTATCGTATCAATGTCACTTTTGTCATTATCATCTATCTTAGTTCGATCCTTAGTTATTTCGTGATTTAGAAAAAGTTATAGTATTAAGTAGTTTGCAAGTGTTTGTTTCGTCCCCGTGTTATCAATGTAACAGAGTGTAAGAGTTACTATAATAAAGTTTAGTATGAGTATCTTTTACTTTTTACTGCTATGCATATCATCATTGCAAAATAAAATTCATATGCTTATCCCATGAGAAGTAATGATTTCATGTATGGGTATAGGAAATAAAATTTATTGAAACTCAACAAACATAGCATTGGTCATTGGATCAATTCATGAAAGAATAGTCAAGGAAGAGAAATTTCAGATGCAAATATACTATCTTGGACATCTTTTGTGATTGTGCACTCTCATTAATTATTTTCACACTTGATCAAATAGTTGATGTTGGACAAGGAAGACAACATAATAAATTATGCTTGTGTATATTATCATAGAAGTTATATTGTTATGGATCCTTCAATATGTGGTGCTTGCTTATAATCTTTGCTGGCCAAAATTTCCGCACCATGTAGAGATACTACTTGTGCATCCAAAAACCCTTAAACCCAGTTTCTTTTCATGAGAATCCACAATAACTACCTATGGATTGAGTAAGATCCATCAAGTAAGTTGTCATCGATGCATGCAATAAAAATTGCTTCTAAATATGTGTGATCTTTTATTATAAGGGAAATAAGCTTGGGACAAACTTGTGATTGTGGAGTAATAAAAGCGACAGAGTGCTCAATAAAGGCCACTATCATATGGGGCAATATTTAAGTGATGTTCCTTTACATTAAAAACTCATACATCCAACTTAAAAGTGTATGACAACCTCTGCTTCCCGCTGTGAAGGGCCTATCTTTTACTTTTTCTGTCAACTTTACTTTCATGTTGTGTCAATTACTCCTAGCTTATTTCAAACTTAAATATTCTTCGCTTGGCAAGCATTGTATGTTGGGGAGATCCAGGCACATATATCCCGTTCAATATTTATGATCATGAGTTATTATTGTTGACAATTATCCCCGTGATAAATAAGTTGGGAGGTGAAACATTAAACCCCCATCTTCTTTTGTGTGTAATGGAAACCATTTGCTCTAAAAATATGCTTTGAGTGCAAGCAATCATTAGAATACTATATGATAGTTGGGTATGTGAAGTTTGCTAGACAAAAGCTCTTACATAGACTCTTCGAAAAATATGATGAATTGTAATTGTTTTGATGAATGAGAACATAGTTTGTCATGACACACCTCACGAAGCTCTCGCTTATATACAGCAGCCGTCGCACGAGCCTCCGCCAGAGACTGAACCACCCACGCAGAAGACAGACTCACGCAACACACTACACGCACGCACGTACGCCGGTGACAAGCGGATAGAGAACGCAGGCATGGCGAAGAGCGGCACGGAGGAGTGGCGTCGCAACGCCGACACGCACAAGATGAGCCCGGAGGAGGTCCGGGCCGCGGGGGTGGAGGCGTCCATGCGCCCGCCGGGCCGTGGCGGCGGCGCCGGGGAGGTCCTGCACCAGCGAGGCGGCCGCCTGCCGTACGGGCCCGGGACGATGGCGCTGATGGGGTTCGGCATCATCGGCGCCATCGGCTAGCTGGTGCTATACCAGAAGGCGAGGCCCGGCACGCCGGCCACGGAGGTCGCCAAGGTGGCCGTCGGACACGGTGAGTCGGCGACCCTGCCGTCGGTCGCGAGGTCCAGAAGCGCCAAGACGAAGCGCCGCCACCGCCACGCGAAGGGAAGTAGACTAGTTTAGTAGCAGAAGAGCTAAAGGATTTGCGGCGTTTGTGGTTCGAGTAGACGGGTGTCACGGCTTCGTTTTACTCTTCCGTTTGATTGGGAATACGCTCGATTCAGGCGTTCCGACGCTGCTAGGTTGCCCATGCGCTGTACTTCCCATTACAGTTTTAATAACTGGCCACCGAATGAAGAGCTCACATGTGCATCTCCCCGTAGCGCACGAGGCAGCAGCTGGCGCCGCCTCGGCGAGCTTGCAATACCTTTTTTTTTTAGCCTCTCCTGATTATACAAGCTGTAGCATCTGTTCAGACGCATAGTCACACACATCACACTCACGCCTCGAGGTAGCTGCGAAGTTTATTAGGAGGGTAAAAAACCCCCGGTTAGGCCGCACCAGAAATTCGTCCCCAGAGGGGATCGAACCTGGGCGGGTGGAGTGCCCACCGGCAGCTCACACCACTGCGCTACGCGCTCAAAAGAGTTTATTGTCTATACTTTAACATGTGAACAGATTGTTACTTGATCATGATAACTTTTATGAACGAAAGTTTCTATTCATGATATATAATGATGCTTACAAATAAGATGATGCCATGTCCGTATTTTCTTTTATCGACACCTCTCTCCTTAAACCAATGGTCATGCTTACTGAGTTCGGTATTCGCTTAGGGAAAAGCAGAGTCTAAGCTTGGGTGCAATATCCCAAATTTTCGGATTTGGTATGTTAATAGTATCATTATATTTCATCTTGATTTCTATGCATATTTGAATTTTTCTGAATATTCAAATCATTATTGAAACTTAAGGCAAATTATTGGAGAGGAGATAACATGACTTCTCCCCTGTTATAAAAAGTTCATAATGACCAAAATATTAGTTGGAGTTCACCTGATGTGTTTTTGAAATTTTAGAAAGTCCAAATGATTTTTTGGATTGGTTTTATACTGCCCTTTGTGTGTTTGTTATTGCATAAAATAATTTTACAAACTTGCATTAGGGTAGGAAATATAGTTTCATGTAGTTTATATTAGTCAAAATATTTTACTATGTTTCTGGTGACTTTGTTTTTTAGGAACTTGTCAAGTATTTTATTTTAGCTAGTTAATTTCCTGAAGCAGAGGGTTTTAAAAAAAAGGGAGAGCAGTGTGCGCACTGTTCACCTGGGCCTGCTCAGCCGCAGCCCAGCAACCAGCAGGCTTCCAGCGCGCCATGCAGCAGCAATACGCTGATAGCAGGCCGGCCAATTTCGGCGTAGCGCAGCCCACCCCGCAGGCCTCTTCTTTTTTTTTTTTTTTCGCGCTGTGCCGCTAACCGTCCTGGCCCGCATGTCATCACCTTGCCCATCATGTTCTAGCTGAACTCCTGTAGCTCACCGAACCGCACCGAGATGGAATCGAACGATTCGATCGATTGTTGACCCCCAGGCCACGGGATTCAACCTATATGAGTTCCCCAACCCCTCCTCGTCCGATTTTTCCTCCTTCTGCCAACTCCCGTGCACTGTATCGCCCGAACCAGTCAAAACCGATCTCGCCAGAGTCCGCCGGAACAGAAGCTTCTGCCACCGTCAACTTCGTCGCCACCAGAGGTCCCCTGCCTCTCCTCTAGCATCGAGTCGCTTCGCCTCGATCTACTCTCTCTCCCTCAAGTTCTGCTGAATCTAGGGGAGCACCAGGACGACGTACTCGACCACGACCCGAAGATCACTGCCGACGCCGGAGCTCGAACCCCACTACATCGCCAACAGAGCAGTGGTGGACCCAGGAATTCAAGTTAGCCCCGCCGAACATTTACCGTCTAAAAAAATTTCGGTACAAATGCAGCTCTATTCAACCAAAACTTATAACATTCAACAACAAAAGTATAAAACATGTTTAAAACACTAGTAAACTACTAAGATGGACTCTTGTCGCTTGAAATGCTCATTTGATGCCACAATATGATCCCATAATTTCAAATGAGATTTTCAAAATTATGAATGTATTAGCACAAGCGTGATAACAATTGTATATTTGGATATGATCATACGATGGTAGTATACCTTTGTGATGTACTTGCACAAAGAACATGGGGTTGTGGAGGTAGATGGCCTTTTGTAGTTTCCCTACAACGGTAACAACCGCCAATTGAAGTTGGTGGGCAAAACAATGCACATAAAAGCATAAGGGTTGACATCTAGCACCAATTTCTTCAAACCATTAAGTGATCGATGCATATTTGAGGCACCATCATATCCTTGTCCTCTCAATCTAGACATTGATAAGTTATGTTTAACAAACATTGCATCCAAAGATTTTTTTTTCAGCATCAAATGATAAAAAATTAAGTGTCATGCTGCCAGTCTACTTTTCCTATCGAACTGACATATCCAGTACTGAACATATCAAAGGAGACTAGAAGAACTGAAGAGGATACCTGCTGGTGATCATTGTTCTTGGAATCGTGTGGTCGCTTCCGGTTGGTTGAACTGTCTGTACCATCTGTTACCACCGCCGGCACCAAAGCTAGAGCCTCAGCCTCAGCTTCAACTTCTTCAGCAACTATCCAAGCTGCCTCTTCATCGGAAATTTCGGAATCCATCACTGCAGGCAGTAGAGAATGAAATAGGAGACAACAACAGCATGGAGCCGGCAGCACGGAGCAATGGAGGGTGGCGCCGTGGCTGTACCGCATGGAGTGGCGAAGGAGCGGCGGGGGACGTCCGGCACTGGCGGAGGTCATGAGGCAGCGGGGTGTCGGGCGTCGACGGAGGTGCGGAGCACCGTGAGGCGGCGGTGCAGCACCGCTGCAGTGGCTAGGTCGCAAGGGGGATTGGGGAACGACTGGGGATCGACAAGGGATTTTTTGTTTGACGAGGAGACCTATCGATTGGGTATTTGGGCATGTAGTAATGTAGCCCAGTTCTGCAGTCCGGCCCAAATCCCTTTCTCCCTCAAACTGCTCATGTACCCTTCGACAGAGTCACGCGTAAACAGAGAACAACGCCGCCGCCGCCATCATGAATCGCTCGCCGGAGGAAACGGGGAGGAAGGATATGTAACGGGGGTTCGATTTTTCGCCACCAGTGACCCGGGGCGGCCGCCCCAGCTCGCCCCAATGGTGGGTCCGCCACTGAGGACGCTCCCGCCGCTGTTGACACCGTCGAACGCCTCTTCCTCCGGTCAGTCCACCTTCACCGAAGACCCTCTGTAGCCGCCGCCGTCATCACCACCGAGCTGCTCACGCCGGTCTTCTTCGAGTCCGGTAGCCGCCATTCTCTGTTCTTCTGTGGTGAGTCACCTCGCACCGTCCGATCTCTCTTTGATGGTCAAGATTAGATCGGTTATGTTTTTTTTCTTTTGAAACGTTACACGCTAGATTCCGACCATCCGCTTTATAAGCCCCAAAGCGAACACACCTCACCGAATCTTGTCACACCACGTGGCACCCCACAGTAGCAGCAGCCGCGGCGCAGCAGCAGTTCTAAAAACGCTGCCATGGCAGTGTTTTTGGACAGTTTTTCCCCGGATTTTCGTTTTGCAATATCTTGAGATCCGGAAGTCCAAATTCATCGATTCTTTTTCCTGTGTACTCGTAATGACCAGGATCGTGTAGCACAAAATTTTCACCATTTTTGAACTGTTTAAATTTGAATTCAATCTTCCGGAGGCCATAACTTTCAAACCGTTTAGCCAAATTGATTGATTCTGTTTGCGTTGTGATCCTAGTATTTTGTAGATGATTTGTACCTACTGATATGCTACTATTGTTTGGAGTTTTATTTGATACTTTGCTGTTTACTTTGTTTTGGTGTTATTTGAGTTTCGGTGATTTATTCGTCGTTGTGTGTGAAACGTGTTGATTGTCCGGAGTGCGAAGCAAACTATTGTCAAGAGTGCGAATTTGAGAACCAGGACTAAGGCAAGTTACACCTTTGATCATCCTTTACCCTATATTTTCTATGCATGTAGTTGTATATCACATTACTATATTATGCATGTGTAGGAATTGTTATGAGAGTATGATATGCTAAACCCTGGTAGGATAGCCATATGCTTAGCCTGATCCTGATAATCCTTGTCGCCATATTGGGTACCGTTACATTGTAGTTATTGCATTGCTTTGCTATGGTAGACGTGGACTGGGTTTTGTGTGATAAATGGAAGTTGTGAGAGAAATTTAAGTAATGAATAAAGTAATAACCACATGCATTTTATTGTATCCTCCGGAAGGCTCTGCAATGTAAATGTTTAATTAATGAATCATCTGGGCGGATTGGTTGTTGGGACTAGTCGACAAGTATGTATCCTCCGGGAGGCTCTACATGACTCAGGAACGGTGGGGAATGCCGCCCAGGTTTAAAGAGGTTGGACATGTTTCATATCAAGTAGCTTCCATGTACAGCCGCTGGCTATATGGGCTCTGGCTTAGTTGATCAGTTGTTGGAACCCTTTCCCGATAGTGCTCACAGATGTAGCGGGATAGGTGGGATGTGGCAGTCAGGTGGTGAAGGGAACCTCTTCTGGAAGACTTTGTCTCAATCTTCGGATTGGGTCCAGTGGGAAAAGTGTACAAAACTCTGTAGAGTATTAAAACTAATCATGATTAGTCGTGTCCCCGGTAATGGACAATTTTGAGCAATAGACTTGAAACCTCTGGAAGATCTTATCACTCTCAAATTAATTAAATATGAAGTGGGCTTAATTAAACCTATAATCCTTGGAGACTCTCATAGGCAGGTTAAATTGGAGGCGGTCCAGTTTAACAATAGTTCAACTAAAGTGTAGCAAATATTAAATACTTGACTTGTAGGTAGAAGTAGGATAAAAATCAGCTTTCTGAAAAACAAAACCATAAGCTTTCCTTTTGTCATATCCTTGCATGTAGATATGGTAGGTCTGGTATAACATTTTTGGTGTAATTTGCCAATACATTCAAAGTATTGACCCTTTGTGGCTGCAATGTTTCATGTTGCAGGATTTACTATAACGAGTGAGTGATACGATGTAGGGTTACGATGTCTACACTCAGCTTTGCCAGTGGTGTTGTTTGGACTGCACAGTTATCTTTTATGCTTTCCATTGTGTTTTATTTTGAACTAGCCTTTGAGCTAAGCAGTTGTAATAAACTATATTCTGGATCTGCAATGTAATATTTATGACATGTGGTTTATTCTTGATATTACACCATGTACTGTGTGTGCTAGCTATTGACCCAGGGACTAGCACGACAAGCATAGAGACATCGAATCTTATCAGGTTCGGGTGATTACATTGGGGGAGCTAATATGTCCATTTTGCATCATTATTTCCTACTGTTATTTATCTTATTTAGAAGTTATAGCTCACTTTGTGATGCAATTCTAATGCTGTTTATCTCTGAAAATGCAAGATACATCCAAGGAGGGAGATTACCGGTAGCTGGAATTCTGACCTGAAAAAGCTGTAGCAGAGATAGCAATTCTAAAGTGGAATTTTACGGAGATTTATTTTGAATATATAAAAAATACTGGAAGAAAGAAGTAACGAGGAAGTGCAACCGGGGGCCCACAAGCCCAAGGGGCGTGGCCACCCCCCAGGCCGCGCCATCCAGGCTTGTGGGGCCCACAAAGGTCCTCTCCCGACATCCTTTGGTTATATACTCCCATTTTCCCTAGAAAAAATAAAGAGAACACTTTCAGGACTTTTCGCCACCGTCTAGAGGTGGAACCAGGGCAGGAGCACTTTTGCTCTCCGGCGGAGCAATTCCGCCAGCAAAACTTCCCTCCGGGAGGGGGAAATCGAAGCATTCATCATCACCAACATTCCTCTCATCATGGGAGGCATCATGTTCACCGACATCTTCATCAGCACCATCTCATCTCCAAACCCTAGTTCATCTCTTGTATTCAATCTTTGTATCAAACCTCATATTGGTACCTGGGGGTGCTAGTAGTGTTGATTACATCTTGTAGCTGATGCTAGATTGGTTTAATTGGTGGAAGATTATTATGTTAAGATTGTTATTCACATATTTATACCCACTAATCATGAACAATATGATGAGTTGTGAGTAGTTACACTTGTTCTAGAGGACATGGGAGAAGTCTTGTTACTAGTAATCATGTGAAGTTGATCACCGTTTAATGTTTTGATGATATGTTGTGTTTTTCTTCCTCTAGTAGTGTTATGTGAATGTTGACTACATGACACTTCACCATGTTTGGGCCTAGGGGAACGCATCGTGAAATTAGTTTGTAGATGATGGGTCGTGAGAGTGACAGAAACCTAAACCATAGTTTATGAATTGTTCCGTGAGGGACTGTTTTAGATCCACATGTTTAATACTATGGTTAGATTTATCTTAATTACTCCTCTTGTAGTTGTGGATGCTTGCATGGAGGGTATAATCATAAGTAGGTGTTTCTTCAAGTGAGAACAGGACCTTAGCTCTGGTCCACCCACATAACACTTATTAAGGCAATGAACATAAGTCGATGAATCATGGTGAAAGTAACTTGGCGATATTCCCGTGTGTCCTCAAGAGCATTTTGATCACTATAAGAAGTACCACCGGCTTGTCCTTAGCATAATTAAGGATTAGGCCACTTGCTGCACCTTCCCACTTTTTTTACTTGTTACTTGTTACAAATTACCTTGCTATCAAAACTATCTTGCAGCACTTGCAGTGAAATCCTTGTTGAAAACTTCTTATTAATTGCTTCTGCTCCTCGTTGGGTTCGACACTCTTACTTATCGAAAGGACTACGATTGATCCCCTATACTTGTGGGTCCTCAACGATGTCTAACATTTCCTCACAACACTCAGGTGGCAAAAAATTCCTATTGCGTTGGCTAACAACTACCGATTTTCTCAGCGGTTCCGTTCCTTGATGTGACAAACTTCCTAAGTCATCCGTGAGGTCACGTCACTCCTATTGAAGCACACTTATATAGTCCTTTCTGTCTTCCATGGTTCTACTGCTTACTTGTGCATCCTGTACTGACATCATTCTGCCCGGCAGATCTGGCATATCCATTTAGGTCCTGGTGCCTGTTGCACATGATCTTGTCCATTACCAAATATCTCCCGTTCCTCTCAACCTTACTCTTTAGGCAATAGGGTCCTATATTCCTGTCATGCTTGGCCTCCTTAAGGTTAAGGCAATATCCTGACTCAAGCTACCCCTTAGCTGTCCTTAGTATCCTTAATCCATAATGGGGTTTGCTAACTGTCCAATTTTCTGGTTCCTTACTAACTCTGCCCTTCATGCTAGGAACAACAATACAGACAAATCTCCTTTATTTCAGTCGGCTTACTCTGGTTGCCCTTGGTTCACTTCACCATAGGGTGGTGGGTTATGAGGTGTCTGACATGTCGGACATCTTACGGCTTCCTGATTAGTTTCTTTCTTTTTCTGCTAACCGAGGTGTCTCCAATTCAGTCTTTCCTTTCCTCCTATCTGAGGTGTCCTTTTCGGGTTCAGATTTATAGCAACAAAGACTATTAGATCAATCATGACTTTCATTCCTTGTTAATCATGCTAATACATAGCTGATCATACTTCCACTACATCATGACTACTTCATCCGCTATCTACAAGTCTAAGGATGTAACTACACATAAATATCCTCCTGGTCGAGTGATCTCCACATGATATTCCATACTCCTATGGGTGCTGGAATGATGCTGACAACTTCAGGTTCTTCCTCCTTTGGAGTTTCCATTGCTCCTGGTTCTGATTCTCAGCATGAGGTTCGGGTTGATTCCTTGTGCCGGGTTTCTATGCTGCTTGCTAAGCTTTCCTCGTAGATTTGGTTGTGCTCTGGTTCTTGTCCAAATACTTCCTCGCAAGCGACTATGGATATTGCTTTCTCTGCGCATCCTTGGAATAATGCGGGGTTTCCTTCGGATTGCTTTCTGTATGCGGGCCATTCCCTGCACACTCCTTTGCGAAATGTCCTTTCTCCTTGCAACTGAAACATTCAACTAAAATCATATCTTTCCATGGTCTGGCTTTCTTCTTGTTTACCTCCCATACTGTCAACATGGTCTCCATCTCTTGCGGATCATACTCTACTGTCTCGCTACCTTGCAGATTTCCTCGCTTGCTCTTGCACCTTTTAAATAGCGATGCTTCTCCTCCACACATTGCACAATTGCACAGTGGCGCTTCTTCATCCGGGGTATGTGCTAATCCTTTTCCTTTTCCGGGTGTTTGCTCTTCCGGGGTTAGTTTCCCATCTTCCACAACTAGTGTGGCACCTCCTTCACAATTGTTGGATGCTATTTCTCCTTCTTCGAGTCCATCTTCCTTTTGGTACTCGGGTTCCTTATCATCCAATTCTGGTTTCTTCTCCTTAGCATCCTCTTCTGCTGCTAGGGTTTCCTTAGTCTCCTTCGCCTGAATCTATATTGTCTCCTTCATCTTCCTTTTGGTTACTAACGCTTCTTCGAGGGTCTTCTTTTGCTGTTGCACTGCTAGTAGTACGTCGGGATACATTTCACACTGTGCTGGAACATGATCTATTCCTTCACATAGACAACATGTGACTTCTGTCATAGGGCAATCTCCTTCTGGATGACTTCCTTCACAACATGGGTATTCATCCTGGTGTTCCTCTAGGGTTTGTTCAATTTCTCCACAAGTAATACAGACGCGATGCTTCTCTTCTTCTTGCTTTGGCATCTTGGGTGTCTGGGTAACAAGACGGGATCTCAATAGAATTGCTCCAAATTCCTTCCAAGTGATCTCTTTTGGTCCCCTTTCAATCATCAGGTGTGTCTTCCACCAAGTGGCGGCTACTTCGGTCAAGTGCAGTACTATGTATCATATCATATCCTTCTCTTCGATGGCACTAGTCCTCATGTGTCTCTCCATGTCCTGGATCCATTGCTCTGCTTCCAGTTGGGTGACTGTTCCATAAAATGCGAGGCCCTCATAGTATATATACTTTGTCATCCTTATGGTTTGACTTACTTCCAAAATCCATTCCATCACTAGATGGCTCCAATTCAGGTTTTGACTTCTGTTCCAATCTTACGAGTCCAATTGTTCTTCAGATCTCCTTCTTAAGCTTTTCCCATGTAAAGGGTACTTCTATTAATACGGTTGCTTCATGCTCTCTCCACCAATTGAGGGCGTTACCTGCAAGACACGACTGGGCATAGTAAACCTTATCTCTGTCTCTAATTTTGTCCTTCTTCATCTCTTGCTCAATAGCTGTAATACAATTTTCAATTTCTGCTCGGGTTGCGGGTCAGGACTAAATTAGTCTCTCAGGGTCCATGTTGTCGACTCTGGGGTTTCGGGTGGTCTAGGTTAGGAATGAGAGAATAGACGAGAGAGAGAGATACCCTTATGTAATCCCACTAGTATTATTTATAGCCTCGTACGGCTGTTAATATAACACATAGATAACGTTCGCACCTAAGGTTTGTTCGCACATTCCGGTCCTATGTTCTTACTTCCTTCGAAGTTTCCTACATTTCCACTGTTATCGACATAACTCCTTTAGTGGTGTCCTTCTGAATTCCGGTATTTACCGGGCTGTGGTCTCTAAATGTGTCTATGCTTATTCACACTTCACACATGTCAAAGCAAACAAGACTTTATTTAACTAACACGGCAATCAATTCACTCAAACAACTCCTAATTAAGGTCATACCGCATCCAATATGATCTCATCCAACTACTGGTACACCACCATGTTAGGTTGACATAGTTGGTAGACGCGAAACGTTGTACTTCAGACTACCATATTAGTGGTGGTCAAGTCTAAGCTTCACTCCTACCTCATCTGAGTTAACTCCTTGATCCATAAGATCGGTTTTTCCCTCATTTGAATTCCTTCTTGATGTTGCTGTGATCCTTTTTATTCATTTCTTCCTTGAGTGTCTCTAGTTCTCAGAGAATGGCCAGAAAACAGGAACGGAAATAGAAGAGAAACAAAGAGAGAGAGAGAGAGAGAGAGATCCAATCTCGGAGGGGCTCCTGCCCTCCGGGACCCATGGCGGCCATGGAACAGAGGGGAAACTCTCCTCCCATATAGGGGGAGGCCAAGGAATAAGAAGGAGGGGGGCTCTCTCCCCCTCTCTCCCGGTGGTGCCAGAACGCCGCAACCATCATGACGGCGATCTACACCAACAACTTCGCCGCCGTCATCACCAAATCTCTCCCCCTCTATGTAGCGGTGTAACACCTCTTCTCCCCGCTGTAATCTCTACTTAAACATGGTGCTTAATGCTACATATTATTATCCAATGATGTTTTGGCATCCTATGATGTTTGAGTAGATTCTTTTTGTCCTATGGGTTGATTGATGATCGTGATTGGTTTGAGTTGTATGTTTTATTTTGGTGCTGTCCTATGGTGCCCTCTGTGTCATGCAAGCATGTGGGACTACCGCTGTAGGGTGTTCCAATACATTCATGATTCTCTTAAAGTGGGTTGCGTGAGTGACTGAAACACAAACCCGAGTAAGGGGATTGTTGTGTGTGGTAGTAAAGAGGACTTGTCACTTAATGCTATGGTTGGGTTTTACCTTAATGATCTTTAGTAGTTACGGATGCTTGCTAGAGTTCCAATCATAAGTGCATATGATCCAAGTACGGAAAGTATGTTAGCTCATGCCTCTCCATCATATAAAATTGCAGTAATGATTACCAGTCTAGTTATCGATTGCCTATGGACAAATCCTTCTCTTGTGTTACAAAAAGCTTTCTACTAAACAACAACATTTATTATCTTGCAAATTACTAATAGTTTTATTCTCCCTAAGTACTCCTAGTTTTATTCTTGCAAAACTATCGTACTACACCTACAAAGTACTTATAGTTTCATACTTGTTCTAGGTAAAGCGAACGTTAAGTGTGCGTAGAGTTGTATCGGTGGTCGATAGAACTTCAAGGGAATATTAATTCTACCTTTAGCTCCTCGTTGGGTTCTACACTCTTACTTATCGACAAGGGCTACAAATGATCCCCTACACTTGTGGGTTATCAATACGTTACAACCACAAGGGTCAACACATTGAATGTATTGGCATGTTTCACCAGGTTAGGCTTATCTAAAATAAACATTCATTTTGGTGGAGGGATGGTTACCATTTTGCGGAAAGCAAATTTTTCCCAACTTTTGTAATAGGTGGTCTATTCAACTAGCAATACATACTTGGGCCCACCGCACTCCTGCAGTTGCCCTAGACCAGCTCCACAGGTTAGCCATGGATGTCCACACTAGGCACCTGGGTTAGTCAATATTCCCTTGTTCAACCCACCAATTTTTAGTTAAGAAGAGGTGATGAGATCAAGCAGATAGTTCTCGGTCAAAGTTGCTCATAGTTATCCGTAACCGGGGACACGGCTAATCACGATCAGTTTTTACACTGTGCAGAGGTTTGTGTACTTTACTCGTGAGACCTAGTCACACCCTTCTTCACTAAACTTCACTTGTGAAGTAGCTAGGTAGACCAAGAGGAGACTTTTGGGAGGTAGTAGCCCACATCCAATGGTAGACCCAGTCCGACCTACATGTAAATATCTACATCTGCTGGTCTGCCGGAGGGATTCCCACAACTTACTTGGTCAAGACAGAGCCCATATTGACTCACGGTTACACATCGAATCTACTCAAATTTGAACTCGTACAATCCCTTTGGTACATGGGTGGTCACCCACTCAACATGCGGCCACCAAGCAATACCAAAGCACCACCCAAACGATTCATTAATTAAGTTGTTCTATTAAGTAGTCATCCATAAAGTAACCTTTTTAAATGTTGGTCCTAATCCCCGTTAATAGCAACTAAGCACCACTACACGATGGTTACAAGGAACAGGCTAAAGGACATAAGTTACATCTACTGGGTTCCTGTCTACTCAAGCAAATCCTACAGGGGTTCCTAGTTGGAAAATTACATGCATGAAAATATAGGTTATGATCAAAGGTTCCACTTGCCTGGTATTGACAAGTCTTCAATCTCACGGTCCTGATTAGGTTACTCTTCGCTCTCCATACAATCTAACATAAGTAAAGAGTAATCGTAAACAATCATACAAGACAATCTAACAACAACAGTGTAGTGCATGGTATCAGTGTAAATTGTGTTGGGAGATCATGTGTCATGTGCCAACTCATAAAGAGTTTGGAGAACAATGTAGTGGTTGTCACTTGGAATACATGTGACATAAGGGTTCACGTGCAAGTTTCTATTGTGAAAGGGTTCATCATGTAAAGAGTATGTGATGCAAGCTTGTGTTGCCAGTTCCAGTCAAAGAAATCTTGCACCTGGAGTCATGGTCTATGAACAATGGGTAACCAAGTTCATGTTTAAGTTTGATTGTCAATTCAAACTAGTTGACCTTTCACGAGCTTTAATACACACTAGGCTTGGCTAGGTTTCATTTAATATTCATAGTTTATCTTGACATAAGTTGATTTCATATTTAAGTCTGAATTGGTTTGAACTCTTGACTCCATATTTGAATTGGTTTAAATAATTTAAATTAGGTTCAAGTTGTTTGGAATAGTTCATCTAAGTTCATCAACTTGGTTTGAGTTGCAATTCAATTTGAATTAGAACTAGGGTTCCGCTTCTTTAAATTCAAATTGAATTGAGTTTCAATTTGAATTCAAGTTAAGTTTGAAAATTGAAAACTAGGTTCAAGTTCAAATATGTTTCATATTTGACTAAGTTTGGTTCATGAATTCATTTGTAAAGGATTTCATTTAATTTGGATTAATTAAATGACTTTGACTTCCATTAAGTTTGAACTAAATTCAAATTAAGTTTGAATTCCTAAAGTCAAGTATAACTCCAAAATTAATCACTAAATTTTAATTTAGGTTCTTCAATTGTAATGCCAGAGATTTATTCCATTTGAGCGTATGGTTTTGAAGTTATAGCCATTTTAAGTTTGAACTGAATTCAAATTAAATTTGAATCTTCCTAAAGTCAAATATAAATCAAAATATTTACTAAAGTTTATCTTAAGTTACTGAACTATGCCGCAAAAGGAATTATTCAATTTAGACCTTCAGTTCAAAAGTTATTACCTATTTAGGTTTGAATTCTATTTGAATTAATCTTCTACTGAATTTTATTTGAATTCACATTTTTTTAAATTATTCAAAAATTAAAATTCAATGAGCTAAGTTAAACTATATTTCACAAGGTTTATTCTGCAAAAAGATTTATTTAAATTGGATTTATAAATTGCAAGTTATACCCCATTTGAATTTGAATTCATAATATTTGAATTTGAATTTTAAACTTTTCAAAAGTTAAATATTATGGTTCTAGGTGAAAGTGAATTTCCTAAGGGTCATTTTGCAAAAGTTTCATTCAATTTGGGTCTTTGGATAAAAAGTTATGATGGTTTGAATATACAGGGGGTTTTCTGTAAGAGTGTTCGTGGATAATTCGATTAAACAGAATTAAAATAAATCAGGGACACATGGAGGCTGTTGATTGGCTGGTACCGAGTCGGTTTAAGTGATATAATTTGGGTCGTAGGATCTGAGATGGACGGCATTTGTTGCGTACCCCTTCGAGGATAAAGTGATCTAATCTTGTGCGTTCAAAATAGATCGGACAGCTGGGGTTCACCGAGGGTTTGCTGGCCGGAGAAGACAGTGGCGCGACGACTCGGGTTTGACACGGGCGTCGTCTCCGGTGATCGTCGGAGCACAGGGAAGGGTCTATGGGGTTCAGCGCGACGCGGGGAGTCCGCTGGTGGCCATGGCGTCATCGCGCGCGTCCCCTAACGACGGAGTGGCAGCAGTGGCGGCAGCCTTCGGGTCAATGTTGGCTTGCTCGTTTTGACGCGTCCATGGGAGAACGAGAGGGTCAGGGATGCACGCGATGCGGCAAATCAGACAGAAGAGAAAGGTGGGGCTAGGGGTCACCGGCGATGTCAAGATTGCTTGCCGAAGTTCTCTCAGGTTGCGGTGATGCGGAGCTCAGGCACGACAGCCTGGCGGCGCAGACGGCAGGGGAGCTAGCGAAATCGTGAGAAGGGGTCGAGGGGGTTAAATAGAGGGGCTCTGGGGATCCGGGAGTGCGTCGTGGGCGACGTAGGGGTCATGGCCATTGAGGGGATCATGGGCGAGTGCGGGCGCGAGAGGTTGCGGATGACCCTGACCGGTGGGGCCGATCGGGCAATGAGATGGGGAGGCGCGGGCGAGCGGCTGGGCTGGGGGTGGTCGCTGCTGGGCCGGCCCGTTCGGTGCGCGGCGCGCGCGGGCGCTAGGGGGCTTAGGCGGGCTGGGCCAGATAGGCTAGGTTGTGGCTGGCCTTTCTTTTTCTATTCTTTTTCTTTTTCTTTTTCTTTTTCTGTCTCTTCTATAAATTCAATTTTGTTTTGAATTTAAATTTCCTTCCAAAGCAAACTTGCTCTAAATTCTAATTGGAATATTTCTGAGTTTGTGAACATTTTATTTGGTCCTTTTGGGTATATATTTTCTGCCACTTTATTTCTAGATTTTTTTAAATATTCATCGACCTTATTTTATTTTCGCAAATGATGTTTTGTTCTGATTTTCCCTGGTTTGGTTTTCTCTGACCCATCTTACAATTTGTTTTGAATATTTGTTTTCTCAATCTTTTTGGGAATTTATTTTTCCTATTTTACCCCTTTAGGGTTTTCTAACTTTCTGCTTTCTGAGGCTAGGGTTTCAACTAGACCTCATCTAGGTTTCTGCTAAGAGTGTAGGGCCTCTGACCCTCTAAGTGATCAATACAAGTCAGTCAACAAGCAATCCTAGTCAATGTTAGCTAACTAGCAACAACATAGGTTTTTCTAGAAACATTTTAATTACTTGTGAAATTTTAAACATTCCAGATTTGGGGAAAATCCGAGATGTGACACCACTGCTACAGCTATACTAGGTTTTCAGGTGAACAAAGCGAAGGGCTATCTAGGCATATCGATTGTAAGTGAACCAAAACCTTCTCGTTATTTTGGTTTAAACAACTGAGTTCCTTACGGTTGAATTTTTCTTTCATGCTCGAGGACGATCAAGATTTAAGCTTGGGGAGGTTGATAAGTGATATTTTTGCACTCAGCACGCCGTTGTTTAAACTAGATAATCCCGGAATTTCCAAAAGAATCACTCCAATATTGCTAGTAATGACTAATGATTGCAAGAAATATTGAATTCCTTTGTTTAATGTGTTTCCATAGGAAATGGGCTCAATCATGGAAGAATATCATCACACAGAAGGAAATACGAAGTGTGGAGGAGAAGGCAAGTCAACAGGAGGCGCAGCAGGCTATCCAAAGCACAATACGGCACATGGTATGAGCGCTCGCTCTCGTACCAGCGTTCGTACCACACGCCGCCAGCTCCAGGACGTCTATCTGATCAACTTCTATAAAAGGGGCCACGTCAGAATCTCAACAGGAGAGCCATCATTCACGAAACAGAGAACCAGAAGCCATCTTCAACCCTAGCCGCCGCCATTTCCCATCTCTAGCTATCTCCACCCTCATCATCGCAGCCATTCTCTCCAAGTTAGTCATACTTGTAATCGGTGCATTGCAATCAGCAACTATTGTAAGACATATTATCAATCAATCATTCATCTTTATGTCGTCTTCAATGAGTTCATCTTATGATCTGATCACCACGAGTGAGTAATTCGGTAAGGCAATGGGTTGAAGCAAGGACTTGCAACCCTATGTATTTGTGCACGGGATCATTGGAATGACTTTGCATAATTTACGTTATTTGTATGTGTGCGATTGTAATGGAGTTGTCTTTTATCTTCTTCTTTTTCTAAGGCCCTAGAGGTACCCAGGACCCCGTAGATCGATCAAGGAGGAGGTAAGAAGAGAGGATGAATGGAACACTATTCTAAACAATAGTGAGAGAAGGGGTTAGTACAGTAGCGAAAAGCAATTCCTTGGGGATAAATGAAGTGTAGTCATTAAACGCCCAATGCTCTTGTCAGAAGTAATTTTAATAACCAAGGTAACCCCGTGTGATGGTAAGGGCCATTGGTTGGACAACTGACTCTTGATGCAGGATGCGTGCCGATCAAGACGTACTTTGGACACATCCCCCACTTCATCGCGCTGAAAGCACATCATAATGGTTGTCTTCAAGGGCTATGTTTAACATCAAGATGAGATCCCACACACAAGTATAAGGTTGTGAGAGTAAGACCTCTTACCCATGCCTATTTAAATATCATTTTTTATTTCCAAAATGTTGTTAAAGGTCTAGTTTAAAAGATTGGAATATAATTCGAATAACTTGTTTGACTCTTTGTCGAAGTGCACATCCTCTCGTGGGTTCGCTATCCCAGGGTCACTCCTTGGGGAAAAGGTACGGGAACCTTCTGCTATCCAAACCGGATCTCAAAGGGCATCAGATGAGTGCAAAAATATCACTCGTCAACCTTCCCAAACTTAAAGCTTGATCGTCCTTGAGCAAGAAACAAAATAATAGTAAGGAACTCAGTTGTTTAAACTAAAATAATGGGAAGATTTTGGTTCACTTATGATTGATACGCCTAGATAGCCCTTTGCTTTCTTCACCTAAAAACTTAGTATAGCTGTAGCAGTGGCAAGGTTTTTATGAAGGCTTAGTTAAGCCAAGATAGTCAACACAATACTTTTGTTAGCTTCGACAAAACAATCAACTAGCATTTATTCTACTTCGTCTAGCTAACACTTGCTTGCCAGGAACACTTTGGAAGAGCTTTTGTTTTTGCAATGAAAACATATATTACGGAAGTGAAAGGTATGTAAAAGACATCATGATGCTTAGAGTACCTCACCAACATCCATGAGTATCATCTCGTCAAGGCTCGCAAACACTTCCCTCAATTGTTGCTTGCTGAAACCTTCATCTTACGGTGATGGGATTATGCCAAAGAAATGATACATGCAAATAGGGGGTTTGGCTGTGGCTTAAGTTGAATATTATGGACCAAGGATTGCCTCTTTCGAGTGTAGTGATCACTATTCTTTATTACCACATACACACACCCTCAAGAGAAAGCCGAATAATATTCATTGTACTATTTCCACTATAGATGTTAACCAACTCATAGCCAAAATCCGAGCCAGAGCTCTGGTAGATCATTCATAGGCCAGCGAAGTCATCAGCATAAACTCAGGATGGGTGACAAAATCACAAGAACACGCATAAAGCAATATTTAGTGACATAGCCATGGAACACGCATAAAGCAATATACCATGTATAGCAAAAAAATTTGGCATAATCTCAATCACCTCCAACTGGGTTTCTCTGGACAACTCTATTTACAAGTGCTATTGAGTCTATGAAATTAAACACTATGGGGTTGAGTATCTCTACTATCACCTTCTTTTAACAATTTTTCTCAACACCCAAGTCTTTCTAGAGACTTTCTCTTATGCATGGTTATCTTTGTTATCAATACTTTCTTTTAAAAACTGGTCCGACGGCAAGTCTTGGTTATCTAGATGAAACGGAACAAAAGCCACTTACTTATTTCACCTAAACAAACAAAACCTTTGTTTTAACTATCAAGACCTACTCCCACTTGAATACATCACACATGTGACTACTACATCTATTCTAAGTTTTCAAGTTCAAAAGGTGGGAATCGTAGGATATACCTCACATTCATGAATTTTCGCGCTTCTCTTCCTTAAGGTGTGTTCCTCATTGCTTGGTATAGATCAAATCCGCTGTGAAAATATCAGCTAGAGAATTCAAATGGAAATCCGGGGTAAATAAAAAGAGCAAAGCGATAAAAAACCTTATTACATTTTTTATTTTTTTGGGTTTTTGAAAGCTAACATGAAAAGATGCAAACGGCGGAAAAACAAATGAAAAGAAAAGCCAAATAAAAAGAAAAGTGTCGGAACAAACCAACATGAGTGTTTGAAGCTCTCCATGAACTGAAGTACAACCTCCTTACAACGTATTCAAATTAAATACCTCCACGTCTTGATGTAGATATGGAAGCAACCTCCCCAAGCTTAAGCTTTTGGAAGCCCAAACCGAAGAGATCATCGCAGCTGTGGCTGATAATAACCCTGAGCCCATGACTAGCTCCAAGTGGAGAAGTGGGACACCATGTACTCGGTGTTTTCTCGGAGTGCGTTGGCAAAGTTGCTCATTTTGTCGATGAAGCCTCTGAGGTTGCTGGCGTCGGTGAATGTGGTGTAGCATGTCCCCTGGTATATCATCTTGTGGCTGCTCCTCTTCTTCCTCTGATGCAAATTATTCTTCATCTACCTCCTCGGGTTCGGGAGCTTCTTGGTTGAACGCTTCATCTCCTTCCTGTGCAACATAATGCAAAATTCGCTCCTCGATAGAGAAGCTGTTAGGCATGGGAGTGTGAAACAAGTGCCCCACTCCAGGAATTCGGATAAAATAGCGAGCATGGCGAGAAATTATCTTCCATGCACTAAGAAGAACACGAATATTAACAAGACAATTACCTCCAAGTGGGTTCAAGCCGGTAAAGTCTAAGCCAAGGGAGTTTGCCAAGACGGTGATAACTCCTCCAAAAGTGATATCTCCACAAGTGATATCTCCTTCTGAGTGATTTGATTGGTGTCCTAGGTGAAGTAGAAGAATCATGCCCAAGTTTGGCATGTAATCTATGTTGGGCATTGCGGCCTTCCCAAGAATGAGCATGTTCTCTTCATTAACTTTTGAAACTTCTCCACGTGCCCGCAACATGTTTGTGATAATATAATAGGAATATCGTATAGCAGGACACTCAATGCGACTGCCTCTATGCTTGTAGCCTTGATAAGACATTTATCCAAATAAAGTTATTGGTTGTGATTCAAGCATGTCATAGGTGTAGCGGAAGTGATCATCATTGTTGGGGAAGCCAAAGCGAGTGCACCACTTCGTAAGGGACATATCGAAGCTTCGGTTCATGATATGGAAAGTGATCTGGTCTCATTCACCTCCGGAATTCGGCCTAACGATGTGTGAAAGTGTGCTGACAAGCTCTAGCATCAACCGGCTATAAGTTTCTGCGTTTTGAAAAACAAAGTGCTGCAAACCCACATTAGTGGATGAGAAATTGAAATCATTACCTACGCCAGTTGTGGCGATCGTAGCCTGACACGCCCGCTTGGCTGGCTTAATCCTTCTCTCATTAAGCACCCGATACTTGTTCTTTTCAGTGCGGTCAATGAAATTGATCCCCTGAAATAAAACTTGTTGCCTACAAGCAATTTCATCGGACGAACGAACGGCTTCACTTAGTGCAATACGAATGGACCTTCTCGTGTTCATCTAATCAAAATATATTTTCAGTCCAATAGATCGATACAAAAATGAATCCACGTGAACATATGATCTATCTCCTCTAAGAACATCAAAGATTACATGCTAAACAAGTAATTTGGCTCAAGAACCTAAACATCGCAATGAGAGGCTATAGAACACGGAATCACGAAAAATAAGTTGGGGATCAGAGGAGAAACATACCATAGATCCTTCACCTGAGAGGTTTCGAACTGAAAAGGAGTAGGGAGAGAGATCCTTTGAAGGTTTTGGGAGGTTTGGAGGAGAAAGAGAGAAGAGATGGAAATTTTGATTTTGGGTTACCTCTTCTCGCCTGATATGGCTGAGATTTGGGGCAGTATAAGCGGGAGCGCTCATACCAAACACCGTCAAACGCTCTGGTTCCAAAATTCAACTGAGATATAACTGGTACAGCCGAGGGTACGAGCGCGAGCGCTCGTACCTGACACCGTCGAGAACTTCTGGATATCCTATTGGTTTTGGACGAGCGCGGTACGAGCAGTGGTATGAGCAAGGTCGCCCGTACTCGACGCCGTCAAACGCTCTTTACCCTTCTATTGTTTCTGCCCGAGCACGGTACAAGGGCTGGTACGAGTGGGGTCACTCCTACCAAACGCCGTCAAATGCTCTGGACTTATTGGCTTCACCTCTCCTCCTTAGTACGACCGCCGGTACGAGTGGGGTTGCTCATACCAGACGCCGTCAAAGCCCCTGGATGACTGGAATGGTATTTTTCTTCAGGATTTTTCATCTTTTACCTGAGAGGTTAGTTTCAACATATCCAAAAGACAAAAATTCCAAAGATTTCAACAGAGTCATAGCACAATAACAATTCTAATAAATGCAGGGTAGGTATTGATGATTTTCTTCTTCTCTTCTCGACAAAAGCTTCGATCTCTCTTTATTGAAACAAAAATGAAAAAAACTTACTTTTCTTCTACCGTATTCGCATGGGTTACCTCCCGTGAAGCACTTTGTTTACGATCGTTTAGCTCAACCGTAGTGACGGTTACTTCTTTTTGGGTATAGTAACGCATAGCCCATAACTTCTGGCGTTTTAGGTGATTTCGTCTCCTGTGTAAGTCTTCATCTTCTTTTTCCTAGGTAAATGCTTAACAAACGGGTTTTTCGATGGAAGGTCAAATCTCACATTACCTTTGAAAACATTAATGGTAGCTTTGAAGGTCCTTAGAAATGGCCTACCTAGTATAACTGGAGCAATGGGATCTTCAGGCATATTAACAATGATAAGATCAATCATAATGGGTAGTCATTAATTTGAATAACTACACCATGCTTAATCCCTACTGCTTGTGTGAAGGTGGAATTGGCCATATTTAGTTTAATCTCACTTGCGACAAACGGACCTAGATTGAGTTTATCATAAATGGACTTAGGGGTAATGGAGACACTAGCACCTAGATCACATAGAGCATTAAACTTATTTAACCCAATCTCTGTCTCAATAGTTGGTTCAAAAATATCTTCTTGTTTAGCCGGTAGCTTACCATATAGATTTTTATTTTCAGCATCTAACTCACGTACCGTCTCAGCAACTTGATCAACAAAGCGTTTATAAGCTTCATCATTTTATACCTCGGGTAGTGGATGCTTAAGAGTCAACATTCTCATGAAGTCTGCCATTGAATATGTAGGTTCAAGTATATGGCTCTTGTCGAGTTCTTCTGAAGATGCTTCGCTACTTCTCATCATTTTGACACTCTCAACCGGATTTGGTCCCGACTTTCTCGCAAACTTGGCTAGAATAACGGTCTGACTCTTGGCAATTTTTGCGACGTGTACCTGCATGCTAGGAGTTCTTTCGTCTAAAGCCTCTTCTTTACCTTTGATAGCGTTGATCAATTCATCGGTCTTGGTGGTCAGCTCATCGTTCTCCTCCTCTCCTCAGAGATGGAGTTCACCTTCCTCGTCGTCAACCTTTCCATATGCCATTGGGCATGGTTTTCTTGCATGTCATCAGGTAATTTCTTAGCTTTTTCAATTGGTTGTCCAGTGATGATGCAGAAAATTCAAAGTGCAAAACAGTTTCCGAGGAGATTACCATCCTCAGGTTGGTCGGCCGCACCCAACCTGAGTCTCAGGAACTATGCACAACCGCGTTTCCATTCCTAAGTATGCTGCCGAGCAAGGAATTGATCCTCAGGCCGATTTCATAAATCTACCTGAGTCTCTGGGGCTACTGGGATTAGCAGTTTTATGTTTCCTTCAGGTACATCCCGGATTTTAGGCCGACACACACCTTGAGGGCTACTGGCTGTACATCTTGGCAGAGAATAAAACTGCACCAATCGTAAAGAAAAATCCACAAAAAATCAGCCCAAGGCTGAGGTGGTGCACCACCTCGGGAGCAGTCCGGCATAAAGCTTCGATGCGAATGGCTGGCTCCATAGAGGGCGTTTACGGCGTTAAGCTCAGCTGAACTCCTTAAACTTTTTTCACGACTGAGGTAATCCATGACACCTCGGATGCAGACCAGCGCTGGAGCTCAGCTGCAAAAGGACACCTCGGATGCAGTGCCACGTTGGTACTCGGCTGCAAGAGGATACCGCTGCACGGGAAAAACTTCGAACCCGAGGTGTGGCGTAAAAATAATGAGGCATTGATAAAGGCTGAGAACTTAAAGGGGCTCCTCGGATGCCCGCCGTATGAACTCCTCGGATACCCACTGTGTGAACTCCTCGGATACAACTCGGCGATCCTCAAGATCGGAGATGGGAAGATTTGTTGAACCAGCTTTCAAGACCGACGGCCGAAGACGAAGAACAATTCGGAGGAACCGAGGAGCGTCCCCAACTTGAAGACCGGTTCAGGGGGCTACTGACGATGTTATAGGGGGTACTGACCATGTCGTCTCCCGACCAGGTGGGTCGGGCTAAGGACCCCCATGGCGGTTCACTAATGGGCCATTTCGGACAGCCCATGACGTATACAAGGAAGATCCCACAAGACTTGGCGCGCAAGATGAGGACTCTTCTAAACCCTAGGTCTCCCATGCATTATATAAACTGAGGCTAGGCTATTCAATAGATGATCTCATATTCATTACAACAATCTCGTGGTAGATACATGTACTCCGTACTATCCCCCATATCAATACAATCAAAAGCAGGACGTAGGGTATCATCACTTCGAGAGAGCCCGAACCTGGGTAAAATCATGTGTCCATGTTACCATCGTTCCAAGACGCCTAGCTTAGGACCCCTACCTCGAGATATGCCGGATTTAGCACCGACACTCTCCTCGGAGATGGATTTCACCTTCCTCGTCGTTGACCTTTCCATATGCCATTGGGCATGGTTTTCTTGCATGTCATCAAGTAATTTCTTAGCTTTTTTAATTGGTTGTCCCATGATGATGCCTCCTGCAGCTGTGTCTAACATGGTTTTTGACATGGAGTTAAGGGCATTATAAAACATATGATGAATAAGTCACTCTTCCATCCCATGGTTTGGGCAATTTATTACAACCTCTTTCATGTGGACCCATGCAAGCGCTAGTGGCTCACGATCTTCCTGCTTAAAACCAGTTATCTGCGATAGTAGTAGCATAATTTTTGCAGGGGGACAAAACTTAGATAGAAACATGCTGCAGCATAAATTCCATGAAGTTATAATTCCTCTAGGAAAGGCTAGAAGCCATTATTTTACATTTCCTTTTAAGGAAAAAGGAAATAGATGCAACTTCAAAGCGTCATGTTCGTAATCTTTAATATGTGTCATATCGCAAAGTTCAGTGAAAGTATGCAAATGCATGTGGGCATCTTCGGATGCGGAGCCTCCAAACTGGTTTTGTTGAACCATAGTGACAAGATGGGGGTTAATTTCAAATTCTTCGGTAGCAACATTAGGTAATGCAATTGGTGCATGCATAAAGTTCTGATCGGGAGCAGCAAACTCTCCGAGTTTCTTTGCCATGATTTTTTTTGGGATTTTCGGGTTGAAACACGAACTAGAAACACAAGTAAAGAGAAGAACAAAAAAGTTACACAAAAACTAAAACAATAACTCTAATCTAATGACGAGTGACAACGATTGCCTCCCCGGCAACGGTGCCAGAAAAGGTGGTTGATGACTTTTTGAGATCTGGTTTTGGATTGCAGCTAGTCCCTTACCTTTTCCCCAAGGAGTGACCCTGGGTATCGAAACCACGAGAGGATGTGCTCTATGACAAAGACTCAAGGAAGTTATTATTCTCGCAAAATGTTCCAGTTTCCTGGACCTTCTAAACAACCTTCCTGGTGTAAACAATGATATGGAAATAGGCATGGGTATGAGGTCTTACACTTACAACCTTGTACTTGTGCGTGAGATCTTGTCTTCATATTAAAAATGGTCCTAGTAGACACCCGTTGCGATGTGCTCACAAGGCGATGAAGTGGGGGATGTGTCCAAAGTATGTCCTAACCAGTTCATGACCTGCATCGAAGTCCATTGTCCAACCGCTGGCCCTTACCATCATGCGGGGTTACGTCGGTTATTAAGGATTTCTCCAGACAAAAGCATTGGGTGTCTAATGACTACATCTCATGTATCCCCAAGGAATTGCTTCCACTACCGTACTAATCCCGTATGTCACTGGTTTTGAGAATAGCGTTGCACGCATCCTCGCTTCTTACCTCCTCCTTGATCGATCGTCGGGATCCCGGGTACCTGTGGGGCCTTAGAACGAGAAGAAGACAAAAGACATCTCCGTTGCGAATCATGCATACAAATAACGTCAATTAAGCAAAGTCAGCCAACGATCCCGTGCACAAATACATAGGGTTGCAAGGCCATTGCCTTACGGAATTACTCACACATCGCAATCGGATCGCAAGAAGAAATCATTGAAGACGACATAAAGATGAATGATCGATTGATAAATTGTCTTACAATATTGCCGATTGCGATGCACTGATTACAAGTTTGGATAACTTGGGGGAGAATGGCTACGGTAGTGATGGAGATGGTGCTGGTGGACATGAGATGGGAAATGGCGGCGGCTAGGGTTTGTGAATGGATTTCGATGGTGTTCTGTCGCTCTGCACCGTCTGCTGGTCACCCCTTTGCGAATTTGGACAGGCCCCCTTTATAAAGTGTGATTAGATAGATGTCACGGTGCTCCTGGCGGCTGGTACAACCGGCGGTATGACCGGCCGCGGTCGTACCAGACGTCATCTTTTGCTTTGTTGCCTCTAGTGCGCCCCAATTGACTTGGCTTGGTTCCCACACTTGGTATTTCCTTATATATGATGATTTTCTTCCATATTTTGGTCATTTCCTATGGAAACACAATTAACAAAGGATTTCATAATTTCTTGCATTCATTAGTCATTAGTGGCAATATCGAAGTGATTCTCTCAGAAAATCCAAGATTATCCCGTTTAAACAACGGTGTGATGAGTGCAAAAATATCACTCATCAGTGGCAACACATGACGGTGAGGGTTCTCGGCTGTACCCTTGCCGGAGGTTGCCGCGACCACCTTGTGGATCCCGCTCAAGATCAGAGGACAAGACCCGCCGCAACGACTGATGGGATCATGGAAGTGTAGGTATCCGCGCATGTAGTCCCTTGTGTGTGTAAGGCTGACCCTTGGTTCCCTCAAAAATGGGAAAAAAGGCTGACTGGTGCTCATGGGCTGAGCTAGCTGACTGGTGCTCATGAGTTGAGCTAGTTAGTAAGAAGCTAGGTAGTAGTAAAAGTAAGAACCAAAACATTTTTTTTAAACACGCAAAAGATTTGTGATTTTCATTGATTAAGAAGTCGAGAGTTGCCGGGTTAATTAGAGGACAACCGGACGAAAATCTAGGTTACAAACCCCACACGGGGCATGCGCGGACGACCTGGCCACAAACAATATCACGTCACAACCAACGACATAACCGGATCATCGACACCAGTCGTTAGCGTCATCGGCGTCATCTATCACACCTAATCAGACGACTTCAACTTCGCCTTGGACAAGCACAAACTTACCAACCGCCGAGAGGTTGCACTGAGCAACAAAGCATCGCCAAAACAGTCTACCGAAGCGTCGAGGACAAGGCAGCTCCGATTTCGCTGAAGAGCTTCACATGAGAAAGTTGCAAGCCTCGCACCGACCTAGTCCAGCGCAACATCCGGAGAGCACTGCCCGCTGAAAACCATCCTCCTGGAGTCATCGTTGCTATAGTGGCACCGCCGCATGACTTCTCTGTCACAGCAAGAAACCAGCGTAGGCGCACCCATTGGCACACCGGACCGTCAACATCAGAAGGACAAGCCGCAACCCGACTCCGCACGCCACCATCTACGTCGCCACCCGAGTCGCAACGCCAACCGCCTACATCGCCCTACGGACACCAGCCGACCGCAATGTCGTGACCGTCCAACCTATGGAATGTGCGAACAGGATCAAAGCTCTTTTCAAGGCGACGCCCCAAAGGGGGATGCGACGAGGACGTCGCCGTCACCTGGCCCAACGCCGGGCCTTAGGTTTTGGCCCGAACAGCTTGAACCAAGGGTAGGAGAGGTCGAATAATCTCCACGGCAGCGCCACCAAGGAGAGGAACGACGCCCGCGGGCACCGCCGGCCGGCAATAACCAAGTAGACCTTCACCTGGAGCATCTCGGACACCATCCTCACGTGCCGCAATCCGCTGTCCCGCTTACCCCCCACGCAAAAGCCACGCTGCTGACGCATGGGAGCCACTGCAAACCTCGCCGGTAGCCACGCCGAGCCAGATCCGGCCAAGCCCGGCCGAATCCAGCAGCCTCCCTCGCCTGCGCAGCCAAGCACCAGTAGCAGGCACCAAGGCAAGGCCAAGGCGCTAGGGTTACGTTCGAGCCGCCGCGGGAAGAGCGACGCAGGCATCTTTTTTTTTTTTTTGAGGAATCCACCTGAATATATTGCTCAAAGGTTGTAACCATCGTTTAAACGATTACAGAAAGAAATTACATAGTCACGCCGAGGCGGCCGGCGTCTTTTTTGGTTTGCATACAAATGATAGTTCTAACCAAACCGTTTTGCTTGGGTCATGTGGATGTGGCGGTGGTGGTGGAAGGAAGGAGTAGGTTTAATCGGACGGGCGCATGCACAAGTGAAGTAGAAGAGATTAGACAAATGCATGATGCTATCTGTCTCGTGTGTGGTAAACTGAGGCGCAGGCAGGTTTCGAGCTTTGTGTTGACAGCGATGCAGTGCGGTGTACATATGTCGCCTGCATCTTCATGCGGCAGCAAGGAACCAACGTCCCAACCAAATTCGTGTATGTAATCGATCAGGCGGCGGCTTTGGAATCTCAGTTGTTGGCATCAAGCAAGCAACGAAGGGCTCGCCCGCCGGAACCCCATCCCAGTCCGTCCGTGGCAAGCAAAGGCCACAAGGCGTGCGCCACTGACACAAGCAAGAAACCTCTTCTCTTCGGGGGCTCCCACGCACAGCACAGCACAGCACACCAAGCCCGGATTCCAAACCCCCCTCCCTCTCACTCGCTCTCTGTCTGTCTGCCGACCACACGATCTCCATCTCCGTGTACGTGCGCTGATTCTGCGGCTGGTGGCGGGCTGACCACGGTGGTCAACGCACACGTACTACTCGGGTCCTTCTCTAGCCCCTCGATACCCACACTAGGCGAGTAAGGCTGGTTCTAACAGGGAGTATCATATATTAGTATAGTATCATGCATATGATACTAGTGTAACATACTACTTTTTTAATGCATAGTATCATAAGTTAGTTTCTTAGATTGTCTTAATTATTAATTGTCATGCATGACACAAAGTAGTATAACATTTAATATAATACGATATCATGATATGATACCACATCCTCTCTTTCCTCATTTAATTATGTACCACATCATCCAAAAAGTCTAGTTGATATGCATGATATCGCTTATGATACTCCCATTACAATCAGCTTAATATTCAGATCTTCAAAGCAAATCCCCGCGGAAAAACACGCGGCCACTTGCATTTTACATGGCATCTTCCTTCCCTTTTTTCTTCCTTTACAAAAGGCTTGGGAGTATTATTCATTTCCACACTTTTTAGCAACGGTGCAAAAGAAAGTAGCTGGAATAATAAGTATTCCCTCCGCAAACAAATATAAAAACGTTTAGATCATTAAAGTAGTGATCTAAACGCTCTTATATTTCTTTACAGAGGGAGTACAGTATATCATAAAAAATGAATGGAACTCGTGGGGGGAAAGATATATGGAAAAGAATGACCTGAATTTGAAACACACTTCGTCCCCATCTCTCCGCTCCTAAATACTGGAGTATATTTTGTACAAAAAATAAATACTTACTAGCAAAACCGAAATAAATTAGGAGGCACAACAATTAAGCTACGTAATATAGTAATATGGACACACGGCGGCCGCAACAAGGCGAGAAATAGAAAATCGTTGAACCAAGGGAATAAGAATATCTTAAGGCCCAGGTAATGGCAACAACCACGCGACCTTTGTCCTCTACGACTAGTATTTGAACGGAAGTAATGCTGACATCTCTTCAATTATTAGTATTTCCCACCCAAGCGGTTCACCACCTCGCCTCTGCCCTCTCGCCTCCATGAGTCCAGATCCACTCCTCCAGTGAACCTCCGCCCCCGCTAGTGAAGGACGGTGTCCATGGCAGGCGAGGCGCATGACGGGCGCGGCCCTGGCGGACGCTTCACTGCAGCGTCCATGGCTGGCGCCCATTGCGGACTCCACCCCGCCATGCAGCTCGTCCTCCTCCTGATGCTGCTCGCCGCCGGCGCGGCGGGGGCAGAGTCCATCGGCGTCAACTACGGCGCCAACGCCGACAACCTCCCCTCCCCGACCTCTGTCGCCACCTTCCTCGCCACCAAGACCACCATCGACCGCGTCAAGCTCTTCGACGCCAACCCGGTCTTCATCTCCGCCTTCGCCGGCACGCCCATCTGCCTCGCCGTCTCCCTCCCCAACTCCGCCCTCCCCGCCCTCGCCGACAAGGCCAGCGGCCTCGACGCCGCGCGGTCTTGGATCCGCGCGAACCTCTCCCCCTACGTCCCCGCCACCAACGTCACCATGCTCCTCGCCGGCAACGAGATCCTCCTCTCCACAGACACCAACCTCATCCTCTCCCTCCTCCCCGCCATGCGCCGCCTCGCGCAGGCCCTCAAGGCCGAGGGCCTCACCGGCGTCCGCGTTACCACCCCGCACTACCTCGGCATCCTCGCCCCCTCCGATGGCATCCCCTCCAACGCCACCTTCCGCGCCGGCTACAACACCAAGCTCTTCCCGGGCATGCTCCAGTTCCACCGCGACACCGGCTCGCCCTTCATGGTGAACCCTTACCCCTACTTCAGCTACCGGCCGGAGACGCTCAACTACGCGCTCTTCCGCCCCAACAGCGGCATCTACGACCCGGCCACGAAGCTCAACTACAGCAGCATGTTCGACGCCCAGATGGACGCAATCTACACCGCCATGAAGAAGCTCGGGTACGGAGACGTGGACATCGCCGTCGGAGAGGCCGGATGGCCCACCCAGGCCGAGCCCGGGCAGATTGGCGTCGGGGTGCAGGAGGCCAGGGACTTCAACGAGGGCGTCATTCGGGTGTGCAGCAGCGGCAAGGGCACGCCGCTCATGCCCAACAGGACATTCGAGACCTACCTCTTCTCCCTCTTCGACGAGAACCAGAAACCAGGGCCAATCGCCGAAAGGCACTTTGGCATCTTCAATCCGGACTTGACGCCCGTCTACGACCTCGGACTCCTCCGGGACGGCTCGGTATGTCTCCCCTGAACCTTAATTATTCAAGATTAAATATATGAACCTTTACTTTCACATGTCTTGTGTCCGCTAACTTATCAAATTGCCGAGGCCTAAATTTTTTACAAGTCGGGCACGATCTTATTTTTATTTATTTTTTCTGCCGGAAATGTGGTTTCAACAGTGTCCAATTCAGTATTTTACTTTGGAGGAAAAAAATACTCTAGGAGAAAAAAGAGAAAAACTGCGTGGTAGACTTGTACGCGCTCGCTGAATGCTGGTGACACGCTGCATTTGTCAAAGGTGATGTGAATGGACGGATGGACCGGCTTCTCTGGAAACGGCTAGGCCTAGCTGCTGCTTGCTTGCGTTTCCGACTTTTGCTCCTAGCCCCTGCATGATCTGCTTGCCCACTCGATTCTTCCGGAAACGGCTGACGGATCCAGTATGACAGCAAGCATGTGTTGCTGAGACACCTCTGGACGCGCTGCCAAAACTCTGATTTAGATCCATATGCACATATTTCCTATAGCTAGGAGTATTCGCTGCTGCTGCTGCTGCAAATGTACCAGTAAGCTGGCTGCTTTTTCTGATGCTTAGGGAAAGTAGACCATGTGGAGGAGATGGGGTTGTCTGCATTACTCTCTCTAAAGAGATATAAGAGCGCAAAGTAGTGATCTAAACGCTCTTATATTTCTTTACAGAGGGAATACTATTTTTTTGCATGCTGATCCGGCCTACCGGCTAGTGTCTTCTTCGGAAGAAAACCAATTTGAACTGGCCCTTCTTTGGACGGTGCCTGCCCAGACAACATGTATGTGCCTGTTATCAAAGAAAGCATCAGTAGTCTGCACAGCCAACCATCCAGTATGGACGGTGCTGTCTAAAGTATTCATACTACCTCAGTTAAGAGTCCAGATCACATAGTAGTAAGTAAATATTTTTGTTTAACTGTACCGTTTTCCTGTTTATTCTGGCAATTCTGATGCTTAAATTCACTCTAGCTACCTGACTTACCATGTCTTTATATATATATATATATATATATATATATATATATATATATATATATGGTGTTTGCATTGCAGTCTGTGGCTCCAAACCCTTCACCGAGCCCTAAGCCCTCGCCGTCAGGAGGCGGCAAGTGGTGTGTCGCCAAGAGCGGCGCCAACGGGACGGACCTGCAGAACAACATCAACTACGTTTGCCGATTCGTAGACTGCAAGGCGATACAGAGTGGTGGCGCGTGCTTCAGCCCCAACAGCTTGCAGTCTCATGCTTCGTACGTGATGAACACCTACTACCAGGCTAACGGCCACACGGACTCGGCATGCGACTTCAAGGGCACCGGCATCCTCATCTCCAGCGACCCCAGTGAGTCAGCCCATAACAGTTTGTGATGTCTGCATGTAGATGTACTCGTATCGGATTCGGAACTGATGATGGATGGCATCGTTCTTGTGTTGGCCTGCAGGTTACGGGGGTTGCAAATACGTCTCCTGGCGGTACGCAGCAAGCCACGGCAGTAGGGGGGCAGGGGCGCCAGCCTCGAGCCCACTGCCATCTCCAGCTCGGAGCCGCGGTGGCGGCAGCGATGGAGGGATCTTGTTACTGCCGGGCTTGCGCCATATTCTTTTATACTCGTCTCTGACAGCCATGCTTCTTCTTCCTTTCGAGTCATACTAGATGACCCGGTTGCGCCAATGGCACAAGAAGCCAGTTAGAAGTGATGTTCGTAGTGAGTAAGTAGGAGATTTAGATGGAAAGATAATGCAATGTGGATTGTATTACATATATTAGAATGACTTAAATTGGTTTACAGATAGTAGAATGACTTACATCGGTTTTACAAAAATACAGTTATATATAGACAGCCTCAAATACAAATTTACTGGTCATCAACAAATGGCCGAGAACATAATTATTAATTGATAATTATCAATAACATCTACCGATCACCTTGGATTTTGGCGCTTCTCGAGAACAAAGATTTTTTTTTTGGAAACCAGTTGGTTTACCTTGATACTAAAGTGACCTAATTCAAATTCATTTCAGATGAGAAAAACTATAGTGGAAGCAACAATCCTATAGAGAAATAACATCAAGAAATGGTGCTACTGAATTAGGGCAGAAAAGATAAAAATATACAAAACAAAAAAGAGATATCAGATATATTTTATGTGCCCTGCACAAGTTGTGTGATAATAAATTAAAACATGGTATTTCTCAACCTCATGTCAGGTGCCAAATATTAATCCTACAACGTGAAGCTGCAAAGCTGAGACGTAACAACATATTCCTGAATCTAATTAGCATGTCTTGTTGTTGGAAGAAATTTATATCCTTGTTGCACACATTCACAAATCCATCATCGAATCCTGTAGAACCTACCAAGTACAGATTAAGATGCAGTTAGAAGGAAACTAATGAAAGTATGTCCAGACTGGAAAATTGATGATATACCTTGTAACAAAAGCAGAACAAAAGTACAGCCAATTCCAAGTCAAATGCAAACATACTGTATGAACCGGAGAGAATAGATCTCAATGGATTAAATAAGCAATGGAACAAAATATGTGCTCTGAGGCTAAACTTATTTAGAAACTTAATAACCGAACTACATGTGTGAGCTAGTAATCTGTCCCATATACTTTCAGATCTACTATAAACCTCTAAAGCATAGGAAGGAGACAGAATAATATATGACGTACCAAACAAATTTGACGAGCTCGCTTACGCTTTAAATCTTTCAGCAACTTTGAAGACCACATACATACACATGGATATAATCATCACATATACAATCAGAACAACACCATATCTGTAGCAATAAAATGGCAACTAACATGAGGTTGTGCTACCTATAAATAAAGCTGAGTATTAAAGTTCCAACCATTAGCTAGTTGCATAATTTATAAGAGTTTTGAGTACATATGACGAATCAAAGAGATAGGGCTAACTCTGTAACAACAACATGCCAGCGAAAGCTGAACCCAAGAACAATCCCTGAAAAGCAAAAATTATTGTGCAGCTCTACTTTTCTTCGATTCTTTTACGTCTCCTTCCAGATTTTAATATGATTGAGGTGTGTGTAAATTTGACCAGTCATGCAGAACCAAATTTAGTTATATTCTGATTCTAAACACCCTTTGAAATCAGAATTGATAGCTGCAAGTGGTAGTTGCAGAACAAACAGAATGATCGGTGAAGTAGGTACCTAGATGCAACACCTCGTGTTAAACATGTCACTGCCATCGTCCCATTGACATTCAGGTTTCACCAACCTGCGAAAAATCTGTACCTAAAATATGGTGAAACCAAAAAAACCACACTGTAAATAGTTGTAAAAGTTAACAATCCATTCTGAAAGTGACTTATAAATCATGCCATTAAGTGTTCTCATTCAGTCAAAGATATTTCCATACAATGAATTTACAAAACACAAAAGCCATGTATATAAAATGACTTTGACTTCAAAAGAAGAGAACCAGATACATGCTCCGTGCAACATCTAATCAAGTTCAAGCAAGTGTGTGCAAACGCTGCCATAATCAGGTTTGTTTATTTTGAAGGAAAATAATTCAGTAAGCTAATTAGCACGGAGAAGGGAACTTAGTTTTCTTCTAAGACACCTTGCTTCACACACATTTTTCTTATCTGGACACAATACTATGAGAAAATTTAATATTTATTATTCTCTATATGGTTGTGATCTAGGACATTGTTTACTGAAACTTTGTTACTATGATATGTTCTTCAATTGTGCCAAACATAAAAGTTTTTTCCCACTCCCTACGGTTGTAAGGTCCCGTGTTAACAAAAGATCGACAGTCAACACCAAACCTTTATGTCCATAAAATGCAAAAGGGACAACCTTTTGACTGATTAGGGGCAAAGTCAACTAACATGTAGTGATGGTTTGTATGAATAATATATTTTAATTAAATTGTCTAGATAGATGCACACACCGCAAGAAAAAGAGCAAGGATAGACTATAATCACCTGGTCTGAGCATCACTATAGACAGGTTCATATTCGACCGATGTCTCGCCCTGCAGTCCAGAGGGTGACAGATGATGTCATAATTACCACGGAGAATCGCAGCCTATTTCAGTGGAAAAAACGAGAGACATGTGGGTCGGACTGGGTACCAATGGTCTGATGGAGACGTGATACTCGGCATCGATCGGCGATGATCGGTGGTTCTTTGCAGTGGGGGTTGAGGCAGTGTGGGCTAGCTACCCGGGAGACTCGACCAGGACAGCAGAGGCTCGACGCGGTGATAGCGGCGAGGCGTGCGGCAAGCACGGGACACAGCGACGGGCCAAGGCACTGGTGGTCAGACATGTGGTCAGGCAAATTGTGCAGGGGGTGCTGAAGCAGTGTTGACGAGTACCGGATTCAAGTTGGTGACTGGGTCTATCGGTGCCGGAAGATGGACAGGAGTTGACCATGGAGAATCTGAGAAAGTGGCGGAGAGTCTGAAACTGTCAAAAGCTGAGAGAGTACACGGCCGTATATTCTGTGGTGTTCAGTGCACATGGCAAAGTGCGGATGACAAGTACAGAAGGAGGCGGAGTGCTATAGCTGTGGGACATGCGAGAGACTGTCCGGAAAAATGATGAGACAATTGCGAATTTGACTGAGGGTGACACAGGGCGACGGTGAAATTCCTTCAAGTTTTAGACAAGCAGTCAAGAAAGAGCGGTGACGTTGAGTTCAGGTAACTCTTATATGTGGCGTCCAATATGTGAGTTGTTCACTTTCACGCTGATAGTGGTCGGTGTGTGATGACATTGAACAGATACTCCGAAAGTTGGGAGCACACAGTTGAGTAATGAGGAACTTAATTTTTGCTCGAGTGTTGACTGTGAAGAAGACGAGAAGGGACTACAGTTGCGGGTGGAGTCACATGGAGTCTGGGAGTAGCAGTGGTGCTCATGGCGTATCTCAAGTCCAATGTACATGGAGGTTCGACGCACGGATGAATCCAAGGTGGTGGAGAATATTCGCCAAGGTGGAGTTTGTTAGAGTTGTGTCGAATATTATTGTACAAGTTAGGTTACTGTTGGACTTGGAGTTGTACGGTGTGTAGACAGGATATGGAGTCGTGTCTGAGTAGGACACTTGTATCCTAGGCGTCTCATATATAGCGAGGGTAGACACACGATGTAACATATGCCAACATAATAGCACGGGCACGCGGAGGAGCTGGCGGCGTGTGCTGGCGCCCGGGCGGTCGGGGTGCGGTATTGTAGCGGTGTCATGAGGAGGAGCGCCCGTAGTCATGCCCCGGGGATCTAGCCATATCGGTGAATCTCGTTAACAAATCTCGGTGTCGTGCTTGTGTGATTGCTTGATCCTCGCTATATCGATGATGGCCTTGGATTTATTCTAACAGTTTGTAGCTAGTACCACCGATGTATTTTTCCTTCCTGCTTTTGTACACATTTCCCTTCGTTCCTAAATATTAGTCTTTTTAGAGATTTTCAATGGACTACAACATACAGATATATATAGACATATTTTGAGTGTAGATTCACTTATTTTGCTCCGTATATAGTCACTTGTTGGAATCTCTAAAAAGACTTATATTTAAGAACGGAGGGAGTAAGAAAAAAATACCAGATGGTATATTTAAGAACGGAGGGAGTAAGAAAAAAATACCAGATGGTCCATATAATATTAGGTCACAACATGATTTTTCTTATAGACAATGGTACAAAGAAGATTTCCGTCATCTTAGGCCATCGTATATGTAGAGAGAGAGAGAAAGATCGAGATAATGTATATTTTATTCGTCCGGGCATACTTATTGCAGACTCCCGTTGCTCCAATAGCACAATTGGTTGTGTAAGAAAACATGCATAGTAATATTTAAATATCAGGAGGTAATATTATTTTTTCTCCAGCAGTGCCTTAAAGGTAATTGGTTCGGTATTGTAGGATGGACCATAGTAAAACGCAGCGGCTGTCAGCTTGGCAGCGTGTTCTGTAATGAACTCCGTGTCCCAAAACCAGTAATCGTCGGTTTTGTAGCACGTAGGGCCTGGCATGCCCCAACCCTTGCACGATTCCTGGGTATTCTTAAGCCCTGCACTCATAGAAGACAACAATGAAACAAACCACCATAAAATAAACAGTTGACACACATAAGCTGTATTACGGGAAAGAAGTATTGGTCGGTTTGTTTACTATGTATACGTACCGAAAGCTGTCGGATCGGTGAAGACGTCGGTGGCGAATCCATAGAAGTCACCGATGGAGTAGGAAAACCCAGCCTTCTCGGATGAGACGCTCGGAATGAAGCTCGGGAGGGCTTGGCTGAACTCGTAGGTAATTTCGTTCAGGCTCTGGTCGCAGACGTAGTTGCGGCGCTCGGGCATGCAACCGATGTGGCCAGTGTTTACAATGGCCAGCTTCCTAGCACCCATGTCATAGAGGGATCTGACAGCGTCCAGGTACAACTCGGCGAGCTCCCGGATCACGGACCCCTGTGGCTGATCTTCAGGTCGCGGGTTCCATCTTGGATTGAGGTCCTGGCTGCCGACGCTAATGAGGAAGACGGACTTGGACAGGAGCTCTCGCAGCTTGGTGTCGCCACCCAGCTTGGCCCCCATCTGGGCCCTCGTCGCATTGAAGTGCTCCAGCTGCTTTGGCAACGAGATAGATCGCTCTCCGTTCTGCATACATCTCTCATTTACTCCTATCTTAGTATTTCAAGTGTTGGGTATTTCACACGACTGCCCGTTAAGTGCAGTGAGTTGACTTACAGTGGAGTTCTTGATACCTGCACCCGCGGAGGCGTAGTTGGCTCCCCACATGTTGAGCCCGCCATTTAGCGACATGTAAGCCGGAGGGCTCTGCTCGAAGCCGAAAGACATTGCTGGACACCATGAAATCAACCAACAATTCAAACATAGACGATCCGATGAGTAGAGAATATGCGTATGATGTGTTTGGCACACACGTACCGATGGTGTCAGCCAAATTGGCCCCGTTGCTGAACCTGCCGCTGCTAGATTCGGAGACTTGAGGGGCCTCCCCCATTCCGATCTTGGGCAAGTATACATTGTTGCCGACGTCCAACACCCCGTCTCCGAACACGAACATGGCCGGCGGCGGCACGGGCTTCGGCGGCGGCTTTATCTCGTCATCTTTTTCCACCAGGTACATACATTGTAAAATATTTCAATCAGAATGCCGAAACCCCACCTACAAACCCGAAAGAAAAAATACTTACGGCAGAATGTCTTGCAGCCGGGGCAGAGGACGACGCACTGCTGGGGGCAGCGGTCTGGGCAGGTGCTCGTGCACCGTGGCCGCTTCCCATCGGTGTCCTCGCACGTTAAGCTCGTTGGGCGAAGGGGAGAGGCCTCACCCTCGTACTCGCCCGGGCTCCCCGGGAATGAATACCCGTACGGGGAGCTTGGGGACGACGGATATGAATCCGGGGATGGATACGAGTCCGGGGAGCTTGGGGACGACGGGTATTGCGCCGACGCCGACATTGCTAGCAGGCAGAGGAGGCCTACACCGAGCACACTAACACATGCCGCCATTGCTGCTGCAAAGTGGATCAATCACGTAAGCTATATGTTGCTGGCTGCACATCGAGGATCTTATATATAGCTACTAGTTAGCAAGCTGGGTTCATGGCGATCGTTGACCATGAGTGCCGATCCAGCAATCTATGGGGTTGACTTGTCTTGTGAACGACGACAAGTATTAATCAAGATTGAATCAGATATAATAGAACTAAGGACCCAGTCAAAAAAGGGACAGAACTACTGATCGATCCATGAACAGGATAGCTTGTAGGTGTGTTTCCAGTCCTATAACTCATAAATAATTAGGTCGGCAACTGCAGCTGGAAAGGTGTACTATGCTCAAAGTTGTTGTTTAGGCCATGGATGAGCTGAAGAGACGGTGGAGGACGTAGACAGTGGCCTGTGCGTGCGTGTGATCGGGCCTGGCGTCCACCGTGCTTGAAGACCAAAATGAGGTGCTTCCTCACGTGCTCATGCTTGAAATCTGATGTCTCCAAAACTAAGTCGGTTGTCTCAAAAGTCGAAATTCATTCTGGCTTACCTTAGTATCCAACCAATTTTTATTTCCACAAAATCCAACCATTTTTGTTGATGATCTTTACTGTGACTAGGCATTCAACTTTTCTATATTTGGATAGTTTCGGTCTTTGTGCCTCAGTAAAAACCAAGAATATCTCTTTCAGAAAAAGGAAATTACACCAAACCTTCGCATTAGAAAAGGGCATGTACAATGGTATGTTGGAGCCGACTCTCAGCTCCTCTTCTTCTTTCTCGCCGCCGCTTCATACAGCTCACTCGCAGCCATCTTGGCGTTCGAGAAGCGGGCCGGAGCTGCACGGCGTGTCGGCATGCATGCTCCGGGCCCCAGGGTCTCGGCCCCGCGTCGTTCCAGACAACCCCCCCAGATCATGGCCATGTAACTAATGTATGTACGCCAACACGTTACGCTTGGTGGACGCCGTCTATCCACCTCCCCGCACCGGCGACGAGGAAGTGCAGCGCGTGCACGCCTGCACCTGTTCAGACCTGCCGTAGTGAGCACGCGGGAGCGGGCCTCCATGCGGCCGCAGCCGTCAAGCCGTTGGAGACGCATGCCGGAGCTACGCGACGGTTGGTGAGCAACGTGCATCATGTTGGCAGACTCCCACGACGGAGGCCGAGTACTTCCCATACTCCCGCAACGACGTAGGTGTGAAAAACTTAAAAAAAAAAAAAACTGTTCATCGATTGCCGCTCACGGGGAAATATCATGTGCTACCGGCTCTTAGGGCATGTATGCTAGTATGGAGTAAAAATGCCAGAATGTGTGATACAAAAATGATACGGAAATGTTCATATTTCTTCACGTGTGTTGTTACTAGTACTTCCAATAATATGCACACCAATATTTGTCTTAGTACTTTGTAAAGTAACTACAATAACAAAATTTGACATACTAAATTTCCAAACTCATGTAGGCCCTCAACGACACGACATGTCGCATCAATCTGACTCTTCACCTTCCGAGGAGTCGTATCAATCCGACTCTTCATCTTCCACTGATGAGGACGTTAACTTGAATAATTTTGACCCAGTCAAAGACATCGACACATGGGAAGTCTTCACTGTGGAACAAGAAATATTTGACCAGGTCATTGATAGGATAGATGAGTGTCTCACTGACAGGTTGATCACCAGGTTCGAGGAACGAAATTTTGAGCAATCTATCCGTCGAAGTGGTAGGAGAAGGTACATACATAGGATTCGTGAAATAGCCCATCAGAACCTCGTGCACTATTACTTCTCTGAAAATCCAATGTACACCGATAAGATGTTCCGTAGAAGGTTTCACATGAGAAGGCCTTTGTTCTTACGAATTGTGAATGTGCTCAGCGCGTGGGATCCCTATTTTACTCATAGGACAGATGCCACCAACCGACCAGGGCTCACACCATTGCAAAAGTGTACGGCAGCAATCCGCATGTTAGCGTATGGATCCTCTGCGGGCCAACTTGTTGAGGTACTGATGTTAGCTGCAAGCACTACTTTAGAATGCTTGGGGATGTTCGCACAAGGGGTGATTGAAATGTTTGGCCAAGAGTATTTGAGGCCCCCGAGATGTGATGAAGTGGAAATTTTGCTTCAAATTGGCGAATCTCGTGGATTCCCTGGCATGTTAGGGAGCATCGACTGTATGCATTGGCAATGGGAGAAATGCCCTAATGCTTGGAGAGGACAATTTACCCGCGGTGATCATGGCGTTCCTACTCTTACGACCTTCGTATATGGCATGCTTATTTCGGTGTGGCCGGTTCGAACAATGATATTAATGTGCATAATAAGTCACCTTTGTTCGTCCAAGAGTTGAAAGGGGAAGCGCCACGGGTACAATTCACTGTCAATGGAAGGCAATATAATCGAGGTTATTACCTTGCATATGGTATTTATCCAAAATGGGCTGTATTCGTTAAGACTATACCACTACCTCAAATAGAGGTTGACAAATTGTTTGCGCGACATCAAGAAGGGGCAAGGAAAGATGTTGAACGAGCATTTGGAGTGTTGCAATCCTGTTTTAACATCGTGCGACGTCCAGCAAAATTATGGAAGCGTGCTTCGGTCGGTAAAATCATGGAAGCTTGCATCATTCTCCAAAATATGATTATCGAAGATGAGGGGGAAATGGTTCACATCCCTTTAGACTTGAATGAGAATCCTGGAACATATTTTGCTTTACCGCTGGAGGTCAATCGTGGTCCCAACATTTGCTTTACAGATGTGCTACAAAGGAATTCCTCAATTCGTGCACGGCCAACACATCTGAAACTCAAGCAGGATTTGGTCGAGCATATTTGGCAGAAATTTGGGAATGAGTGAATAAATACAACTAGTTTGAATAATTTTTTATGTATTACTTGTTTCCATTGATTGCCATATGTAATAATTTTGTACCAATTTGAGTGAATAATTACAACTAGTCTGAATAATTTTGTATGTGTTAATTTTTTCTATTAATGATTCCCATATGTAATAGTTCTGTACCAATTCGAGTTTATTTATATTTTTTATTACTTTTTATATAGTTCACATATACACATGTTACCTTCATCTAATTTATGTTTGATCTCATTTGCATAGAGAAGCAACATAATGGCATATATAGATCTTACCCGTGCTTGATCATGGATGCATGCACGCATTGTACAGTACTACACAGTCAAATAGACGGCTCACTGTACAAGCTGACTTTTTAGCCGTCTGTATATGAAGTGGCAAGTAGTTGCAGACAGCTGCCGTCTAAACTGATGTACCTGCCCTTATGTGCTACCGTGATACGGTCATCTGGGAGCCGTTGGATCTCAGATCCGACGACATCTGAGAGGCTATTGTATCTGCGTGCAATTTTCAGACTCTAGGATGATATTTTTGTAAAATGTTCAAGAGCTCCTTGGAACCATCGGATCTGAGATCCAACGGCTCACCTGATACTTTCCCCTGGCGCTCACTATTGTGCGACGACAGCACCCATGCATCCATGATCCATCCGGTGGCAACACCACGCCTGCTGCCTCTGTTCTCTTCAAGATTGTCTCTTCTCTTCGCCCCTTTCTGGTTTGCTTTGAATCATGATTATTAGCAAGCTAAGGTGGAAATGGTGGCACTGCCTACGCCTCAGGGGATGTCCACCTTCGGCACATCTGATATGCTACACGCCGGGCTCCCTGGGCAGGCTCGCGGACGGAGCTTCCTCATAAGCAATGGGGTCAATTGACCCTAATGAAATTAGCAAATTCTTCACTAATTTAGTGCCAATCATTATTCATTTATAGATGATGACCCCACTAAGCTTTTTTCTAGCTTCGTCCCGGGCAGTGAACACAACGGAGGGGATGACACTTTCGTTGCAGCTGTGCCCGACCGCGATGCTCCCTTCCATCATACTCGCGCTGCTGCTTGTCGGTGAGTCGGCGGCCGCTGCTCCGGCCACCTCGCCGCCCTTCTCCGTCCGCCCGCAAGTGGGTACAAAAAATCAGATCAAAACCACCTGAAATTAGATGCAAAACAACTAGGGGTGCGGGGAGGGATTTGTTCTCATTGAGTACATTTGAGGGGGAAAAGTATACTTCTCTCTACATAAAAACATGGTAGAAGGGATGTGGCCTAATGGGCCGGCCCAGTCGCTCGCGCCTGTGCAAACTGCGGGCAATTCGACGCAGAGAGTGTCAACTTGAGCAGGAAACTTCCAACCAAATTGGCGGGAGGGGCACTCTCAAATAAGAACGCAAACATAAAACATGTGCTCTTGAGTGTCAATTCCTCTTCTGACCAAAGTAGATAACAACCATCCCTTCCATCTGGACAGTGAATAAAGAGAGAATCATATAAGTTACTGGAATCCGGGGTTATAGTCTTTGGTTGAACATCCACAGATGATCGATTCCCTGCGCTAGCAATTATTGAATTGCAGTCGGGGTTAGTTGGCTCACCATATGGTATAGATCAATAGATATATTTGATAGGTCCTATAACATGGAGATGGAGACAGCCAAGCCCCTTTCTTGAAAGGCAAACCCTCTTTATCATCCAACACAAGATCTCCCTATGGAATACCACCATTGTCTTTCTCCATCTCACTCAATAGTTTATATCGTTATAAATAGTTCAGCTCGTGAAAGAGAGCAAGCAAGAGCTCGAACTTGGTAGGGAAGTTCGGATAAGTCGACTCGACTCCTTAGTGTAGCGTAAACTTGCTTCAGCAAAATGAGGCTCATCCATATGTGTTTTGCATATTCCGTCAATAAGATCCTTATTGTGGAAGATGAAGTGTACATAGGCCCAACCTTGTGTTTGACTGCTAGCATCATGTACCACCTTCCTCCCAACCTCTAAGTTTATACTCATATTTCCTCCGGGTTCATTCCTGGGATGCCAAATTTGGGTAAAATTTTATCCAAGATTGTCTTTGCTCAATAGTTCATCGAATGGAACTTCGGGGACCCCGTCCTATATCTCCTCTACATTCTAATGACACCTTTCAAAATCCAATGGGATCAGACTACTTATCCTTGCTTCCTATCCGACCAGTGCTAAGCCGTAGGATAAGATGTAAGATGGTCCTTGGATCTATTACTAGGTTGTGTATGGTTGTTGGATTGATTCCTAATAATTGCTTCCTGATTGCACGCATGGCACCCCTAATTACGTGGGATTAACTACCAATCTGCACCTTCAGTGCTTGGTTTCAGGAAACTACTAACGGATTTGTAGGAGGCAAATCTTTTTTATTAATTGGATTCAAATTTTCTTTCGATGCAAATAATATCTTCTTCCTCCTTCGTCTGTAAAGTCACGTAACAGTTCTCTTCCTTTAGGATAAAATTGTGTTTCTTTTCACCAAAGAATTTGCTCCATGGTGAATGGACCTGTTGCTTCGATTTAATAGAAAATTATGTCTGCATAAAGAGATGTTTTTTTTTCAAAAGCATTGCTATCTTGTTTCCATCGACTAGAGAATTGCTTCCAACCAAATAAGAATTTGCTTCCATCAAAGTGAAAAAATATACTTGTTTTGGAAACATCGCTATCTTGTTTCCCTCGACTAGAGAATTGCTTCCATCAAATAATAATTTGCTCCCAAAGAGAGAACTATTTCCACTGTCACTACTACAAATTCTTCAATCAAATTTGGGATTTTTGAAAATTTAAAAGTGCTACTATCAAATGGAGTATGATTTCTGGACAGTGTAAGTCAATTCGCTTCCATGTCTCAAACATCCGCTTTGAAACAAATTGGTAATTGCTTCCTACTTGTTGAGGAACCCATCAAATTGAATTCGGCACAGCTCCTCAAGGCACCGAGCAGATCATGCAGCCATCATGGTCCTAGGCCCTCGGGGATGATAAAGGGCCAACTTCCAGAGAATGATGGCACACACAATCGACGGTACATGTTTCCAGTTGTCTTGAAAAAGGGTCCCCCCACCCCCTGCTTTATATTATAAAGCAACCAACATCGCAACAACCGAGAGCATCGATACAAACAGATGCCAACACGGCACTCAACACACACACACACACCCAAGGCAAGATACAAAGGTGCCGGGCACCGACACACCACCCCAACGACTACTAAGCACACTACAAATGAGCAAAGAAGAATCGTTTTGAGCCGACGGAGACCAGCACAAGAGCGATACACCGAGGAGGGCGAGACGGCCAATGCTAGAGCGGGGACTCCAAAACGGTGCCTCCAAGAAGGGCACGACTACGGAAGCCGCCATCGTCTGATCCCGCGGATCAAGTTTGTTGGGGATCGTAGCAGAATTTTAAAATTTTCTACGCATCACCAAGATCAATCTATGGAGTCATCTAGCAACGAGAGAGAGGGGAGTGCATCTACATACCTTTGTAGATCGCGAGCGGAAGCGTTCAAGAGAACGGGGTTGATGGAGTCGTACTCGTCGTGATCCAAATCACCGATGACCGAGCGCCGAACGGACAGCACCTCCGTGTTCAACACACGTACGGAGCGGAGACGTCTCCTCCTTCTTGATCCAGCAAGGGGGGAGGAGAGGTTGGGGAGGACAGCTCCAGCAGCAGCACGACGGCGTGGTGGAGTTGGAGCTGCGTGGTATTCCTGCAGGGCTTCGCCAAGCACCGCGGGAGGAGGAGGAGGTGTTGGAGAGGGGAGGGGCTGCGCCAGGGATGAGGTATGGCCTCCCTCCCACCCCTCCACTATTTATAGGGGGGAGAGGAGAGGGGGCCGGCCCCCTCAGATCCAATCTGAGGGGAGGGGAGGCGGCCAGGGGAGGGAAACTTGCCCCCCAAGCAAGGTGGAAGGCTCCCTCCCCTAGGGTTTCCCAACCCTAGGCGCCATGGGCCCTTGGGGGGGCGCACCAGCCCACTAGGGGGCTGGTTCCCTCCCATATACAGCCCATTAGGCCTCCCGGGTAAATCAGCCCCACCCGGTGGACCTCCGGACACCTTTCGGTGGTCCCGGTACAATACCGATAACCCCCGAAACTATTCCGGTGACCGTATGACAACTTCCCATATATAAATCTTCACCTCCGGACCATTCCGGAACTCCTCGTGACGTCCGGGATCTCATCCGGGACTCCGAACAACATTCGATAACCACGTACAAACTTTCCCTACAACCCTAGCGTCATCGAACCTTAAGTGTGTAGACCCTACGGGTTCGGGAGACACGTAGACATGACCGAGACGACTCTCCGGTCAATAACCAACAGCGGGATCTGGATACACATGTTGGCTCCCACATGCTCCTCGATGATCTCATCGGATGAACCACGATGTCGAGGATTCAATCAATGCCGTACGCAATTCCCTTTGTCTATCGGTACGATACTTGCCCGAGATTCGATCGTCGGTATCTCGATACCTTGTTCAATCTCGTTACCGGCAAGTCTCTTTACTCGTTTCCGTAACACATCATCCTGTGAACAACTCCTTGATCACATTGAGCTCATTATGATGATGTCCTACCGAGTGGGCCCAGAGGTACCTCTCCGTCACACGGAGTGACAAATCCCAGTCTCGATTCGTGCCAACCCAACAGACACTTTCGGAGATACCCGTAGTGCACCTTTATAGCCACCCAGTTACGTTGTGACGTTTGGTACACCTAAAGCACTCCTACGGTATCCGGGAGTTGCACAATCTCATGGTCTAAGGAAAAGTTACTTGACATTAGAAAAGCTTTAGCAAACGAACTACACGATCTAGTGCTAGGCTTAGGATTGGGTCTTGTCCATCACATCATTCTCCTAATGATGTGATCCCGTTATCAATGACATCCAATGTCCATGGTCAGGAAACCGTAACCATCTGTTGATCAACGAGCTAGTCAACTAGAGGCTTACTAGGGACATGTAGTGGTCTATGTATTCACACATGTATTACGATTTCCGGATAACACAATTATAGCATGAATAACAGACAATTATCATGAACAAGGAAATATAATAATAACCATTTTATTATTGCCTCTAGGGCATATTTCCAACAGTCTCCCACTTGCACTAGAGTCAATAATCTAGTTACATTGTGATGAATCGAACACCCATAGAGTTCTGGTGTTGATCATGTTTTGCTCGTGGAAGAGGTTTAGTCAACGGATCTGCCACATTCAAATCCGTGTGCACTTTACAAATATCTATGTCTCCATCTTGAACATGTTCACGTATGGAGTTGAAGCGACGCTTGATATGCCTGGTCTTCTTGTGAAACCTGGGCTCCTTGGCAAGGGCAATAGCTCCAATGTTGTCACAGAAGAGAGCCATTGGACCCGACGCATTTGGAATGACTCCTAGGTCGGTGATGAACTCCTTCATCCATACTGCTTCGTGTGCTGCCTCCGAGGCTGCTATGTACTCCGCTTCGCATGTAGAACCCGCCACGACGCTTTGCTTGCAACTGCACCAGCTTACCGCTCCACCATTCAAAATATACACGTATCCGGTTTGTGACTTGAAGTCATCCGGATCTGTGTCGAAGCTAGCGTCGACGTAACCCTTTACGACGAGCTCTTCGTCACCTCCATAAACGAGAAACATCTCCTTAGTCCTTTTCAGGTACTTCAGGATGTTCTTGACCGCTGTCCAGTGTTCCTTGCCAGGATTACTTTGGTACCTACCTACCAAACTTACTGCAAGGTTTACATCAGGTCTGGTACACAGCATGGCATACATAATAGACCCTATGGCTGAGGCATAGGGGATGACACTCATCTCTTCTATATCTTTTGCCGTGGTCGGGCATTGAGCCGAGCTCAATCTCACACCTTGCAATACAGGCAAGAACCCCTTCTTGGACTGATCCATATTGAACTTCTTCAATATCTTATCAAGGTATGTGCTTTGCGAAAGACCTATGAGGCGTCTCGATCTATCCGTATAGATCTTGATGCCTAATATATAAGCAGCTTCTCCAAGGTCCTTCATTGAAAAACACTTATTCAAGTAGGCCTTTATACTTTCCAAGAATTCTATATTATTTCCGATTAGCAGTATGTCATCCACATATAATATGAGAAATGCTACAGAGCTCCCACTCACTTTCTTGTAAACACAGGCTTCTCCATAAGTCTGTGTGAACCCAAACGCTTTGATCATCTCATCAAAGCGAATGTTCCAACTCCGAGATGCTTGCACCAGCCCATAGATTGAGCGCTGGAGCTTGCATACCTTGTCAGCATTCTCAGGGTCGACAAAACCTTCCGGTTGTATCATATACAACTCTTCCTTAAGAAAACCATTAAGGAATGCCGTTTTGACGTCCATTTGCCATATCTCATAATCATAGTATGCGGCAATTCCTAACATGATTCTGACGGATTTCAGCTTCGCTACGGGTGAGAAAGTCTCATCGTAGTCAACCCCTTGAACTTGTCGATAACCCTTAGCGACAAGCCGAGCCTTATAGATGGTCACATTACCATCCGCGTCAGTCTTCTTCTTAAAGATCCATTTATTTTCTATGGCTTGCCGATCATCGGGCAAGTCAGTCAAAGTCCATACTTCGTTTTCATACATGGATCCTATCTCGGATTTCATGGCTTCAAGCCATTTGTCGGAATCCGGGCCCGCCATCGCTTCTTCATAGTTCGAAGGTTCACTGTTGTCTAACAACATGATTTCCAGGACAGGATTGCCGTACCACTCTGGTGCGGAACGTGTCCTTGTGGACCTTCGAAGTTCAGTGGTAGCTTGATCATGATCATTATCATTAACTTCCTCTCTAGCCGGTGCAGGCTCCACAGAAACATTTTCCTGTGCTGCGCTACTCTCCGGTTCGAGGGTCATCTCATCAAGCTCCACTTTCCTCCCACTTACTTCTTTCGGGAGAAACTCTTTCTCTAGAAAGGATCCATTCCTAGCAACAAAGATCTTGCCCTCGGATCTTAGGTAGAAGGTATACCCAATAGTTTCCTTAGGGTATCCTATGAATACGCATTTTTCCGACTTGGGTTCGAGCTTCTCTGGTTGAAGTTTCTTCACATAAGCATCGCATCCCCAAACTTTCAGAAACGACAGCTTAGGTTTCTTCCCAAACCATAATTCATACGGTGTCGTCTCAACGGATTTTGACGGTGCCCTATTTAAAGTGAATGCGGCAGTCTCTAAAGCATAACCCCAAAAAGATAGCGGTAGATCAGTAAGAGACATCATAGATCGCACCATATCCAATAGAGTGCGATTACGACGTTCGGATACACCGTTACGCTGAGGTGTTCCAGGCGGCGTGAGTTGTGAAACAATTCCACATTTCCGTAAATGCGTGCCAAATTCATGACTCAAATATTCTCCTCCACGATCTGATCGTAAGAACTTTATTTTCTTGTCACGTTGATTCTCAACCTCATTCTGAAATTCCTTGAACTTTTCAAAGGTCTCAGACTTGTGCTTCATCAAGTAGACATACCCATATCTACTCAAATCATCGGTGAGGGTGAGAACATAACGATAACCACCGCGAGCCTCAACACTTATTGGACCACACACATCAGTATGTATGATCTCCAATAAGTTGGTTGCTCGCTCCATTGTTCCGGAGAACGGAGTCTTGGTCGTCTTGCCCAAGAGGCATGGTTCGCATCTGTCAAATGATTCATAATCAAGAGACTCCAAAAGTCCATCTGCATGGAGTTTCTTCATGTGTTTAACACCGATATGACCAAGGCGGCAGTGCCACAAGTATGTGGGACTATCGTTATCAACCTTGCATTTCTTGGCATTCACATTATAAACATGTGTAACATCACGTTCGAGATTCAATAAAAATAAACCATTCACCAGCGGGGCATGACCATAAAACATATCTCTCATATAAATAGAACAACCATTATTCTCAGATTTAAATGAGTAGCCATCTCGCATTAAGCGAGATCCAGATACAATGTTCATGCTCAAAGCTGGCACTAAATAACAATTATTGAGGTTTAAAACTAATCCCGTAGGTAGATGCAGAGGTAGCGTGCCGACGGCGATCACATCGACCTTGGAACCATTCCCGACGCGCATCGTCACCTCGTCCTTTGCCAGTCTACGCTGATTCCGTAGTTCCTGCTTTGAGTTACAAATATGAGCAACCGCACCGGTATCAAATACCCAGGAACTACTACGAGTGCTGGTAAGGTACACATCAATTACATGTATATCACATATACCTTTGGTATTGCCGGCCTTCTTATCTGCTAAGTACTTGGGGCAATTCCGCTTCCAGTGACCGTTTCTCTTGCAATAAAAGCACTCAGTCTCAGGCTTGGGTCCATTCTTTGACTTCTTCCCGGCAGCTGGCTTACCGGGCGCGGCAACTCCCTTGCCGTCCTTCTTGAAGTTCTTCTTACCCTTGCCCTTCTTGAACTTAGTGGTTTTATTCACCATCAACACTTGATGTTCCTTTCTGATCTCTGCCTCCGCTGACTTCAGCATCGCATATACCTCAGGAATGGTCTTTTCCATCCCCTGCATGTTGAAGTTCATCACAAAGCTCTTGTAGCTAGGTGGAAGCGACTGGAGGATTCTGTCAATGACCGCGTCATCCGGGAGATTAATCCCCAGCTGAGACAAGCGGCTGTGCAACCCAGACATTTTGAGTATGTGCTCGCTGACAGAACTATTTTCCTCCATCTTACAGCTGTAGAACTTATCGGAGACTTCATATCTCTCGATTCGGACATGAGCTTGGAAAACCATTTTCAGCTCTTCGAACATCTCATATGCTCCGTGATGCTCAAAACGCTTTTGGAGCCCCGGTTCTAAGCTGAAGAGCATGCCGCACTGAACGAAGGAGTAATCATCGGTGCGTGTCTGCCAAACGTTCAAATCGTCTGGCAGTGCTGGGAGAGCAGGTGGGTCACCTAATGGTGCTTCAAGGACATATGATTTCTTGGCAGCTATGAGGATAATCCTCAGGTTACGGACCCAGTCCGCATAGTTGCTACCATCGTCTTTCAGCTTGTTTTTCTCTAGGAACGCGTTGAAGTTGAGGGTAACATTAGCGTTGGCCATTTGATCTACAAGATAGATATGTAACATTTAGACTAAGTTCATGACAATTAAGTTCATCTAATCAAATTATGTAATGAACTCCCACTCAGATAGACATCCCTCTCGTCATCTAAGTGATACATGATCCGAATCGACTAGGCCGTGTCCGATCATCATGTGAGACGGACTAGTCATCAACGGTGAACATCTCCATGTTGATCGTATCTTCTATACGACTCATGTTCGACCTTTCGGTCTCTTGTGCTCCGAGGCCATGTCTGTACATGCTAGGCTCGTCAAGTCAACCTAAGTGTATTGCTGTGTAAATCTGGCTTACACCCGTTGTATTCGAACGTTAGAATCTATCACACCCGATCAACACGTAGTGCTTCGAAACAACGAACCTTCGCAACGGTGCACAGTTAGGGGGAACACTTTCTTGAAATTTTAGTGAGGGATCATCTTATATATGCTACCGTCGTTCTAAGCAAATAAGATGCAAAAACATGATAAACATCACATGCAATCAAAATAGTGACATGATATGGCCATTATCACTTCGCTCCTTTTGATCTCCATCCTCGGGGCTCCATGATCATCATCGTCACCGGCATGACACCATGATCTCCATCATCGTGTCTTCATGAAGTTGTCTCGCCAGCTATTACTTCTACTACTACGGCTAACGGTTAGCAATAAAGTAAAGTAATTACATGGCGAATTTCAATGACACGCAGGTCATATAATAAATTAAGACAACTCCTATGGCTCCTGCCGGTTGTCATACTCATCGACATGCAAGTCGTGATTCCTATTACAAGAACATGATCATCTCATACATCACATATATCATTCATCACATCCTTTGGCCATATCACGTCACAAAGCACTTGCTGCAAAAACAAGTTAGACGTCCTCTAATTGTTGTTGCAAGTTTTTACGTGGCTGCTATAGGTTTCTAGCAAGAACGTTTCTTACCTACGCCAAAACCACAACGTGATATGCCAATTTCTATTTACCCTTCATAAGGACCCTGTTCATCGAATCCGATCCGACTAAAGTGGGAGAGACAGACACCCGCTAGCCACCTTATGCAACTAGTGCATGTCAGTCGGTGGAACCTGTCTCACGTAAGCGTACGTGTAAGGTCGGTCCGGGCCGCTTCATCCCACAGTGCCGCTGAATCAAGATAAGACTAGTAACGGCAAGAAGATTGATAAATCGACGCCCACAACTACTTTGTGTTCTACTCGTGCAAGATACTACGCATAGACCTAGCTCATGATGCCACTGTTGGGGATCGTAGCAGAATTTTAAAATTTTCTACGCATCACCAAGATCAATCTATGGAGTCATCTAGCAACGAGAGAGAGGGGAGTGCATCTACATACCTTTGTAGATCGCGAGCGGAAGCATTCAAGAGAACGGGGTTGATGGAGTCGTACTCGTCGTGATCCAAATCACCGATGACCGAGCGCCGAACGGACAGCACCTCCGTGTTCAACACACGTACGGAGCGGAGACGTCTCCTCCTTCTTGATCCAGCAAGGGGGGAGGAGAGGTTGGGGAGGACAGCTCCAGCAGCAGCACGACGGCGTGGTGGAGTTGGAGCTGCGTGGTATTCCTGCAGGGCTTCGCCAAGCACCGCGGGAGGAGGAGGAGGTGTTGGAGAGGGGAGGGGCTGCGCCAGGGATGAGGTATGGCCTCCCTCCCACCCCTCCACTATTTATAGGGGGAAGAGGAGAGGGGGCCGGCCCCCTCAGATCCAATCTGAGGGGAGGGGAGGCGGCCAGGGGAGGGAAACTTGCCCCCCAAGCAAGGTGGAAGGCTCCCTCCCCTAGGGTTTCCCAACCTTAGGCGCCATGGGCCCTTGGGGGGGGGGGCGCACCAGCCCACTAGGGGGCTGGTTCCCTCCCATATACAGCCCATTAGGCCTCCCGGGTAAATCAGCCCCACCCGGTGGACCTCCGGACACCTTTCGGTGGTCCCGGTACAATACCGATAACCCCCGAAACTATTCCGGTGACCGTATGACAACTTCCCATATATAAATCTTCACCTCCGGACCATTCCGGAACTCCTCGTGATGTCCGGGATCTCATCCGGGACTCCGAACAACATTCGGTAACCACGTACAAACTTTCCCTACAACCCTAGCGTCATCGAACCTTAAGTGTGTAGACCCTACGGGTTCGGGAGACACGTAGACATGACCGAGACGACTCTCCGGTCAATAACCAACAGTGGGATCTGGATACACATGTTGGCTCCCACATGCTCCTCGATGATCTCATCGGATGAACCACGATGTCGAGGATTCAATCAATCCCGTACGCAATTCCCTTTGTCTATCGGTACGATACTTGCCCGAGATTCGATCGTCGGTATCTCGATACCTTGTTCAATCTCGTTACCGGCAAGTCTCTTTACTCGTTTCCGTAACACATCATCCTGTGAACAACTCCTTGATCACATTGAGCTCATTATGATGATGTCCTACCGAGTGGGCCCAGAGGTACCTCTCCGTCACACGGAGTGACAAATCCCAGTCTCGATTCGTGCCAACACAACAGACACTTTCGGAGATACCCGTAGTGCACCTTTATAGCCACCCAGTTACGTTGTGACGTTTGGTACACCCAAAGCACTCCTACGGTATCCGGGAGTTGCACAATCTCATGGTCTAAGGAAAAGTTACTTGACATTAGAAAAGCTTTAGCAAACGAACTACACGATCTAGTGCTAGGCTTAGGATTGGGTCTTGTCCATCACATCATTCTCCTAATGATGTGATCCCGTTATCAATGACATCCAATGTCCATGGTCAGGAAACCGTAACCATCTATTGATCAACGAGCTAGTCAACTAGAGGCTTACTAGGGACATGTAGTGGTCTATGTATTCACACATGTATTACGATTTCCGGATAACACAATTATAGCATGAATAACAGACAATTATCATGAACAAGGAAATATATTTGATAGGTCCTATAACATGGAGATGGAGACAGCCAAGCCCCTTTCTTGAAAGGCAAACCCTCTTTATCATCCAACACAAGATCTCCCTATGGAATACCACCATTGTCTTTCTCCATCTCACTCAATAGTTTATATCGTTATAAATAGTTCAGCTCGTGAAAGAGAGCAAGCAAGAGCTCGAACTTGGTAGGGAAGTTCGGATAAGTCGACTCGACTCCTTAGTGTAGCGTAAACTTGCTTCAGCAAAATGAGGCTCATCCATATGTGTTTTGCATATTCCGTCAATAAGATCCTTATTGTGGAAGATGAAGTGTACATAGGCCCAACCTTGTGTTTGACTGCTAGCATCATGTACCACCTTCCTCCCAACCTCTAAGTTTATACTCATATTTCCTCCGGGTTCATTCCTGGGATGCCAAATTTGGGTAAAATCTTATCCAAGATTGTCTTTGCTCAATAGTTCATCGAATGGAACTTCGGGGACCCCGTCCTATATCTCCTCTACATTCTAATGACACCTTTCAAAATCCAATGGGATCAGACTACTTATCCTTGCTTCCTATCCGACCAGTGCTAAGCCGTAGGATAAGATGTAAGATGGTCCTTGGATCTATTACTAGGTTGTGTATGGTTGTTGGATTGATTCCTAATAATTGCTTCCTGATTGCACGCATGGCACCCCTAATTACGTGGGATTAACTACCAATCTGCACCTTCAGTGCTTGGTTTCAGGAAACTACTAACGGATTTGTAGGAGGCAAATCTTTTTTATTAATTGGATTCAAATTTTCTTTCGATGCAAATAATATCTTCTTCCTCCTTCGTCTGTAAAGTCACGTAACAGTTCTCTTCCTTTAGGATAAAATTGTGTTTCTTTTCACCAAAGAATTTGCTCCATGGTGAATGGACCTGTTGCTTCGATTTAATAGAAAATTATGTCTGCATAAAGAGATGTTTTTTTTTCAAAAGCATTGCTATCTTGTTTCCATCGACTAGAGAATTGCTTCCAACCAAATAAGAATTTGCTTCCATCAAAGTGAAAAAATATACTTGTTTTGGAAACATCGCTATCTTGTTTCCCTCGACAAGAGAATTGCTTCCATCAAATAATAATTTGCTCCCAAAGAGAGAACTATTTCCACTGTCACTACTACAAATTCTTCAATCAAATTTGGGATTTTTGAAAATTTAAAAGTGCTACTATCAAATGGAGTATGATTTCTGGACAGTGTAAGTCAATTCGCTTCCATGTCTCAAACATCCGCTTTGAAACAAATTGGTAATTGCTTCCTACTTGTTGAGGAACCCATCAAATTGAATTCGGCACAGCTCCTCAAGGCACCGAGCAGATCATGCAGCCATCATGGTCCTAGGCCCTCGGGGATGATAAAGGGCCAACTTCCAGAGAATGATGGCACACACAATCGACGGTACAGGTTTCCAGTTGTCTTGAAAAAGGGTCCCCCCACCCCCTGCTTTATATTATAAAGCAACCAACATCGCAACAACCGAGAGCATCGATACAAACAGATGCCAACACGGCACTCAACACACACACACACACCCAAGGCAAGATACAAAGGTGCCGGGCACCGACACACCACCCCAACGACTACTAAGCACACTACAAATGAGCAAAGAAGAATCGCTTTGAGCCGACGGAGACCAGCACAAGAGCGATACACCGAGGAGGGCGAGACGGCCAATGCTAGAGCGGGGACTCCAAAACGGTGCCTCCAAGAAGGGCACGACTACGGAAGCCGCCATCGTCTGATCCCGCGGATCAAGTTTTCATATGGAGCAACGTGAAGGGAGTGAGAGCACCGCGACGGTGCCTTCAAGGAGGAAATGATGACCTCGGTCGCCGCCGTCGTCGGCCAGTCCAAAGACTGGGCAAGTGATGAATCCCGTTGCTCCGACCCCTTCGACGCATCCCTGCTCCGCCAACCACCTGCATCCATGCAGCCTGAGCGGCCATGTCTACTCGCCCACACCCGAGCTGCGTAATCTGCCTAAGACCAACACGTCTCCCACCGCCAGGGCCGCAGCCCTGCACCTAGACTACCCCTAGACCATCAAAGGGGATGGCTTTGGCCAGCTCCGCCAACCCCAACCACCGCTGGAACCGGAGCGAGTGTACCGCCTCAAGCATCGCCAGGAAACCGACCAGAAAGCACCATGCCGGGGAAGGGGCAGGAGTGGCACACGGCCACGACCGGCACCACCTGTGCCGGTGACGGGCGGCTCGACCATGTCGGAGCCCCCAGCCCTCCTACCGGCCTTCCCCCGCCGAAGCACCTGCTCCACCCCAACACGTGTGCTGTTGCGGACCGGCGAGAGACCACCAACAGCCGCTCGTCCACCGAAGAAGGGGGGTAGTTCCGCCGCCCCCATCCCCAGGGATGGGCCCAAGTGAAGCCCTTCCGTGCCGCACGCCGTCATCCAGATACCGGGGAAGAGGGGCCCGACCAGACTCCGGGAAGCTCACACACCAGTACCGCCAGACGAACCACAGCAGCACCGGTCGCCCGTGGCCCCTACTGGCCTCAGCCCTCGCGGCCAGACGGGCCACCGGCAATAGATCTGACCGGGCCCTCGCACGCGAAACCACCCGAAAAAGAAGCCCCCGTCACCACCTTGGACCGCTTCACCAGCAGCCGCCGCGCCGCCACCAAGCAGCAGGGAGAGGCCGTGCCACTGCCGGATGGCGCCACAGCTCTCGCGCGTGCCCGACGCCCCTCCGCTGAGCCCCGCCGTAGCCCAGCGTCTCCGACGGCCAACCGTCCCACGTCGTCTAGGGGTTCCGCGCGGAGGGGAATGGAGCGGTCCCGCCGCCGCCTACACCGGCCAGGCTTCGCCCGGCGGCGCCTCTAGGCGGTGGCGAGTGAGGGGAGGGTGTGGGTGGCGGTGGCCGCGGGTTCCCCCGTCCGTTCGCAGGAGCGACTCGGGGGAAAGGGGGAGGGGGTGGAAAACAACTTTATTTCCTCTCTTTCCAGCTGTCTTTGAGGCCTAAAACTACAACACTGGATCGAACTTCCACAAATCGACGCTTCAATACACTCAATTTTCCTCTTCATGATTTTAGATGTGTACCGAAAACGAATAATTGGATGTACATTAGCAAATATATTAACATATGTCGCTTGCAACAATAACTGGCCAAATGAATAAGAAGAAAGAAAAATACAGCATGAATCGCATGGTTTGACAACAAAAAAACTGGTAAGAAAACTTGACTCTAGTCCTTCAGATTAAGATCAGAAGGGGTGACAGGAATGTTGTAATCTATATGAGAATTTTAGGAAGAGCATGGGCTTTTTTCGGAATCAAGTACAAACACAAAGCCTACAAAAAAAATGAGGCATGGAAATGAAGAAAATTGAAAGCAGTGTAGAAGTATTAAATACGTTGCCTAGTCCTTTCCATCAGTTCGTACTTTTGAGAAACTTGGCCAGCGCATCAGTTCAATATGGTATCGGAGCCACAAGGTCTCGGGATCAAATCCTGGCCAACACACTATTTAATATAAAAATAGTTGCGATCTAATCTCGATCCCACGTCTAAGGTCTTCTTGTAAGTCCACAACCTAGACGTGAGGAGGAGTATTAAAATACGAGAAACTTGGCTAGCGCATCAGTTCAATAAGAAGCACAAGATAAAAATTCTTGAATCAAACGATACACTTTTTTTTTGCGGGAAAAAACTTGTATTACTCAACCAAAATGTCATTACAATCATCCCTAACAATCTTCAGGACCTCCAGCGGCCCTGACCCCAACCAGGTCACAGTTCTACCGCTAGTTCTGGCAAAGGATGCCAGCTTATCACTAGCTTTATTACAAGAACGAGGAACGTGAGAAATACAAGTATTATGACTACTAAGTAACTGTTTAATATCTTGCACCAAGTGAGCATACATGGATCGATCAACCACCTTGCTTTGGATCATGTTTACTGCGTTGATAGAATCGAGCTCAATGATAATAGGTATATCACACATCTGCAAAGAAATTGAGAGACCTTCCTTACACGCACATAGTTCCGCTTCTAACGCATCTCGACATGAATAAAGTCTCCTGCATGCCGAGTAGATAATAGCCCCAGTCTCACTTCTGAGAATCATGCCCGCACCGGCCTCGCCCAAAGAGACATAAGAATCATCCGTATTTAGCTTTGCACTACCATGGGTTGGAGGCACCCACCTGGGTATAGCGCCCGAAGATGGAACACTATTAGTGCCAACTACTGATACATAAGTTATAGGCGTCTTTCCTCTGCACGGATCAACTTCCGAATTCAGTTTAAGGCCAATAATTGAGTCCATATAACTCTGAAGAAAGCGAGCAGAGACCACAAGTGGAGGAGCTGGTTTATTGTGTACGACTTCGTTACGGACATACCAAATCCTCCACAGGGTCATTAGTACCATGCATCTTGCTAATTGATCCAATGGTTCAAGAACCTGGAACAGCCATTCTTTCCTTGTGTTCACCACCGAATGCAGTTCTGGCAGTTTCCACACAGTGCACATCTTCTTGTATAATTGTCGACCCAATGCACATACCATGAAAGGATGAAAATTATCCTCTACTTCTCTTGCACATATTGGGCAAATTCCAGTTGATTCCATTCCAATCCTGCTCTTCCTTTGCCAAGTCGGCAATGAGTTTGTAGCCAGTCGCCACCCGAAGTTCCGGACTATCGGGGGAATATCACATGACCAGATAAGGCTCCAGCATGGACGCACCCCAGAAGGCCTATTACTGGAAGAAACGGCGCTTCCCCTGTAGACCTCGTCGAAGGCCAAATCATCTGCACTTTTCACTGAAAATTGACCAAATTTCCCTGGCGCCCAAGCTAGTACATCCTCTGAACCTGGTGAGGTTTTGATTTTCATAATTTCTGATACATCAGCCCCAGCAAAATACTTCATCAGTAGTGCATGATTCCATGAGCCATTCTCTTCAAACAAACCTGAGACAAATCTGATCCGACATGTACCTTGTGGTGAAAAAGGTTTATATGAGTGTGGTCTCGGAATCCAATTATCCCTCCAGATCCGTATGCTTTTGCCATTCCCAACTCTCCATACCAGCCCCTTTTTCAGTAATTCCACACCATAGCTTATAGCTTGCCACGAGGATGACGCATTACCAGTAAACATAGTATCCTCTAATTTCCCATTAGGATAGTATCTTGCTTTAAGCACTTGGGCACACAAACTATTCGGGTTGGAAATTAGTCTCCAAGCTTGCCGAGCTAACAAGGCCTGGTTAAAAAGGCGGAAATCCCGAAATCCAGCACCGCCTTTAGTCTTTGGTTGCAACAACTTATCCCAACTTCTCCAGTGAACTTTCCTTTTGCCATATGTTGCGCCCCAGTAAAAATTCCTAACCATTCTAGTTAGGTCATCACATACAGAGAACGGTAACTTAAACACTCCCATGATGTATGTAGGTAGCGCTTGGGCTACCGATTTAATAAGGACTTCACGGCCTGGTTGAGCCAAAAGACCATCACCCCACTGAATTAGTCTCTTTGTCATACTCATTTGTAAACTCTGGAACCGTCCTTTTGACATTCGTCCCTCCGGTGTTGGGAGCCCCAAGTATTTTTCCTCAAAAGCTTCATTTGTGACCCCAAGCACAACCCTTACTTGCTCTTTCACATCCAGCGGGCAAGACTCACCAAAAAACATTGAACATTTATCATAATTCAGACTTTGACCAGTGGCAGCACCATATAGTTCCAATGCAACTTTAATTCTTTCAGCTTGTAAACGCGAGGCCTCAAAAAATAATATAGTATCATCTACGAATAGCAAATGAGAAATCCCCGGAGCTCTTCTACACACCCTTACCGGAGTAATACTCGCGGTGGCTACACCATGCTTCAGAATAGCAGATAGTCCATCAGCCACAAACAAGAAAAGAAAAGGTGAAAGGGGGTCACCTTGCCGAAGCCCACGAGTCGATGCAAATGAATCCAAGAGGGTCCAGTTAAGTTTGACAGAATACCTCACCGATGTGATACATGACATAATCCAATCCACCCATCGTTGAGAGAAACCCAGCTTTTGCATCACTTGCTTCACGAAGGCCCAATCCACCCTATCATAAGCTTTAGATAGGTCTAGCTTATAAGCACAAAAACTCTTTCTAGGATCTTTTTCCTGCTTTATATAGTGGATACACTCAAACGATACACTGACAAGGTGAAGGTTCGTAACCATGGTACTTAATTATGAATAAACTGTATGCACTTACGAAGCACAAGTATGATATGTATGAAGCATGGAGATTTGGTAGCATTGTATCCATGCAAATCTTGACAACTACCACATAGCGGAAGCAAAAAAAAAATATAGATGGGAAGCATAGAGATTTGAGTATAGAAAACAATGCTTTCGCAAAATGAATCATCTTAAGCGAAAGCATACAAATTTGGAAATGTAATTAGCACCAAATTCACCAAAATTAGTTGATAATTCAGTGACTTTGTATATACAATTTGAGATGAAAAAATGAATATGCTAGGGGAGATGAGAGGAGTTGAGGACCAATTTTGTACAGATTGGCGATTGCTGTCGTCGTTGCAAGAAGGGACATCGATGGCAGCCACCTGCAACATCAAGCTGTCGTTGGTGTGTCGCTGATGAGGGCTTGAGTAGACGAATAAGTCGACGACAATGCTGCAGGGAAATGGGATCGGAATATCACACCCAGGTCAAAACTCAAAAGTAATGCAAATCAAAACAGTTGATTAAAAATGGAAAACAAATGAGATGAATCAAACTGTAGTTCAGGGGCCGACGCCAGGGATGTGCGCGCAGCTTCTTCGCGGCGATGGGGTTTACACGGTCGGTGGTGAGATTAGGGAAGGACGGAGCAGACAGGGGGGGGGGGGGGGGGGTGGGGGGGGGGGGGGGGGGGGGGGGGGATTCTATGAGACCTCTCATAGAATTTTTTTTTCCGACAGGGGGAGGGACGCCGCAACATCAAAGTGGATGAGTTGCAGCCGTCGCGGATTTTGGGGTGCAGATCAATGGTGGCGGATGTAGCCGTCGCGGCGAGCTCGGGGATGAGTTCGTTCGGACGATGTAGGCGGGGCGAGATTTACTCGCCTAGGCCACGGTGAGTTGGTTGGGAAGTGGGAGGAGGCGAGATTTACTCAGGATTTGGATAATAAAGAGATTAATAATTGACGGATTGAAGATTTTCTCCTAAATATGGACCGCTGGATTAGGAAAGAATCAACGACGCAGGGCCTGTCTGACGAAAGTTTCCTGTCAGACTTCTGATAGCAAGCGTTTCCGGATAAAAAGGAGTAAAACCATATCAGCGATATCATAGTACTAAGTTAGCCAGCTAAAGTACCGATGCAACACAACATGCGATTGGTTTTATAGGATGAGCAAGGCAGGAGAGATGTGACGGGAAAACAATGAGCGCGAAGAAAAGGGCTGGAATATAAAAGTGGGAGAGAGAAAATCATGGAAACAAATATGAGCGGAGGACACTCTCGGGAAGGAAGAGGGCGGGAGAGAAGGTGGCAAAGGAAAACACCAGTAATGAAATTGCTGTCCGCAATGCCATGCTAGCATTGTTAGCGCTGTTTGTGCGCTTTTTAATTGCGTTGTCCAACGAAATGTTATTCCCGCTGGGAGTGCCAATGATGAGCTAAATCTCCGTTAGCTTTCTTTCGAGTACTAAATCTCCGTTAGGCCTTATACAATGCAAGATGCTTACCGAGATGTTTAGGAAAATAAATCAGGCTTTTCTTAAGCACCGATGCTTATTTGTAGAGTGTACACTTAGTTAGGCATCTTTTTTATGAAAATAGGCACCGGTGCTTCCAAAAAATCCAGTTTATTTATCTAAACATCTAGCATTGTACAATGCCTTTTTTTTGTGAGGAAAACTTCAAATCTATTCATCAACTGTCAAGATATTACAAAGAACACCAGAAGTAAAAAAATACATCCAGGTCTCCAACGCACAACCTCTTAACTAGGTGCTTAAAGAGGGAAAACTGTGGGATCTCATTAAGCACGAATAGCAAATGTCTGAGCTTTCAGCGCACAACCGCTTAAACAGGCGCTTGGATTATTAAAAAAAAGATCAACATTCCATAGCAAATTAGCTTAGGTGCCCTACTCCTCTTAAGGGCCCGTTCGGAAGCTCGCCTGGCTCCAGCGTAGCCAGCTTCTTGTGGGAGCCCGCGCTAGCCAGCTTCCCACGGAAGCCAAGAGCGTTCTGCAGCTCCAGGTTGTGCTACATGGGCTGGCAGCCCATGAAGGGAGCCTTAAGCCCATTCGGGTGAGCTACATGGGCTAGGGTTGGCAGGAGCAGAGAGGAACACGCGAGCAGGGTGGGGGGCAGAACAGTCTCTCGATCGGGAGGGAGGAGGTTAACCAGATCCAACCGGAACGCGCTTCCCACTTCAGGAGGGCAATACCTGTAAATTGTGTCAACTCCGTCTTCTGCTTTTTTGGGAGCTAGAATTCCGCTGCTCCACCAAATTGCACTGCGTTGGGGCTGTCTGCACGGAGTGGACTTCCAGGAGCAACAGTGTTCGGGCCGTCTCCACATGCGGAGACGCTGAAGCTGGCTCCTGGAGACGATCCGAACTGGGCCTAAGTCAGCGATGTCAGCCCGATGCCGGCCGATGCTGGGATTGAAACAAGCGGTTGCCAGATTGGCTAGGATTTTATTGCTTAACACCTGCTCTAAGCGTCTCCATTGTACATGCCCTAACTATGCCAACACTAAGATCTTTTGCTCCGGCCTGCCAAACAAAAGCTTGTGTTTGTTGTGAGCAGCTAAGATATAGGGTGACGGATAGGCAATTTTTGTGTTTCCTAGGCATAGTTACGCACTTCTGTAAATAAAAATGTTAGGAAAAATACCTCTAATAACGTCCAATAGCAATATAGTTGCTCACACCCAAGTGACAAGTGCGGGTGCTGCCGTCGATGCGCACATGATAACCCTCTTCCTCTCTGGTCCCCGACCATCCGCTTCCTCGACTCGGCCGACATTGCTTGTTCGTTTCCAGCGATTTGTTTATTAGGGAAGGAGTTACCGGTGGAGGGAGGGAGGGAGGAATGCGTTGGCGAATAAAGGATTATGGCCGGCCTGGGGATCCATCGATACAATGCAAAGGGAAGAAGTCGAGGTGTGACATCATTTTTTTCGAGGAGTGGCGGCAACTTCATACTATATGAATATTTGTAGCTTGGCTTGCGATCAAAGAGGGTAAAATTGGTATGTCAGATTTCCAAGTATACCAGATTTGTTTACTTGCTATAGGTGGAAAGTTCTAATCATATTTGGTAGCTCTTTTCCGGTAACTAGTATTCAAATGGATGTATTTGACAGTAATATTATTTTCAAGGTTTTTTTTTGCGAATAATGTTAAGCACAACTAATACTGATTCTAAGATTTACTGTGTTTAATGCAATTAATGTCATTTTCAAATTACGATTAATGCAATTAATATGTTTTTCCAAATTATTTATTATGTGGTAAATACATCATTGAAACAGTGCGAGACGTTGGATATAGATGATTGGATGGTTCAGATCATTTGGATTCATCAAACTCATGCTTTTTTTTTAAACACAGTACACTCACCCCTGTAAACGCACGCACGCACAGCCTATACCTATGAGTACCTCCAAGAGACTGAGCCGGCATTTATAACTACTATAGTAGAAAGTACTAGATAGAAAGGATTTACTCAATTGATCATATGTATGTATCAGCCATACATTGCTTATCTACCTTTGCAATGATTTTTCACGCATGGTACGTACTTATGTTTACCTTGTCGGTCAGTTTCCAATAATAATGCGACACAAAGGAGCTAATAGCCCTCGTTACACCTTTGTGTGACAATAAATTGCGTAAAGTTTTAACGCGGGCTGCTCAGTCTAATCAAAATGGCACTACCAAAGGGACACGGCTCCTCTGAATGTGCCGTTAGACCACTGACATGTGGATCTGAGCCCACACATCAAGTAGGCCAACATCAGGGTGCAGTACAGGGGATCCGGTTCCCTATCAAAAATTAGGAAGCTTCGAAATGTTGAATTGACTTGGATTTTTAAACCCACAGGGAAATGCCATATTGAACTTGGATTTCTCATTCTAGGACCTCTGCATTGAGTTAAATTGGGATTTTCAGTTTTCACCGAGAGAAGAAGAACCATTCTGAACCTGGATTTCTCATTCTACGACCTCTGCGTAATGAAACAGGGCTAAGCTTTCCACTCATCATGTATACACGCAATAGCTCGGAACACCATTGACGAGCTTGTCGCAATCATGGCACGTGCATAGGACCAACCGCCTCCGTATCCGTGCCCAGTCAGCGCCCAAGATAAACACACGGTTTCCTCGAAATGTCTGCCCATAGTGTTCCGTCGACGAGCCCGTGAGTGCCCTTGAGCAAGTCCTGCTCAGGAAGAGGACCTGGCCATCCAAGTCATTCACCTCCAACCACTGTCTCTTCTCCAAATCTGCCTCGAACACCTGCAGATTCATCTTTGAATGATGAACGTAGGCCACGCGTGTGGGATGCTCCAGCACACCATTAGTAGCTTTCTATTATCGGACGGCGGAGCTTCGTGGGGGCGAACCGGGGCCAACCCCCCCCCCCCCAAGTGAAAAAAGAACTTTTTTTACTACCCCTATACGTTTTACAGCCGATAAGGGCCATTGGCCTAGTAATTATTTACCACACCCTCGCCCTAGTGCCCTGCCTGCAGACGAACGAAGCGAATTTGCGAGATGCGACCACCGACGCCGACGCCTGAGCGTGGGGGTGGGGCGCCCGCATCCGGCGGACTGGTCACTGCGGCTTGCCGGCGTGGAGGACTAAAGAGTGGCCGCTGGCCGGCTGGCGGGCGGCCGGTTAGGGATTCTTCTCGCTGGATCCTCTGCTCTCCTCCCTCCTGAGCTGTCTCGTCGCCGCTGAGGACAACAACAGTCAACGCCGGTGAGCAGACTGCCCTTGCTAAGTTGCTAGATCTCTCTCCCCTCTGGAAATTGTGGAAAGTTCAAGTATTTTGATTGATTGATTCAGCAGTTTCTTTCATCTTTAGTTGGGGAAATTTCTAATTAGGTCATGGATTTGTCAATTGGATTTTGTAGTTTGTACTGAACAGAAAATTTCCTTTTACAGAGGGAGGGAATGATGGTCAAGGGGAAAACAATTGGTGCAATTTTCAGAAGGAATAGGGATGATTCAGTTGAATATAGAACTGATGAACATCAACCGAAGCAATACCTGTTCAGCCTCTCTTGTTGCTCGAATTTGAGCAACAAGGACCAGATCCTTCAATTCCACAACAGCAAGGCTGATGATATTTGTGAGTTAGTGAAGAAATATTACCCAGAAATTTGATCTGTTGTGAACCAAATGCTCCATGGTTAAATAGTATTTTGGTATAGTTTCTTTTGTTATGGAGTAGGTTATATGTATAAGTATAATAAATATTAAATAGTATTTTGTAAGCTAATGTGGAGAAGATCAATATAATTATCTAAGTTTCTCGATGTTTGCAATATCTATAACTTGTTGTATTCGTATGATTTCATATTTGGGTAATTTTTTTACAGCTTCGCCCCTCCAGAGATTTCTTTCAAGCTCCGCCACTGCATGTAGTACTTCACAAGAAACGATGGCGATGATGGGTCGATCCCGGGCGGCGGCGGTGTGCGATCCTTGATGACATGCTCGACGCGATGTGGCTGTCCAATCTCATGGGCGAAGAGCTGCTCCGATGATATGAGCGCGAAGATTTTTCCACGGTACAAGGCTATGTCCCTGTACTTGTACCCATACATATTGGTGGAAAGCAGAAGCACCCATGAGAGCTGACCGGTGCCCGGCCGGAAAGACACCAGGCTATAAGCGGAACCTAGCCTTCCGGCGTCACGGTTAAGGATCGCAACGAGGAGACTGGACGAGCACACGAGGACCTTACGCATGATTTATTAACCAAGGTTCCCGTCCATGATTTATTAACCGAGCTGTGCTGCGATGGAATACCGTGTCCGAACGTGACTTGATCACGGCAGTCCGAAGCACGTACAGAAACAAACCAACAGGAGATGGAGATAAGAAATTGAATTCGTTATGTCATAAGCACATGTAAAAATATAGGAGTATTTTTTCCAGCGAAGTTTCAATAGATCGTAAACACGTGAAAGACAAACACAAACCGCGTATTTTTGGTAAGTGATGACATTATCCATTGTTGTCCTATATATTCTGAGTCCAGCGTCTCCCTCTGTTCGTTCTATTTTTTGTGCTGTTGCTGTGTTGTTTTGCCCAGCTTCGCTGTGTGGGCTAGGTTGTTGTTTTCTATTTTTTGTTGGGCTGAAAAAAGGTAGTTCCCTGGCAACAGGTGACAACGAAGAGGCTGTGCGACGTCAAAAAAACGAAGAGGCTGTGCCTGTTCACCGGTCTTGCCGAACGGATGCCGCTTGCACTGCCAGCTACCAGCACACAACATATTGTTTTCCCTTGTGTTTTTCGTGATAGAACACCATGCCACCACATGTGGTCGCTCTACCAAGAAGGCGCACATGTGTGTGCATGCACGAGAGCAAAGAAAACATGAGCATGATTTTTTTTCTTTCCAATATATATATTTGTTAAATAAATCACTAGTTTTGTGTTTATCTCATTCAGAGATAAATTTGGAAGTGAAAATATGGTCATGTATTGCATGAAGAAAAATGTTCACGTATATATAATAAATTTTCATGCAATTTTAGAAAGTGTTCAGATGTTTCTAAAAAAGTGTTACATATTTTTACATTACATGGTAAAAATGCCATGATGAACATTTTTTGAAATACTATTCGAGATACATGGCAACTGCTTTCTGAAATGCAAACTAAACCATTTCAAAAAATACGTAAAAAAATTCAACAAGATGACTATTTTTTGAATGCATGATTAAAACTTTAAAAAATACACGATGAACAATGTATAAATAACTTGAACAAATAACTAAATAACATGCTAGTTGAACAAATAACTTGCTAGTCCAGATCGAGCCCCAGTTTCGAGTCGATGGTCGGCTGGCAACTCAGGAAAAAAACTTTGGGCCCAGTTGAGGATGGACTTGCTACTAAGGCACAAAAAAAGGTTGGGCCCAGATCGAGCCCAGTTGCGAGTTGAGAGTGGACTTGCAACAGGGACCAAAAAAACATCAGGGGCAGTTACGAGTTGAGGGTGGACATGCAAGTGAGGTAGAAAAAAGGGTCGGCTTGATAGCGAGTCGATGGTGGACTTGCAACTGAGGCAAAAGAGGGTCGGGCCCAGATCGTGGGTCGATGATCAACTTGCAAGTGGGAAAAAAATTTGAACCTAGTTGCGAGTCAGGGGTGAACTTGCAACTGAGGCAACATAAAAAGTCGGGTTCAGTTGCGAGTCAAATGTGGACTTGCAACTGAGGCAGAAACAAAGAGTCGGGCCCAGCTCAAGACCTATTGCAAGTCGATGGTGGACTCGTAACTAGGACAAAAAAAACTTTGGGCCCCAGTTGCGGCTCGATGGTCAACTCTCAACTTGGACAAATAAACTTCAGGCCCGGTAGCGAGTTGATGGTGGACTTACAACTGAGTCAAAAACGGGTCGGGCCCAGATCGAGACCAGTTGTGAGGCGATGATCGACTCGCAAGTGGGACAAAAAAATCTGAACCTAGTTGCGAGTCAGGGGTGGACTTGCAACTGAGGCAAACTAAAAATTCGGGTTCACTTGTGAGTCGAGTGTGGACTTGCAACTAAGGCAGAAACAAAGATTTTGGCCCAGATCGAGGCCAGTTGCGAGTCGATGGTGGACCCGCAACTGGGGAAAAAACTTTAGCCCTAGTTGCGACTCAAGGGTGGACTTGCAACTAGGAAAAAAAGATTGGGCCCAGCTCAAGACCAGTTGCGAGTCGATGGTCGACTCGTAACTAGGACAAAAAAAACTTTGGGCCCCAGTTGCGGCTCGTTGGTTGACTCGCAACTTGGACAAAAGAACTTCAGGCCCGGTAGCAAGTCGATGGTGGACTTACAACTGAATCAAAAACAGGTCGGGCCCAGATCAAGCCAGTTGTGAGGCAATGATCGACTCGCAAGTGGGACAAAAAAATCTGAACCTGGTTGTGAGTCATGGGTGGACTTGCAAGTGAGGCAAACTAAAAACTTGGGTTCACTTGTGAGTCGAGTGTGGACTTGCAGTTGAGGTAGAAACAAAGAGTCTGGCCTAGATCGAGGCCAGTTGCGAGTCGATGGTGGACTCGCAACTGGGAAAAAAAACTTTCTCCCCAGTTGGGACTCGAGGCTGGACTTGCAACTAGGAAAAAAAGAGTTGGGCCTAGATCAAGATCAGTTGCGAGTTGATGGTCGACTCGCAACTTGGACAAAAAAACTTCAGGCCCAGTTGCAAGTCGAGGATGGACTTGCAACTGAGGTAGAAATAAAGAGTCGGCCCCAGCTCGAGGCCAGTTGCGAGTCGATGGTGGACTCACAACTGGGACAAAAAACTTTGGGCCCCAGTTACGACTCGAGGGTGGACTTGCAACTAGGACAAAAAAGGGTTAGGCCTAGTTCAAGACCAGTTGCAAGTCGATGATTGACTCGCAACTAGGACAAAAAAACTTCAGGCGCATTTGCAAGTCGAGGGTGAACTTGCAACTACGGTTGAAACAAACAGTCGATCCCACCTCGAGGCTCGATGGTGGACATGCAACTGGGACAAAATAAACTCTGGGCCTAGTTGCGACTTGGGGGTGGACGTGTAACTAGGGCAGAAAAGGTTGGCTAGATGGAGACCAGTTGCGAGTAGATGGTCGACTCGCAACTGGGACAAGAGAAACTTTAGGCCCAGTCGCGAGTCAATGACGGACTTGCAACTAAGGCAAAAAAATGGGTCAAAAAAAGCTCGGGCCAAGATGCAAGTTGAGGGTGACTTCGCAACTATAGGCAAAAGAAGGGTCATGCACATATCGAGCCCAGTTGCGAGTTGATGAAGGACTTGCAACTGCGATAAAAAAATATTCAGGCGCAATTACGAGTTGAGGGTGGACTTGCAACTAGGAGAAAAAAAAAATCAGACCAGTTACGAGTCGATAGTGGACTTGCAACTGAGGCAGATGGAAAAAGATCAGGCCCAAATCAAGTCAATCATGTTTGGTGATGAACATACATTGACACAGACATTTCCGCAAAAAAAAATTCACACCAAAAAAACATTCTGAATTAAAAAGGTTCATGAATTTGAAATGATTAATTGAAAAATAAACAGAAAACAAAACCAAAATGACTAGGACATCGCAACCCATATAACAACTAACACATAGGAACAAAGCATGGAAGAAAAATGCAGCCCACAAAACACACATTGGCAAAAAACAGTCATGTAACCAACAGACACAGACAAAAACGAAGGCCCATGAACCACGCAAACGCAGCTCGTCACCAGACACAAAACAATGTCTGGTGGAGAAAAAACATAACGCGGGGACAAAAAAAATCTAGCCCGAATCTTGATGCAATTTGATCGTGTGGTGAAAGACTTAGATGTGGCATATTTGATTCTCATCTAAATACGTTTTAGCAAATAAAAAAAAAGGAGACCCACAAAAAAAAATATAAAGAGAAAAAGGTTTGGACAAGGAGGAGTGGCGTGATAAACCTCCTGATTTTCTAATTCCTTCACTTGTACTCCCTCCGATCCCAAAATAAATGTCTCAACTCTAGTACACTTTTGTAGTAAAGTTAGTACAAAGTTAAGACATTTATTTTGGGACGGAGGGAGCAGATATGATCATTGTTTAATAAAGGTTGCCTAAGTTCAAAAAAAGGAGGCTCACAAGTGATTAGTAGCTGTCGAACCCTCCATTTTCTCTCTCTTCGCATTGCAGTATACGGGGGCAGTAAAAGCCAACAGGCCTGGAAAACAACTGCCCGGAAGTAATCAGCCCAGAAATGAACTTCGGACGGCCCAACAACGCAGGGAACAACGACGTAGAAACGGGCAGTAGGGAAACAAATGCACCGCACGTGCATGCGAACAAAAAAGCGAAACTCAAAGCTATGATCGGACGGAGCTGGTGTTAGATGTGAGATAACTATTTTTCATTTAGATGAGAGTTAGCAAATCCGTTTTGGTAAAGACTTCTGGTTCACTACTCCCTCGTAATTAAATCAACGATTAGAACATACCTCTTCAACAGCAGGGTATGAGATGGTCAAGTTAAAAGCTAATATGTTTATCAGTATACAACAGTTTATCCCTCGTAAAAAAAAAGTACACAACAGTTTATAAGTACTCCTACAATTTATCTCCCACCATCATGTCCATTTGGATTTCACACGCACACGACACACCTCGCCGCAGATCTGGTGACCGAGCACCGGCACATCTATCTCCACTGCTCCTCTCCTTCAGCCAGCCTTATAACCCGGCCAAGCTCATCTACCTCTGGCATCCAATGGCCATCTCGGGTCGTCGATTGCAGAGTAGACACCTCGTTCTGCCTTGCTGAAAAAGGCTTCACGTCCCGCTTTATAAATAAATCCAACATCAAACCGGATACAAGCCCACCAAAACCGAGGTCCACAACAGAGAAGGAGAGGGATGAAGAGAGGTCTTAGCAATGGGCAACGAGCACTAACAAGCCTGAAAATAAATATAATGAATTATGTCGTTCGCCCACCATTCATTGGACTTCACCTCTATGGAAGATGTTAGAATAAATCCGAGACGCTCCATCGATCATCTGAGGACCAAGTAATTACACGAGGCACGACACCGAAATTTGTTAACGAGATTCATCGATATGGCTACATCCTTGGGGCCTGACTACGGGCGCTCCTTCCCATGACACCGCTCCAATACCGCACCCTGGCCGCCCGGTCGCCGGCACACGCCGCCGGCTCCTCCGCGTGCGTGTGCTATTATGTTGGCATAGGTTACATTATGTGTCTACCCCCACTATATATAAGAGGCCTAAGATACAAGTGTCCTATTATGACACAACTCCTACCATGTCTACACACAGTCCAAAACCAAGTCCAACTGTAACCTAACTTGTACAATAATATTCGACACAACTCTAACAAACTCCACCTTGGCGAATATTCTCCACCACCTTGGATTCATCCGTGCGTCGAACCTCCATGTACATTGGACTTGAGATACGCTATGAGCACCGCTGCTACTCCCAGACTCCACGTGACTCCACCTGCAACTGTAGTCCCTTCTCGTCTTTTTCACAATCAACACTCGAGCAAAATTAAGTTCCTCATTACTCTACTTTGTGCTTTCAACTTCCGGGGAATCCGTTCAACGTCATCACACATCGACCACTGTCTGCGTGAAAGTGAACAATTCACATATTGGACGCCACATATAAGAGTTACCCGAACTCAACGACACCGCTCTTTCTTGACTGCTTGTCTGAAACTTGAAGGAATTTCACCGTCGCCCTGTGTCACCCAGAGTCAAATTCGCAGTTGTCTCTGTAGGGTAACGCAGCAGAAAACAAAAATTTTCCGACCTACGCACCAGCCCAGGACCACTATGGAGACTGCATACAAGGTTTGATCATTTTCGTTACCGACTCGTAGCGCAGCGGAAGTAGAGTCGATGACGATCGGCGGTGCAGATCCCCGCAGCTAGGATTTACAACCTCCCAACCGCGAGGATGTATACCCTCATCCGCGCCCAGGACAGCCCTCCGGGAGGCGGTCGAACAGTCCCCCGGACGGTGTCACGGACAGCCCTTCGGGAGGACCTTCGAAACTCAGACGGTCACTCGGACAGCCCTTCGGGAGGACTCACAGAATTCGGACCGTCACTTGGACAGCCCTTCGGGAGGCACTCTCGAACAGCCCCTCGGGCACTAAGATCGAAACTACGACCTCTCTACAGAGTTGCACACATACGGTGTCATCTATCCGGCAGGGCTTCGCCGTCCAGAACTAGTTCCCACCGGAACCCAGACAGCCTTTCGGCTCTACGAAACTATTTCGCGGGGAGGGAGAGAGAAGCCAGATCATTGCAATGGCACTTGTATGTGAGAAGGAGTGAGTCTTTAGGCAGCCCCCTCCACCCCTATTTATAGGCCAAGCCCAAGGGTGGCTTCTCCAAGAAGCCAAGGGGAAAAATACCAAAGGACCCTCAAGGTGGCTTCTCCAAGAAGCCACCCAAAAAGCACTTTCACTATTCACGATGACATTTTTCAGCGTCCGTTCGAACTGAAAGTATTTATGTGGGCTTAGAACATTTCCAGTACCCACTAAAATAATTTTCAACGCGTTCTGGAATAATTCCAGATTAGTGATTTTCATCTGCGAAAAGCATCTTAAGTGGTTCCGGCAGCTCCGGAACATTTCCGGTTTTTCTTCCAGAAAATTCCCAAAAGTTTCCAGAATGATTCTGGCACCCTCCAAGAATTATCGGGCATGTGCCAAAACCAATTTGACTTTATGGTATCCTCTGAAACAACTTTTCAGTTTCACCGGAACTCATCCGGTGACCTCTCTCTGCGGAACTTTTCCGCTGTCCGAAACTTTTTCGGTGATTTTCTCTCAGACTCCCTGTCTAGTATTCAGCAGATAGATGACCCTTAAGCGTGTGACCCTATAGGTTCGGTGAAGTATAGACATGACACGAAACCCCTTCCGATCAATGATCAACATCGGAGCCGTGGACACCCATATTGACCCCTATACCCACACGAATGAATATTCGAGTGAACCTCCAGTTGCCGTGTGCTATTCCTGTTGCTTCGCGATATGTTACAAATACCCGAGGTGAGACATGTTGGCATTCCCGTGGATCAACAACTTGTCCACTAAGCCAGTTACCTCGTTACCGGTATTGTTCTCTTTTCTCGTTACGTGTTCCGGCATCCCCGTGATCAAATCACACAGTGTCTGGCGAGACGATGATGGACACCGTAACACCGAGAGGGCCCAGAGATATCTCTCCATCGTCGGAGGAGCAAATCCCAATCTCGAGCTATCTAGTTACTTGACATACTTTCCCATGAACCCGTAAGCCGCCGTAATAGCCATCCATTTACGGATGACGTTTAACAAACTCCAAAGTTCATGAATCAAGCATGCAGAAACTCGATACTCTCATGGTCTAAGGAATCATGCAAACGTTAACCATCTCTGTGTTATTAACCATTAACTCATGACGAATGTATCTCATAGCATAACATTAATTCGGGTCGATTCAACACAAGTGTTCTCCTAACATTGTGCCCTCAAAAGTTGTTGGCATAGACATGCCCATGATCAGGAAAACAGAACCATCATGCAACACTTGAGCTAGTCTTAGAGGCCAGACTAGGAATACATTTTACCGTTTATTATTCCACACGTGCATAACAGTCTTCCTCCAAGCCTCGTTTTATTTGTAGACTCGAGAACCATAGCAGTTATAGCATAGAACATAAACCTAATTATGAACAGGGAGATATATAATAGTATTTATTATTGCCTCTAGGGCATATCTCCTACAGACTCCCACTTGCACTAGAGTCAATAATCTAGTTAATGCTAATGCACTTTACACCTATGGCACATTGGTGTAAAATATGCTTCTTATGTGGTATAGCCTGATGTGTAGGGTAACGCAGCAGAAAACAAAAATTTTCCGACCTATGCACCAGCCCAGGACCACTATGGAGACTGCATACAAGGTTTGATCATTTTCGTTACCGACTCGTAGCGCAGCGGAAGTAGAGTCGATGACGATCGGCGGTGCAGATCCCCGCAGCTAGGATTTACAACCTCCCAACCGCGAGGATGTATACCCTCGTCTTCCCTTCGGACAGCCCTCCGGGAGGCGGTCGAACAGTCCCCCGGACGATGTCGCGGACAGCCCTTCGGGAGGACCTTCGAAACTCGAATGGTCACTCGGACAGCCCTTCGGGAGGACTCACAGAACTCGGACCGTCACTTGGACAGCCCTTCGGGAGGCACTCTCGAACAGCCCCTCGGGCACTAAGATCGAAACTATGACCTCTCTACAGAGTTGCACACATACGGTGTCACCTATCCGGCAGGGCTTCGCCGTCCAGAACTAGTTCCTGCCGGAACCCAGACAGCCTTTCGGCTCTACGAAACTCTTTTCGTGGGAGGGAGAGAGAAGCCAGATAACATCTTGGCATGTGTATGAGAGCAAGGGATGAGTGTGGAGGGCTGCCCCTCCACCTCTATTTATAGGAAAGCCAAGGGGTAGGGTAGTTATCCAATAAAACCCAAAGGCATATGAGGGAAGTCCTTCCACAAGGACCTAAAGGAGAAACCAAGGAACAAGAGGGGCTCCAAGGTGGAGCCCCTAGTGTGGCCGGCCACTCCCCCATGAGGGCCCCCCAAAGGGGGTTCTCATCCATCCACATCACCTTCTAGAAGCCTTTAGCAAAAGCCCTAAAAGGTGGCTTCCAAAAATTATCCAAAAAGCACTTTCACTATTCACGACGACATTTTTCAGCGTCCGTTCGAACTGAAAATATTTATGTGGGCTTAGAACAATTCCAGTACCCACTAAAATAATTTTCAACGCGTTCTGGAACAATTCCAGATTAGTGATTTTCATCTGCGAAAAGCACCTGAAGCGGTTCCGGCAGCTCCGAAACATTTCCGGTTTTTCTTCCAGAAAATTCCCAGAAGTTTCCAGAATGATTCTGGCACCCTCCAAGAATTATCAGGCATGTGCCGAAACCAATTTGACTTAATGGTATCCTCTGAAACAACTTTTCAGTTTCACCGGAACTCATCCGGTGACCTCTCTCTGCGGAACTTTTCCGCTGTCCGAAACTTTTTCGTTGTCCGAAACTTTTTCGGTGATTTTCTCTCGGACTCCCTGTCTAGTATTCAGTAGATAGATGACCCTTAAGCGTGTGACCCTATAGGTTCGGTGAAGTATAGACATGACACGGAACCCCTTCCGATCAATGATCAACATCGGAGCCGTGGACACCCATATTGACCCCTATACCCACATGAATGAATATTCGAGTGAACCTCCAGTTGCCGTGTGCTATTCCTGTTGCTTCGCGATATGTTACAAATACCCGAGGTGAGACATGTTGGCATTCCCGTGGATCAACAACTTGTCCACTAAGCCAGTTACCTCGTTACCAGTATTGTTCTCTTTTCTCGTTACGTGTTTCGGCATCCCCGTGATCAAATCACACAGTGTCTGGCCAGACGATGATGGACACCGTAACACCGAGAGGGCCCAGAGATATCTCTCCATCGTCGGAGGAGCAAATCCCAATCTCGAGCTATCTAGTTACTTGACATACTTTCCCATGAACCCGTAAGCCGCCGTAATAGCCATCCATTTACGGATGACGTTTAACAAACCCCAAAGTTCATGAATCAAGCATGAAGAAACTCGATACTCTCATGGTCTAAGGAATCATGCAAACGTTAACCATCTCTGTGTTATTAACCATTAACTCATGACGAATGTATCTCATAGCATAACATTAATTCGGGTCGATTCAACACAAGTGTTCTCCTAACATTGTGCCCTCAAAAGTTGTTGGCATAGACATGCCCATGATCAGGAAAACAGAACCATCATGCAACACTTGAGCTAGTCTTAGAGGCCAGACTAGGAATACATTTTACCGTTTATTATTCCACACGTGCATATGAGTCTTCCTCTAAGCCTCGTTTTATTTGTAGACTCGAGAACCATAGCAGTTATAGCATAGAACATAAACCTAATTATGAACAGGGAGATATATAATAGTATTTATTATTGCCTCTAGGGCATATCTCCTACAAACTCCCACTTGCACTAGAGTCAATAATCTAGTTAATGCTAATGCACTTTACACCTATGGCACATTGGTGTAAAATATGCTTCGCATGTGGTATAGCCTGATGTCCAACGGATCTGACGACTTCAGCTCCGTGTGTATCTTTGCATATCCTCGCGTTTTCACGCTTTCACAAAATTCATATTTTGTGTGGACTTGGCTTTGTATGTATGTGAATCACAGGTCGAACCTGGATTCCTCAGACTGAGTTTATGGAGCAACTACCTACAGTAGTGTCCCATTTACAAAAGCCATCTTGGAACCATACTAAGTTCATGAATGAACTATATGATTCAACATCTTCTTTGTCGTTTTTAAAAGCGGCAACATACTTCGCCTCTGTTATAGAATTCGCCACAGTAACTTGTTTGGAACAATTTCCAACTGCCGTGCCACCATATTGTGTATTACACAAAACCCTTAACTTAAATCGAAAATCGCTTGGAGCATGGATGAAGACTGTATCGATGTAACCTTTTACAACAAACTCTTCATGATCTCCGCTTGCGAGAAAACATGTCATCAGTGCTACTATAGTACTCAATGACCCTTTTTCACTGTTGTCCCATGATCAGTACTTTTGATCACTTTGGTATCTATACTCGCAACACCTTGGGAGTATCGGACAAAACTGGTTGTTTTACATACCATGGAATACATGATTAATCCAAACACAAGAGTGTGTGGAATCTTCATCATGTATTTTGCTCATCAGTGTTTTGGGACACCGAGTCTTGCAAAAACTCTTTCCATGTGACTTCGGCAAGAATCACTCCTTGACGTTTTTAATGCTAAAAGGTTTTAGCATCTTGTCAATATGTATCTTTGCTCAGCCCCATTAGGTAAATCTATCTCCATAGATCATCATGCCTAATATAAAGGCTATTTAGCCCAAGCACTTCATCGAAAAACTATTTTCAAATGAAGTCCTAATTCGTGTCAAGAAATTTATTTCCAATTAACAATGTGTCAAGCACACAACATTTTTTAGAAATTTATTTATGCTCCCACTTACTTTCTTGAATCACAAGCATCTTCGTTACCCATTGATGAAGTCAAACCCTTTTGACCATTTCATCAAAACACGAAGATTCCAACTCCATTATGCTCTCTTCTGTCCATTGCTGGAACTCTGAAGTTTGCACACTCACTAGCATCCTCTGGAATGACAAAATACCTTAGACTGTAACACATGCAAGTCCTTGGTTTCATTTCCATCATATGGAAATCCTATTGTCATCCATGTTTCATATCTCATGACTGAAATATGTATTAATTGCTAGTTCAACCCGAACCGACTTTAAGCATCGCTACGGTGAAACAACCTCATCGCAGTCAACTCCTTGAACTTGTTATTTCAACAAGTCGAGCTTTATGGATAAAACATTTTTATCCGTATCAGTTATAGTTCCATAAATATTCGTCAGACTCTAAGTCTTCCGAAAGGTGTATCAAGGTTTTAATCTTGAATCACTTATATGGAAACTATCTCGGATTGTATTGGCATTTAGCCAATTCCGGAGTCAGGGCCCATCAACGCTTCCTTGTGTATCGTAGGTATACTGTTGTCTAACAACAATATCTCATTTGCGCACCTGAGAGGTTTGCACGAGCCTTGCCTACGTGGTTTAGCTGCAAGTTTGACCGAAGTCCATACATTTTATTGCAGAGACTTCCGTATCAGTCGCAGTAGGAAACACTGGAATTACTTCCAAGGTCTCTTTCCTTTGACCTGATGACGGAGATACTGGTTATCTCGTCGAGTTGCATTATTCTCCCACTCACCTTTTTGAAAGAACCATTTTCTTCAAAAAGCATACCGTTCTTTGTGGCAAACCTATTTGCCTCGGTATAGTAAGGGAGGAATACCCAACATTTTGGGATAACCTACAAAGTAGCACTTGTCTGATTTGGAATAGGTTTGTAACCTTTTACACAAGCCCCATATTCCAAATGTTAAGAAAAGATATAACATGGTTGGGCGTACCATACCATGCTGTCATTTCAACAGACCCGATGGAGCTCTTTTCAATGTAAAAGCCGCAGTCTCTAAAGCATCACCTTTTAAAAGGGATAATGGCAAATTTATTTATGTCATCTTTGATCTTACCATGTCATAAATGGTTCGATTACATCTTCACGGACTTTCCACTCACAGTAGTGTTCCGGGAGGTGTAAGTTATGAAACTCTTTTCACAACTCATCAGACATTCGCTAAACTTGTAACTCAAATATTTCTTTCTGCAATCGAATTGTAGAAACATAATTTTCTTGTTATAATAACTTCTACTTCATATTTGAAAACCTTTCGAATGATTTCAAAAGATCCATACTTACGTCTCATCAAGTAAATATCCATATATCTACTTGAGTCATTTCTGAAGATAGATAAATCCACTACTTGCAACAACATTTATTGAACTACACACATCAAAATGTATGATCACCAATAAGTTTGTTGCTCATTCCTTATGGCCTGTGAACGGTATTTCAGTCACTTCACTTTTCGGAGGAAATTTGCAAGTGTCAGATGATTCAAAATCAAACGACTTCAAAATCCATCATAATGGAGTTTTCCATGCGGGTTTCTCCAATGTGACCAAATGCAGTGCCACACTTGTGTGGTATTCTTTTAGTCTTGCGACATTTAGCGTCAGTGTTATAGATGTATCATATTACCATCAATATTCATAACATACGTCCAATTTTGGATGGAAGCATGGCCCTCCATGTTATTCATAATACTGAACAACAATTGTTCTTTTTATGAACAACCCTTTTGCAACAAACATTTTGCAATGGGCTAGAGTGTATGAAACTCTAAAATGAATTATGAAAGTAAAAACAGAGGTAATATATTATTATCATTATTCATAACATACATCTCATTCTCAATGAAAGTATGGCCCTTATGTTAATCATAACATCGAACATAAAAAGTTCTCTTATGAACAACCTTTTTGCAAGATTCCTTATGCAAAGGGCTAGAGTGTATGAAACTCCAAAATGAATTATGAAAGTAAATACATAGGGAATACACCGATGGAAGGTATAGTAACATTTACTATGTTCCCTGTGTATACCTAAACCTCGTCCCTGGCTAGTCTTTCTGGCCATAGTAGTTCTTACATCGAGTAGCAACAGAATGCAATCGAGTGGGTATCTTTGTGATTAACTCACAATACCCAAGAATCAGTGATATTTTTGTGAGAGATCACCCTAATAAAAAGCGACTACCGCACAATCAAGAAGGGTGCATCATAAGGGATAAACATCTCAAGCCATTCATAAAAGCATGATATGGTATAGCCCTTTCTGACGGAGAAGTCTTGTATTTCTTCGTCTTCGGCATTCGCGTCGGTGTTCACCTTCGCGAAGATTGCCACCACCTTGTCGATGCACCAGATAATATTGCTATCTCTATAGCTAATAAAACTGACTTTAAGCATCGCTACGATGAAACAACCTTATCGTAGTCAACTCCTTGAACTTGTTATTGCAACAAGTCGAGCTTTATGGATAAAACATTTTTATCCGTATCAGTTTTAAGTTCCATAAATATTCGTTAGACTCTAAGTCTTCCGAAAGGTGTATCAAGGTTTTAATCTTGAATCACTTATATGGAAACTAACTCGGGTTGTATTGGCATTTAGCCAATTCCGGAGTCAGGGCCCATCAACGCTTCCTTGTGTATCGTAGGTATATTGTTGTCTAACAACAATATCTCGCTTGCGCACCTGAGAGGTTTGCACGAGCTTTTGCCTACGTGGTTCAGCTGCAAGTTCGACCGAAGTCCATACATTTTATTGTAGAGACTTCCGTATCAGTCGCAGTAGGAAAACCTGGAATTACTTCCAAGGTCTCTTTCCTTTGATCTGATGACGAAGATACTGTTTATCTCGTCGAGTTGCACTATTCTCCCACTCACCTTTTTGAAAGAACCATTTTCTTCAAAAAGCATACCATTCTTTGTGGCAAACCTATTTGCCTCGGTATAGTGAGGGAGGAATACCCAATTACTTGGGATAACCTACAAAGTAGCACTTGTCTGATTTGGAATAGTTTTATAACCTTTTACACAAGCCCCATATTCCAAATGTTTAAGAAAAGATATAACATGGTTGGGCGTACCATACCATGGCGTCATTTCAACAGACCTGATGGAGCTCTTTTCAGTGTAAAAGCCACAGTCTCTAAAGCATCACTCTTTAAAAGGGGTAATGGCAAATTTATTTATGTCATCTTTGATCTTACCATGTCATAAATGGTTCGATTACATCTTCACGGACTTTCCACTTGCAGTGGTGTTCCGGGAGGTGCAAGCTATGAAACCCTTTCACAACTCATCAGACATTCGCTAAACTTGTAACTCAAATATTCCTTTCTGCAATCGAATTGTAGAAACATAATTTTCTTGTTACAATAACTTCTACTTCATTTTTGAAAACCTTTCGAATGATTTCAAAAGATCCAGACTTACGTCCCATCAAGCAAATATCCATATATCTACTTGAGTCATTTCTGAAGATAGTAAATCCACTACTTGCAACATTTATCGAACTACACACATCAAATGTATGATCACCAATAAGTTTGTTGTTCGTTCCTTATGGCCTGTGAACGGTATTTCAGTCACTTCACTTTTCGGAGAAAAGTTGCAAGTGTCAGATGATTCAAAATTAAACGACTTCAAAATCCATCATAATGGAATTTTCCATGCGGGTTTCTCCAATGTGACCAAATGCAGTGCCACACTTGTGTGGTATTCTTTTAGTCTTGCGACATTTAGCGTCAGTGTTATGGATGTATCATATTACCATCAATATTCATAACATACGTCCCATCTTGGATGGAAGCATGGCCCTTCATGTTATTCATAATACTGAACAACAATTGTTCTTTTTATGAACAACCCTTTTGCAACAAACATTTTGCAATGGGCTAGAGTGTATGAAACTCTAAAATGAATTATGAAAGTAAAAACAGAGGTAATATATTATTATCATTATTCATAACATACATCTCATTCTCAATGAAAGTATGGCCCTTATGTTAATCATAACATCGAACATAAAAAGTTCTCTTATGAACAACCTTTTTGCAAGATTCCTTATGCAAAGGGCTAGAGTGTATGAAACTCCAAAATGAATTATGAAAGTAAATACATAGGGAATACACCGATGCTAGGTATAGTAGCATTTACTATGTTCCCTGTGTATACCTAAACCTCGTCCCTGGCTAGTCTTTCAGGCCATAGTAGTTCTTACATCGAGTTGCAACAGAATGCAATCGAGTGGGTATCTTTGTGATTAACTCACAATACCCAAGAATCAGTGATTAACAATTTAATCATAATTCCCAAGAACTATATCTTTGACCAGCTTTCTATACATCAAAAACTTGTATGACATTCATACATGAGCTGGATATTCCAGTCTTCTTTCTTATTGTCATTATACTTCTAACAGTTTAACTTTTAGCATTTCTCCTACTCTCAGAAGAAGCACCCAACTTAAGAGTGGTGTTAGCCCTGGACTTCCTAGGCGTGAAAGTTTCACTAACACCCTTCGGATACTTCATTTCTCTTTAAATTGTTGTTTTATTCACCTTTCATCATTTGACAGGCGTTCTTCTGGATCCCTTTCTTATCAGTTTAATGCATAGTAAACTCCTTTACTAATAGTTTGCAAACAAACATTGCTTTGGATATCTCATATCTTTTAGCCTTTGTCTGTCTCTGAAAATGATTTTCAGATTCCATGAATATCACATAACTATCCAAACTTTCGAAGTTCGGGTCTCATGGAAGCAAATGTATTGCACTTGACTGAAATGGAATTCTAGCTTTTGGATCGAAGGACGAGAGTCATATGATCCATAGCATAAGCGAGAGAATACCAAAGTATGCGATAGGACAAAGTCCTTCTCGGCACTCTTGAGGACAATCCTCACATTACGTTACCAACCGTAAAGTTTTAACCAGATATTTAACAGCTATTCAATTTTAATAGGGAAGGTGGAAACGCGAGCCATTATTCGACAACTATTACGCAAATCACACTTAGACAAAGTTCATAATTAATTGCACTGAGAATTAAAGATGTTAATTCAACAGTGCGCTCCCACTCAAATCAATATCTCTCATAATTGATTGTGAGTGATACAAGACCCGCATTTCCATTCAACGCCATTGAACGAGATGAACACTGATGGCGTGAACTTCAATCGGTAGGCAAACTTGCCGATCACATCTCTATGTGACTCTTGTTCATCTTTCGATGGGCGTGTTCCGAGCTCAGGGACATCCTTCCAGAACGTCAAGACAACCAAGTGATCTTGCTGCGAGGTCTCAACTCACCCGCCTCACACATCCCTAATCGTTCGTACCCAGGGAGATCCTGTGATACCCCGAAAAGTTAGGTGCCGTGACGGTGCTACACTTGGGAGAACACTAACTACTTGATATTTTTGTGAGAGATCACCCTAATAAAAAGCGACTACCGCACAATCAAGAAGGGTGCATCATAAGGGATAAACATCTCAAGCAATTCATAAAAGCATGATATGGTATAGCCCTTTCTGACGGAGAAGTCTTGTATTTCTTCGTCTTCGGCATTCACATCGGTGTTCACCTTTGCGAAGATTGCCACCACCTTGTCGATGCACCACATAATATTGCTATCTCTATAGCTAATAAAATAATGCATTACTTAAGGTTGACACGCAGGTCAATAAAATGACAATCATATGGCTCCAGCCATCATGCCGAATCATGACACACAGGTCATGTTAATCAATTTACATTATATAGTCATCTCATACATAATCAAATTATTATGAGCACTGCTATACCACATCACATGCACATGCAAACCCTCCTGCAAAACCAAGTTAGACGCCTCTAATCGGTTCAGCAAAAACTTGTTTTACGTGGCTTCTATGGTTTCGAAACAAACCGAAGCTACCAACGTCCATCATCAAGTATGATAATCCAAGTCGCTAGATTAACATCGCGGGGTGTATGAGACACGAGATAATAAAATCTCGAGCCCCATACTGAACTTCGTCATATGCATGACCCCCGTGCATATAATATCTACATTGCCCTTTCGTCTGCGAAATTTCATCTTTCTTTTTAACTACGATGGAATTCAATGAACTGTTAGCACTTCGTTGATCAATCAGGATCGCGGATTGCCAGAACATTGAAACTCCACCATACTGTTATCAAGATCAGAAATATGCAAATTCCAGGGAAGCAACAAGAATATTGGGTAACAGATTTCATCTGCTACCCGCACAAATAATTTTCAGTAATAGAACTCATCTACTACCTAATTATATTGTGCAACACCCATACATCTCATGTATTCTAGATCGCAACCTGCATCTACGCATAGCACGGCTCATGATGCCACTGTAGGGTAACGCAGCAGAAAACAAAAAATTTCCGACCTACGCACCAGCCCAGGACCACTATGGAGACTGCATACAAGGTTTGATCATTTTCGTTACCGACTCGTAGCGCAGCGGAAGTAGAGTCGATGACGATCGGCGGTGCAGATCCCCGCAGCTAGGATTTACAACCTCCCAACCACGAGGATGTATACCCTCATCCGCGCCCAGGACAGCCCTCCGGGGGGCAGTCGAACAGTCCCCCGGACGGTGTCGCGGACAGCCCTTCGGGAGGACCTTCGAAACTCAGACGGTCACTCGGACAGCCCTTCGGGAGGACTCACAGAATTCGGACCGTCACTTGGACAGCCCTTCGGGAGGCACTCTCGAACAGCCCCTCGGGCACTAAGATCGAAACTACGACCTCTCTACAGAGTTGCACACATACGGTGTCATCTATCCGGCAGGGCTTCGCCGTCCAGAACTAGTTCCCACCGGAACCCAGACAGCCTTTCGGCTCTACGAAACTATTTCGCGGGGAGGGAGAGAGAAGCCAGATCATTGCAATGGCACTTGTATATGAGAAGGAGTGAGTCTTTAGGCAGCCCCCTCCACCCCTATTTATAGGCCAAGCCCAAGGGTGGCTTCTCCAAGAAGCCAAGGGGAAAAATACCAAAGGACCCTCAAGGTGGCTTCTCCAAGAAGCCACCCAAAAAGCACTTTCACTATTCACGACGACATTTTTCAGCGTCCGTTCGAACTGAAAATATTTATGTGGGCTTAGAACATTTCCAGTACCTACTAAAATAATTTTCAACGCGTTCTGGAACAATTCCAGATTAGTGATTTTCATCTGCGAAAAGCATCTGAAGTGGTTCCGGCAGCTCCGGAACATTTCCGGTTTTTCTTCCAGAAAATTCCCAAAAGTTTTCAGAATGATTCTGGCACCCTCCAAGAATTATCGGGCATGTGCCAAAACCAATTTGACTTTATGGTATCCTCTGAAACAACTTTTCAGTTTCACCGGAACTCATCCGGTGACCTCTCTCTGCGGAACTTTTCCGCTGTCCGAAACTTTTTCGGTGTCCGAAACTTTTTCGGTGATTTTCTCTCAGACTTCCTGTCTAGTATTCAGCAGATAGATGACCATTAAGCGTGTGACCCTATAGGTTCGGTGAAGTATAGACATGACACGGAACCCCTTCCGATCAATGATCAACATCGAAGCCGTGGACACCCATATTGACCCCTATACCCACACGAATGAATATTCGAGTGAACCTACAGTTGCTGTGTGCTATTCCTGTTGCTTCGCGATATGTTACAAATACCCGAGGTGAGACATGTTGGCATTCCCGTGGATCAACAACTTGTCCACTAAGCCAGTTACCTCGTTACCGGTATTGTTCCCTTTTCTCGTTACGTGTTACGGCATCCCCGTGATCAAATCACACAGTGTCTGGCCAGACGATGATGGACACCGTAACACCGAGAGGGCCCAGAGATATCTCTTCATCGTCGAAGGAGCAAATCCCAATCTCGAGCTATCTAGTTACTTGACATATTTTCCCATGAACCCGTAAGCCGCCGTAATAGCCATCCATTTACGGATGACGTTTAACAAACCCCAAAGTTCATGAATCAAGCATGAAGAAATTCGATACTCTCATGGTCTAAGGAATCATGCAAACGTTAACCATCTCTGTGTTATTAACCATTAACTCATGACGAATGTATCTCATAGCATAACATTAATTCGGGTCGATTCAACACAAGTGTTCTCCTAACATTGTGCCCTCAAAAGTTGTTGGCATAGACATGCCCATGATCAGGAAAATAGAACCATCATGCAACACTTGAGCTAGTCTTAGAGGCCAGACTAGGAATACATTTTACCGTTTATTATTCCACACGTGCATATGAGTCTTCCTCCAAGCCTCGTTTTATTTGTAGACTCGAGAACCATAGCAGTTATAGCATAGAACATAAACCTAATTATGAACAGGGAGATATATAATAGTATTTATTATTGCGTCTAGGGCATATCTCCTACAGTCTCACCCTTCTTCCGGATAGTCTCTGATATGTCCCACAGCTATAGTACTCCGTCTCCTTCTGTCTTGTCATCCGCACTTTGCCATGTGCACTGAACACCACAGAATATACGACCATGTACTCTCTCAGCTTTTGATAATTTCACTCTTTCCGCCATTTTCTCAGATTCTCCAAGGTCAACTCCTGTCCATCAACCGGCACCGATAGACCCAGTCACCAACTTGAATCTGGTACTCGTCAACACTGCTTCAGCACCACCTGCACAATTTGTCTGACCACATGTCTGACCACCAGTGCCTTGGCCTGTTGCTGTGTCCCGTGCTTACTGCACGCCTCGCCGCTATCACCGCGTCGAGCCTCTGCTGTCCTGGTCGAGTCTCCCGGGTAGCTAGCCCACACTATCTCAACCCCCACTGCAGAGAACCACCGATCATCACCGACCGATGACGAGTATTACGTCTCCATTAGACCATTGGGCCCCAGTCCGATCCGCGTGTCTCTTGCTATCCCGCTGAAATAATCTTCGACTCTCCATGCATTTACGCCGTAGCGCTTCCATCAGCACAGAGTGAAATCTTGCGCTAGACTCCAGCTCCACCTTCACCATGACTCCATGTAGCCGCGCCTTGCTACCCCACGCCTTGTCGACTTCAAGCTCTCTCATGTGTGCACCATCTTGAATCAACACCGCACCATAGTCTGTCGAAGCCGCACAAGCCCTCAAGCCTGCACCACGTGTTTTCACGCCCTAGAAGTTGGCCACCATCAGCACCACGCTCCTATGTCGTCGTTGCCGAAATCACCGCCGTCTTCTGCTTTTGACCAACATCCATGTCGATCCATCAGACTGTCCTGTCCGACCCCAGCCGTGTCTGTCCGACTGCAACCATGATCCACACTGCGCCGTGTTCGCCCCGCACATCTCTGTGCATTGATTGACGCCCTGTGTATGCATGATCCTTGCCACGACGCACTTCAGACTTCTTCAAGCCTTATGCGCCAGTCCTTGCCATAGATACCCGAAGCTCCTCATTATACTGGACCCAAAGAAAAAATATCCGTGCAAAACTTGACCACGCTGGCTCCCTTCTCTACACAATTCCTTCTTCTTGTCTTTCCATGAGTTACCTTCTCCACGTATCAGCAAGCCCTTTTTTTTTTACTAAACAAATCTCACACGTGTAGCTCTCGCTACTTTCCTGCAGCATGTACGATCACGCGGACCTTTGCCTAGCTCGGGCTGAGCCTTGCTCTTCCAGGCCTCCTGCATGGGCCACGCCGAGCTCCAGCCCCGCAGGGTCCGTAGCACCAGCGCCAGCGCTTGGGTCCCTGGCCCGCATGCCGCGCGTGCCCGTCTGCGCAACGCGCTCGGCCGCCGCATGCCCTAGCGCTCCTGCCGCCGCATGTGCCCGGTACGAACTCCGCCATAGCTTCTGATCTGCCGATCTTGTCCCGCTGCTGTCCGCTAGGTCTGCCAGCTTCCGCCACGCGCCCTGCTGCCTGATGCTTGTCCTGATCTTGTAGATAGCGAACCCAACGACCTCTGCGGAACATCACTTCCGCACATCGTCTTTGTACCGAAACATGACAATGATCCATCCTTTAGATCAACACCGGAACCTCAAATCGAACCTTGCTCTGATACCACTTGTTACAATAAATCCGAGACGCTCCGTCGATCTTCCGAGGACCAAGCAATCACACGAGGCACGACACTGAAATTTGTTAACGAGATTCACCGATATGGCTACATCCCTGGGGCCTGACTACGGGCGCTCCTCCCCGTGACACCGCTCCAATACCGCACCCCGGCCGCCCGGTCGACGGCACACGCCGCCGGCTCCCCCGCGTGCCCATACTATTATGTTGGCATAGATTACATTGTGTGTCTACCCCCACTATATATGAGAGGCCTAGGATACAAGTGTCCTATTAGGACACAACTCCTACCATGTCTACACACAGTCTAAAACAAAGTCCAACTGTAAACTAACTTGTACAATAATATTCGACACAACTCTAACAGAAGGCCCCATTACCTCTAAAGATCAAGATCTTGTGTTGCAACTATTGCGAGACCGCCTACCCTATGGGACAGAGGTCCATAAGCGGCACGGGCCGGATAATGGCTTATGCCCCCTTTGTGTTGTCCCGGAGAGGGCAACATCTTGTTCTCGTGAACGGCTGCGTGTGTCCTCTGAAGTTTGGTCCGCGAGGCCTTGAGTTCTGGCTAGGAGGCCCTAGACTTTACAGACTTCCTTGAGACTAGAGCTACCCAGACCAGGCGGAAAATGACACCTATTATAACTTATATTTGCGGCGATATCATGGATGTTATCGACGATACGTAATAAAATGGTGATTGAACAGGTCTTCCCGTGACAGGCCTCTGAATCATTCTTTAAATTCCTTGCCTTCTTACAGCACTAGCACCCACTTTCTAGGATTGGGCTCATGCTGGATGCACTTCTGGCTACGGCGTGTCGCCTCTCCTCTTCATAGTGTCGTTATGCCTGCTACCACTCGGTGGCTTTTCCCCTATTTTTTTATACTTTCTTTGGGCATGATTGTGCTATTACCCCAGCCGTCTTAGTTGCTTTGCTACTTTGGATCTGGTTGTATGGATGTTTGCTTAATTTATAAAGCGTGGTGAAAGCCTATTTCGAGAGTGTTTTGGAAAACTGAGTCTTACTTATTACCTTTTCCATGTGACCTCAGCAAGAAAATCTTCCTGGTATTTTTCCATATCAAACAACTTTAGTATCATGTCAATATGTATTTCACTTAGCCCTATTAGGCACTACTATCTCCACATATCATTATGCCTTATATCATGACTGTCTAGCCAAAGTCCTTCATCGAAAAACCTTTTTAATGAAGTCCTAATTCGTGTCAAGAAATTTATTATATTTCCAATCAACAATGTGTCATCCACACATAGCATCATAAATATTATTATGCTCCCACTTACTTTCTTGTAACCACAAGCACCTCCGCTATCATCGATGAAATTACACTTTTGACCATTTTATCAACAAAGATTCCAACTCCATTATGTTTGCGTCAGTCCATACATGGACAACTGAATTTGAACACTCACTAGCATCAGTTGGATCAACAAAATACATTGGACTATATCATACACAGGTCCTTGGTCATGTTTCCATCTCATGAAAATCCTTTTGCGTTCATCTATTATATCTCCTAGGTGAACTATGCAATAATTGCTAGTATAACCCGAACTGATTATAAGCATCACTATAGTGAGACAATCTCATTATAGTCAACTCCTTGAATTAGTCATAAACTATTTCCAACAAATCGTGCTTCATTAAACAATTTTATTTTTGTCAGTTCATAGATCCATTACTATACATCAATTCTAAGTCTTTCGGAAGGTTCATCATATTCTAAACTTGAATCATGTGTATGGATACTATCTCGGATTACATTTACTTATAGCCAATTCCGGAGTCAGAGCCCACCAACACTTCTTTGTGTATCATAGGTTCATTGTTTGTTTAAAAGAATATTTCATCTGCATACCATAGAGGTTTGCACGAGTTTTGTCTAACCTATATGATTCAAATGCAAGTTCGAACAAAGTGTCTATATCTCATGTAGAGCCTTCCATCTCACTTATAGTAGGAGACTCTGGAACAAAAGTTAACAGATTTTGAAAATAAAGTTTGCAGGTTTGAAAAAAGTTCATCGATTTTGAAAAGAAAAATCATGGAGTTGGAAAAAAATCGTCAATATTGAAAAAAAAAACATGGATTACAAGAAAGTTCATGATTGGAAAAGTTCATAATTTTAAGAAAGTTCACGATTTGAAATAAAGTTCATAAAGATTTGAAAAAATTATAATTTAAAATAAGTTCATGAAAGCTGGACAAAAGTTCATGGATTTGATTAAAATTGCACAAATTGTTTGAAACAAAATTGAAGAAAAGTTCAGGATTGGAGAAAAAGTTCATGAATTCGATTAAAAAACTTAAACCAAAAAATAAAAAATAGAAAGGAAACAGAAAAATGAAAAAATAATGAGAAAACATGCTGGGAAAACCAGAAGAAAATCGCCCAGAAAAAAACACAGTACAAATCATTAGGAAAAGGATCCCAAAAACCCGGTGGAAACAAAGATCTACTTGGGCTGGCCATTTACTAATATTGTGCTGTGGAGGGTGTGCGCTGCCCCGGTTTGTGATTTGTAATAGGCGCGGAACAGGAACCAGGGTCCCTAGACACGCCCCACGTAATCTACGTCGACGCTGTCTCCGTGGCTTTCCTGATCAAATTAGGCGAACCAAAAACCCCACAAACCCATTGTTTCCTCCCTTGTCCTTTCCTCTTATAATCCTCAAAAAAAAAATTGTCTTTTCCCTTTGCTTTTCTCATCGTGGCCCTCTTGGAGGTGTCGTCGTTGAGTGTCAGTTCCCTCGGCAATGACGGCGTGTGTAGGTTCTCTCGTTTGCTTCTTCTGGGTGACATGCATAAGAGTGCATCGGCAGTACACGGTTGTTGTTGGGTAGGAAGAAGCCGTTACCATGGACGTCTCCACGAGACATATTTCTCCCTTGTTGCGAGATATACCCTGACCCGTCTCTAGCGCGGTGCTACTAGGCCGCCCCAGTACTGTAGCTGACGCGTGAGGTTTTTTTCTCTATGATTCTCTTATCGGGTTTTCACTGTTTTGCGTCAATTTTCTTCGGAGTTTTTTTTTTACCTTCTTCTTTCTCTCTCTCTTTTATTTTTTCTATGTTTCTTTCTTTGGGTTTTTTCTTTTTCTTCTTTTCCTTTTTTTATAACACATTCTAATTTACTCATACATGCATTTTTCATATACATCACGAATTTTTTTAATACATGTTTACCATTTTCAAATATATGATAATATTTTTTCAAACATATTTTTTGCTATCTACTTTTTCATACACATTGTATAGATTTGTAATACATCTACACCATTTTTATACACGCGTAACATTTTTTAAATACATAGTTTTGAAAAAAAATTGAATACGTGTTACTGTTTTTTCAAATACACGACATACATTTTTGAATGATACAAAACATTTTTAAGTATGTGAACTTCTTTTTTACATTATATAAACATTTTTTTAAATGTCAGCAACATGTTTTGAACCACGTGAACACTTTTCTTGATGTAATGTACAATTTCTTTACTGGTACGTAACATTTTTTTTTACAATTGTCTAACTTTTTTTAAGTGTCACCTACACTTTATTTAGTATGTGTGAAGATTTCGGAAATGTAACATGCTTTTTTTTAATGGTACGAATATTTTCTAAATGTTGAAGGAACTATTTTTCACGATGATGAACATTTTAAATTTTTGGTGGATACTTATAAAAATAAAAATAAATTAATTTTCGTAATATATGTAATTTGTGTTTTTCACAATATAGAAAAAACTTGGTCCATCAAAGCCCACAAATTCGTGTATGATGTCAGCTTGACGAACCGACATGGCTACTCGGCTGGCCTACTGTAGCCGTACGGTGGGCCTCATGGTCTTGTGGTGACTCAAACTTGGTCCATCGAAGCCCACAAATCTCCTGTTTTCTCGCCTCTCCTTTCCTCTTCTCTTACCACTCCAAAAAAAAATTCCTCTTCTCTTTTCTCCCTGAAGCATGGCGCTAGAGACGATGTTTGCTATTGTCGTGTCCCTCTTGGGGGTGCTGCCTTGGGTTCCCTCCACACCCTTTAGCCTGCACTCAGGGTGAAAACTATTGTCTACTTAGGGCGGACACGGCGGTGGCGATGCGGTGCATTGTGTCCCTCTTGGGGGCACACCCTTGGCTTCCCTCCCCACTATTTAGCCTATACTCAGGGTGAAAACCCTCGTCCGCTTACGGCAGACACGAAGATGGCGGCGCGCTGCATCGTGTCCCTGTTGGAGGCGTCGTTGTTGAGTGTGGTTCCCCCGGCCATGGTGGCATATTTGGGTTCTTTCTTGTGCTTCTTTTGGGCGACATGCTTCAGGCATTTAGTTGTGCACCTCTAGTGCTTTTCGCGTGTTCGGTTGTTTTGATCGGCTTGATAATGTTCTCCTCAATACCATATATCGTTCGACTATGTGGCTTTATTAATAAAACGGGAGAAAGTTCATTTCAAGAGTGCATCCGCAGTACACCGTTGTTATTGAAGCCGTTTTCATGGACGTCTCCACAGGAGCTTTTTCTCGCCTGTTGCAAGACGCCTCTAGCGCGGTTCTACTAGGCCGGCCTAGTACTGTAGCTATCATGTAAGGTTTTTTCTCTCTATGATTATCTTCTCAGGTTTTCCTTGCTTTGCATCCAATTATCTTTGGTTTTTTTTTTTATTTATATTTTTGGTTTTATTTATTTCTTTATTTTTTCATTTTTTTATTTCTTAACACATTCTAATTTGTTCATACACACTGGAAGATTTTTGTATACAACAAGAATATTTTTTAATACATGTTTATTTTTAAAATATATGATTAACATTTTTTTTCTAATATATGTTTTGATGCCTACTTTTTTTCATACACATTGTATATTTTTCTTATACATCTAAACCATTTTTATACATGCTTAAAAACAATTAATACATGTTTTTGAACATTTTTCTTAATACATGTTAATCATTTTTCAAGTACATGTTGAATAGTTTTTGAATGATACTAAACATTTTTAAACTATGCGAACATTTTGTAAAATTGTATAATTGTTTTAAAAAAGTATCACAAACATGTTTTCAAAATGCGTGATTTTTTTTTGAAATGTAATGTACATTAATTTTGAATGGTATGATTTTTTTAGTTAGACGAACGTCTTTGTACAATTGTGTACATTTTTCCAAAAATTTCATGTTCATTTTATTTAAAATTCATGAACTTTTTCTAAATGTCACATATATATTTTTTTTGAATGGAACAAATATTTCTAAAAGTTGAGCCAACAATTTTTTATGCATGAACTCTTTAAATTTGTGATGGAAAATTTTAAATAATTTACTAAATTATGTTTTGTAATATATGTATTTCTTTTTTTTCAAAATATAAACAAATTTTAAATTCGTGTATGATGTCAGCGTGACGAACCGACAATCTACTGTGCTGGCCTACGGCTCTCTGTAAGCGAGACATAGCCGCACGGTGGGCCTCCTGGTCTCGTGGCGACTCAAATTGGGCCCACAAAAGCCCGCAGACCCCTTGTTTTCTCTCATGGAGACGCCGCACCGCGCGCCCGCCGCCGGCGAAACCCCACCACCGGCGGCCGCGGAGAGCAATGGACACCAGGAGATCGGTGGCTCGCGGTCCGTGACGCCCCCTCTCGCTCCGCTTTCTATGGCCTTGCTTTGCTTTCCTGACGAGAGGTTCGATGGTGCAGGAATCAAGATTTGCTCATCAGCCTGAAGATGCTGGCCGTGAAGCGGGCGGAGACCGGCGGACGTCCCCATCTCGCGGACGCGTTCGATCTGCGTATGCTGCCTGCTCTCGGTACTGCTTGCTGACCTTCCGCTGGATACTTGCTCCATACAATGTGCTCATCTCTTTGCTGTTTGGTAGTAAAACAATCGTCAGTAGTACTCTGAATTTGTGTGCGTCGAATTTGGATCAAACTTCTGAATTCATAGGGTAGGCCTTTTGAATTCAGTTTTGCTGTTAGGTGCTCATTGTAAATCGTTGCTGTTGGGTGGTAAATCTACCCGTACTTTCTTGTCAATTCACGTGCCATTGTGGACATGTCACTGGATGTTCAGCTGTTCCTGCTTTTGTCAGTAGTCTGAATTACTACGGTCGATACTCTGAATTCCTGCGACAAACGGACAGATTTGGAGCAACTTTTGAAATCATAGCACATGCATTTACTCCCTCCGTTCCCAAATATTTTTCTTTCTAGACATTTCAAATGGACTAAAACATACGGATGTATGTAGACATATTTTAGAGTGTCGATTCACTCATTTTTCTTCGTATGTACTCCCTCCGTCCAAAAATTCTTGTCTTAAATTTGTCTAAACACGGATGTATCAAGTCACGTGTTAGTATTAGATACATCCGTATCTAGACTAATCTAAGACAAGAATTTTGGGACGGCGGGAGTAGTCACTTGTTGAAATCTCTAAAAAGACAAATATTTAGGAACGGAGGGAGTATTTATTTATTTTTGCTGAATTAGAGCTGTAGCCTCAGCATGTATATAGAAGTGCTGCAGCATGCTCAACCAAATGTGTTAGTTATTGAGTCATTGGGTTGACTTTATACAAAAATATGTTGCAAGTGCATGGAAAATGTGGCATTTTCCATTCCCGAATACTACCTGTTTTCTGAACAACGTGCCTATGCTTGTGCCTTCCCAGGTGTTATTTTGCTTGAAAGTTTCAAAGTACGAGTAAAAGAATATGAAGTTCATCCAACCATTATTGATAGGCTTGTGCTAGCAACGGATCCTGATGTGGATGCTAGCGTCAGTAGTGGTGATTCCGAGGTCTTGAGGTGGCACAACAAAGATCAACCAAAGGCCAAATAGCGTCAAGAAAAGACGAAAGCATATGCACGATCGGTAAGTCTTACTCCTAGTGTTGCTTAGGGGTAACAAATTCACCATACATGTTTCATTTTCCTAAAGCAGTGGCCAAGCAGGCCGTAACTAATGGTTGTAATTCTGCTTCTTACAACCCGCTGCAGTCCTATTTATGAGTAATAAGCTAAAATAAGCTGTGTGAGTGTGACACACTAAAGTTCAAAAGAATAAAGCTGTGTGGCACAATGCGCTGCCAGGATTGTTTGTTGCGATCAATGACGTTTATCAATTTAACTTGTCGTCATGCGAGATGGATGAGTCGACAAGGGGTGTTCTACAACGAGCCAAGACTGGAGAAGCACAGAAGACAAGCGTCAAGATTAGGGAGAGAATATTGGAATAATCTTGAGTTGTAATCTGTTAAGAGTCTACGTGATATAAGTAGAGTCCAGTAGTAGTAGGAGCTGGCTTGCACGCCAGTGTCCAAATCTGGTACTAGTTAAAGGAGGAAAAGTACTAATACTACTAGTTAGGTTATTACGTGTGCTTGATGTTGAGTTCGGTTTGGACTCAAGACCAAGTACGAATAGGTTTAGTCATTGGGTCGGCTGATCTGCATATATATATATATATATATATATATATATATATGCATAGGCCATGAGTCTTTTTTGTAACACCGTGAAGGAAATAGAAAAGAAATAAAGAAAAACAAAGGGCACGACAAGGGCCCTTGGCTATCAGTTTTTGTGCGCGTTTCTGTCGAGATTTAATGTGATCGATCCTGTGGGCAAATTCCAACATTTTTAACGCCCGTTAAAGGCTTCTGAAAACAATACAAGATCCATTCCATGCACAACCAACAACCACAGTCACGACTGTTTCTAACGGTTTCTAGCCCGTTTGGAAAACGGTTGGCACAATTTCGACTATTAGCTACCCTTTGATACACAGATGGCTACTGGAAATGATTTAGACTGTCTATGTAAGGATGGTGAGTTGTTCAAGCAGAGAAATTCCGGATGGCAAGTATAGATTCTATAGAAGACAAAGATCCATTAGCCTGTGCTATGTTGCTAGCTTATTCCCTCTGATCCTAGCTAAATTTTCTTTTCCTAGTTAATTTGCACAAGTTATAATGTAGACAATGAGTTGGATTTCTGACGAAAACACATTTAGACCAGATGTAGACCTCAAAGGCTTAATCTTGGCCTCATCGACCGGGAACATAAACTAATCCATAGTGGTACACTTCACTGGCCGGCCAGCCCTATTTTACGACAAACACGAGGTCCGTGCTGTCCCCGAGTGTGGGAATTAATCAACTACTCCCTCCGTCCAGTAATATAAGAGCGTTTTTGTGCTCTTATATTATGGGACGGAGGGAGCAGTTAGCTCTCTGGTAATTTACTACTCTCTCCGAGCCAAAATAAATGCCGCAGCTTTGAACTAAGTTTACACTTATTTTGGATCAGAGGGAGTAGCACCTTTGAACTAACGTTATAACCTTAGTTCAAAGCTGCGACACTTATTTTGGATCCGAGAGAGTAGTAGGTTAGTCCAAAAATTATAAAATATTAATATAATGATGAATAATGCTAACTGTTTTGGAAACTCATGCAACTTCCCCAAGAGATTATTTAGTTATCCACCATAACAGGAATGGTAAAATTAAAATTTATCTAAACATTGAAGAAAAAAAAAATACCCAACTTAAAAATATTTAAAGTGGAAACTCCAACCAACCCGTTAATGATATTACACCATAGTCTTGTGAACTGCACACTAATTAATCGCAGATAACAATGAACGCGATTAAGCAGAAATCTAATGCTCGGTATTTTCAATGTTGACGCAGGGCCTTGCCAATCTCCCCATCTGTCGAGCTCCAGTTTGAGCTTTTGGCTCGGGATTCTCAAATGCTAGTACTACCAAATTCAAATTTGTGAGCTTTGACCTGTGATTAATATAGAAGAGGTAGTAAGATAAACCATTGTTTTGATATATTGTTACAAACAGTACCGCAGTTAACATCGAACTCATCAAATGCTGCAGTGAGAATTCAAAGAAATTGTCACATGTATGTAAATTTTGGAAGCGAATGTCTGTACTATAATTATTCATTTTTCATACTAACTATTTTGACTTAGGATTAACCGTCGGATCTCAAGTTTTTTTAACACTGAACAATACAGTTCCTCTAATCATTACTTCGATTCAGCCATGATATTATTCGCTGAACCCAACTACCAGTGTACCACTCATCGAAGTGACTTTAGACAGTTTGATTTAGGAATTAGGATAAAACAAAATATAAACTTCGTTTGGGATGAAGGTGTATTAAATTTAGAGTTTACACCCCCTTGGAGTTTCAGCCCGACTGAGACAGCTTGGAGAACCCACATACATCAGAGACAAACAGATATAGACGAGCATGTGGAGAAAACCTGCCTTGTGAGTGTTAACCAAAGCAAGCATGGAGAAGCCAACGAGAGAGAAACAGATCTAGAGTGGTGCCTGCCAATTGATCAGAGAAGCCAATAGCCATGGAGCTCAAGAACACAACCTCAACATTGGCCCAGCACTTGAGCAGCACCGAAGCTCGGCTGATCCGCCTAGAAGTTTTGGTCCTCTTCAGCACCTTGGCGTGGGTCCTCCTCGAGCTGTTTGGCTCATTCCGCCGGCGGTACAGCCATGGGTTCTTCCGCCTACTCGTCTGGACAGTCTACACACTATCCACGGTGCTGGCGCCGTACACCATCGGTCTGCTTCAGGCTGGTCCATTCCGCGACCAGACGTTCGTCCTCTGGGGCACCATCCTCCTCCTGATCCAAGTAAACTCTGACTCCCTCTCCGTCTATAGTATCCAGGATATTGAGCAGAGGAAAAGGATGTTGGTGCAACAAGTGTTGCAGATCTTTTTGGTGCTATGGCTGATCGTCAATGGTAGTGGTGGCTCAGGGTGGACACGGTCCGGGCCGGTCCGGTCCCGGTCCGAGCCGTCGTTTGGACCGGCCGCCGGCGGTCCGGTCCGGACCGGACCGAGCAGTGCGGCGGTCCTCATTTAAGGGACCGGACCGGCAGTCGTGAAGCTCGGTGCGGACCGGCGGTCCTCACGGTCCCGATGACGTACAGTCACTACCATGTGGGCCTAGGGTGTCGGAGCGGTGGTCGGAGCAGCAACACCGTGGCCGGAGCCGGAGAAGACGCATCTGAGAGGCAGCGACGCGGCGGCCGGCGGCGCAAGGAGAGGCACAGAAGAGAGGGAGTGGCACGGCCGCGCGGGCGCGAGGGTGAGCAGCTGCGCGAGGGTGCGGCGGCGCCGGGGACAGGGAGGCAGAGCTGGGGAAAGGAAGGAGCCGGCGGCGCTGTGGGAATGGACGAGGAGTCGAGGACGACGGCTAGGTCACGCAGTTTACACAAGCAGTTTCTTTAATTGGGCTGGACGAGGAGTCAACGTGTGATGTGCTCTCTCTAATTGGGCTGGGCCTCGGTCCTCCGAGCCGGACCGAGCTAAGACCGGACCGGACCGGTCGATTTTCGGGCCGAAAATCCCAGCTCGGACCGGCCAGTTTTCCTAGCGAGCCGGGACCGATCGGTCCGGTCCTGGTCGGTCCACGAGCGGGCCCAAAAGCCCGCTCGGTACGTCCAGGCTGAGTGGTGGCAACAAGAGTTACAACGTTACTATATGGATTTTCTTTATTCAGAGCATCATTCTGACATTCAGCAAGTTTGGGAATTTAAGTAATGTGAGCAAAAAGGGAGGTTTGGTGGCGCACTCTAAAGTGATTGCTGATTACATGATGGTTGAGCATCAGCTAGCTCAGGTCATCATTAATCCGAGCACGATGGAGGGCTGCAACTACATTTTTTATGGTGAAATGGAACAGGCTTCCAGGCTTCCAACCGCACCTGAGTACAGAGTTCGATTAAACGAGGTGACCAGAAATGAATACATCACCATTGATTCTGTTTGGCGGTGGATCGACTCCCACAGTTTCAAGCACAAGCAAACTGCGGAAGCTTACAAGGATATTTCGCTCTCCTTCACATTATTCAAATTACTGAAAAGGAGATTCTGCGGCTATCGGCTCAGTGAAGCTGGCCTTGACAAGACACTGCATTTCGTTCTTCATGGGCTCCTCTCCGAGAATGGCAGCTATATTCGTGCTTTTCGAGTTATTGAGGAGGAGTTGTCATTCCTGTATGATTTCTTCTATACAAGGATGGAGCCAGTCCGGTTAAGGTGGGCCTTGTCAGCAGTTGTTATATTGTTTTCTATTGTTTCGAACAGCATTTCCGGAGCATTCAGTACACACTACCATCGGAGCAATCTGGAACAGAGAGTCAATGGAACTGATGTTATTCGTTGGGTTACCATTGTTTTGCTTGCCAGTTTAGTTTTCACAAACTTCACGACCATACTTATAACTCCTTCTAGGATGACAGTAGTGGATGACCTCCGCGAATACATTACCGAGTCACGAACAAAAATTGTAAATGAGAGTCCCATAACACAAGGTACCTGGGAAAGAAAGCTTGGGCAGTACTCTCTGTTACTCAACTTCGACTATGATCCGTGGAATGCACTGCCTTTTCTATCCCTGGGCTTGATCGAGGCGACAAGAAAAGGACAGAAATCTGGGGTAAAGATAAAACTTGCAGATATAATCATCATACGCGTCCTCTCTCGGATCAAAAGTAATGGCGGCAAACTAGAAAATGGACAATCAGCACTTGCTACAAATCAGCTGAGAAGCCAATTCTCATGGGCCTGCACCTTGCCAACACATATCCATACGATCCTTATATGGCATATCGCCACAACCATCTCCCGGAACGAGGTGTCTCTAGAGGACAACGTCGACCGCCTTGTTGCCGTAAGCCTGTCAGATTACTGTGCCTACCTGATAGCTTTTGTTCCGGACATGCTGCCTGGTCATGGCTATGACACACAACTCATCTTCGATGTTGTGGTCATGGAAGCTCAGCAGCGCCTTGCCGGATGTGTAACTCTGAGCAGTAGATGTGAGAAGCTGATGACGGGCTTGCATGGCATAGACAGCACAATCTTAGATATGGGAGCCAAGCTTGGGAGAGAACTTAGAGACACGGTTCCAGAGGAAGCACAGCGTTGGAAGTTGCTAGCTGACTTTTGGGCGGAGTTCATACTCTTCCTGGCACCATCGGACAATGTGGACATCCATGCGGAGAAGCTGGCCGCCGGTGGCGAGTTCATGACACATCTCTGGGCGCTTCTCACTCGTGCCGGTATTCTGGAGCGGCCCTCTTCCTCCTCTGGTATTGACATCCCTCCGAATGGGTCCATTGGTACCACTTCACCGGGTTTCAAAGTTTGAGTTATCGTCATGCTATCTTGTTCTGTTCGAGTAATGTATTCCCTTTTTATGTTTGTTCGTCCCGTTCTAAGTGTGGAACTTTGGATGTTTCAGTATGTTTCTCCTGTTTAATATTTGAGTTACGATGTGAAGCTCTTGTACCGCTCTAATATGCTCAGATATGGAGGTGTCAAGGTGTGGTTAGCTAGGCTATCTAGCTAGCTAGCATGTGGTGTTCTACAGTTCTAGTGTTCAGTTCTCTGTCTTTTTCTTCCTTTCCATTCAAACAACTACGCAAGCTTGATCATAGCCTGTAAATGCATTTTCGGAATCTCTGATGGATGTGGCGCGGCTTCATAAGGACCTGGCAATAAACCGCAGTGTTTTGGGAGTGACGGTTGGTGTCAGCTCTGTTAAACATCATTGTCACGTTACAAGGTGTAATCCTTCGGCAGGAGTTTAGCTAGGAGTTAGTTAGGGATTCTCTCAAACCGCATGTCCTTCCTGTCCAAGTTGTAATCTGGTTCAACAACTTGTATGCATATCCAGGGATAAGCCCCTGCCTATATTAAAACGAAGGCGCGCCCCCAACAGGGTACGACGCTTCACGCTATCGCACAAGCTCCTCTGCTTTCTTTCTTTCTTTCTTTCTTTCTTGAAACACAAATATGTATTAATTTCCCTCTTTGTGAATGTCGAAGAAATTATGTCTAACATGCTTCATGTGCAAGCTCTTCTCTGCAGACAGTCCATTATAATTTTAGGTTGCTCTGGCTGTGCATTGCTCATTGCAAATTCTTGCCATTTATCCTGGGAGCTCGTGGCTTGCCACATGCGGTGAACTGATGAAACCCATCCAGCAAATGCTCTGGTTTTGACAAGAACTTGTTTCAGGATTTGTATGTGACCGTTGCGCCGGGCGATTGAACTCTTCACGGTTTCAGAGAGTTTTTTTTTTTTTTACAGGGTTTCAGAGAAGGATGTATATATTCTTTCGGCTTTTTTTTTTTCTGAAACAGGGTTTCGTCTATTTTCAGAGAAGGAGTTGATAACAGTGAGTTTCTTGCTATGCTCGCCATTGAAAGAAAGCTCTTGCTAAAGAGTAGCCAGCCAAGCTTCATATTGGTAGCCCGCACCAGCTCATTCATGTGCATTTAGGGCCATGAAGATAGATATCCTGCAGCTCTAACTCATTGATGAAATGTCGGGAAGCAAGATGGCCCTGAACACGAGCTTGAGAGTCAAGATGTCGATCTTCTTGAGGTGCATGGTAATAGTTCTAAAATCCAACATGAGCTTTTGTATGATCATATCAAGGAGATGGAGGACGGATTGCCAAGAAGACCAAGATGGCCCTGAACACGAGATTGAGGGTCATTGTGAATTTTGAGGAGATGGTGCGAGTGCTCAAGTTCCGCATGGCAAACTTGGAGGACACCAATTAGCTTCCTGTCCCCACGCTCGCCCGCATTCCCTTGCCTACACCTGCCAAGAACTCCGGTACCGACAAAAAGGGTGATGAATCAATCTCCTCTGCTTAGAATGTTAAGCTTGGAGAGATTTTGAAGCTCTTGTATCTTTTCTTTTATCGCTCGGCATGGTTATTTCTTTTGGTTCAAGTTTTAGTGGACCATCTATATCTTTCGATTGACGGAAGACTTTTATCCAATGAGTAACTGATAGCTTGGCGAAGCCTTGCAGAAACTTCGTCACCACCATCACCACCACACGGTAGTGCTGGCCTAGATCCCATCTACCTCCCCCCCCCCCTTGATTGCTGGATCAAGAAGGAGGAGATGTCATCGAGTCGTACGTGTGCATAACTTGGAGGTGCCGTTCGTGCAGCGCTCGATTGGATTGGATCGTGAAGAGTACGACTACATGAACCAATTTTGTTGAACGTTCCGCTTTCGGTCTACAAGGGTATGTAGACACTCACCTTCTCGTTGCTAGCATCTAGTAGATTGATCTTGGGCGTTTCGTAGGAAATTTTCTGTTTTCCATGCAACGATTCCCAACACATGGTCTCCCATCCCCATCCTCCGGTGTGGACCTGACCCTTCTGGCGGAAGAGGATCTACATGACGCGCGAGGTTGTGGCTTCTCGATGGCATCTTTGATCTAGTCATGCCCTCCCTTTTCCTCTGGATCTGGCGATGCACGCTTCGGACCGACCTGCTTGCTCGGGCTAGTATGGAGGGGATGTCGTCGGTGGTGGTGTGCTAAGGTAGCCGGGGCAGTGGCTTCGGCTGAGGGGCTATATGCAACTAGGCGAGGTGGATCAAGGGATGCCGAGGCCAGTTAAGAGACGACCTTGTCATGGTCTACGATGATTGGTGCGTTTCGGTCTATGGTGTGCCGGTGTGGGTTACAGCTAGTCTAGCCATCTTTGATAGAAATCCTCATTTTGGCCTTCTGGAGGTTCGGCGAAGACGACGCCCACGGGTGTCGTGATCTTTCTTGGAAGCATCGTCGTGGATACGTGTTCATTCCTCCCCCACGACCTTTGCTCCGGAGGAAAACCTCGTAACCTTGTATAAACATTTTTTAATTTCAAGATTTTTTTTTAAATGTGTCAACATGTAAAATGCCATGAACTTTTTTTTTCATGTTTTCAACATTTTTTTGAAGTTGTGCAAACTTTTCTTTACACTACATGAATATTTTTTAAACGTGCATTGAGCATTTTTAGAAATTTAAGTAAAATAAAGTTTTGAAATAGAATTGTGTAACATTTCAAAAATAAAAATTAATAATAAAGAAAAATGGACAAAAAACACCTGCGTAAAAAACAATGATAACTTTGACGGGAGATGGTCGTTTATGTTTAATACAATTATTGAAAGCTTAGACCTTCGAGAGATTGAACTTTCTGGTAGAAAGTTCACTTGGGCCAATACTTTACCAATCCTGACGTTTGAGAAGCTGGACCGGGTCCTAGCGAGCGTTGAATTGGAGCAGAAGTTTCCCCTAGTGACGGTCCATGCGCTCTCTCGCGCGATCTCCGATCATACCCCTTTGTTGGTGGACTCGGGAGAGGCAGTGCATGTGGGGAACAAGAGTACGTTTTCTTTCGAATCAGCATGGTTTGAAAGAGAAGGGTTCATGGATCTAATAGCAAGAGAATGGGCTAAAGATTCAGGAGGGAGATGGAATGTTGAGAGATGGCAGAATAAGATTAGGCATTTAAGGCAGTTCTTACGGGGTTGGGCCAAACACCTGAGTGGGATATATAAGGCTGAGAAGGAAAGGCTCCTTTTACTTATTCAATCCCTAGATTTAAAAGCTGAGTCCTCCATTTTAGATACCAAAGAGCTGGAAACTAAAGTGGAGGCGGAATTAAGACTGAAAGATCTGCTTCGTGAGGAGGAATTGAAGTGGGCACTACGAGCTAAAGTTCGCAAAATCGTCCAAGGGGATGATAACACACAATTCTTCCACATGATTGCAAATGGCAAGCATCGAAAGAAGAGAATCTTTCAGCTTGAGCAAGATGAGGGGACGATTTTAGGGCAGGAGAACCTAAAGGTATATATCACCAATTACTATATGCAGTTGTTTGGGCCTCCCGAGGATAATTTCGTATCCTTGGATGAGTCGAGGGTTGAGGATGTTCCTCAGCTCGCAGCAGATGAGAACGATATTTTGACAGCCCCATTTTCGGAGAAAGAGGTGTTTGAAGCAATTTCCCAAATGAAAAATAATAAAGCTCCAGGACCGGATGGTTTTCCGGCAGAGTTTTATAAAAAGTGCTGGCACATCATTAAGGGGGACCTGCTCTCGATGTTCCAGGATCTATTTTTGGGACAGTTACAGCTGTTTCACTTGAACTTCGGTACAATTACTTTGCTTCCTAAGAAAACAGAGGCTGTGAGGATTGAGCAATTTAGGCCGATCTGTCTTCTTAATGTTAGCTTTAAAATCTTCACCAAAGTTGGGACTAATAGGCTTACGCAGATTGCGCATTCTGTGGTGCAGCCGTCTCAAACTGCTTTCATGCCGGACAGAAACATTCTAGAAGGGGTTGTGGTTCTGCATGAAACGCTCCATGAAATCCACACGAAAAAACTAGATGGGGTGGTTTTCAAAGTGGATTTTGAGAAAGCGTACGACAAGGTAAAATGGCCATTTCTTCAGCAGGCTTTGCGTATGAAAGGATTCGATCAGGCCTGGAGAGACCAGGTAGATTCTTTCACGCAAAAAGGGAGTGTTGGAATCAGGGTAAATGATGACATAGGTCATTATTTCCAGACACACAAGGGTCTGAGACAAGAAGATCCGATGTCACCGATTCTGTTCAACATAGTCGTTGACATGTTGACAATCCTAATAGGAAGGGCTAAGGATGATGGCCAGATAGGTGGCCTCGTTCCGCATTTAGTTGACGGGGGAGTGTCTATCCTACAGTACGCTAATGATACTATCATCTTTATGGAGCATGATTTGGCTAAAGCTAGAAACATGAAGCTGGTATTGTGCTTGTTCGAACAATTATCGAGGTTAAAGATTAACTTCCACAAAAGTGAATTGTTCTGCTTTGGAAGAGCTAAAGAAGAACAACAAGCTTACAAGGAATTGTTCGGGTGCGAATTGGGGTCTTTACCCTTCACGTATTTGGGTATACCAATCCACCATCGCAAGCTTTCAAACAAGGAGTGGAAGAGCATTGAAGATCGATTTGAAAAAAAAATGAGCTGCTGGAAGGGCAAGCTTATGTCATACGGAGGACGATTGATTTTGATTAATTCGGTTCTCATAAGTATGCCTATGTTTCTCTTGTCCTTTTTCGAAGTACCAGTTGGTGTACGGAAAAGGCTAGATTTCTATCGATCGCGCTTCTTCTGGCAGAGCGATGAATTAAAAAGAAAATACAGACTCGCTAAGTGGGATATCATTTGTAGGCCGAAAGATTAAGGGGGTCTAGGCATTGAAAATTTAGAGGTGAAGAACATATGTCTTCTCAGCAAGTGGCTGTATAAGTTATCTGTAGAGACGGATGCAACATGGGCCCAGATTCTTCGTAATAAGTACCTTCAGTCCAAAACCTTGTCCCAGGTGACGGTAAGACCGACTGATTCGCCTTTTTGGAAGGGATTGATGAGAGTGAAATCAGTCTTTTTTAACAGGACAAAATTTGTAGTTGGAAATGGTACTTCCACAAGATTCTGGGAGGATACCTGGCTAGGGGAGCCGCCCCTTGCAATCCAATATCCTTCTCTCTATAATATTGTTCAGCGAAGAGACGCTTACGTTGCAACAGTACTACAATCCAATCCTCTTAATATTCAATTCAGGAGGACGCTAGTGAGAAACCGTTGGGAAGCTTTGCTCCATCTTGTCAGAAGATTGATGGATGTCCAACTTTCTCAACAGCCCGATCAGTTGCGCTGGAAACTAGCTAAGAATGGTGAGTTTTCAGTTAAACCCATGTATTTGGATATTATCAACACTAGCGTTATTCCTAGTTCGAAACATGTTTGGAAAGTCAAAGTGCCTTTAAAAATCAAAGTGTTTATGTGGTTTGTCCACAAACAAGTCATCCTAACTAAGGACAATTTGGCGAAGCGCAACTGGACTGGATCTAAAAGATGTAGTTTTTGTGATAGCGATGAATCAATCAAACACCTCTTTCTTGACTGCCCTTTGGCAAAAAATTTGTGGAGGTCGGTCCACATAGCTTTTAATATTACTCCTCCCAACTCCATGAACACGTTATTTGGGACGTGGCTAGATGGGATTGATGCAGCAACAACGAGGCATATCCGTGTAGGAGTATGTGCTTTATTATGGGCAGTTTGGAACTGCAGAAACGATTTGGTTTTTAACAGAACAACAAATATTCATTTTTTGCAGGTTGTTTTCAGGGCCACTACACTCATCCGTATGTGGTCGCTACTCACTCCGACGGAGGCCAGGGAGCATTTGGTTACTGGATCTATCCGATGGGAGACGGTAGCTCGGGCTATCTTCAACCGGTTTGGATGGCGGTCATGTAATAGGATAGGTGTTTAGTTTCCTATCTTTTGTTTTGCCTGCCGGTTGTGGCTGTCCTATTTTTGCTTTCGTGCTCTTTATGAGCATTTTTTTCATTTTGTTTGAGACCTCGAGACTTATGTTGGGCCTTTTGATTATCAGTATTATGGCCGTATGCATCATTCTGATGCAGAGGCCGGGGCAAACCCCCTTTTCGAAAAAAAAATAAAAAATAAATAAACACAGGCTATCCTTTTTGACCGACCCACTAAACCCTCGCTTGAGGCCAGGCTAATAAGCATCCGAGTTGCCTGAGACGACAAACCCATTTTTCCTCACTTGTCCTCACCGCGCGCCCACATGATCTTCTAGGGAGGCGGACACACTTAGGTTACCAGGTCACTGCTGCTGCACATGGCTGCATGAACTTGGCACTGGACAGTGCTGGTGCTAAAGTTTAATCTCCCACAAAGTGGAAAGATAATGGAGGAGACAGAGACATGCGTCAAAGTATTAGCAAATTTGACGCTAGCACCCACATATGAACTACCCAAATCTAAAGGACACGCACAATAATATCAAGCCTACCATAGCCCGGGTTTGGAGGCATTAATCCAGCCGGCATGTATTCCAAAGAAGCTCACGGAGCGGTTGTCCTCCTGCCGGCGTGTACTCGTCTTCGTCTCCTGGCATTAGTCTCCTAGGCACTTCGCCTCATCGGGAAAACGCGCGCATGAGCTTCTTTTGCAACCGATCTGCAGGTTTCCTTCTTAAAGTACATGCCCAGTTGGTGTTTTTATTTTCATGTAGATCTTCGAGGTTTCTTTCCCTTTGAGAATCTGGAAATCATCCACACGTCTGCTTCTAGAATAAGAAACTAAGATCCATTAAATAAGGAATACGAAATTTGTCTCTCATTGGTGATTGCAGATTGCTACCAACACAAAATTCTAATGCTTACCGGATCTCTCCATTGAATAGTCTGGCCTTCCAGAAAGCATGCGGCTGCTGGAGTGTCCACCGGGAATCATTGCCTGCTCCACATGTTGTTGTTGGTTGTTAACTTGTTGTGATGGAAGATCCGCTGCTGCAGCTGGGGGTGCATGAACACAGGAGACTAATTCTCCTCCCAATTGGATCGGCCATTCAATTGGGGTTGTTTTCTTCTTTTTATTAAGAAAAGAGATGGAAAGTGATTAGATGCGTTTTCTCTTTCTTCCTACTATTTTTTAGGAAAGAGATGAAAACAGGAGTCTGATTGTCTCACGTTGGTTTTTTTTTTTGAAATAAAACTGTCTCACGCTGGTGGTCGGTGTAATAGGTGAAGCGTTCCAACCCTGATTTTTTTTTTCTTTCCTGAGAGAAACGGAGAGAGACCAAGTGCATGACGACTTGCGTATGTGAGATCTGATGTACGTGGGACCTCATGTTTCATCCGATGGCTACAAACACATCGTAAATTAATTGGACGGTTTAAACTTCTTAATTTTAAGGATTAATGTGGTGCCTCGTATGGTGCCTCCAATTAGTAAATATAAGATATAAGATCTTTTACCGGCCCCACCTATAGTTTCCTTGTATAGATGAGGCTGAGGGCTACACTTGTACATATATACGAGGGTTGTGCACCCGATACATATCGAGAGTTGCATTGCCTTCCATTATGGTATCAGTTTCCTCTTCCCGATCCTAGCCCGAGCATCCGCCTAGCCGTAGCCGTGCCGCCGCCGCAGCCCTCCTGCTGCCGCCACCGCCGCCTTCCTCCCATCGCCGCCGCCGCACCTCTCCCTCCCAACCGATCCCCTCCCTCCCACCCGGTTCCCCTCCCCCACCCGATGGCCACCCCATCCGGATCGCCACCCCAACCCGCACCACCGCTTTACTCTGCCGCCGCGGCCAACCCTTCCTCCCCACCGATGGCTTCCCCCCACTCCTCCGTCTCCACCCGATCGAACCCTTTCGCCGGTCCCGATCCTCCTCCGGTGGAACTCATCCGCGATCTCAACATCTTCGCTCGCGTCCCCATCGTTCTTGACTCCACCAACTCCACCTATTACGCTTGGAAAACCTATTTCTCCCTAGTCTTCCGCGAGTGCCATCTCCTAGATCATGTTGATGGCTCCGTTGACACCGCCCTCATGTTCGGCGATGACGACTGGATGACCATCGACGCCACCATCACCCGCTGGCTGTACCAGACCATCTCCAAGGACCTCTTCCACACCATCGTGTGCGACGAGGACGACGCACAAGCCGTGTGGGCAAAGCTAAACGGGCTCTTCACCGACAACGCCCTCCAGCGCCGCGTGTTTCTTCAGCAGGAATTTTTTGGCTGCCATGAACACGACTCGTCTATCGACGACTAGTGTATGCGCCTTAAGAAACTTGCTGACGAGCTTCGTGATCTTGGGGACAAGGTCTCTGACAAGCTCCTCCTTAGCACGCTCACCGCCGGCCTGAGCGAAGAGTTCAACAACGCGGCATCCAACCTCACCTTCCTTCCGGACCCGACCTTCCCTAGGGTTGTGGCCTACCTTCGCTTGGAGGAGAGGAGGATGAAGATGGTGAAATCCCGGGCCACTCACACGGCGCTCGCCGCGGGGAGTTCTCGTGGCGCCGCCCCCACCACCCCCAGCTGCCGCGGTTCCCCACCCCGCCGGCCTCCTACTTCACCCCGCCGCCACAGCCGACGGCCGCTGGCTACCTTGCTACTTCTTGAGATTGCGTTGGTTTTTTCCTTGAAGAGGAAAGGGTGATGCAGCACAGTAGAGATAAGTATTTCCCTTAACCAAGGTATCAATCCAGTAGGAGAAACGCGCAAGTCCCCAATAGATGCACCTACACAAACAATCAAACACTTGCATCCAACGCGATAAAGGGGTTGTCAATCCCTTCACAGTCACTTGCAAAGGTGAGATCTGAAAGAGATAAATAAAACTGAATAAAAGATAACTAAATATTTTTGGGTTTTTTGGTTTATAGATCTAAAAATAAAAGATTGCAAAATAGTAGATCGGAAACAAATATGATGGAAAATAGACCCGGAGGCCATAGGTTTCACTAGAGGCTTCTCTCTTGAAGGCAAATAATACGGTGGGTGAACAAATTACTGTCGAGCAATTAATAGAAAAGCGCAAAGTTATGACGATATCCAAGGCAATGATTATGCATATAGGAATCACGTCCGTGTCAAGTAGACTGACTCCTGCCTGCATCTACTACTATTACTCCACACATCGACCGCTATCCAGCATGCATCTAGAGTATAAAGTTCATAAAGAATGGAGTAACGCCTTAAGTAAGATGACATGATGTAGAGGAATAAATTCAAGCAATATGATGTAAACCCCATCTTATTATCCTCGATGGCAACAATTCAATACATGTCTCGCTACCCCTACTTTGTCACTGGGTGAAATCACACAAGATTGAACCCAAACCTAAGCACCTCTCCCATTGCAATAAAAACCAATCTAGTTGGCCAAACCAAACCGATAGTTCGAAGAGAGTTACAAAGATATCAAATCGTGCATATAAGAATTCAGAGAAGATTCAAATAATATTCATAGGTAAACTAATCATAAATCCACAATTCATCGGATCTCGACAAACACACCGTAAAAGAAGATTACATTGGATAGATCTCCAAGAACATCAAGGAGAACATGGTATTGAGAATCAAAGAGAGAGAAGAAGCCATCTAGCTACTAGCTATGGACCCGTAGGTCTGAGGTAAACTACTCACACGCTTCATCGGAAGGGCAATAGGGTTGATGTAGATGCCCTCCGTGATTGAATCCCCCTCCGGCAGGATGCCGGAAAAGGACCCAAGATGGGTTCCCACGGGAACAGAAGGTTGCGGCGGTGGAAAAGTATTTTCGTGGCTCCCTCTGATGGTTTGGGAATATATGTGAATATATAGGAAGAAGAAGTAGGTCAAAGGACTCCCGAGGGGGCCACAAGGTAGGGGGCGCGCCCTCCACCCTTGCCGCCGCCTCGTGGGTCTTCTGGCTTGGACTCCAAGTCTCCTAGGTGTCTTTTGGTCCAAGAAAAATCATCGCGAAAGTTTTATTCCGTTTGGACTCCGTTTGATATTCCTTTTCTGCGAAGCTAAAAAACAAGGAAAAAACAGAAACTGGCACTGGGCTCTAGGTTAATAAGTTAGTTCCAAAATAATATAAAATAGCATATTAGTGCATATAAAACATCTAAAACAGAAAATATAATATCATGGAACAATAAAAATTTTTATAGATACGTTGGAGACGTATCAAGCATCCCGAAGCTTAATTCCTGCTCGTCCTCGAGTAGGTAAATGATAAAAACAGAATTTTTGATGTGGAATGCTACCTAACATATTTATTCATGTAATTTTCTTTATTGTGGCATGAATATTCAGATCCATAAGATTCAAAACAAAAGTTTAATATTGGCATAAAAACAATAATACTTCAAGCATACTAATAAAGCAATCATGTCTTCTCAAAATAACATGGCCAAAGAAAGTTATCCCTATAAAATCATATAGTCTGGCTATGCTCTATCTTCATCACACAAAGTATTATATCATGCACAACCCCGATGACAAGCCAAGCAATTGTTTCATACTTTTGATGTTCTCAAACTTTTTCAACTTTCACGCAATACATGAGTGTGAGCCATGGATATAGCATTATAGGTGGAATAGAATATGGTGGTTGTGGAGAAGAAAAAAAGAAGGAGATAGTCTCACATCAACTAGGCGTATCAACGGGCTATAGAGATGCCCATCAATAGATATCAATGTGAGTGAGTAGGGATTGCCATGCAACAGATGCACTAGAGTTATAAGTGTATGAAAGCTCAAAAAGAAACTAAGTGGGTGTGCATCCAACTCGCTTGCTCACGAAGACCTAGGGCAATTTGAGAAAGCCCATCATTGGAATATACAAGCCAAGTTCTATAATGAAAATTTCCCACTAGTATATGAAAGTGACAACATAGGAGACTCTCTATCATGAAGATCATGGTGCTACTTTGAAGCACAAGTGTGGAAAAAGGATAGTAACATTGCCCCTTCTCTCTTTTCTCTCATTTTTGTATTTTGGGCTCTTTGGCCTCTTTTTTTTTTGTCTGGAGTCTCATCCCGACCTGTGGGGGAATCATAGATTCCATCATCCTTTCCTCACATGGGATAATGCTCTAAAAATGATGATCATCACACTTTTATTTACTTACAACTCAAGAATTACAACTCGATACTTAGAACAAAATATGACTCTATATGAATGCCTCCGGTGGTGTACCGGGATGTGCGATGACTCAAGAGTGACATGTATAAAAAATATGAATGGTGGCCTTGCCACAAATATGATGTCAACTACATGATCGTGCAAAGCAATATGACAATGATGAAGCGTGTCATAATAAAAGGAACGGTGGAAGTTGCATGGTAGTATATCTCGGAATGGCTATGGAAATGCCATAATAGGTAGATATGGTGGCTGTTTTGAGGAAGGTATATGGTGGGTGTAATGCACCGGCGAAAGTTGCGCGGTACTAGAGAGGCTAGCAATGGTGGAAGGGTGAGAGTGCGTATAATCCATCGACTCAACATTAGTCATAAAGAACTCACATACTTATTGCAAAAGTCTATTAGCTATCGAAACAAAGTATTAGACGCATGCTCCTAGGGGGATAGATTGGTAGGAAAAGAACATCGCTCGTCCCCGACCGCCACTCATAAGGAAGACAATCAATAAATAAATCATGCTCCGACTTCATCACATAACGGTTCACCATACGTGCATGCTACGGGAATCACAAACTTTAACATAAGTATTTCTACCAATCCACAATTACTCACTAGCATGACTCTAATATCATCATCTTTATATCTCAAAATAATCATAAGGATTCAAGCTTCTCATAGTATTCAATGCACTTTATATGAAAGTTTTTATTATATCTTTCTTGGATGCCCATCATATTAGGACTAAATTCATAACCAAAGCAAATTACCATACTGTTTAGAGAGACTCTCAAAATAATATAAGTGAAGCAAGAGAGTTCAACAATTTCTATAAAATAAAGTTACCGCCATGCTCTAAAAAGATATAAGTGAAGCACTAGAGCAAGATTGTCTAGCTCAAAAGATATAAGTGAGGCACATAGAGTATTCTAATAAATTCATGATTTAAGCGTGTCCCTCTCAAAAGGTGTGTACAGCAAGGATGATTGTGGTAAAATAAAAAGCAAAGACTCATATCATACAAGACGCTCCAAGCAAAACATATATCATGTGGTGAATAAAAATATAGCCTCCAGTAAATTTAACGAAAGACGAAGACGAAAGAGGGGATGCCTTCCAGGGCATCCCCAAGCTTAGGCTCTTGTTTGTCCTTGAATATTACCTTGGGTGCCTTGAGCATCCCCAAGCTTAGGCTCTTGCCACTCCTAATTCCATAGTCCATCAAATCTTTGCCAAAAACTTGAAAACTTCACAACACAAAACTCAACAGAAAACTCATGAGATCCGTTAGTATAAGAAAATAAAATCACCACTTTTGGAACTGTTGTGAACTCATTCTTTATTTATATTGGTGCAATATCTACTGTATTCCAACTTCTCCATGGTTCATACCCCCCGATACTACCCATAGATTCATCAAAATAAGCAAACAACACATAGAAAACAGAATCTGTCAAAACAGAACAGTCTGTAGCAATCTGGAAATTTTGAATACTTTTGTAACTCCAAAAATTCTGAAAAATTAGGAAAACCTGGGAAATTTGTATATCAAACTTGTGTAAAACAATTCAGATCAAAAGCACGTTTCTGTGATTTTTTTAAAATTGTTTTGCTGGATGCAAAAGTTTCTGTTTTTCAGCAAGATCAAATCAACTATCACCGTAAGACGTCCCAAAGGTCTTACTTGGCTCAAACACTAACTAAAACACCAAAACACAATTACTACAGAGGTAATAATGTGTATTTTATTCAAAAACAGGAACAAAACAAAAAACACAAAAATAAAATTGGGTTGCCTCCCAACAAGCGCTATTGTTTAACGCACCTAGCTAGGCATAACGCAATAGATCTAGGTATTGTCATCTTTGGTATGCAATTCTTCGATTGCACACTTATAAACCCTAGGAGTTTCTAAAATTTTATCAATAATCACACTCCTAGGCAAGAAATCAAGAAATTCACTCGTAGCAATCGGTTCCTTAATAATGTTGACAAAATTAGGGTGAACACTTATCATCTTAAGATCCTCGTTTTCCTTACTAGAAGTTTCACCTTTATTCTTAGGAACATAAATAAACTTGGCAGTTTTTGTAGGAGGAAAATTGGGAGTAGTTTTAACAGAAGCAAAAGCAGAACCCAAGTTGGTACTAATATCTTCTAGCTTGCCAATTCTAGTAGAATCTTGATCTATCTTTTCATTAACTATGGGTTCTTTTTCTTTTAAATTCGTTAAAGTGACTCCTACCTTAGATTCATATTGAGTGATATGATTATGAATCTTTTTATGCAAGTTTTCAATGAGCTCTATGGTAGCAACTTTATTCTCAATAATATAAAGTCTTTGCATCACATGTTCTAAAGTCAAAACAGTTTCATTAATCATAAGGGGTGGTGAGCCTACCAAATCTATCATAGCATTATAAGCATCCGTGGTGTGGCTTCCCAAAAAATCCCCCCCAGTAATGGTATCTAGAACATATCTATTCCATGGAGTAACTCCCACATAAAAATTACGAAGGAGAACGGTAGTAGATTGCTTATGAGTAGATCTATTTTGAGCATTGCAAATTCTATACCAAGCATATTTTAAATTTTCTCCCTCCCTTTGCTTAAAATTAAGAACTTCACCCTTGGGAGTACTAGCGAGAGTGGAAAGGCTAGCCATGAAAGCAGACGGTCTAATCATGCACGAAACCAAAAAGGCAAACGAAAAGACGAACGGAAGAAGGGCGAATAAAAAGGCAAATCTTTTTGTGTTTTTCTGAAAATCATTTTAGAGGTGGGGGAGAGGAAAACAAGAGGCAAATGACAAATAATGTAATGCAAGAGATGAGAGTTTAAGATGGGTACTTGGTAGGCTTGACGTAGATCTCCCCGGCAACGGCGCCAGACATTCTTCCTGCTACTTCTTGAGCTTGCATTGGTTTTTCCCTTGAAGAGGAAAGGGTGATGCAGCACAGTAGAGATAAGTATTTCCTTCAGTTAAGACCGAAGGTATCAATCCAGTAGGAGAAACGCGCAAGTCCCCAATAGATGCACCTACACAAACAATCAAACACTTGCACCCAACGCGATAAAGGGGTTGTCAATCCCTTCACGGCCACTTGCAAAGGTGAGATCTGATAGAGATAGATAAAACTGAAAAAAAGATAACTAAATATTTTTGGGTTTTTTGGTTTATAGATCTGAAAATAAAATATTGCAAAATAGTAGATCGGAAACAAATATGATGGAAAATAGACCCGGGGGCCATAGGTTTCACTAGAGGCTTCTCTCTTGAAGGCAAATAATACGGTGGGTGAATAAATTACTATCGAGCAATTGATAGAAAAACACAAAGTTATGACGATATCCAAGGCAATGATTATGCATATAGGCATCACGTCCGTGTCAAGTAGACCGACTCCTGCCTGCATCTACTACTATTAGTCCACACATCGACCGCTATCCAGCATGCATCTAGAGTATTAAGTTCATAAAGAACGGAGTAACGCCTTAAGTAAGATGACATGATGTAGAGGAATAAACTCAAGCAATATGATGTAAACCCCATCTTTTTATCCTCGATGGCAACAATTCAATACGTGTCTCGCTACCCCTACTTTGTCACTGGGTGAAATCAGGCAAGATTGAACCCAAAACTAAGCACCTCTTCCATTGCATATAAGAATTCAGAGAAGATTCAAATAATATTCATAGATAAACTGATCATAAATCCACAATTCATCGGATATCGACAAACACACGGCAAAAGAAGATTACATCGGATAGATCTCCAGGAACATCGAGGAGAACATGGTATTGACAATCAAAGAGAGAGAAGAAGCATCTAGCTACTAGCTATGGACCCGTAGGTCTGAGGTAAACTACTCACGCTTCATCGGAAGGGCAATAGGGTTGATGTAGATGCCCTTCGTGATCGAATCCTCCTCCGGCAGGATGCCGGAAAAGGCCCCAAGATGGGATCTCACGGGAACAGAAGGTTGCGGTGATGGAAAAGTTTTTTCGTGGCTCCCTCTGATGGTTTGGGAATATATGTGAATAAATAGGAAGAAGAAGTAGGTCAGGGGACTCCCGAGGAGGCCACAAGGTAGGGGGGGTGCCGGGCGCGCCCTCCACCCTTGCCGCCGCCTCGTGGGTCTTCTGGCTTGGACTCCAAGTCTCCTGGGTGTCTTTTGGTCCAAAAAAAATCATCGCGAAAGTTTTATTCCGTTTGGACTCCGTTTGATATTCCTTTTCTGCGAAGCTCAAAAACAAAGAAAAAACAGAAACTGGCACTGGGCTCTAGGTTAATAAGTTAGTCCCAAAAATAATATAAAATAGCATATTAATGCATATAAAACATCCAAAACAGATAATATAATAGCATGGAACAATAAAAAATTATAGATACGTTGGAGACGTATCATACCCCAACCAGCCACCGCCGGCCGGCAATGATCGCCGCTGCGGGGGCCGCTGTAGGAAGAAGCAGCAGCAGCAGAACAGCACCGGAGGGGCGCCCCCCAGTAGCTGCCCCCGGCTCCTTGGGCCGCCGCGCTGAACCCCTGGACTGGGGTAGTCCACACGTACATGATGCCCGTGCCGCGGGCCCCCGTCCCGCCTGGTCTCCTTGGCGCCCGCCCCGGCGCCCATCAGGCGATGTACGCCGCGCCGGCTCCGGCCCCGTAGCCCAGCACTTCCCCGCTGCTGCCGCCCCCGCCCTCGTTCGCCGGCGGGTACCCTGGTGCCGCGCCCGCCTACGCAGCCGCACCGCTTCCTGCCGCGGCCCCTACTCTCCTGCCGGCGCCATGGGACCCGGCTCTCCTCGCGGCGCTCTACTCCACCCCGACACCCAACACCAATACCGGGGGCGGCGACTGGTATATGGACACCGGGGTAACCGCCCACATGACTTCCCACCCTGGTAACCTCACTTCCGCACACCCAGTTCATACCGCCTGTCGTATAACTGTTCGTGGCTTAGACTTTTCAGACATAATCCGTTGACTGAGAACCTCCACTATTTTCACTCTATGTGGAATAATGTATATTCTTGTCATGTATACCAAAACTATATTGGCAAGCAGAACATTGGTAACCCAACGAATAACATTTGTTCCATTGACTCTCTGTTCCAAACAATAGCAGTTGAAAGAACAATTCCTGACATGATCATGTTCAAACCGGCTGATTCCATCCTTGTATATAAGAAATCATACAGGAATGACAACTCATCCTCAATAACTCGAAAAACACGAACATAGCTGCCATTCTTGTATAGGAGCCCATTAAGAACGAGATGCAGTGTCTTCTCAAGGCCAGCTTCACTGAGCCGATAGCCACAGAATCTCCATTTCAGCAGTTTGAATAATGTGAAGTAGAGTGCCATATCCTTGTAGACTTCCGCAGATTTCTTGGGGTTGAAGCTGTGAGACTCGATCCATCGCCAAGCAGAATCAATGGTGATGTATTTGTCACTGGTCACATCTTTTAGTCCAACTCTGTACTCGGGTGCGGTTGGAAGCAAGGAAGCCAGTTCCACTTGCCCGTCAAATATGTAGTTGTACCCCTCCAGCGTGCTTGGATTAACGATGTTCTGACCTAGCTGATGCTCGACCACCATGTAATCAGCAATCACTTTAGAATGCTCCACCAAACCTCCCTTTTTGCTCGGATTACTTAAATACCCAAACTTGAGGATTGTCCGAATGATGCTATAAATATAGAAAATCCATATGGTAGCTGTGTAACTCTTGTTGCCACCACTACCATTAACAATCAGCCATAGCACCAGAAAGATCTGCAACACTTGCTGCACAAGCATCCTTTTCGTCTGTTCAATATCCCAGATACTATAGACGGAGAGGGAATCGGTGTTTACTTGGATCAGGAGAAGGATGGTGCCCCAGAGGACGAAGGGCTGGTCGCGGAATGGCCAGCCTATAGCAGACCGATGGTGTAGAGCACAAACACACTGGACAGTGTGTACACTATCCTGACAAGAAGACGGAAGAACCCATGGCTGTACCTCCCGCGGAATGAGCCGAACAGCTCAAGGAGGGCCCACACCAAGGTGCTGAAGAGGACCAGAACTTCCACACGGACCAGCCGACCTTCGGTGCTACCCAGGCGTAGGACCAACGTTGCGGTGGTGTTCTTGAGCTCCATGGCTTCTGTCGTCAACTGGCACCACACAAGATATGTTTCCCTCTAGTTGGGTTCTCCAAGCTTGTTTTGGTTGTCGTTCACAAGGTAGGTGTTTCAAGTCTTCAAAACTAGTCCAAAGATGGCCTGCGGTGATGATTTCCCCCTCCGGCAGGGTGCTAGAACGGGGTCCCGATTGAGCTTTTGTGGATACAGAGGCTTGCGGCGACTGGACTTCTCATATAGGGTTCTTTCTGGAGGTTACGGAATATATATGAGTACTTTGCGTTGGAATCAATTCAGGGGGTGCCCGAGGGCCGCACAAGCTCGGGAGGCGCGCCCCCAGGCTTGTGGCCTCCTCGGTCACCTCCTGGTCCAGCTCCGGTGCTCCGGGGTCTCTTCTGGTCCATAAACGATCATCGTAAATTTTCAGTCCATTCCGAGAACTTCTATTTCTGCACAAAAACGACATCACGGTAGTTCTGCTGAAAACAGAGGTCAGTCCGGATTAGTTCCAATCAAATCACACCAAAACTATATAAAATTGTTGTAAACATGGCATGAACACTTAATAAATTATGGATACATTGGAGTGCACCATTTCCAACCAACGCCAGCACTATTTTTTTGAAATAGTGGTGGCGTTGACCTATTTGGCACGACATTAGTAGGGGCATAGTGGTGGCGTAGGAAAACTGGTATACGTCAGAAGTATATGGGCTCAACAATTTATACAAAGCTAGTATAGTGCTGGCGTGGTATAACATGGAGCACCAACATTATTATGTTTATTTGTGGTGTGTCATTGGTTTCCATGCCAGCCTTCTTATTTTGTCAATGTGAACATTCTTATATTACAATTTTTATACTATATTGTAGTTTATTTTTTAAAATTTATATTATTTTAGATTTATATTAATTTAGATTTATATTAATTTAGATTTATATTGATTTAAATTGAAATACTGATGATTTTAAATTTATATTATTTTAAATTAAAATACTGATGATTTTAAATTTATATTATGTTGATTCTTTTATTTTGTTAATTCTTTTAGTATTATTAGTCTTTTTTTTATTTGAGCATGTTATTAGCTATGGCGTTGCACTTTAGTCCGACGCCAGCAAAAGCCCACCGGAGTCAACTTAGTAAAAGACCTAAGTTGCCGCCGGCCCTCTCATTTACAACCCACCCCGGCCGTAGACAGTTCTCCCCCTCGACAAAAGCTGCCGCCGCCTGCTCCGTCGCCGCCCCTCGCCGGCCGGCACCAAGGTTCGATCCACTCCTCCCACCACATCTCCTTCCTCTCCACTCCCATGTCCTCTGTCCGCGGACACGCCACACGGATCCATTGCGATTCATGTAGTTGATTTAGGGGATTGCTTTAATTTGTGTAGAAATTTTAGTATATATCATGGGTAGCTTTGTGTGCTGTAGAATCCAAAGTTAGTTACATGGATCTGATATTAGTGATAATCCGAATGCTATTGTGTAGAATCCGATATTTATAATGCGTCTTGATTAGAAATATTTTGAGTGTCTAGATTATTAGGAATAAATATAATGAACTCCTATGAATTACTAGTGTAAAATTTGTTTATTTGTGTCTCCCTCCGTGGATTTTGTTTATTTGTAGAATTGTATACTTAGTTTGAAAATATTTTATGTAAAATGAACTCTAATTATGTTTAGTAGAAATTGATTTACTAGTGTACAAACTGATTATATACTTAATTAGTTTCAATTATATTTTGTGTAGAATGGCGCAGCCGCCACCATGTCTAGTGTGCAAGTCAAGGTGCGCAACCAGCCTTGCAAGTGGCACGTTGTTTGGCATCTACTTCCAGCCGTGTTTTGTTCCTGTAGTGGTAACACATTATATGAACCTTCTATCAGTTAGTTCTTTTGTTTTTGTTGCTGTTTCCAGTAATGCAATGTGTTTGTTTTTTGTTTTTTCTTACACAGATCGTCCCTTGCAATGTGAGATTGGAGTTCAATGAGCTCATTACCGAAGACACTGTGATCTTCGATGCTCCTGGGGCCCCCTACACTACGAAGGTCCACAAGGGACGAAACATATCCAAGATTGGAGGAGATGAATGAGATCGTTTCATCGCCCACATGCATCTCACTGGGGGTGAACTGATCAACTTCTCCTTCAGAAGACAAACTCCAAGGCTGGCTCTTATCTACCTCAATTCGGAGGACGAAGATGACGAGGACCCAATAGATGAGGCCTTCTATGCCAAAGGAATCATGCTAAGCGAGGATGAATCAGGCAACCTCTGGTACATATTTCCTCCACGTGATGACTACGTCGGGATACCATTCGTGACCCACCTGACAAGTACAAATGTTAACCGCCATGTCATGGTATGTTACTTGGTGTAGAAATTTGATATGCTTAATTAGTAATGTTGTAATATGCTTAGGGCAGAATTTGATGATACGCTTAGTGTGTGATATACTTAGTGTAGCTAGTAATGTTGTGATATGCTTAGTGTGTAGTAATGTGATATGCTTAGTGTAGAATTTGATGATATGCTTAGCGTGTAGTAATGTGATGCGCTTAGTGTGGTAATGTTGGATATGCTTAGTGTAGAATTTGATGATATATTTAGTGTAGTAATGTGATATGCTTAGTAATGTGATATGCGCTTAATGTAGTAATGTGACATGCTCATTTATCATATATGTTTTTTTAGAAATTACCTAAGAGGCTAAGTGAGAGTTGTGGCATCTAGCCGGATGAAGTAGGCATTGCTGCACAAATATAGTGGAAATGTAAATGTTACATGGTGTCAAAGAAAAAAAAAATTGCTGCACAAAACGTTAGTGGCGTGCAAATTATATTGCGTGCCGCTAGGTGCGTGAATATAGTGGTGGCGTTTCAAACGTGGCACGCCAGCACCGCATAGGATACTGCTGACGTAGCCTCCAACGTCACCACTATTTCTTAACAATGGTGCCATATTGGTGGCGTCGACTGATAACCCACAAGTATAGGGGATCGTTTGTAGCCTTCTTCGATAAATAAGAGTGTGGAACCCAACGAGGAGCTAAAGGCGAAACAAATATTCCCTCAAGTTCTATCGACCACCGATACAACTCGACGCACACTTGACGTTTGCTTTACATAGAACAAGTATGAAACTATTTTGCAAGAATAAAACTACGAGTGCTTTGCGGGAATAAAACTATGAATAAATTGCGAGGCAATAAAAGTAGATAGCTTTTGTCAACAAGAAAGTCATTTGTCCCTAGGCAATCGATAACAAGCATCTGCAACTATTAAAGATCATTAAGGTCATGAAACCCAACCATAGCATTAAGTATCAAGTCCTCTTTACTCCCATACGCCATAACCCACTTATCCGTGTTTAGGCTGCTGTCACCCCCGCAACACCGACAATAAGCAAACCATGAACATATTGCAACACCCTACAGCGGGGGTCCCTCACGTTTGCGCTAGATGGAGGGCACGGTAGGACAGCACCATAAATAAAATATACAATCATACCAACCAAGATCACGATTAACCCATACCAAAACGGATCTACTCAAACATCATAGGATAGCCAAATATCATTGGGAAATTATATATGGAGTTGAGAACCATGTTTAAGTAGATATTACAGTGGGGAAGAGAGGTGTTACACCTCTGCATGGAGGGGGAGAGAGTTGGTGTTGACGGTAGCAAGATTGTTGATGTAGATCGCCGTCACGATCCTAGCCCCGGCGGCACTCCGGCGCCACCGGGAGAGAGGGGGAGAGAGCCTCCCTCCTTCTTCTTCTTGCTTGCCTCCCCCCTAGATGGGAGGAGAGTTCCCCCTCTGGTCCATTGTCTCCATGCCGGCAGAGGGGCGGGAGCCCCTCCGAGATTGGATCTCCCTCTCTATTCTCTTCTGTTTCGCGTTCCCCAGATCTGGCCGAAAACCATGTCTTATATTCCCGGGGATCCTTAACTCCGATTGTGCTGAAATTTTAACACGTTTTTTTCCAGATATAAGCTTCCTTGTGCCCGAAGTAGAGCTCCAACGAACATCCGAGGAGGGCACAACACACCAGGGCGCGCCTGGCCCCTGGGGCGCGCCCTGGTGTCTTGTGGGGGCTGTGGGCTCCCGTTTGCGTTGATTCCAAGTCCCAAAAATCACATATATTCCAAAATAATTCTCCGTAAATTTTTATCGGGTTTGGACATCGTTTGATATGGATTTTCTACGAAACAAAAAACATGCAAAAAAACAGGAACTGGCACTGGGCAGCGGATCAATAAGTTAGTCCAATAAATCATACAAAATGTTGCCAAAAATATGTGAAAGTTGTATAATATTTGCATGAAACAATAAAAAATTATAGATACGACGGAGACATATCAGCATCCCCAAGCTTAATACCTGCTTGTCCTTGAGTAGGTAAATGATAAAAAAGATAATTTTTGATGTGGAATGCTACCTAGCATAAACTTGATCATATGTCTAATCATGGCACGAATATTAAGACATAAGTGATTCAAAGCTATAGTCTATAATTTAACATAAAGACATCAATACTCAGGCATCCCAACAAACAATCATGTCTTTCAAAATATCAACGCTAAAGAAAGCTATCCCTACAAAATCATATAGTCTTGTCATGCTCTGTCTTCTTAACACAAAGTATTTATTATGCACAACCGCGATGACAAGCCGAGCAATTGGTTCATACTTTTTAACACGGTTCAGCTTTTTCAACCCTCACGCAATACATGAGCGCAAGCCATGGATATACCACCACGGGTGGAATAGAGTATGATGATAGGGGTAAATATAGAGAAGGCAAAAAAGTAAGAAAGTCTCACATCGACGCGGCTAATCAACGGGCTATGGAGATGCCCATCAATTGATATCAATGCGAGGAGTAGGGATAGCCATGCAACGAATGCACTAAGAGCTATAAGTGTATGAAAACTAAGTGGGTGTGCATCTAACTCTATATGAAAAATTTCCACTAGTATATGAAAGTGACAACATAGGAGACTCTCTATATGAAAAACATGGTGCTACTTTGAAGTACAAGTGTGGAACTAGCATGCCCCTTCTCTCTTTATATTTTTCTTTTTTTCTCCTTTTTTTCTTTTTTATTTTTTTCTCTTTTTTTTCTCATAGTCTGGAGTCTCATCCCAACTTGTGGGGGAATCATAGTCTCCATCATCCTTTCCTCACTAGGACATGCTCTAATAATGAAAATTGATGATCATCACACTTCTATTTACTTATAACTCAAAATTACAACTCGATACCTATAACAAAATATGACTCTATATGAATGCCTCTGGCAGTGTACCAGGATGTGCAATGATCTAGCGTAACATGTATAAAAAATGATCCACGGTGGCTGAGCCACAACTACTATGTCAGCTATATGATCATGCAAAGCAATGTGACAATGAATGCTCAAGTCATCAAAACGGAAGCGGTGGAAGTTGCATTTCAATATATCTTGGAATGGCTATGGAAAGGCCATAATAGGTAGGCATGGTGGCTATTTTGAGGAAGATATAATAAGGCTTATATGTGATAGAGCGTATCATATCACGGGGTTTGGATGCACTGGTGAAGTTTGCACCGACTCTCGAGGTGAGAAAGGGCAATGCACGGTACCGTAGAGGCTAGCAAATGGCGGAAAGATAAGAGTGCGTATAATCCATGGACAAACATTAATCATAAAGAAATCATATACTTATTGCAATAGTTTATTAGCCCTCGAAGCAAAGTACTACTACGCATGCCCCTAGGGGGATAGATTGGTAGGAAAAGACCATCGCTCGTTCCCGACCGCCACTCATAAGGAAGACAATCAATAATAAATAATGCTCCAACTTCATAGCATAACGAGAGACTATACGTGCATGCTTCGGGAATCACAAACCTTAACACCAATATTCCTACTAACCACAACCATTTACTAGTACCTCCCACATATTATCATCTCTATATCGCAAAACTATTGCAAGGAATCAAACATATCATATTCAGTGATCCATAAGTTTTATGTAGGATTTTATGATTGACCAATTCCTGATAACTCTCTAAATAGATATAAGTGAAGCAAGAGAGTTTAATTCTTTCTCCAAAAGACCATGCTCTAATAAATATAAGTGAAGCAAAAGAGCATTCTACAAATAACGGTTTTCTATGTGAAGAGAAACAGGCAATCCAAACCTCAAATGATATAGGTGAAGCTCATGAAGCATTCTATAAAGCCATACTCAAAAGATATAAGTGAAGTGCAATGTGCATTCTATAAATCAACCATGGACTATCTCATACCAGCATGGTGCATAAAAGGAAAATGAAAACTAAACACAAAAGACGCTCCAAGATTTGCACATATCACATGAACGAAACGAAGACGAAAACATACCGATACTTGTTGAAGAAAGATGGGATGCCTTCCGGGGCATCCCCAAGCTTAGATGCTTGAGTCTCCTTGAATATTTACTTGGGGTGCCTTGGGCATCCCCAAGGTTAAGCTCCTGCCTCTCCTTCTCCTCATATTGAGACCTCCTCGATCTTTGATCACTTCATCCACACAAAACTCAACAAAAAACTCGGTAAGATCCGTTAGTATAATAAAGCAAATCACTACTCTAAGTACTGTTGCAAACCAATTCATATTTTGTTTTTGCATTGTAGCTACTGTAATATAACTTTTCCATGGCTTATACCACCGATAAAAATCGATAGTTTCATCAAAACAAGCGAAACAATGCATCAAAAACATAATCTGTCTTAAACAGGACAGTCTGTAGAAATCTGAACACCTACCATACTTCTGTTACTCCAAAAATTATTAAAAATTAGGAAAAAATAAAAAATTTGTATAGAAATACTGTGCAAAAAGTTTCAGAAACTTTCAACGTTCCAGTAAAAAATGTAAAATCACGCACTACAGCCAAAGTTTCTGTTTTTGCACCGCACATACCAACAAGCAATCTACTCATCCTAAAGGCAAATCTTGGCACAATAATTTTACAATACAAAGGATTTGTACAAGGGGATAATTATTTTTGTTGAAAAGTTTCTGTAATTAAGATTCACAAAGTTTCCATGGGCATGAACAAAGTTGAAGGCTAGCTCCCACTTTCACAATGCTCGTCCCTCTCACTTTCACTTTTCTTTTTGTGAAGTTTTAAGTTCCCCTCTATATTTTTTTTTGTTTTTAAACTTTATAAAAGCACTCAATAGAAATAAATGACTCTCTAAAACTTCCGGGTTGTCTCCCTGGCAGCGCTTTCTTTAAAGCCATTAAGCTAGGCATAAAGTGCTCAAGTAATGAATGCACCCGGATCCCAAGGTATATCAAAGCCAATTTTAATTAACAATGATTTGGCATTTAGTAGTGAGCACAAAGCAACATATATCATGCAATGACAAAGTCTAACTCTCGTACTATGCATCGGCATGTCATACAGGAACAATTCATGCACATCAAGTAAAGGCCAATACATAGCATAAGCGGTTTCTTGCAATTTTATCGTGTTGGAAACATAAAGAGGTGGAGATATAGTTCCTCTCTCATAATAATTGCAAGTTGGAGCAGCAAGCACATGCATATTACATTCATCAAAATCATCATGTGTAGTAGCAAAACGCAACCCATCAATATAATCCTTAATAAGAGCAAACTTCTCTGATATAGTGTAGTTTGGAGAATTCAAAAAGATAATAGGACTATCATGTGTGGGTGCAATAGCAACAATTTCATTCTTAACATAAGGAACTATAGCAAGTTCATCTCCATAAGCATAATTCAAATTGGCATCTTGGCCACAAGCATAGCAAGCATCAAGTTCATCAAAAAGGGATGTTTCAAACGAATCGATTGGATCATAGCAGTTATCATAACATTCATCCTTCGGTAAGCATGAAGGGAAATTAAATAATGTATGAGTTGAAGAGTTAGTCTCATTAGAAGGTGGGCATGGGTAGCTAAGCTGCTCTTCCTCCTTTTGTTCTGCGCTCTCCTCATCATCTTGTTCATCCAATGAGCTCAGAGTTTCATCAATTCCTTCTTCCATAGACTCCTGCAAAATATTAGTCTCTTCTTGGACAGCGGAGACTTTCTCAATAAATTCATCAATATCGGAATTGTATTTATAATTATCATAGCAATATTTAAGGATAGCAAAATTTTCAGGTCTATAAACTGAATCATCAAAATCTTCAAACTTTTCAAACAAAGATTCAATTTCATAAGCACCCTTAAAAGCAACAAATTCTTCTATTTGTTCCACATCATAGTAATCATATCTACCATTAGCATAAGAAGCTAAGGTTTCATTATCATTAAATTTGTATCCAAAGGGAAGGTGTGGAGACTTCATCCTAGAGCAACAAGTATAATCATATCTAGAGCATAGATTCCAAGCATACCATTTCAACATATGAATTTGATCCCATAACAGTTTCCCTTTTTGTGTCAAGCGATAATCCCTAAAGTATTCACGTTGATCCAACGTTACTCCCATTTCATGGGGTTTTCTCAGGATTATCAAAGTAGTGCATAATATTTTTCACATAATGAGCATCGAGGGTTTTAGGAGGTTCCCCATCTCCGTGAGTAGCAACTACCACTAATTTTTTTGGTGTTTCGTGTTCCATATCCATAGCTAAAGATAGAGAACAACTTAGAACAGGAAATAAAAACTACTTAGTGATAAAGCAAACAAGCACACATGAGAATATTCACCCCACGCTATTGCTCCCCGGCAACGGCGCCAGAAAAAGGTCTTGATAACCCACAAGTATAGGGGATCGTTTGTAGCCTTCTTTGATAAATAAGAGTGTCGAACCCAACGAGGAGCTAAAGGCAGAAAAAATATTCCCTCAAGTTCTATCAACCACCGATACAACTCTACGCACACTTGACATTTGCTTTACCTAGAACAAGTATGAAACTATGTTGCAAGAATAAAACTATGAGTGCTTTGCGAGAATAAAACTACGAATAAATTGCGAGGCAATAAAAGTAGATAGCTTTTGTCAACAAGAAAGTCATTTGTCCCTAGGCAATCGATAACAAGTACCGGCAATCATTCTTGCAATTTTACATAAGGGAGAGGCATGAGCTAACATACTTTCTCTACTTGGATCATATGCACTTATGATTGGACCCCTAGAAAGCATCCGCAACTACAAAAGATCATTAAGGTCATGAAACCCAACCATAGCATTAAGTATCAAGTCCTCTTTACTCCCATACGCCATAACCCACTTATCCATGTTTAGGCTACTGTCACCCCCGCAACACCGACAATAAGCAAACCATGAACATATTGCAACACCCTATAGCGGGGGTCCCTCACGTTTGCGCGAGACGGAGGGCACCATAGGACAGCACCATAAATAAAATATACAATCATACCAACCAAGATCATGATTAACCCATAGGACAAAATTGATCTACTCAAACATCATAGGATAGCCAAATATCATTGGGAAATTATATATGGAGTTGAGCACCATGTTTAAGTAGAGATTACAGCGGGGAATATAGGTGTTACACCGCTGCATAGAGGGGGAGAGAGTTGGTGTTGAAGGTAGCAAGATTGTTGATGTAGATCGCCGTCATGATCCTAGCCCCGGCGGCACTCCGGCGCCACCGGGAGAGGGGGGGAGACAGCCCCCTCCTTCTTCTTCTTTCTTGGACTCCCCCCTAGATGGGAGGATAGTTACCCCTCTGGTCCATGGTCTCCATGGCGGCGGAGGGGCGGGAGGCCCTCCGAGATTGGATCTCCCTCTCTGTTCTCTTCTGTTTCGCGTTCCCCAGATCTGGCCAAAAACCATTTCTTATATTCCCGGAGATCCTTAACTCCGATTATGCTGAAATTTTAACACGATTCTTTTACGGATATAAGCTTCCTTGCACCCAAAGTAGAGCTCCAACCGACATCTGAGGAGGGCACAACCCACCAGGGCGCCCTTGGCCCCTGGGGCGCGCCCTGGTGTCTTGTGGGGGCTGTGGGCCCCTGTTTGCGTTGTTTCCAAGTCCCAAAAATCACTTATATTCCAAAATAATTCTCCGTAAATTTTTATCGCGTTTGGACTTCGTTTGATATGGATTTTCTGTGAAACAAAAAACAGGAACTGGCACTGGGCACTGGATGAGTAGGTTAGTCCAATAAATCATACAAAATGTTGCCAAAAATATGTGAAAGTTGTATAATAATTGCATGAAACAATAAAAAATTATAGATACGATGGAGACGTATCATCGACCTTCTACGCCAGCAAGGCAGTTTTTGGCACGCCATAGCTAGGCTTTTCTGCACTAGTGAGAGGTGCTGGAAGAGGTGTTGCAGCTACTCAATATGGAACAAGTGCTGCTGGGAGAGGATCAGCAAGAGGTGCTGGGAGAGGTGCTGCTGCTGCTCAATATGGAACAGGTGCAGGAAGAGGTGCAGGAATAGGTTCAAGGGCATTCTCTGCCCCAAGGCAATCTGCTGCCTCCACATCAACTGCTCCTCCACCTTCTGGTGGTACAAACAGTGGATGGATGGCCTGAAGGAAATATGCCCTAGAGGCAATAATAAAGTTGTTAATTGATATTTCCTTATTCATGATAAAGGTTTATTATTCATGCTAGAATTGTATTGATCGGAAACCTAAATACAAGTGTGAATACATAAACAAACACCGTGTCCCTTGTGAGCCTCTACTTGACTAGCTCGTTAATCAAAGATGGTTATGGTTTCCTTACCATGGACACGAGTTGTCACTTGATGACGGGATCACATCATTAGGAGAATGATGTGATGGACAAGACCCATCCGTTACCTTAGCATAATGATCATTCAGTTTTATTGCTATTGCTTTCTTCATGTCAAATACATATTCCTTCGACTATGAGATTATAAAACTCCTGGATACCGGAGGAATACCTTGTGTGCTATCAAACGTCACAACATAACAGGGTGATTATAAAGATGCTCTACAGGTATCTCCGAAGGTATTTGTTGAGTTGGCATAGATCGAGATTAGGATTTGTCACTCCGAGTATCAGAGAGGTATCTCTGGGCCCTCTCGGAAATACACATCATAAGCTTGCAAGCAAACGACTAAGGATTTAGTCACGAGGTGATGTATTATGGAACGAGTAAAGAGACTTGCCGGTAACGAGATTGAACTAGGTATGAAGATACCGACGATCGAATCTCGGGCAAGTAACATACCGATGGACAAAGGGAATTACGTATGTTGTCATAACGGTTCGACCGATAAAGATCTTCATAGAATATGTAGGAGCCGATATGGGCATCCAGGTTTGGCTATTGGTTATTGGCCGGAGAGGTGTCTCGGTCATGTCTACATAGTTCTCGAACCCGTAGGGTCCGCACGCTTAACGTTCGATGACGATATAGTATTATATGAGTTATGTGATTTGGTGAACGAATGTTGTTCGGAGTCCCGGATGAGATCACGGACAAGACGAGGTGTCTCGAAATGGTTGAGAGGTAAAGATTGATATATAGGACGATGTTATTCGGACACCGGAAGTGTTTCGGGGGGTACCGGGTACTTATCAGGTCACCGGAAGGGGTTCCGGGCACCCCTGGCAAAAGATATGGGCCTTATGGGCCAAGAGTGGAAACGCACCAGCCACAAGGGGCTGGTGCGCCCCCCATATGCGACGGCCTATGGAGGAGAAGGAAAGGGGAGAAGGGAAAGGTAAGTGTGGATTAGGATTCCCACTTCCTTCCCTCTCCCCCCCTCTTTCCATCCCCCTCCGACAAACATGGCAGGGGGGGCGTGGCCAAGGGCAGGAGCCCAAGTAGGATTCGGACCTACTTGGGGTGCCCCTTGGTCTCTCCCCTCTCCCTCCCACCTATATATATGAGGAGGGGGGGCGCCTAGCACACCCCAGACAATTGCCTAGCTGTGTGCGGCGCCCCCCTCCACCGTTTACACCCCCGGTCATATTTTCGTAGTGCTTAGGCGAAGCCCTGCGGAGATCACTTCACCATCACCGTCACCACACCGTCGTGCTGACGGAACTCATCTACTACCTCGACGTCTTGCTGGATCAAGAAGGCAAGGGACATCACCAAGCTGAACGTGTGCAGAATGCGGAGGTGTCGTGCGTTCGGTACTTGATCGGTTGAAGTGCGAAGAAGTTCGACTACATCAACCGCGTTGTGAAACGCTTCCGCTTACGGTCTACGAGGGTACGTATACACACTCTCCCCCTCGTTTTTATGCATCTCCATGGATAGATCATTGCGTATGCGTAGAAAAAAATTATGTTTTCCATGCAACGATTCCCAACAGTGGCATCATGAGCCAGGTTTATGCGTAGATGATATGCACGAGTAGAACACAAAGAAGTTGTGGGCGGTGATGTTCATACTGCTTACCACCAACATCTTATTTTGATTCGGCGGCATTGTGGGATGAAGCGGCCCGGACCAACCTTACATGTCCACGTACATGAGACCGGTTCCACCGACTGACATGCAACTAGTATTGCATAAAGGTGGCTGGCGGGTGTCTGTTTCTCCTATTTTAGTTGAATCGAATTTGACTGCGGCCGGTCCTTGAAGAAGGTTCAAACAGCAAACTTGATAATTCACCATTGTGGTTTTTGCCGTAGGTAAGAACGATTCTTGCTAGAAACCCATAGCAGCCACGTAAAACTCGCAACAACAAAGTAGAGGACGTCTAACTTGTTTTTGCAGGGTATGTTGTGATGTGACACGGTCAAGACATGATGTGATATACGTTATTGTATGCGATGATCATGTTTTGTAAGATATCAGGCAACCGGCAGGAGCCTTATGGTTGTCTCTTTATTGTATGAAATGCAAATGCCATGTAATTGCTTTACTTTATCGCTATGAGTTAGCAATAGTTGGCGACATGACCACGAAGCAACGATGGAGATCAAGGTGTCGAGCCGGTGACGATGGAGATCATGACGATGCTTTGGAGATGGAGATCAAAAGCACGAGATGATGATGGCCATATCATGTCACATATTTTGATTGCATGTGATGTTTATCTTTTATGCATCTTATTTTGCTTTGTACGGCGGTAGCATTATAAGATGACCCCTTCACTAAATTTCAAGGGAAAAGTGTTCTCCCTGAGTATGCACCGTTGCTATAGTTCATCGTGTTGAGACACCACGTGATGATCGGGTGTGATAGACTGTACGTTCACATACAACGGGTGTAAGACAGTTTTGCACATGCAGAATACTTGGGTTAAACTTGACGAGCGTAGCATGTACAGACATGGCCTCGGAACACTGGAGATCGAAAGATCGAACGTGAATCATATAGTAGATATGATCAACATAGAGATGTTCACCATTGATGACTACCGCATCTCACGTGATGATCGGACATGGGTTAGTTAATTTGGATCACATATCACTTAGATGACTTGAGGGATATCTATTTAAGTGGGAGTTCATTAGTAATTTGATTAATTGAACTTAATTTATCATGAACTTAGTCCTGATAGTATTTGCAAATCTATGTTGTAGATCAATAGCTCACGATGTAGTTCCCCTATTTTTTGATATGTTCCTAGAGAAAAATAAGTTGAAAGATGATAGTAGCAATAATGCGGACTGGGTCCGTGATCTGAGGATTATCCTCATTGCTGCACAGAAGAATTATGTCCTTGATGCACCGCTAGGTGACAAACCTATTGCAAGAGCAAATGCAGACGTTATGAACGTTTGGCAAGCTCAATATGAGGACTACTTAATAGTTTAGTGCACCATGCTATACGGCTTAGAACCGGGACTTCAAAAATGTTTTGAACGCCACGGAGCATATGAGATGTTCCAAGAGCAGAAATTGGTATTTCAGACTCATGCCCTTGTCGAGAGGTTTGAGACCTCTAACAAGTACTTTGCCTACAAGATTGAGGAGAATAGCTCAGCCTGTGAGCATGTGCTCAGAATGTCTGGGTACTACAATCGCTTGAATCAAGTGGGAGTTAATCTTCCAGATAAGATAGTGATTGACAGAGTCCTCTAGTCACTATCACCAAGCTACTAGTACTTCGTAATAAACTATAATATGCAAGGGTTGACGAAAATGATTCCTGAGCTCTTCGCGATGCTGAAATCGGCAAAGGTAGAAATCAAGAAAGAGCATCAAATGTTGATGGTTAACAAGACCACTAGTTTCAAGAAAAAGGGCAAGGGATTGAAAGGGAACTTCAAGAAGAACATCAAACAAGTTGCCGCTCCCATGAAGAAGACCAAAGCTAGACACAAACCTGAAACTGAGTGCTTCTACTGCAAAGGAAATGGTCACTTGAAGCGGAACTGCCCCAAAAACTTGGCCAATAAGAAGGATGGCAAAGTGAACAAAGGTATATTTGATATACATGTTATTTATGTGTACTTTACTAGTGTTCATAGTAGCCCCTAGGTATTTGATACTGGTTCAGTTGCTAAGATTAGTAACTCCAAACAGGAGTTGCAAAATGAACAGAGACTAGTTAAGGGCGAGGTGACGATGTGTGTTGGAAGTGATTCCAAGGTTGATAAGATCGCCATCGCACACTCCCTTTACCTTCGGGATTAGTGTTGAACCTAAATAAATGTTATTTTGTGTTTGCGTTGAGCATGAATATGATTGGATCATGTTTATTGCAATATGGTTATTCATTTAAGTCAAAGAATAATTGTTGTTCTATTTACATGAATAAAACCTTCTATGGTCATACACACAAAATGGTTTATTGAATCTCGATCGTAGTGATACACATATTCATAATATTGATGCCAGAAGATGCAAAGTTGATAATGATAGTGCAACATACTTGTGGCACTGCCGTTTATGTAATATTGGTGTAATGCGCATGAAGAAACTCCATGCAGATGGGCTTTTGGAATCACTTGGTTATGAATCATTTGATACTTGCGAACCATGCCTCATGGGCAAGATAACTAAAACTCCGTTCTCCGGAACAATGGAGCGAGCTGATGACTTATTGGATATAATACATATCGATGTATGTGGTCCGATGAGTGTTGAAGCACGCGGCAGGTATCGTTATTTTCTGACCTTCACAGATGATTTGAGTAGGTATGGGTATCTCTACTTAATGAAACACAAGTCTGAAATATTTGAAAAGAATTTTAGAGTGAAGTGGAGAATCATCGTAATAAGAAAATAAAGTTTCTATGATCTAATCGCGGAGGCGAATAATTGAGTTACGAGTTTGGCCTTCATTTAAAACAATGTGGAATTGTTTCACAACTCACGCCACCTGGAATACCACAGCGTAATGGTGTGTTCGAACCTCGTAACCATACTTTATTAGATATGGTGTGTTCTATGATGTCTATTACCGATTTACCAGTATTGTTTTGGGGTTATGCATTAGAGATAGCTGCATTCACGTTAAATAGGGCACCGTCTAAATCCGTTGAGATGACACCGTATGAACTGTGGTTTGACGATAAACCTAATCCGTCGTTTCTTAAAGTTTGGGGATGCGATGCTTATGTCAAAAGGCTTCAGCCTGATAAGCTCGAACCCAAATCGGAGAAGTGCGTCTTCATAGGATTCCCTAAGGAAACTTTTGGGTACATCTTCTACCACAGATCCCAAGGCAAGATCTTTGTTGCTAAGAATGGGTCCTTTCTAGAGAAGGAGTTTCTCTGGAAAGAAGTGAGTGGGTGGAAAGTAAAACTTAATGAGGTAATTGTGCCTTCTCTCGAATTGCAAAGTAGAACATCAGAGAAAACCGTTCCCGTGATGCCTACACCAACTAGAGAGGAAGCTAATGATGATGATCATGAAACTTCAGATCAAGTTACTACTGGACCTCGTAGGTCAAACAGAGCTTGTTCCGCACCAGAGTGGTACGGTAATCCTGTCCTGGAAGTCATGTTACTAGACCATGGCGAACCTACGAACTATGAAGAAGCCATGATGAGCCCAGATTCCGATAAATGGCTTGAGGCCATGAAATCTGAGATAGGATCCATATATGAGAACAAAGTGTGAACTTTGGTGGATTTGGCCGATGATCGGCAAGCCATAGAGAATAAATGGTTCTTCGAGAAGTAGACTGACGTTGATGGTAATGTTACTGTCTACAAAGCTCAACTTGTCCCAAAAGGTTTTCGACAAGTTCAAGGAGTTGACTACGATGAGACTTTCTCACCCGTAGCGATGCTTAAGTCCGTCTGAATCATGTTAGCAATTGCCGCATTTTATGATGATGAAATTTGGCAAATGGACGTCAAAACTGCATTCCTTAATGGATTTCTTAAAGAAGAGTTGTATATGATGGAACCAGAAGGTTTTGTCGATCCTAAAGGTGCTAACAAAGTGTGCAAGCATCTCGGAGTTGGAATATACACTTTGATGAGGTGATCAAAGCATATGGTTTTATACAGTCTTTCGGTGAAACCTGTATTTACAAGAAAGTGAGTGGGAGCTCTATAGCATTTTTGATATTATATGTAGATGACATATTGTTGATTGGAGATGATAAAGAATTTCTGGATAGCATAAAAGGATACTTTAATAAAAGTTTTTCAATGAAAGACCCCGGTGAAGCTGCTTATATTGGGCATCAAGATCTATAGGGATAGATCAAGACACATAATAGGACTTTCACAAAGCACATACCTTGATAAAATTTTTAAGAAGTTCAAAATGGATCAGTCAAAGAAAGGGTTCTTGCCTGTGTTACAAGGTGTGAAGTTGAGTAAGACTCAAAGCCCTACCACGACAGAAGATAGAGAGAGAATGAAAGTCATTCCCTATGCCTTAGCCATAGGTTCTATAAAGTATGCCATGCTTTGTACCAGACCAGTTGTGTGCCTTGCCATGAGTTTGGTAAGGGGGTACGATAGTGATCCAGGAGTGGATCACTGGACAGCTGTCAAAATTATCCTTAGTTACCTAAGAGGACTAAGGAGATATTTCTTGATTATGGAGGTAATAAAGAGTTCGTCGTAAAGGGTTACATCGATGCAAGCTTTGACGCTAATTCAGATGACTCTGAGTCTCAATATGGATACATATTGAAAGTGGGAGCAATTAGCTAGAGTAGCTCCATACAGAGCTTTGTAGACACAGAAATTTGCAAAATACATACGGATTTGAATGTAACAGACCCATTGACTAAACTTCTCTCACAAGCAAACCATGATCATTCCTTAGTACTCTTTGGGTGTTAATCACATGGCAATGTGAACTAGATTATTGACTCTAGTAAACTCTTTGGGTGTTGGTCACATGGCGATGTGAACTATGGGTATTAAATCACATGGTGATGTGAACTAGATTATTGACTCTAGTGCAAGTGGGAGACTGAAGGAAATATGCCCTAGAGGCAATAATAAAGTTGTTAATTGATATTTCCTTATTCAAGATAAAGGTTTATTATTCATGCTAGAATTGTTTTGATCGGAAACCTAAATACATGTGTGAATACATAAACAAACACCGTGTCCCTAGTGAGCCTCTACTTCATTAGCTCGTTGATCAAAGATGGTTATGGTTTCCTAACCATGGACATGAGTTGTCATTTGATAACGGGATCACATCATTAAGAGAATGATGTGATGGACAAGACCCATCCGTTAGCTTAGCATAATGATCGGTCAGTTTTATTGCAATTGCTTTCTTCATGTCAAATACATATTCCTTCGACTATGAGATTATGCAACTCCCGGATACTGGAGGAATAGCTTGTGTGCTATCAAACGTCACAACGTAACTGGGTGATTATAAAGATGCTCCATAGGTATCTCCGAAGGTATTTGTTGAGTTGGCATAGATCGAGATTAGGATTTGTCGCTCCGAGTATTTATGAGGTATCTCTGGGCCCTCTCGGTAATACACATCATAAGCTTGCAAGCAAACGCCCAAGCAGTTAGTCACAAGGTGATGTATTAGAGAACGAGTAAAGATACTTGCCTGTAATGAGATTGAACTAGGTATGAAGATACCGACGATCGAATCTTGGGCAAGTAACATACCGATGGACAAAGGGAATTACGTATGTTGTCATAACGGTTCGCCCGACAAAGATCTTCATAGAATATGTAGGAGCCAATATGGGCAACCAGGCTCCGCTATTGGTTATTGACCGGAGACGTGTCTCGGTCATGTCTACATAGTTCTCGAACCCGTAGGGTCCGCACGCTTAACGTTCGATGACGCTATAGTATTATATGAGTTAAGTGATTTGGTGACCGAATGTTGTTCGTAGTCCCGGATGAGATCACGGACATGACGAGGAGTATCGAAATGGTTGAGAGGTAAAGATTAATATATAGGACGATGGTATTCGGACACCGGAAGTGTTTCGGGGGGTACCGGTACTTATCCGGTCACCGGAAGGGGTTCCGGGCACCCCCGGCAAAAGATATGGACCTTTTAGGCCAAGAGGGGAAACGCACCGGCCACAAGTGGCTGGTGCGCCCCCCATATGGGCCGGCCTAAGGAGGAGAAGGAAAGGGGGGGAAGGGAAAGGTGAGTGTGGATTAGGATTCCCACTTCCTTCCCTCTCCCCCCCTCTTTCCTTCCCCCTCCGACAAACATGGCTGGGGGGGCGCGGCCAAGGGAAGGAGCCCAAGTAGGATTCAGACCTACTTGGGGCGCCCCTTGGCCTCTCCCCTCCCCTCTCCCTCCCACCTATATATATGAGGAGGGGGGGCGCCTAGCACACCCCAGACAATTGCCTAGCCGTGTGCGGCGCCCCCCTCCACCGTTTACTCCCCGGTCATATTTTCGCAGTGCTTAGGCAAAGCCCTGTGAAGATCACTTCACCATCACCGTCACCACACCGTCGTGCTGACGGAACTCATCTACTACCTCGACGTTGATCTGTATCAAGATGGCGAGGGACATCACCGAGCTGAACGTGTGCAGAACGCGGAGGTGCCGTGCGTTCGGTACTTCACCGGTTGAAGCGCGAAGAAGTTCGACTACATCAACGGCGTTGTGAAACGCTTCCACTTACGGTTTACTAGGGTACGTATACACACTCTCCCCCTCATTGCTATGCATCTCCATGGATAGATCATTGCGTGTGCGTCGAATTTTTTTTGTTTTCCATGCAACGATTCAAAACAATGGCATCATGAGCCAAGTTTATGTGTAGATGATATGCACGAGTAGAACACAAAGAAGTTGTGGGCGGTCATGTTCATACTGCTTACCACCAATGTCTTATTTTGATTCGGCGGCATTGTTGGATGAAGCGGCCCGGACCAACCTTACATGTCCACGTAGATGAGACCGGTTCCACCGACTGACATGCAACTAGTTTTGCATAAAGGTGGCTGGCTGGTGTCTGTTTCTCCTACTTTAGTTGAATCGAATTTGACTGCGTCCGGTCCTTGAAGAAGGTTAAAATAGCAAACTTGATAATTCACCGTTGTGGTTTTGGCCGTAGGTAAGAACAGTTCTTGCTAGAAACCCGTAGCAGCCACGTAAAACTTGCAACAACAAAGTAGAGAACGTCTAACTTGTTTTTGCAGGGTATGTTGTGATGTGATACGGTCAAGACATGATGTGATATACATTATTGTATGAGATGATCATGTTTTGTAAGATATCAAGCAACCGGTAGGAGCCTTATGGTTGTCTCTTTATTGTATGAAATGCAAATGCCATGTAATTGCTTTACTTTATCGCTATGAGTTAGCAATAGTTGTAGAAGCAATAGTTGGCGAGACGACCGTGACGCAACGATGGAGATCAAGGTGTCGAGCCGGTGATGATGGAGATCATGACGATGCTTTGGAGATGGAGATCAAAAGCACGAGATGATGATGGCCTTATCATGTGACATATTTTGATTGCATGTGATGCTTATCTTTTATGCATCTTATTTTGCTTTGTACGGCGGTAGCATTATAAGATGATCCCTTCACTAAATTTTAATGTAAAAGTGTTCTCCCTGAGTATGCACCGTTGCTATAGTTCGTCGTGTTGAGACACCACGTGATGATCGGGTGTGATAGACTGTACGTTCACACACAATGGGTGTAAGACAGTTTTGCACATGCAGAATACTTGGGTTAAACTTGACGAGCCTAGCATGTACAGACATGGCCTTGGAACACTGGAGATTGAAAGATCGAACATTAATCATATAGTAGATTTGATCAACATAGAGATGTTCACCATTGATGACTACCCCATCTCACGTGATGATCGGACATGGGTTAGTTGATTTGGATAACGTATCACTTAGATGACTTGAGGGATGTCTATTTAAGTGGGAGTTCATTAGTAATTTGATTAATTGAACTTGATTTATCATGAACTTAGTCCTGATAGTATTTGCGAATCTATGTTGTAGATAAATAGCTCGCGATGTAGTTCCCCTATTTTTTGATATGTTCCTAGAGAAAAATAAGTTGAAAGATGATAGTAGCAATAATGCGGACTAGGTCCGTGATCTGAGGATTATCCTCATTGCTGCACAGAAGAATTATGTCCTTGATGCACCGGTAGGTGACAAACCTATTGCAAGAGCAAATGCAGATGTTATGAACGTTTGCCAAGCTCAATATGATGACAACTTAATAGTTTAGTGCACCACGCTATACGGCTTAGAACCGGGACATAAAAAACGTTTTGAACGCCACGGAGCATATGAGATGTTCCAAGAGCTGAAATTGGTATTTCAGACTCATGCCCTTATCGAGAGGTATGAGACCTCTAACAAGTACTTTGCCTACAAGATGGAGGAGAATAGCTCAGCCTGTGAGCATGTGCTCAGAATGTCTGGGTACTACAATCGCTTGAATCAAGTGGGAGTTAATCTTCCTGATAAGATAGTGATTGATAGAGTTCTCTAGTCACTATCACCAAGCTACTAGAACTTCGTGATAAACTATAATATGCAAGGGATGACGAAAATGATTCCTGAGCTCTTCGCGATGCTGAAATCGGCGATGGTAGAAATCAAGAAAGAGCATCAAATGTTGATGGTTAACAAGACCACTAGTTTCAAGAAAAAGGGCAAGGGATTGAAAGGGAACTTCAAGAAGAACATCAAACAAGTTGCCGCTCCCATGAAGAAGACCAAAGCTAGACCCAAACCTGAAACTGAGTACTGCTACTGCAAAGGAAATGGTCACTAGAAGCAGAACTGCCCCAAAAACTTGGCCGATAAGAAGGATGGCAAAGTGAACAAAGGGATATTTCATATACATGTTATTTATGTGTACTTTACTAGTGTTCATAGTAGCCCCTAGGTATTTGATACCGGTTCAGTTGCTAAGATTAGTAACTCCAAACAGGAGTTGCAAAACGAACAGAGACTAGTTAAGGGCGAGGTGACGATGTGTGTTGGAAGTGATTCCAAGGTTGATAAGATCACCATCGCGCACTCCCTTTACCTTCGGGATTAGTGTTGAATCTAAATAAATGTTATTTGGTGTTTGCGTTGAGCATGAATATGATTTGATCATGTTTATTGCAATATGGTTATTCATTTAAGTCAAAGAATAATTGTTGTTCTATTTACATGAATAAAACCTTCTATGGTCATACACGCAATATAAATGGTTTATTGAATCTCGATCATAGTGATACACATATTCATAATATTGATGCCAAAAGATGCAAAGTTGATAATGATAGTGCAACATACTTGTGGCACTGCCGTTTAGGTCATATTGGTGTAATGCGCATGAAGAAACACCACGCAGATGGGCTCTGTAGCATTTCTGATATTATATGTAGATGACATATTGTTGATTGGAAATGATATAGAATTTCTGGATAGCATAAAAGGATACTTGAATAAAAGTTTTTCAATGAAAGACCGCGGTGAAGCTGCTTATATTGGGCATCAAGATCTATAGGGATAGATCAAGACACTTAATAGGACTTTCACAAAGCACATACCTTGATAAAATTTTGAAGAAGTTCAAAATGGATCAGTCAAAGAAAGGGTTCTTGTCTGTGTTACAAGGTGTGAAGTTGAGTAAGACTCAAAGCCCTACCACGGCAGAAGATAGAGAGAGAATGAAAGTCATTCCCTATGCCTTAGCCATAGGTTCTATAAAGTATGACATGCTGTGTACCAGACCAGTTGTGTGCCTTGCCATGAGTTTGGTAAGGGGGTACAATAGTGATCCAGGAGTGGATCACTGGACAGCGGTCAAAATTATCCTTAGTTACCTAAGAGGACTAAGGAGATATTTCTCGATTAAGGAGGTAATAAAGAGCTCATCGTAAAGGGTTATGTCGATGCAAGCTTTGACGCTGATTCAGATGACTCTAAGTCTCAATCTGGATACATATTGAAAGTGGGAGCAATTGGCTAGAGTAGCTCCATACAGAGCTTTGTAGACATAGAAATTTGCAAAATACATACGGATCTGAATGTGATAGACCCATTGACTAAACTTCTCTCACAAGCAAAACATGATCACTCCTTAGTACTCTTTGGGTGTTAATCACATGGCGATGTGAACTAGATTATTGACTCTAGTAAACTTTTTGGGTGTTGGTCACATGACGATGTGAACTATGGGTGTTAAATCACATGGTGATGTGAACTATAATATTGACTAGTGCAAGTGGGAGACAGAAGGAAATATTCCCTTGAGGCAATAATAAAGTTGTTAATTGATATTTCCTTATTCATGATAAAGGCTTATTATTCATGCTAGAATTGTATTGATCGGAAACCCAAATACATGTGTGAATACATAAACAAACACCGTGTCCCTAGTGAGCCTCTACTTGACTAGCTCGTTGATCAAAGATGGTTATGGTTTCCTAACCATGGTCATGAGTTATCATTTGTTAACGGGATCACATCCTTAGGAGAATGATGTGATGGACAAGACCCATTCGTTAGCTTAGCATAATGATCATTTAGTTTTATTGCTATTGCTTTGTTCATGTCAAATACATATTCCTTCGACTATGAGATTATGCAACTCCCGGATACCGGAGGAATACCTTGTGTGCTATCAAACGACACAACTTAACTGGGTGATTATAAAGATGCTCTATAGGTATCTCCGAAGGTATTTGTTGAGTCGGCATAGATCGAGATTAGGATTTGTCACTCCGAGTATCGAAGTGGTATCTCTAGGACCTCTCGGTAATACACATCATAAGCTTGCAAGCAAACGACTAAGAAGTTAGTCATGAGGTGATGTATTACTAAACGAGTAAAGAGACTTGCCGGTAACGAGATTGAACTAGGTATGAAGATACCGACGATCAAATCTCGGGCAAGTAACATACCGATGGACAAAGGGAATTACGTATGTTGTCATAACGGTTCGACCGATAAAGATCTTCCTAGAATATGTAGGAGCCAATATGGGCATCCAGGTTCGGCTATTGGTTGTTGACCGGAGAGGTGTCTCGGTCAAAAGGCCTGCTAGTGGCGCACCAGTTTTGCCTACTAATGGCGCACTACTGGTGCGCCACTAGCACCACACTATTAGAATTAAATACTAATGGCGCACCCCTGGTGCGCCATTAGTATCTGGTATACTAATGGCGCACCACGCAGTGCGCCATTAGTATAGCCCACCGTGCGCCATTAGTATGCCTCCCGGGGGCCATATGTACCTTGTGCTCTGGGTTACTAATGGCGCACTTCTATGTGGTGCTCCATTAATAAGTCAGATAGTAATGGCGCACCACATAGAAGTGCGCTATTACTAACAAATATTTTTCAATTTTTTTTTTTCGTTTTTTTCTTAATCTCGGGTCACTATGGCTTAATCTCGGGTCAATAGGCTTAATCTCAAGTCAAATCGCACTAAGTGGTCAAACTTCCCGGAAGGTCACCCATCCTCACACTACTCCAGCCCGAGCACGATTAACTTCACAGTTCTATCCAACCCCAACACCACCTCACTTAACAAGCACTTGTTGATATATCTATGATATCAATCCTATTAAACCTTGTTGATGTCTAGGACTTTGTTCATGTTCATTAGTGTGATGAAATTTTTAAAATATATTTCAAACTTCCCGGTCATATTACGTATCATATTTTGGAAAAAAATTTCAAAAAAAAATTTCGAAACCAAATTTTTTTTTCTGTTACTAGTGGCGCACCTAGCAAATGGTGCGCCACTAGTAAGTTTGAATTTTTTTCCATTTTTCCCCTCTAGATCTTAAAAGCTCCGTATCTTTCGTTCTGTTAGGTTTTTTGAGATTCTAAAAATGTTTAACGGGGTTCCTCCGGTTAAATTCGGATGTAACTTTTCGAGTAGATGATTTTTCATATAAAAAACTTTTTCATCGGAGTTCGTTTGCAAAAGTTATGCCCATTTTACAAATTCTCGAGAGATTTTGCAAAAAAGTCGAAAATTCATGTTTGTAAATTTTGCTAACAACTAGACCACATATCACATGTGAATCTTATTTTCTTTTATTTTTTTGACATTTCTATCATTTTCTTTTATTTTTTTTGAAACTGAAAAGGCGGTCCGGGGGGGGGGGGGGGTTGCATTTGGTGAATAAATTGTAAGACTCAGAAAGTTAGTAATGGCGTACCACGTAACAGGTGCGCCATTAGTAACCCTGGTTACTGGTTACTAATGGCGCACATGTTACGTGGTGCGCCATTACTAGTTTTGCAAAAAAATAAAAAATAAAATGTTTAGTAGTGGCGCACCAGTGGATAGTGCGCCATTACTAGTTTGAACTAGTAATGGCGCACTGTACCCAGGTGCGCCATTACTAGTTTTGAAAAAAAAAGTAAAAAAAAAATTGTTAGTAGTGGCGCACGGAGTGTGTGGTGCCATTACTAGTTAAAACTAGTAATGGCGCACTGTGCCCTGGTGCGCCATTAATAGTTTTGGAAAAATAAAAATAAAATAAAATTTGCTAGTAATGGCGCACCGTGTGTCTGGTGCGCCATTAGTAATGAGGACACTAATGGCGCACCTGTATCTGGTGCACCACTACTATGTAGCAGTGGCGCACCACATACATGGTGCGCCATTAATGTCCATATCAGCTATAGCCCTTTTCCTAGTAGTGTAGGGTCCGTAGGCTTAACGTTCGATGACGATATAGTATTATATGAGTTATGTGATTTGGTGACCGAATGTTGTTCGGAATCCCGGATGAGATCACGGACATGATGAGGAGTCTCGAAATGGTCAAGAGGTAAGGATTGATATATAGGACGATGGTATTCGGACACCGGAAGTGTTTCGGGGGGTACCGGGTACTTATCGGGTCACCGAAAGGGGTTCCGGCCACCCCCGGCAAAAGATATGGGCCTTATGGGCCAAGAGGGGAAACGCACCAGCCACAAGGGGCTGGTGCGCCCCCCATATGGGCCAGCCTAAGGAGGAGAAGGAAAGGGGAGAAGGGAAAGGTAAGTGTGGATTAGGATTCCCACTTCCTTCCCTCTCCCCCCCCCCTCTTTCCTTCCCCCTCTGACAAACATGGCAGGGGGACGCGGCCAAGGGCAGTAGTCCAAGAAGGATTCGAACCTACTTGGGGCGCCCCTTGGCCTCTCCCCTCTCCCTCCCACCTATATATATGTGAGGAGGGGGGGGGGGCGCCTAGCACACCCCAGACAATTGCCTAGCCATGTGCGGCGCCCCCCTCCACCGTTTACACCCCCGGTCATATTTTCGTAGTGCTTAGGCGAAGCCCTGCGGAGATCACTTCACCATCACCGTCACCACACCGTCGTGCTGACGGAACTCATCTACTACCTCGACGTCTTGCTGGATCAAGAAGGCGAGGAACGTCACCGAGCTCAACGTGTGCAGAACGCGGAGGTGCCATGCGTTCGGTACTTGATCGGTTGAAGCGCGAAGAAGTTCGACTACATCAACCGCGTTGTGAAACACTTCTGCTTACAGTCTACGAGGGTACGTGGACACACTCTCCCCCTCGTTGCTATGCATCTCCATGGATAGATCATTGCGTGTGCATAGAATTTTTTTTGTTTTCCATGCAACGATTCCCAACTATGTGACATGTAATGGCAGTTGTGACATGTAATGTTCAAACTATGATACAATGTGATGTTGTTTGCTGGTGCTCTTGCAACACAGTCTACTTTAAGAATTAACGCCATTTCTTGCTTTTGTTCATGTGGATGATGGATCTATTTATTATTTAATGCCATTTCTGTCTTTTGTTCATGTGGGTTGATCATTTCTGGCTTTTGTTCATGTAGATGGTTCTTTTTATGATGGATATGTTGATGAGTACTCAATATATTGCTAGATATGTTGTTAGGGTCTAGGGTGCTTGTATATATTGCTGGATATATTGTTAGGTTCTAGGCTAAAAAAGTAGCATTTAGGGTTTAAGGTGGCTTGGGGACGACGGAACCACCAAAAAGAAGCATTTAGGGTTTATGGTGGCACGGGGTCGACGGAACCATCTCAAACTAGCATTTAGGGTTTAGTGTGGCTCGGGATCGCTGGAAATACCAAAAAGAAGCATTCAGGGTTTAGGGTGGCTAGGGGTCGATGGAACCACCAAAAAGAAGCATTTAGGGTTCTTGGTGGCTCGTTGTCAACGGAACCACCAAAAAGAAGCATTTAGGGTTTGGGTCGATGGAATCACCAAAAAGAAGCATTTAGGGTTCATGGTGGCTCGGGGTTAACGAAACCACCAAAAAGAAGCATTTGGGGTGTAGGGTGGCTCGGGGTCGACGGAACCACGTCAAACTAGCATTTAGCGTATAGGGTGGCTCGGGGTCGACGAAACAACCAAAAAGAAGCATTTAGGGTTTAGGGTGGCACGGGGTTGACGGAACCACCAAAAAGAAGCATTTAGGGTTTAGGGTGAATCGGATCGACAGAACCACCGTAAACTAAAATGTAGGGTTTAGGGTGCCTCAGGGTCGACGGAACCATCTAACCCTACAATTTAGGGTTAGGGTGAACCCGGGTCAACAGAACCACCGAAACATATAATGTAGGGCTTAGGGTGAATCGGGGTCGATGGAGCCACCGAAACCTAAAATATAGGATTTATGGTGCCTCGGGGTCGACGGAACCACCGAAACCTAAAATTTAGGGTTAGGGTGTATCGGGGTCGATGGAACCACCGAAACCTATAATGTAGGGCTTAGGGTGAAGCGGAGTCGACGGTACATACACAACCAGTGTTCACAATTAGTACAACCATAAAGTACACAACCATAGTTAACTAGGTCATTATACAACCATACTTCCCAAAAGGTCAGTAATGCCCAGTGAGCTTCATGAACATCCTATTCATTCCTCTAACATGTCCTGGATCCCCTTGATCTTCTGCTTCGGAATTTCTTCTCCCTTGATGTGCTCAGCAACATGAAGCTTTAACTGGACCCTTCCTTCACAAAGTTTTTCCTTTCCCTTTAGCAGATCAACAACGTGAAGCTTTAGCTCTAGCTTCTCATGGGTGAGCTTCTCCTTGGACTTTTTGAGCTCTGCATTCTGAAACTCCAATTTCATCCTAGCTTCAGTCAGCACTTGCTTCTCTTTCATGTGATTCAACTTCAAGTTTTGGATGCCAGTGGCTTGAGCTCTTGCCAGGTTCACTAGGAGTTGATATTTCTCCTGAAGCTTCTGGTGATCTACATCTTCCTTTGCATCTCTGCCTTCATATCAGACACAACATCAGATCTCCCATTGATTATGTTAGCCTGAACATAACTGAAATCCAGCAGCCTTTCCTTCTGGATATTCATAAGTTCATGCACATCTTGAAATAACTTGTAATAGTTGGCCTCCACATTGTTTTTCTCTTGTGTCAGATGGTGAATCTGTAGAGCACTTTCAAGATTGTCATTCTGTCTGGCAGTCTTGGCATCTTCATACATTGCCCAAAGCTTCAACAATGCATTCTGCATTGTTGGGGGCCACTGGTGATCAACCTATTCAACAAACCCACAGTTTTGACCTTCCTGGAAAAATAGCAAATGAAACAATTAATTTAGTGCACAACTTTATGACAGTTAGTGCCATTCATCTAAATATATGACACCAATACCACTATTTCTAAATACACATGCTACAGTGAGTTTACAGCCTAGCTAAATATACTACATTAAACCCTAGCTAAGTACAGTAAGTTGAACTCCAAATTGATAGCACTATATTTAGATAGTATTATGTTAGTGTAAAGCCTAGCTAAATACAGTGAGTTGAACTCCAAATTGATAATACAATTCAACTACAAGATCAACTGTGCATTTTCATTCATATATAAAGAAACTGTGCATTTAGATAGTATTATGTTACTATAAAGCTAACATCAGTACAAGACACATTATTTTCATTCATATATCACTAACATAATAAAGAAACAGCTCACATAATAAGTAAAAGAGCATTTGCACAGTACAACATGAGCATATATTTACCAAAGTAAGACTCCATTCAGCTAAATGTTTATCATCACTACAATGTTAAATCCCATTCAAGTACTAGTGCTAATGTAATATTCAGCTAATGTAACAATTCGACCATAAACATCACTGAATCAAACTTAGCTTCATGGTTACATCAATGATTCAAAATTGTTAAACATCATTGATTCACAGTAAACAAACTAGCCTCTACCACTGTTAAGGACACAATCCTCTACATAATTACTACTAACAACAGTGAATGAAACTTACAGGCTCTGCACATGCTAAAAACCTTTTCCCTGTGTCTGTTCCTTCAAATGCAACAAGCCTCTCCGATGCCTTCCCGTGCTTTTCATAGAACACCATGAGATCTAGCTCAAGGCCCTTGTAATCCGGGTCCTCAAGTGAAAAGGGGACCTGCACAAGCAAATCGAAGTTAACATCATGTGCAGACGAGGATGAAACCAAATCAAAATCAAGCTAAAGAAAAAAAATCCCTAATTCTCAATCCCTAACCCTAGCTACAATGAACTCACCTAGTTAAGCCCATCTGTGGAGGAGGAGGAGGAGTGCATGTACGGGAGGCTTGAGGTGTCCTCGCTGCTTTCGTCCTTGAAAACCATGGTTGCGGCGGTGTAGTGTTGCGGCCGGCCGGCGGGGACGCAGGCAGTGGCGAGGGAGCGAGGAGGAAGAGGAAGAATGGAGGCGGGGGCGGGGGGGGGGGTGGACCGGATGAGCTGCATAGGCTAAAACCGGTTGGAGCCTGCCTTGTCCAAGTCAGCGCGCGGGCACGCGCCCATTCGACAGTGTGGCACGTGACAGGCGGGCCCAACTGGTCAGTTCCGCCGTCAATACATATGAACAACAGTTTTAGCCTTTTTTACAACATCTCACCCCAAAGTGGGTACTGACACATAAATATTACCAATCTTGGTACCAATCTACTTGCAATGTCCCAATTGTGGTACTTCTGTGCTTTTAACTCCGCAAACTCATACGTAGATCAGTAGGAGAAAACGCAAAACGTACAAAATCGGACATACCAGTACACCAAAAGGGGCGTGTTCGTCCAGCTTAAATTTACATAAACATAAAAAAGAAATTTAACACACGGAGGGGCAGCCAGAGGTCATCACTTCCGCGCCGACTCCTTCCCCTTGCGGTCTCGGTTGTACTCCTCCACATACACGTCGGTTGCGGGTGGGGCATTGTCGTCCGTCATCGTGCCGCTGTCCTCGTCGGAGTTGGAGGTGAGGAAGCCTGCCATGCATCGGGCGGTGCGACTCTGCTCCGCCGCGAGACGTGTGGGTCTTTCCGCCGCCTTGGACTTCTTGTGTGCGAGCTTCCCTGACTCCTACAATGCCCATCAAAGGGCTGCAGTTTTCTAAGGATGCCGGCGGTGGGCGTCTGTCTCCGTCGACGCCGATGATCCAGCGGCTTGCGCCGCTGACTCATCGGCATCCGATAAGCCCGCCCCTTGGTCTGCGGCAGCCATGGCCGTGGCTGTGAGCTGAGAGCCGCCGGCCCCAATTCCCATCAGCTACCCAGGGGGGTAGCTGATGGCCATGCCGGGCGGCGATGCTCGTCATGATGGCTGACCTGCGATGGCACGGAGCACATCGACGAGTGCGAGGTACGGCGGACGAGGAGCAGCCCACCCGTGACGAGCCCGTTGCCGATGAGGAGGAGGTCCCACCGTGGTCCATCTGCGAGCGGCCTAGAGCAATGCAATGCGCGAGCTCCTCCTCATCCGAAGAGCTCGGTGAATGCATGGAGGGAGGAGAGAGGCAAAGCAGGAGAGAAAGGGAACGGAGTGGAGGAGAAGCGGAGCGAGCGAGACAGAGGAGTGAGGCTAGGGTTCGTCGGCTGGGGTTTTTTGGGGACAAGGTGGGGGCGGCGCAGTCCATACACTAGTAGAAAAAGGCCCATTTGTCCCGGTTCCAGAGGCCCATTAGCCCCGGTTCTGGAACCGGGACTAAATGGTCGGGACTAAAGCCCAAAACCTTTAGTCCCGGTTCGCTTACGAACCAGGACAGAAGGGTCTCCACGTGGCCGCTGCGGGGAGCCCAGGCAGGAGGGCCTTTAGTCCCGGTTGGTAACACCAACCGGGACCAAAAGGCATCCACGCGTCAGCATTTGGCAGTAGCTGGGGTTTTTGTTTTTTTTAAGGGGGGGGGGGGGTTAGGGGGTTTTGGAGGGTTAATTTAGGGGTTTCATATTGTGTTAGCTAGCTAATAGAGAGAAGAGTCCTCTCTATCTCCGTCCTTGGTTGATGCTAGTTACTATACGTATAGAGAGAACTCGACACGCTAGCTAGTAAGCAGATGAAGGAACCATTAAGTACACAAGATCGTCATGAACATATACAGAGAGAAGTGATCAACCTCTCTTTCTCTGAGAGATTGGTCGAACAACAAGTTTTCGTATATCTATCTGACGCTACTAGCTACATATATACAATATAAGATCTCTTACAATCCCTAACATCTAAAAATGTCAAATTCCACATGGTATTCTCCGGCTTTATTTATGACATGGTCAAGAAAGAATCCCACCAATTCCTCTTGAATTGCTCGTATGCGATCATGTGGTAGGAGTTCATCCCGCATCTGCCACATCTAATTTAAAGAAGGGTGTCATTACATATATATGAATGAAACTCAACACAAATGATGGTAATAAAATAAAATTGTGAATATTATTGCTTACTCACTTCATATTGTTTATCAGAGTAGCCCCGCTTAGAGTCCGTCGCGTTGTAGATGAACTCGCAAACGTAGTATCCACATAAATCATTCCCGGCTTCCTGCCACAAGCACTTTACGAGAAATAGAGTTCAATCGAACTGATAATCAAGCATGATAAATGGTATTGATGAAACTAGAATCAATGGGAGATGCGCGGAACTAGTAGTACTTACTTTCGCGTGTGTAAATCGCAGCTCCCTCGGCAGTCCCAGAACAATTGCGGTGAACTCTTTCCAAAACCTGCCAGACAAAGAAAATAATTACTTGATCAAAGCATGATAAATGATATCAGGAAATGAACAAAGTTGCCGATATGGTGCGATAATAATCGATTGAACTTACTTCTGGAGCATTTCAGTCATGTCCGCATACTCCTGGGGATCTTTTCGCCTCGAGTCTAAGACGGTTACTACTCCCCGCTCAAGCTTAATCTCCAGTAGAATAAAGTGGAAGCTGTGCACGCATGCATAACTCATCAATTACATTACTATAACCTCGAGTGGGGAAACCGAATATGCACAAGACAGTAACATTCACTTGAAGTTGTAAGGAAAGAGTATTGTATCTTTGTTTTGATGTTTAAGCAACGATTGTAGCAAGTTGTCCTCGGTTTCTTTGACATTCTTTTTAACCGTCCATTCATGTATGACATTTGGGTTAATGAACCCAATGTCATAGATTTGTGCATTTGTGCATTCGACGATCTTCAATCTGCATAATATAGTGAGGATAATTATATATACATGCAATGAAAGAGCTGAGCTATATATAGAGACTTAATTACAGAAGTAGTACTTACAGACAGTAGCAAGTCACGAGTGTTTTGTCGAGGGCCTTTTGATTGTATAACTGGAATAACTCATCAAATTCAACAGACAACTGATCCATTCCAACGAGGTCGTGCTCATCTTTAATTCTCAGCGTCAAAGTATCCCTCCCAGACTCGCTGCAGGTTTTCATGTACCATTGATGGAATCTTCGCATCATCGTTGTTAGAGGAGGATGATCAGGTTTGACGAGAGGCTGCCCATACTGGTATCTGAATTCGACCACCTCTAACATATCAAACAATACATCATCGCCCAGGTAATCTGCAAGATTGGTACCGGGCGCCATCCCTGGATGATGAGCGACGAGATCGCTAGAAACCTTGAGCAGGGGGCACGATTGGTTCGCCTGTTCGCCGAGCTGGCGAATTTTTTCCCACTTCTTCGTTCTGCTAACCTTACATCACTGCAAGTACTTCCCGACCGCTCCACTTCCAGATATGTCCTTTCAATAATGCGCTCGTAGTTGGATTGTGGCGGAGGCGGTGGTGGTCGCTTCAGGGCATCGATAGTGCGCTTCGCTTTCACCGGATTTATCGTCTCCTTCGGAGGTGGAGGTTTCCTTGCAAAAAAGTCCCTCACTTGGGCACGACAGATGTCCTGGTTTTCCTTCTCGGTCATCTCGTATGGTAACTTTTCCTGAGGCTTGAGAGATGGACCATATTTGAATTGCCTCCCGCATCTGGCTGTATTGCTAGCCGCCGGAGCGGTGGCGTCTCTCTTCCATCGTTGCTTACGAGGCGGAGAAGGAGGCGGAGTGCTCCGACGCGCCGGAGGAGCCGCAGCGGCGGCGTCTGTCTTCCACCGTTGCTGACGAGGCGGAGGAGGAGGCGGAATGCTCCGACGCACCGGAGGAGGCGAAGGAGTGCCCTCACGCGTAGGATGAGCCGGAGAAGGAGGCGGAGTGCCCTGATCACTCGCCGGAGGAGGAGGAGGAGGAGGCGGAGTGCCCTGATCACTCGCCGGAGGAGGAGGAGGAGGAGCGGGAGGCGTCCAGTTCGGAAGCTTGATGTACTCCTTCCGCCATAGACATGTAGTCCTCACTGCATAACTCAGCTGAGTCTCCCCTTCACCTGTAGGGTGATCAATCTCGAGCTCATCAAATCCCTCCATTACTTCATCCACCATCACAACAGCATAGCCATGTGGAATCGGAAGGCAGTGAAAAGTTCCGTCAGGTTGAGGAGGTGCAACAGAGCCGACAGCCGCCTTCAAAGTGAGGTTCTGCCATTTCGTCATAAGGTGTCAATGTTGAGCCTCAGTGATAGTATCCACGGGGTGGCTAGGAGCCATGAAATCAGGCTGAACGAGCTCCGTGGAAGCCACGCTACTTCTCCGCTGAGATGGTGGGGTAGCTTCTTGGGCAGGATCTTCGTGCCGCTGAGATGGTTGGCCGGCAACTCGCTAGCTCTCAACTTGTTCCTCTAGCTTTAGTACTCTTGCATTGAGCTTCTGCATTGAGCTCAGCTCCTGTTTCCTCTTCCTCTCCTGGGTTTTGTAACCGCCTGCGCCGGGAAACCCAACCTTCCACGCAACGGAGCCTGGTGTGCCTCGTGTTCGTCCAGGGTGCTGAGGATTCCCGAGGGCCTCAGTCAGCTCGTCATTCTCTCTATCGGGAATGAACGTCCCTTGCTGCACTGCGGCGACATACTTCTGAAGCTTCTTGATGGGTATTGCAGGTTGCTCGTTCGTCCAAACGCTCTTCCCAGTTTCAGGGTCCAAAGTTCCCCCAACCCCGAAGAACCAAGTCCTTGAACAGTCTGGCCAGTTCAATGTCTCTGGTTCGACCCCTTTAGCAATCAGTTCATTCTCAGCTTTGTCCCACAACGGCCGGGCTTGGAGGTAGCCGCCTGACCCCGTGCGATGGTGATACAGCTTCTTTGCAGCATTTATCTTGTTTTTCTCTGACATTTGCTTACTCCTGCCCGATGTCTTGTAGGCCACAAATGCGGGCCAGTGATCTCTTATCTTCTCAAATCGGCCGGTGAATTCTGGAGTCTTCCCTTTGTCGACAAACGTTGATTTCAACTCATTCTTCCACCTCCTGAATAGATCTGCCATCTTCTTAAGAGCACAAGCCTTGACCAGTGGCTCTATAACTGGCTTATTCAGATCCTCCTCTATCGGTAGGGTGAAATTTGCCTTCAGTGAGGTCCAAAAATCATCTTTCTGTCTATCGGTGACATAAGAAACTTGACGGTCTTCATTCTTAGGCTTATTCCATAGCTGGATGCTGATCAGGATGCTGTCCCTAACAATAGCTCCGCACTGAGCAGAAAATACATCCTTGGTCCGCTTGGGTTCAATCAGTTGGCCATCGTCCACGATTGCTATGATCGTGAACCTTTCATCCTGGCGCAACCTTTTCTTCGGGCCTCGTCTCGTTACCGAAGTTTGGATCGATCCGAATGGCTATAAAAGAAGAAAGAAGAGTTAATATATGTACATACCAAAACAATTAATGCATCAATTAGCTCGTCAGCACAGGCTTAATTAATATATATACCTCGTCGGACTTTGCAACAGCTCCCTCCTCCGTTCGTTCACCGGAGCCGTCATCATGGTCTCCTTCTTCCTCCGGCATTCGGTCACCGGAGCATTCATGATCATGTCCTTCCTCTTCCATTGTTCGATCACCGGAGCCGTCATCCTCTCCTTCCTGACCATCGGTGTCGTTGAGAAACGACAAGACATCACCTCCGCCTAGGATTATGTCCCCCAACAACTGTTCTTGTTCCAAGTCTCTTTGCTCTATAGTTTCTGCAAATATTACAACATGGCAATTAATATACAAACATGAGAGATGGATATATTAGTGGCAAACATAGACCTAGCTAGCTAATCACAATGCTTCTAGGGTTTGGGGTGGCCTCGGCAATGCTTCTAGGGTTTGGGGTGGCCTCGGCAACGCTTCTAGGGTTTGGTCAGGCGAGAGGGGGGGATTGTCTTAACCTATAAGGGATTTAACAAAATGGCGCCATTATTGATGTGCAGAAAATGGTCCATATTTTTCCTGATCTCATCTACCCTTCTATATGTCACGTTGTCTAGTGTCAAAGGATTCAAGAAAACCATGGCTTCATCATTAGCCGGAAGTAACAGGCGAATAATGGTACGAAGCTCTCCAAAATTATTTTGGAACGGAGTACCAGATAGGATAATTAGTTTTTTGGTACGAACTTCAGCAAGAGCCTTCCGAATATAGCTATTTGGAAGGCCTTTGCTGAAATTCATACCAAAAAGCAAATTATTCTATCCGGAACTCCGTTCCAAAACAACTTTGAAGAGCTTAGTAGCGTCATACGCCTGTTACTTCTGGCTAATGATGAAGCCATGGATTTCTTCAATACTTTGATAGACAACGTGACATATAGAAGAATATATATATATAGATGAGATCAGAAAAAAATTGGATCAACTTGTGCACATCCATAATGGGGGCATTCTTGATAAATCTATGTCAAAAGTCAAACTTTGGCATATGATCAAATATTATTGCATATGTCAAAATTCAAACTTTGACATATGATCAAATGTTGCATATGTCAAAATTCAAAGTTTGACATATGATTAAACTTTGACATATGCATGATCAAATGTTGCATGTGTCAAAATTCAAACTTTGACATATGATCAAACTTTGACATATGATCAAATGTTGCATATGTCAAAAAGTTCCACATGACATGTCCGACGTCCCCCCTCATGTCGAAGTTATCGGGGAGGGGGTAGATGACAACGACGCTCACCCCTCATGACATGTCTGACGTCCGACGTCCCCCCTCATTTTAACTAATTTCTATGAACAAAAAAAAATTCTATGAACAAAAAACATATTGACCAAGTTTTCATATATATATATATATCATCATATCATCATCATCCATCCATCCATATATATATGAACAAAAAAAGCATACATCATATATATATGAACAAAAAAAAAGCATACATCATATATATATGAACAAAAAAAAGCATACATCATCTATATATATGAACAAAAAAAGGCATACATCATCTATATATATATGAACAAAACAAAAGCATATATCATCAAAATCATCAAAAAAGAGGGGAGGAAAGGGGGCCGGCCGCCGGACCGAACGGGGAGGAGCGAGGGGCGGCGCGCACCGTCGGTGCAGGGCACGGGCGCGGGGCGGCGCGTCGACGGCGAGCTCGGGGCAGGGCAGGGGCGCGGGGCGGCGCGGACACGGCGAGCTCGGGGTAGGGCAGGGGCGCGGCGGCGGCGCGGACACGGCGAGATTGGGGCAGGGCAGGGGCGAGGGCGTCGACGGCGAGCACTGGCAGGGGCGCGGCGGCGGCGCGTCGACGGCGAGCTCGGGGCAGGGCAGGGGCGCAGGGCGGCGCGGACACGGCGAGCTCGGGGTAGGGCAGGGGCGCGGCAGCGGCGCGGACACGGCGAGATCGGGGCAGGGCAGGGGTGAGGGCGTCGACGGTGAGCACTGGCAGGGGCGCGGCGGCGGCGCGTCGACGGCAAGCTCGGGGCAGGGCGAGGGCGTCGACGGCGAGCATGGGCAGCCTGGCGGCATCGATGAGCTCGGCGTCGTCGGGGGCAACTGGTAGATGAAAACTGAAATTTTCTAAGTGTTTGCTTGTATACATGAAGCATTGGTCCACCTTTAGTCCCAGTTGGTGCCACCAACCGGGACCGATAGCCTTGCACAGCGGCGTGGTGGTGGGAATTTAGTCCCGCCTCGCTAGTTGGGAGCGCCCCGCACCTGTTTATAAGCTCTGCTGCCTCTTCCATCTTGAACTCCTCTGAACTGCAGGCCTATGGGCCTAATAACACTGCTATGCCTGTGGGCCTACTGGGCCCGCCGCGGGCCTGCATCCTGGCCCAACATGCTAGTTGGGTTTCTAGTCGTATATAGGCCGTGGTCGCCCTGTAGGCGGCATTTTTTTAATTTTTTTTCTGTACTTTTTTTTTGTTTTATGCTTTACTTAATTTTTTAGAGTTTTCGAGTGATTCATTTTGCTTTAGCTAATTTTTAGGTTATTTTAAATGTCTGTTTTAATCAAAAATAGATTTTGTTATTTTAGTTTGCTATTAAAGTTTTTACAAAAAAATTATTTATGAAAATTCTTTTTGCTATTAATGTTTTGAACAAAAAATACTTTGATAATTTAAGTTGCATAAATTTTATAAAAATTTAGTTTCAAAAATATTAGAGGTTTATAAAATCTTTTTAGTTGATTCCTTTTGCTATTAGAGTTATAAAACCTTTTTAGTTGATTCTTTTTGCTATTGAAGAGTATTATAGTTTATTTTAGTTGACCATAACAGAATATTTTAATTGATTATTTTTAGTTCATTCTTTTTGCTATTAGAGTTTCATAAAAGTTTTCTAGTTCATTCTTTTTGCTATTAGTTCATTCTTTGAGCTAAATGACCCTGAGATAATAAAGCACTTCAAATGAACTGCGAAAAGGTTGAAACTTGGCATGGTATCATCATTTCACCCAGATAGCATGTGCTAAAAAGTTGAGAGGGTTACAGCAAAAGCTGGATGCACTTCGTGTACAAAATGGACAATCTCTTTCGAAGTATCAGGGTTTCGGACGAAAACTCATCTGCTACAAAGGGATTTCATTTTTTTGAACTTATTTGAACTCCAGACTTTTTGTGTGTTCAAAATGCACCATTCAAAGCCACATCATCAATTTTCAACCCTTTCTGACTTCATTTGGTATTTTTCATGCATTTACAGATTTTTTTGAGCTAAATGACCCTAAAATTGAAAAGCACTACAAATGAACTCTGAAAAGGTTGAAAGTTGGCATGGTATCATCATTTCACCCACATAGCATGTGCTAAAAAGTTGAGAGGCTTACGGCAAAAACTGGATGCATTTCGTGTACAAAACGGACAATCTCTTTCGAAGTATCAGGGTTTCGGACGGAAAGTCATCTGTTACAAAAGGCATTTCATTTCTTCACATGTAACTGCAGTGATATTCTAGATCAAAGGCATCATCATAATAGTTGTGGAGAGAAAGTCTTCACTTTTTCTTCGCTTGTGTCCTTTGCTTATTGCGCCGTAACCATGGATAATCTTCATCGTTTAACAGGGTGCTTGGCTCAGCCTTGACTTTGAAGGGAGGAATTTCATGAAACTGTTCATAATATTCAGACATGTCTGTCTTGCCCTCCAATCCCACGATGTCTCTTTTTCCTGAAAGAACTATGTGGCGCTTTGGCTCATCGTATGATGTATTCGCTTCCTTATCTTTTCTTTTTCTCGGTTTGGTAGACATGTCCTTCACATAGAAAACATGCGCCACATCATTGGCTAGGATGAATGGTTCGTCTGTGTACCCAAGATTGTTCAGATCCACTGTTGTCATTCCATACTGTGGGTCTACCTGTACCCCGCCTCCTGACAGATTGACCCATTTGCACTGAAACAAAGGGACCTTAAAATCATGTCCATAGTCAAGTTCCCATATGTCCACTATGTAACCATAATATGTGTCATTTCCCCTCTTGGTTGCTGCATCAAAGCGGACACTGCTGTTTTGGTTGGTGCTCTTTTGATCTTGGGCGATCGTGTAAAATGTATTCCCATTTATCTCGTACCCTTTGTAAGTCAATACAGTCGAAGATGGTCCCCTGGCCAACGAGTACAGCTCATCAGAAACAACGTTGTCACCCATGATACGTGTTTGCAACCAACTGCCGAAAGTCCTGATATGTTCACATGTAATCTAGTGGTCACACTACTCCGGGCGTTTGGAGCGTAGAATGTTCTTGTGTTCATCGACATACGGGGTCACCAAGGTAGAATTCTGTAGAACTGTGTAGTGTGCTTGAGACCAAGAATGCCCGTCCCTACATATTATTGAGTCCGCTCCCAGCGTGCCTTTTCCAGTCAGTCTCCCCTTATACCGCGATTGAGGGAGACCAATCTTCTTAAGGTCAGGAATGAAGTCAACACAAAACCCAATGACATCCTCTGTTTGATGGCCCATGGAGATGCTTCCTTCTGGCCTAGCGCGGTTACGGACATATTTCTTTAGGACTCCCATGAACCTCTCAAAGGGGAACATATTGTGTAGAAATACAGGGCCCAGAACGACAATCTCATCGACTAGATGAACTAGGACGTGCGTCATCATATTGAAGAAGGATGGTGGGAACACCAGCTCGAAACTGACAAGACATTGCGCCAAATCACTCCTTAACCTTGGTAGGATTTCTGGATCGATCACCTTCTGACAGATTGCATTGAGAAATGCACATAGCTTCACAATGGCTAATCGAACGTTTTCCGGTAGAAGCCCCCTCAATCCAATCGGAAGCAGTTGCGTCATAATCACGTGGCAGTCATGAGACTTTAGGTTCTGGAACTTTTTCTCTGCCATATTTATTATTCCCTTTATATTCGATGAGAAGCCAGACGAGACCTTCATACTGAGCAGGCATTCAAAGAAGATTTCCTTCTCTTCTTTGTTAAGAGCGTAGCTGGCAGGACCTTCATACTGCTTTGGAGGCATGCCGTCTTTTTCGTGCACACGTTGCTGGTCCTCCCGTGCCTCCGGTGTATCTTTTGTCTTCCCATACACGCCCAAGAAGCCTAGCAGGTTCACGCAAAGATTCTTCGTCACGTGCATCACGTCGATTGAAGAGCGGACCTCTAGGTCTTTCCAGTAGGGTGGGTCCCAAAATTTAGATTTCTTCTTCCACATGGGTGCGCGTCCCTCAGCGTCATTCGGAACAGATAGTCCACCAGGACCCTTTCCAAAGATTACTTGTAAATCATTGACCATAGCAAGTATGTGATCACTGGTACGGATGGCGGGCTTCTTCCGGCGATCTGCCTCACCTATGAAATGCTTGCCTTTCTTTCGACATTGATGGTTGGTCGGAAGAAATCGACGATGCCCCAGGTACACATTCTTCCTGCATTTGTCCAGGTATATACTTTCGGTGTCATCTAAACAGTGCATGCATGCGTGGTATCCCTTGTTTGTCTGTCCTGAAAGGTTACTGAGAGCAGGCCAATCATTGATGGTTACAAACAGCAACGCATACAGGTCAATTCCTGCTGTTTGTGCTCATCCCACACACGTACACCGTTTCCACTCCACAGCTGTAAAAGTTCTTCAACTATTGGCCTTAGGTACACATCAATGTCGTTGCCGGGTTGCTTAGGGCCTTGGATGAGAACTGGCATCATAATGAACTTCCGCTTCATGCACAGCCAAGGTGGAAGGTTATAGATACAAAGACTCACGGGCCAGGTGCTGTGATTGCTGCTCTGCTCCCCAAAAAGATTAATGCCATCCGCGCTTAAACCAAACCATACATTCCTTGCGTCACCTGCAAAGTCCTCCCAGTACTTTCTCTCGATTTTTCTCCACTGCGACCCGTCAGCGGGTGCTCTCAACTTCCCGTCTTTCTTACAGTCCTCTCTGTGCCATCGCATCAACTTGGCATGCTCTTTGTTTCTGAACAAACGTTTCAGCCGTGGTATTATAGGAGCATACCACATCACCTTGGCAGGAACCCTCTTCCTGGGGCGCTTGCCGTCAACATCACCAGGGTCATCTCGTCTGATCTTATACCACAATGCACCGCATACCGGGCATGCGTTCAAATCCTCGTACGCACCGCGGTAGAGGATGCAGTCATTAGGGCATGCATGTATCTTCTGCACCTCCAATCCTAGAGGGCATACAACCTTCTTTGTTGCGTACGTACTGTCGGGCAATTCGTTATCCTTTGGAAGCTTCTTCTTCAGTATTTTCAGTAGCTTCTCAAATCCTTTGTCAGGTACACCATACTCTGCCTTCCACTGCAGCAATTCCAGTGTGGTACCGAGCTTTGTGTTGCCATCTTCGCAATTGGGGTACAACCCTTTTTTGTGATCCTCTAACATGCGATCGAACTTCAGCTTCTCTTTTTCACTTTCGCACTGTCTCGTTGCGTCAACAATGACCCGGCGAAGATCATCATCGGGCACATAGTCTGGTTCCTCTTGATCTTCAGCTTCCCCCGTTGCAGCATCATCGTATTCAGGGGGCACATAGTTGTCATCATCCTCTTCTTCTTCGTTGTCTTCCATCATAACCCCTCTTTCTCCGTGCTTGGTCCAAACATTATAGTGTGGCATGAAACTCTTATAAAGCAGGTGGGTGTGAAGGGTTTTCAAATCAGAGTAAGACTTCGTATTCCCACATATAGAGCATGGACAACACATGAAACCATTCTGCTTGTTTGCCTCAGCCACTTGAAGAAAATTATGCACGCCCTTAATGTACTCGGAGGTGCGTCTGTCACCGTACATCCATTGCCGGTTCATCTGCGTGCATTATATATAATTAAGTGTGTCAAAAACCATTACAGAACATCATGAATACAGAAGTGGCCAAATTAATTAATAGAAGTTCATCATCACATTAAAACCAAAGTACATACATAGTTCTCATTGAACAACATATAGCTCTCCAGAGCATCTAATTAAACCATACATTGAAACTATCTAAAACATTTCAATGCAACAACAAATGCGATCATAGTCGCAACTAAGGTAACAATTGATCCAACGGCATAATTATACCAAGCCTTGATATGAATGACATATTTTCTGTACTTTCTAATCTTCAAGCGCATGGCATCCATCTTGATCTTGTGATCATCCACGACATCTGCAACATGCAACTCCAATATCATCTTCTCCTCCTCAATTTTTTTCAATTTTTCCTTCAAGTAATTGTTTTCTACTTCAACTAAATTTAACCTCTCGACAATAGGGTCGGTTGGAATTTTCGGTTCACATACCTGCTAGATAAAAAAAATTATGTCACGTTGGTCGGCATAATTATCATAAACACTAAATGAACCAAATAGTTACAAAAGATAATATATTCCACATCCGAATCATAGACATGACGAGGGCCGACGGAGGCGGATACCAAAACCATCACACTATATAATAACAAACAATAATAAAAGTAAGAAAATTACACATGTATCTATCTAAATTATACAAGTAAGAACTTTTTTCTTTTACAAAGAAGATAAGACCAAGAGGCTCACCACGGTGGTGCCGGCGACGAGATCCGCGCGGGCGATCGACGGCGGTGAGGACGGGGACGGGACAGGACAGACCGCCAAACCTAGACAAATCTTGAGGAAAATGGAGTTTGGACAAGGAGCTTCGAGAGGAGAAAGCTTAAGTGTGGCTCTGGCATTTCATCGAACACCTCATGTGCATAGGAGGTGAGCTAGAGCACCACAAAGCTCTCCCACGGCCGGCCAAAAAAAAACAGAGCACTCCACTGCTCTGCTCGCAGGCAAGGGGGTATATATAGGCATCTCATTGGTCCCGGTTCGTGGCCGGAACCGGGACTATCCTTTGGTCCCGGTTCCAGTCACGAACCGGGACCAATGGTTGTGGGCCAGGAGCGAGGCCTATTGGTCCCGGTTCTTGTCTGAAACCGGGACCGAAGGGTCCAGACGAACGGGGACCAATGCACCATGAGGCCCGGCCGGCCCCCTGGCCTCACGAACCGGGACTGATGACCCCTTTGGTCCCGGTTCGTAAGTGAACCGGGATTAATGGGCTTAGCCGGCCTGGACCAAAGTCCTATTTTCTACTAGTGATAGTGGGCCAGGCCTACATGGCGGGCACATCCGGGCAACGCATATCCGCGAGCACTGACCGGGCAGTCTGTCTAGACGTTTGGAACGGGTATGGAGGGTCCGGTTGTAGATGCTCTAAGCAGCAGGTTCATGCAGAGAAGAGCCAACCAGTGAGATCCACCAACAATAACTACAGTACTTCTGCACATAGGCTCGTCAACTTTCTGCTGCACACACATTGTTAATCAAGGTATGGCAGATCTAGATATAGTTATATGACAAGACTTGGGGATCGATCGAGGTCGTAACTAAATAAACTTGATTTAATTAGCCGATCGATGGAGCCTCTGTTCACGTTAACCGAACATGGCACTCGCCACAAGCACCTCCTCACATGGTTTTGCACCATTGATCCAGAATAGTTCGAATCGGCTAAATCATGGCTTCACAAGGGAAAGTCAACTACGTAACAGCTTAAATAACTAAGCATCCTCTTGTGAGAAAACAAAAGCATCCTTGCCCCAAAACCCATAATAGTTGGGCATATATACTCTACTAATTTGCTCTGAATGTGATGCCAATGCCCAACGCTACCATCACCAAATTAAGTTCACATTTGCACATATTTATCTCCGGGATCAGGCCTAGTCAGGCATAGATGCACCCTTTTTTTCCTGGTTGCATTGTACTCCACCACAAAATTAAAATAGTCACCAGCCAGATATGTATTTTTTTAGAAAAGAAGGAGGACCCCCGGCCTCTGCATCTGGACGATGCATGCAGCCACTTTATTAATTATTCACACAAGACCTTACAAAGTCATACAACAGTAAGACTAAAGCCACCGTCTAGCCAACACCTATCGCTACTCCTATCTAGTTGATGTAGGGATGCTGATAGTCTGGGCCTAATACCAAACAGACCTCGCAGCCAAACCTAACATCTAAGACCTGAGGTCCCAACCAGGACTCCTGCCGGGTATGGGGCACCCACCAGTCCGGCACACTCCTCAACCAGGATGCCTGCCGGGTATGAGGCCGCCGCAGCCACCTGCCACCAATCCATCTTCAGTGCTGTACTGCTGCATCTACCTTGCCCGGTCTAGTTGCCGTCGACGCCACCACGACACCAGAGAACGCCACCATCCTGCGCACGTCCATCATCACACGCCCACCGGCGAGACCCCGCTGCTCCATGCCGCCGAGACCCGCCGTCGTCGACGCGAGAGAAGGCACGCCACACCACCTCATGCCTCTTCCATCCGGCGCCGCTCCACAAACGATGCCCCCAATAGGGAACACGACACCGCAGCGCCGCCATCGTCCGATTCGGTGATCTTAGGATTTCTCCCGGAGCGGCACGAGCAGGTTGACGATAGTTGATTGACGATGCCTTCATCAAGGTAACGACGTAGACGCCGCCATCGCCCGCCAAGACCGGAGTCGGCTCGGTTTTCACTGGCGACTATGTCTCCCCAACTCACCGCAGGTGCTAATAGTGGGATCCAAGATCCGTCACTACCAGCCTGGCCAACCGCCTTCGGTGGAGAAGGCAGCCACCACCACCATGCCCGGGCCAAGAGACCCGGACGTCCTCGTGCCGCGAAGATTACCCAGGGGGGATCTCCTCTTGCCGTTGTCGAGACGAGGCGCAGCCGCAGTGGATCTCGATCTAAACCCCTCGGGCCCAAATCAGATCTCATCGCAGCCAAAATCTCATCCGCCAAAGGCCGCCGAAGATCTCCTGGCCACCGCCAACCCGCTGCGCACTGCCGTTGGAGGAGGAGGGAGATGGACGCCGCTGCCCCCACGCATTACCGCCGGCCGAGGACTGCGGCGCCGCCGCCTCACCACAGGGGCTTCGCCCCGCGGCGTCCTCAGCGACGGCGGCGGTAGTGGGAGGCGATGGAGGGGAGGGCTGAGGGCGGTGTGGACGGGGACTCCCCGAGGGCGGCGCGGCGCCGCCGCCTCGGGGGAGAGAGGTTGGGAGGTCGGGGGGTCGGGGCAGGAGATCCGCGTGCTTATGTGTATATGATAAAATAAATACATTCAGACATTGTACAACAAGACTTAGACTTGGATCGACGTCCTAATAATTAAGAAAGTCAGGTTTTAGCTGATCAGTCGAGCCATCATGTTAAGACACCGGCCAGCTGCTAGTGTCTATATATATTACCACAACTAGCCATGTGACATGTACTAGGCCCCCTTCAGAGGTGACTTCGGAGCAAACACCCGACCAGTGATTAAAGTTGAACAGGTAGTAAGATAAAACATTGTTTCGATAAATTGTTACAAAGCAATACTGCAGTTAACATTGAACTCATAAAATGCTGCATTGATTTCATAGAAGTTGTCGTATATAAATTTTCAAAGAAAAGGCCTATAATGTAATCATCAAGGATTTACTAATAATTTGACATTAGGGTTAACCAAAGGATTTACTAATATTACCGTTACGAGGTGTGTTTGGTAACGGTAATATTAACGTAACCAGATCATAGAGTGTAAGGAGGTGTAATGAGTTTTTTAAAAGTTTATTTAGTTCATGTACATGTAATGGAAACGATTACCATCTCTCTGTTCTTGCTCGGCCTTGCTTCTCGCCGGCCACCATCTTCCCCGTAAATGGCCAGGAGCTCAAACGCCGCCGGTCATCCCCAAAATCAAGCGCTGCTGGTCGCTCGGAGCATGCGAGCCACCGTCCGTCCCCGAGCATGTGCACTGTCGGCCACCTCCGATCTCAAGTGCCGCCAGCCCTTCCCGATCACAAGCACCACCGGCTGCTCCAATCTCTGCAGGGAACTCTTCCTGTTTGTCAGGAAGCTGTCGCTGCCCCTGGAAGGAGTTGACTATCGCCTGCTTCCCCTGGCCCAGATCTGGCCGTCAAGGCCACCAACCCTACCAATGTGTCCGCTTTGGGGTGGAGGGCGGGGTGGGTCTTCTGCCCCTTTTCAGTCGGCCACGTCGGTACGGTGTATCCGTGGACGATGGTTGGGCTCGGATGCTTGGGCGGCGGCCATTATGGTGGTGCCATGGTATTCATGGGCGGAGCACACAGCTCGGGCGCTGCGTAGTCACCATGGCCGTGTGGGCGGCATGGTGGTCGGGGTGTGTCGTTCAATAGCGGGGGTGCGGTAGTTCGTACCCTAATTAGTTGATGATGAGTGTTGGCTGGGGTGAAAACCCGCTCTGACTTGTCAGGCTGATGGCGGCGGCGTTCTAGCGTTGTCCCCTTCTTGAAGGCGTCGTCATGGTATCTCACTTGCCGCCATGGTGCTCTGGGGGAAACCCTAATCATTGGATTGGGCGGTGGCGGCTCTCCTGTGTCGTTCCCTTCCTGAAGGCATCGCCTTGGAGCCCATTGTTCGTCATGCTTCTCCTCATCACGGTTGCTCATCCATGGTTGAGGGCCCCGACGTATTCATAGTAGTTCTTAGTGTTTCATCCAATGTTTCCTTGGAGTGGTCCGGGGTGGTGTTGCTGTTTTCAAGTGGGGGAAACACTTTTTCGCCACCTGTCACAAGGCAATTGTTGCGAGGGAGGCGGAGGGGGGCCGGAAGCGGATCAGGGAGGCGCCGGCGCCGGACTCGAAGGGGATTGGGCGGGGGGACGCGGGTAACGTCTTCACTTTACGGCGTAAACAGGTGACGGGCAAAAATCATAAAAAAACAAACACCTTCGTAGTATTATTATTGTATAAGCAGAGCTTGTGATCTACTGCAAAGTGCAAACACTCAGGGATCTACTGCAAACGCTTTCTTGGCCACCCGGTTTCGTCCAGCGGGACAAACGACGTATGACTGCCAGGACCGCTCGGGTTGGGTTTGGAATTGGAGCCGAAGTGGGCCAACACTGTTTACTCTCGATTAGTCGTTTTTTTACCAGGAAAAAACAAATTACCATTTTTAAATTCTCTAGGAGGGACGTAGTGAAGCCGACCTCGAACAGGATTATGAACAGTGATACACATATACGTATATATAAAATTAAAGTACCGTAAGAGAGTCCACACAATTTGTACGTTACAATGATTCAAACCAATGGAGCTTAATTATGTGCTTATTATTACAAGTTTACAACCTTGCATAACACAAGTTAACATGCATGACATATGTATGCTTGCACATCGATCGCATGCAAGCACGATATGGTTCAAACGAAAAGAAGAGAATAGAAAAAGTAAACGGGAAGATTGCATGTCCGTCATCAATCCAAGCATGCTTCGGTCAGTGGAACCCAAGAAGGATTCCGCCGTGCACCGTCTCCTACCAGTGGAACTTAGGGCAGATTTCCCAGCAACCCAAGAAGCAGTCCGCCGAGCAGCCACCGTCCACTACCATATCGCCTATCGACTGGCAACCAGAGCATCCACTTGGAGCATAAAGATTGCAGAACCCCCCACAAAACTCAGGGTCGTTGGCGCAGTCTTCGCAGCCTGACGCCGACGCCAGCTTGCTCAGGCTGAGACCGACCAGCGCGATGACACAGACGACGGTGAGCACCTTGAGAGGGGATGTTGAAAGTGAAACCATACTGCTCCTTGAGACAGATTGAGGAAGAAATTAAGAGAAGGAGGAGGAGGCTGGAAATGGGGGGATCCGTTCGAGATGTGAAAACGTGCTATTTATAGGACACCTTAATGCTAGTATGTACCAGTACTACTTTGCAAGACAACGCAATATTACCAGCTGTATGCATGTTGCTAGTTGTGTGAAGGTCAATCAATCAACCCCAGTTGCACCTCGATGTCAAAGAAAATAAAAAACCGTTGTTACCTACCAGCCTACCAGGTACTACAGATACCAAATAAATTAGATCGCGTTGTATAGTACTACTTCTATACATCGACCCGATCGCTAATATACTAGGGAACGAAGTCGTTGGAGGCTAGTAGAGATTTTGTTAATTCTTACCTACTCCATCACGCATCCATCAAGCATCCCGATCCTGACGCTATATGCTACTCCCTCCGTTCGGAATTACTTGTCTCGGAAATGGATGTATCTAGATACATCCATTTCCGAGACAAGTAATTCCGAACGGAGGGAGTAGCTCAGATCTTTGGTTGCTCCTCACAGCTTCAGGCCACTTTTTTTCTTCTTTGTCTCAAGGAAGCTGAATGAAATAGCTCACAATTGTGCTTATCAGGTACTCACCTTGTGTGTAGAACCTGTCTTCTCTTGTGTCAAACCAGCTCATGGACAAGCAGGATATTCCTTCTTAGCTCCTCTCTCTAATTTAGCTCGTCCTATCTTTGTAGTTCATGTTGTACTATGTACCTGAGCTGAGTTTGAATGAAAGTTTGGCGCTTTGGGCGCCTTTTCTTGTTCAGAAAAAAAATCTACAGCCTAGCTAGCTAGCTAGTTCTACATCTAACCAGGTCAAGCCTTCTCCAATTAAATAGACAAATAATTGCATGTTACAAGCATATGGAACTGGGCGTCTCTCCTCCCCTTTCGTCTCTCCTCGCAAAGAAAAAGGAAAAGGCGGCTAGGGTTCCTGCCTCCCGTCTGCAGGGCCGCCAATCCGCCTCGTCTCCTGTGGCCTTAGGGCCATGGGGGCGTGGTGGTCCTGACCTTTGCCGGCGGGAGGGCTGCATTTTTAGATGTTATCTTCAGTTTTGTTAGGGTTTGTGTCCTGTTCAGTAAGACGCGATGGCGGTGGTTACCTGAAGATGTATTAAGGTTCTTTCAGCCTACCTTCCCTCACGATGATGCGTCTAGTAGTGTCGAATGGCGTATGAAGGTGTGTCTCCGATGGATCCCGCAAGATTCGGTCGGTGGTTGCCTTTGGTGGATCCGATCAGATCCGGTATATGTTCGTGTGTGTTCGGATTGGATCTTTCCGATCTACGCTTCTCTTCATCGGCGGTGGTTACCGTTCTGGTGCGCTGGTTCTATGGGGCATTAGCACGGCACTTTGCCGACTGTCTAGCACAATAGTTTTTCTTGGCTACAGCGAGGGAGAGGCGATGACGGCAACATGCCTTCGACTAGCTTCAGTACTTGTAGTCGTCGCTAGGTGGTCCGGCAAGGGGGCCTCCCACCACCTCATCTCCCAGCCAGGTGGGATGGGCCGAGAAACCCCTTTGTCGATCCGGGCATGTGCCACATTAGGGACCCATGACGCAAAAGTGGAAGGATCTAGAAGACCCGACGTATACTCAAAAGCTATATCCGTAGATGACTCAGTTTTTTTCGTTCGTAGTCGACTAGTCTCTACTACTATTAAATACGCAAATATATTCATCGCTAATTGCACCCCATCTAATGCACACGAATCTCTACGACTATAAAACAAGCAAACATATCCATCGCTAATTGCACCCCATCTAATGCACACGAAACAAACCAAAACAATTAGAGCCTTAGATCAGACCCACTCATATCAATCTAACCGTCGGGATAACAAATAATCCTCCTTAAATGTGTGTTTAGTAATTTTAGGCGCCGGACGAAAAATCTGCCAGCATTCTCTATCGATTCCAAAAAAAAAATCCCTACAATCACGTAACAGGAAACATCCAATCTTCTCACGAACTATCCCCAGGAAATCCTCACGGGCGCCCTTCGCGTCGGCCCTCCTAGCCGCCCACAGGCCGCCGCCGCTCCCTCTTTCACGGGTCGCCGCGCTCCCTCCCTGCAGCCTCCGCCGCTAGCTCCACCAGATGATTGACGCCCATGCGGCGCTGCTGCCGCACGCAGCAGCAAGGGTTCTGCGACGGAGACGTGGTTGAAGGATGACGGGGATGGGGCCGTTGACGCTGACGAGCGCAGCTCCGAGAAAGCTCTTCATACGAGGGCACTTCTCTCCCTCTCACTCTCGATGTTCCTTCTTCCCTCCCTACTCTCCTATCCCTATCAAGCTGTAGCAAGGCATCGCAGCGGTGCCGGCATAAGGGCGTGGGCGGCGGCAGGACCAACTGCGCCCTCTGCACCCGATCTCCCTTTCTAACCTCTCTGTTAAGTAGGTTTGAGCAGAGGATCTAGATCGAGGTCATATGAGCTTGCCGGGCAGCACCCTCTATGTATGCACAATTACCTATCAGTAAAGATATACATATCATTTGATGAAATATGTAAACAGACCTTCTGGGTATGCTCAATTACCTCTCGTATTGAATTTTCTGAAATTTTGGATCGATCAACACGTGATCAGTGATACGGAGAGTTCGTTCGCTCCTGGTACCTTAATGAATCATGACCAATTCAATGTCTTTTTTTATTGGTCATTCCATGTTTTATGCAAAATTTGAAGTATTCATAGATTGATCTGAGCATAATGCACACCAAATTGTCTTATGTGTTCCTTCTCTATCTTACTATTCTGGCTAGATTTATTTGTCATTAACATCTGGAATATTTATCCATTTGCATCATTCTTGGTGTAGCTATTATATTTGACTGACGAGAGTATGCCTGGTTAGTGAAGATTACGTTTAGAGGACAGACTGTTCCCACAAGACCTTTTTAATATCACCGTTATATCACATGCTTCATTGTAAAAGATCATTTTTTCACATTTATTTGTTATTTGCCACTACAAATATGGGATCGGTCAAGGAAGAAAAGGTGGAGATTAGGAAGCTGCGGATGAAGATGATCCTGAAGAGTATGAAGCAGAAGATGCGGCAGGTATCTATCATGTACTAGCTATTTATTACAGCATGCTGATGCATCAGAAACTTCATTAAGGATGGATTGTCTAATGGTGTGTTTCTTATATAGGGTGAGGATGGTTTCTATGACAAAGTTGGAATGATGCAATGGAGAGGCCGAGGACGTGGGGGAAGAGGCTGTGGCTGAGGCCATTACCATGGCGAGAGTCGGGACGACGGGCATCCAATGGGCACTCTTCCATCAAAACACAGTGCTGAGCATCCGGTGGTGTCAAAGTGCCTCCTGGTCCGCATATGCCGGACGGGCACAAAAGGATTTTCCATGGGGAGGGAAGCCCCAGGTCAGCCCCACAATGCTGTTTGATATTAGTGATAACTGATACCCTGTTTTTGGGAGGATTTGGCAGAACAACGCTTATATGACTCATTTTTATGTGATCCCATGAAGAGGAAGGATAGTAATACCATGAATCCGTGATACATGGGTCATGTATACTGCATTACTGTTGGTCGATGGACATGTGAACCTGTCTTTTAGCAGTTTATATATGTTGTGGTTCACGTCATCTTTAGTGCTTAACAACTTCACAAGAGAATGTGCAGGTTATCATGGGCAAACGACTAGATTCGAGTTCAGCATTAACATTTACAATTGAGCTTGGGCGCCTTCACGTTACAACCAGAAACTCTTGTATTTGTGATCATGCACATATTTAATGCAAAGTAAAGTTTTTTTTACCATCCACGTGTTCATGTTTTAGATTATAAAAAGAATGATTACCACGAATAGCTCCAGGAACTCAGTTCTAGAATCTCTAAGAGCACATATTTATTGCTTGGAAGTGATTTATTTCATTGTTTGAATATTTAACTAGAGATGCTTCAGCTAAATGCATGTAGTGTCTAATTAAATTAGACTACTTTGTAGTGGTCATAAATTGGTGATGCTTCTTTTTTACCATGTGTGAGCAATTGATGTACAATGAGATTTAATTCCTGGGAATAAATAGTTCTGTACTATCAACTGCAACGAGATCTACTAGATATCTACATCCTCCCCTTCATTACTACTGTAATCGTATCAATTGGCAAATGAAGTGCAAAGAAGTGCAAGATCTACTAACTTTATTATGTACCTTGGTATTTCAGTAATTGAATTCACAAGCAAATTAAGTCTGATAAATTCTCTAGCGTCGACATCAAATGATCATTGCATCCATGAACCTGTCCAGTCGATATTTGATCCCATCTTCATGCACATGATAGTCCTTCCTTTGCAGGTCCTCGATATATTTGCAATGCATTAAGCAAAGCGCATCTCTTGATTCACACATGTTCACATTTGGGAGCATGATTATTGCCAAATTTTTTGTCTAACAATACGAGGAACAATGAACATTTTCTACAATATCTGTTAAGATTCTTAATATGGAACAATGAACATTTTCTGCAATATCTGACTGAGGAATAATGGTGCAATTGACATGACAAGGGCTGGGCTTACTTCCCTCTGTAACCATCTTCTTTGCTCAAGTAACTCAAGGTATGTTTCATTGCTCATTTAGGATGGCTACGGAACCTCTTTGTAAACCAAGGAATACATTCTCTATGCACAAATAACTTAGTGCTACTATTTGTTCTTACATTGAAATTTCCACATATGAATAATTCAGTAACATAAAAAAAGTTCTTTCATTGACTTTGTGAGCTGTCACATAACACCATGCTCCTAATTGTTATCTATTTGATCCTCATGGCACAATCATTTCTCTCATGAATAATTGAGTCATATATTGATGCATATATACTGTGACCGGGCACCTACACGTGTTCAACATTCCAAAGGGGCAATTCATGGAAACCTAGCAATTTTAGATGTCTATGAACACCATTGTGTGCCATCACGATCTCAATAGGATATGGTACTTTATTTCTACCAAAACCATATTTTTGATTTGTATGTGTGCATACTATCTTTAATCATCATAGCTGACGATCTTTAATGTGTTTCATCATTTGTAGGCTACTATGCAAAGTGGCATAATCATGGATGGTGTTACCTAATGGGCTGGAGAGTTTCTAAATAATGAGTTGTGCATGATTAAGCAGTTTCGGGACTCCTACTTCATTTATAGCAGAGCAAGAAAGGAACAACAAAGAAGCTGTTAAAATGGATGGGAGAATTTGCTAAAACATGTCTATCTATTTTTTTAAAGATCAAGTGTATTCTAGAAAGAAAATAATTGTAAGTTTCATGGAGTAGGAAATCACTAACTACCGCAAGTAGGTGTTCATTTTGATGGAAGATTGTCCAAGATCATGGACGAGGGGATTGTTTTCGCAGTACATGTATGCAAGTGCTTACGGATGCCTTTTGTGAATGAATTTAGGTTTTTTGAGTGAGCAGCTTGATACTTTTTTCTGAATGCATTCGAGTGGGTGAAATTTCAAGTATTAGATAGGTGTTTGTAGGGACGATTATGTAAAATCCAAAGTTCCATCTGCTGATGTGCAATTGTAACATGGAACTTTGACTTATCGGAAACAAATAGACGTCCTGACAAAGGTTGAAAGGAATATATTCAAATAGTTACATTACACATTTAACTGCATAGTATATTGTATAGAACTTCCATTAGTACTATACCGCTATATCAGTTGCATGTCAATAACTTTTGGTAGAGTTTTCTATTTGTTGGCAAATGAAGTTACCTTTTAGCAAATCAAGTGATGTGTCGTGTGTTGGTTGATGGTGGAGGCCAGATTCTTGATAGCATCATCGCTAACCTAGCTGTTGTTTGCACTAGAATTTCACTTCCACTTGTATGTATGGTTGTTCTGTCTTTATAATGCCAGAAATCATTGTAGATGTGTCTATGGTTGTCAAAAGGTATTATTCAGACGAACCTTTTATGCAGTAACGGACCAGTTGTACCGCAATTCTGTTAAACTATGGTTCATTCATATAGTTGCACTTGAAAAGTTATTTCAGATTCATCCTAAAAACTATTTGTTTTCTCCACATCTCATGGTTACCAACTTGCTGCTAGTTCTCCAAATTATTTTTCCTCTACGTGTGTGCGTGTACTATGGATTATGTATTATCCTCCATTACTTGGGAGTATAATATTCTGCACCGTTCATGTCCATTCAATATTTGACCTCTCTACTTATGTTTTTGCATTGTCTCTTGGCTAAGCTCTTGTCTGGTTTCCAGAACTCAATATGTCTTTATCAACTAGCAGTATTCTTGGCATAGCCGGTCCCAAGCCCGGGTAAAGGAGGAGGGTTGTGATAAGCTTGGCGAGCCAACGTAAAAACTAGCCAGTCCCATAGGTATGAAACCCATTTGAGCGAGAGTAGTACTAGGATGGGTGACCTCCTGGGAAGTCCTCGAAAGGGTTTCATATCTAAGGGTTGTGATAGGCTTGGCGAGACAACGTACAAACTAGCCAGTCTTTCGGGTATGAAACCCATTTAGACTTTCGGGTATGAAACCCATTTAGACGAGAGTAGTATTAGGATGGGTGACCTCCTGGGAAGTCCTCGTGAAAGGGTTTCATATCTAGCCTACCCCAACTTGTTTGGGATAAAAGGCTTCGTAAGTAAGTAAGTAAGTATTCGAGTGGGTGAAATACTCCCCACATGTCACAAGAGGTCCTGGTGTGGTAGCTTAGCATTGAGTCTGCCCTTTTTTAGGCAAAAATAGTTTGAATACACGCACTTTCGTCTATGTAGTTGGTAATGCATCTTGTCTGGAAAAGGATATTTATTTATTTGTATAAAGTAAATTACAAAGTTTGTGGTATTTCAATTAAAAAATTGTCGTTCCATGACATGGCACAATCCGCTCTTTTTTGTGCTTGTTATAGGTTTGACTAATTTTGCATTAGTTCATATGCACATGTCGTGTGTACGACTTACAGTTTGAATGAACAATGATTTACGTTATTTCGCGACATGCAACAATTTACATGGCTGTCATGCTTAACTAATTTTATGTTAATCTAGACGTGCGTTGCACGTGCACGCTTACTAGTATATTGTAACACTAGGACCCCCTCGGTATCTAGAGAGACCGAGGGTCTAGGCTCGTAGAGGGGACATTACAATCTCTTGGTCGACATTTTTGTACTTTGTACTTACTCCAACACAATAAACACAAGTAGGACATAGGATATTATCTCCTCAGAGAGACCAAACCTGGGTAAAACATTGTGTCCATATTACCATCATAACTAGATTCTTAGTTTGGGATCCCCTACCTTGAGATCTGCCAGATTTACCTCCCTCAGTGGTGGACCATACAGGTCCTGCTAAGTGATCGCCATGGTATGATGGGAGTCAAGATCAACGAGCGGATTGATGTAGGGGGAGATCTCGCCTTCGGTGGCATCGGCCTCGTCGTTGACTCCACTTGCCACCTTGGCCCAGGTCGAATTATTTTCTCCAGCTCGAATCATTAGATTCGGCATCACAGAATATAGTGTGGATTCCCGCGGGGATCTGGTCTTCACGAGGTGGGTGTCATGCCAACCCGAGGATAAGCTAGCCCTGAGCCCGATGCTTAAACTAGGTCAGGACGGTGGTGAGAGTCCTTCATCAGGCCCGACCTTGGATCGGGGCATTATAGCGCCTCCTATGGTCTAGATGTCGGAGAATGAGAAACCGTGGTCCATGTCAGATCGGGTCTTGGAGCAGCTTCATTTGCTCCTGATATCAGATCGAGTCCAAGAAGAACGTGAGAAACTTCTTTTGAACAAGATGTTAGATCAAATTCAGAAACTCGCGATCTCAGACAACCCGGTCTCAGCATATGATTGGATTAGGAATCCCTAGACAATTGCTACTGAGAGTTGGTCTATCTGATCAGTGTATGACTTAGCGTATGATCGGATCGGATTAGCTTAATCATGGTGGATGGATACCTCATGCGGAGTGTTATAATGGTGTAGATGAGATTGCTACCAAGAGTTGGCCTATCCGAGAATAGATGGAAATGAGAGCCTTCTAGCATCCCCTTATAAACACGTGCATGCTAGAGTTTGAGAGAGAGAGAGATGCGATCTTGGTGGCCATTGCCACCAGCTTGTAGTAAAGATGATCGCCCAGTACTTATCCTCTTCTTCGGGCTCCCTTCTGTCACTGGGCCTTACAGGCCATATGGCAGGCCTTCTGCTGCGCTCCCCTCGGTGAGCCAACCCCGGTGTATGCTACTTGTGAGCAGCGTTGGGATTTCCACGAAGAGGAGAGGATGATGCAATACAGTAGAGATAAGTATTTCCCTCAGTTAAAAATCAAGGTTATCAATCCAGTAGGAGAACCATGCAAGACCTCGTGAACAACATCTACACACAAAATTGCACCCAACGCAAACGAGGGGTTGTCAATCTCTTGGCTGTTAATTGCAAGGATCAAATATCGTAGTGATAGATAGATAAAAAATACAAAATAAAATAACGGTAAATAAATTGCAGGAAGGTATTTTCGGATTTTAATATATGATAAAGGTAGTCCCGGGGGTCATAGTTTTCACTAGAGCATTCTCTCTCGAACAAAAAGCATACGGTGGGTACAAATTATTGTTGGGCAATTGATAGAAAAGAGCATAGTTATGACGATATCCAAGGCAATGATCATGTATATAGGCGTCAGGTCCGAGACAAGTAGACCGACTCCTGCCTACATCTATTACTATTACTCCACACATCGACCGCTATCCAGCATGCATCTAGAGTATTAAGTTCATAAAGAACGGAGTAACGCCTTAAGTAAGATGACATGATGTAGACAAAGTAAATCCAATCAATATGAATAAACCTCGTCATTTTATCCTTCATGACAACAATACAAATATGTGTCTTGTCCCTTTCTGTCACTGGGATACAGAGCACCGCAAGATTAAACCCATTACATAGCACCTCTCCCATTGCACGATAAATCAATCTAGTTGGCCAAACCAAACGGATAGATCGGAGAGAAATAGAAAGCTATAATAATCATGCATAAAAAAGAGTTAAGAGAAGACTCAAATAATATTCATAAATAATATGATCATAAACACACAATTCATCAGATCCCAACAAACACACCGCAAAATAAGATTACATCGAATAGATCTCCTTTCCTTAATGGAAATTTAAACTTATTACGGGACAAGACGGATTACATCCAATAGATTACCCTCTTTCATATCAATAATAGCATCTATGTTTATAGGAAAGGCCTACCAAGCATTCAATATCAAGCACAATGAAATCAATGGGCACATAATTCCTATTTGCAATAATAAGAACATTATTTATTCTACCCAAAGGTTTATTAATAGTAGAATCCGCTAAGTGTAAATTAAGAGAACGTTCATCCATATTGGTAAAACCTAGCACATCACATAGAGATTTTGGTATTGTGAAAACGCTAGCACCCGAATTACATAAAGCATTGCACTCATAATTTTTAATTTTAACCTTAATAGTAGGTTCCCACTAATCATATAATTTTGTAGGTATTGCAACCTCCAATTCTAGCTTTTCTTCTAAAGCTTTCATCATAGCTTCTACAATATGTTTAGTAAAAGTTTTTTTATTTGTTCATAAGCATTGGGTGAATTTTATCATGGATTGCAGCAGGAAACACTCAATTAAAGAACAACTATCATAATTGAAATCCTTGACATCCAAAGTAGTGGGCACATCACTATTTAAAGTTTTGACCTCTCCAAACCAACTGTTATCAATCTTTTCATTATATTTTTACCCTTCGAACAATGGGGACGCCTTCTAGCTAAGTTGGCTCATCTTCAGTCCTCTTTTCATCAAGTTTTATATTGCTAAACGAAGATTCAATGGTTGTAACATCAATCATTTTAATATCTTCATCATGATTACTATAAAAATCGGGGGGAATCGCTTTTTCTAAGAATTTTTGCTTAGCCCTCAACCTAGCAGTTCTTTCTTTACTTTCATCAATAGAGACATAAAGAGCTTTAATGGACTTATTAATATAAGGCTTGGGTGGCAAAATTTTAGATTTTAGATTTTCCACATCAGAGCAATTCTATCCATGCTCTTAGACATATCATCAATTTTACTCAATTTTTCTTCTATCATACTATTGAAAACTTTTTGAGAATTAATAAATTCTTTAATATTACTTTCAAGATCAGAGAGCATCCTATTATCTATTATAACTTAAATGATAGAAAAGGAATGATAGAGATTTAACGTTGCAAAGTTATGAGATGTGGATGGTTGAGATTCATCAAAAGAAAATCATACGCAATGCACGCAGCTTACGGATCAGAGTTACGCATAACAATGAGAAGTACAGTTTTTAGGATTGACACGCACAAAGTATCCAAAGGAAAAAAGAGAGTTGTCCATCTAAAAACGTGTACATGGTGTTACAAGGAAAAAAGAGAGCAGTCCGGCTAGAAAAATCGTGAGCATCCGTTTGTGGTTCAAGAAAAAAAAAAGCAAAAGGAGCAGTCCGATTAGAAAAGCATGAGCGATCCTTTTCAACCAGGTTGCAACGTGTTTATATATAGTACTAGCAGGTGATGACATCACTGTTTACCTCAGCATGCAATTAAGAAGTGATTTGTTGCACAACCAAATTAAGATGTGTCCACACAAATTATTGTACCACTCTAAATACAAAAGTTTTCTCAGACATGGTAAGACTACACGTTTATTATAAAATTTGAGCTAAAAACTAATAAAACACATATTTCCCATGTGTACATAATGTAGTCTAAATACAATCAACTTTTGTTCGGTCGAACAAATAAAATTCTAAATATAAAGATATTATCCATGTGTACTACGAGATGTCTATTATACTAATTGTAAGAACTATGAATATAATTCGTATGAAGTTAACTTGAAAGGAAAATTCAGTATTCATCCGCATTTCACAAAGTCTACTATTCCTTCCATTTCGAAACATAATGAGTATTATTGATTGGATATCCTGCAATACGTAATTACAACTGATAGATTCTCCGAAGAGTGATTTAGATTATCAACTTGGATTTCATGCTACATGCCTCGGATCAAAGGATAGTAAGGAAAATCAACATCAGTTGGTCAGATAGACCGAAGTAGCAATATCATGTACAATATAATAGTCAAGTAGGTAATAACTCGTCAGAGTTTTTTTTCCTGATATGACCAGACAATCCTAAACAAAAAACACGTGCACAACTAAAACTACATGCTATGGGTTTTAAGCTTTTTTCAATGAACATACATCTATAATTACACTATCTATGCAGTCTTTGAAGAGCTCCATGCAGGAATAAAATGTAAACCAAAATTCCAACTTAGAATAATCTGAAGTCAGGTAGGCTAGGAACACATTCTCATTGACAATTACATTGTCGTACATGGATATGTAAAATGGAAAAAACAACACATAGCACAATCATGAAGAACAAACTTGATAAGAATGACCGAGAGAGTAAGTAAAGACAACACTGTCAAGTATTAATGAAATAATATATAGCTTAATAAAGAAATGTAAATCAACATAGGCAAGATCGGAAAGGATGATACAATATATTTTTGTTAATTCGGATAATGTACCTTGAAAACTACATTGCCTTATATGGTCAAACGACATAGGCAATTTTAGTAAGATGGAATGGAGCATAAGCATATGGAGTTAAAATCAACTAGTAGAATGCCTGTGCGTTGCTACGGGCCTTTCAAAAAAAATTGACTGCATATGTTACTTAAAACTTGAAGAATTTTTTGCCCCTTTCAGTGACAGCGTCTTGTGACCCTTGTTGATGGATTCCTTTCGAACATCAACATAATCCCCTTAGTTAAAAAAAAATTATGTTTTATTTGTGCTACACACATTGACTTATGGTGACTTGCGTTTGTACAATTACAACAACACATGGACATATTGTACCAGGCATATACTAATTATAATAGGTTGATTTATGCATCTCCTAATTATCAAGGTTCCAATAATCAACACGGGCGGATGTCATCACATGAGTCATCGCGTTGCAATGCGATTTGGCACTTGAACAGACATGCTGTCACTACTTTTTTAGTTCTTACACAATTCTTCGAAGGACAGCTCCATCCTCATCATGTAATTTTGAACCTGAACCAAAAGAAGATTAGAATTTAGAAACTAATCAATTGCTGTGAGAGAACAGTATATGGTATGCATGCAATATCATTTATACTAAAGAAATTCCACATGATAAAAATCAAGTAAAGTTGTATATCAAAACTGCATCTCCACCAAAGTTTTCATCTTGAGCTTACTATTAACCTAAGGGAATTCAAATTAAGCTTAAAGATCATAACACAATAGTAATTCAACAACGTTCATTATTCTATAGAGGTTCCGGAATGGACACGATGCAATACCAAAAGGACAATCAAACCATAGTAGTTTTGTATGAAAATGTTACCATCGGAAAGAACATTTTCTTGAAATTTTTCCTTCCAGAGCTACTGACATGCACTTTACTATTAATCTAAAAAAACTGTACTTTACTAAGATATTAAAAATTATGATACTGCATAAAACTCTACAATTGAGTAGAAATGACCAAAAAGAGCGCGCTCCATGTGCCTACATACCATACTTTTTAAATTTCACAAGCTGCTTATAAAAAGTTAAAAACAACTTACCTGCTAAGAGTACAAACAAACATCTACTCTCTTCTAGTGTTTGTTTGATTACAAGCTCACCAACTATATCATTTACTTTCTGCTAGCACCGATGTATCAGACTCTCCTCTTGTGCTTCACTCATCTCCAGTACTAGTTTTAACCATCCCTGTTACTAAAACAACTCCTTCCACCAACACCTGCCCTCCCACATCTTCCCATCGCACACACTCATTCATTCACTGTAGCCTTTTAGTCAGGGCAGCTGCAAATTGGATTTTGATTGCTCATAACCATAGAACGAAAGGGAAGAGTAAAAAGATCAAATCAACCTAAGCAAACAATAGCTGTTGTGTGCTTTATATGTGAGGAATTGTTGTCAATGGATTAAAAAATGTTGGGGCATCGGCTATGAACATACAGATTGCTTCCACTCACCTTGCGGCAATCCCCATCATGACGATGCCAAACCGGCGGCGACGGCCTCATGCCTCAGTATGTGTATATGCTGATGTCGATGGCCAGCTCCGCAGCCCTGTTCATGGTACAGCAGCGGCCGATGTATCTGTGCATATTTCCCCGGGGACACGATTGCATGTGGCTGCGAGGTCTAAAATTCACATGTTTATTTAAAATGAAAACATAGGTTTTAAATATAAACATGAAGAAATAGGTGTTCTCTAAGAAAAGTGTAAATAATGAACTATATGCACTGAATATTCATACTTGAATCAGAAGTAGAACGCTACTACAGGACAAAAATATATATATTACAACCGGTGCTTCTATCTCTAAGTAACCATGCATCATTAAGCTCAATATACTTCATTTTTCGCCGAAGTCAAGATCTATTGCGGCTCAATGCAAGCAGCTTCAATACTGAACCTTCGATATAGAATGCTGGCCCTTGTCTATTAGTTGCACAGTCAAAGTTGATTGCAATATTGACGTGTATCTCAAGAGCAGATAAATCATAAGCTCCTGGGTTTTGGCACTTGCCCAGCTGATATAGTTCAAGCAAGAAAGAAATTTTAGTAAACTAAAATGGAAACTTTTTAGAAGTAGAGGGGCTCGATGTTAAGCATGGCTTCACGTAACTATCGGGTTCAACCGGTACTATGCTACCTTCTAATACCATGGAAGATGATCCAGGTCTCAATGTTAGATATATCAATTGCAGTTTGCTCAACATCAAGGGGAACATTTAAAACAATCAATGTGCCCATTGCAGGTGCTCCAATAAATGCAATAAGAAGAATTCAAATAAAGCAATATCTCTAGGACTGTCTTCTGAAAATATAAATGGAAGACCAGCTAAACTTTGCAACATCACTACACCTTTTACGAAGAATCAATCGTTTATCATAATTTTTTGACGGGCTACGACTATCATTCACAACCAAAATGATACAGTATATATCTATCACAAATGACCTACAAGTGCATTTTGGAAGAAAAAGAGAGATATGGGTGGTCAAACTCTCCTGGACAGAGAGATCTTATCTTACAAACTCAGGCACATAGCAGCATATCCAAATTTCTAGCTTTCTGTACTTGCAGGTACTGAAAATTAAGCAGACAATGTTAGGAGACTCGAAAGAAGGCTTGTTGCAGGTTAGTATTTTACTGCTTAAATCCTTGAGGCTCTCCTCATCTTGTTTCAAAATAGCTGCCCTGAAGACTTCTTCTGTCTATGTACATCATTGATGTACCTATACAAAAACATAGACAACAATGATTAGGTTGTACAATGTGACAATACAACAATCAGCACCTTTTTCTTCTATCCTCTTCTATCTATGTTGACTATCGTACAACAAACAATATACAATAAAACAAAAATATCTACACAGGTCATTTTTATCCATACACAATCTGTATACAAGGTAAACTCTATCTACTCTTTTTGTCTATCTCCGTTCATCTAAAAATTAGCATTTTAGCACACAAGGTTCATTTTATTTTAAATAAATCAGCAACTCACTTTTATTCACATGACAGCAGAAGGTCGCATCATTCATGCACAATAGTAACACTAAGTATCCTCTTCTTTACTGGCTAATTCTTCATCAGCTTCCATGACCTGTCAAAGCACCATTATTCCCTAGACGTTGCAGATGATTCAGTAAGAAGAAGCGTGGGTTCCCCACAGTAACGCTACAATAAAAAAAATGGAATAAGCCAGAGATAAGTTTTGATGAACCCTGAAAGTATCAATTCTAAGTTTAGATAGTTGGAGAAAGCAGCTCAACATGACTGATGGCCTTTAACCAGATTGCGAATCATGTGGCTTTGAAGATAACGCCAAGGAAACAGGTCAAATAAAATACTTGTGCATCATTATACTTGTGTTGCAAATAAAATAAAATAAATTGTTAGAACCAGAAATCACATTTGCTTCTGTCAAACAAAAGAGCCTTGCAATAGACTATGAAACTTCGTGGCATCTGAAGTTCCATTTCAGTGCTCAAACTTTGTTCTTAAGCTTGACGGTTTTTATCATTCTCCTAACAAATGTCAAGTTATCCTATGGTGAAATCATCTGCATCATTTAGTCAATAGTTAACAATTTAAAATAACAGAAAATGGTAGCTTTTAAATAAGTGGAGTAACAACATGTACTCAATCTGAACTATCATTTTTCTATAGAACCTTAAAATTAATCCAATAAATTGGGACTAAAGAAATACAGTGGCAAACAGCTTATAGCTCAATTTGACCTCTCCATTCAGCTTAAGATAAGTGCAAAATCAGACTTCGATGCATCTATACATATCTTATAGATACAATCGGCACTCTATTAGAAAGAGAAAAGAAGAAAAAAGCAATAGAAGGCATCCAGTTTATCCTCACCACATTAGATTCGCCTTTATTCCTAGGCTATACACATGACCTCTTTGAGCTGAATAAAAATTGTACCAACCTGGAAACAAAATCATAACATTACAATAAGAGCAGATTGGTGAAATTAGCATTTGTCCTTAAGAATAAAAGAAAAATAAAGGACATGGAAACTAAATGTCAAATCTGGGATAGGAATATATAGAATACTCTCACTGTTATAGCACAACAATTTTTCAACACTCAATGGTCTCGAGAAAAATCATTTATGCACTGAGAAGTTCATGCAGTGAGGCATATATGAAGATATGTATATCTGTAGGATGTAGCAACCAGTGGCAGTTCAACCAGCTTGTACGGACCCATTGAAAAGTATAAAAGTGATTCGACACGACACCGTGTAGAACTGCAACCCATGGATTTTTCCAACGTTGGTTGCAAACTTTTAACAAGTTTCAGTTTAGTAAGCTTACTGGTGCATACTATTTGTTATTCTGGCCACACCTTCATGGTTTGTTTGGTACTGGGAGAACAAAGGAAGAACTCTGAAATTAGGCGGCCGTGGTCAGCGATGACCGATCCATACGCCGGACTCATACCGTGAAGATAACAACACAACAAAGTATGAAGGCATCAGTATTCATATTCCGACCCAGAATCTGTGACCTCCATCCATATTTAATCTCAGTACTTGTATAGACGATTTTTTTATCGTCAAGCTAAATCAAGAAAAAATATCTAGTCCTTCACAAGTAGAAAGAACCAACAGTTACTTCTAACCAGGGAACTTAATTCTTAATGTACACTTAATATCAAGCAGAATCAATAGTGAAAGGACCTAAATATGAGGTAGTATAAAGTATAACCTGAATGCGTGACCCTCAATTTTACAAATACACACACGAATCTTAGAATTATACCAAATAACCTTGATGCTTGCAGAACATCACACAAACTCATTCTCCACCAAATTTTGCAGTCTTGGAACAACAAACCCAAGTTACGCAGCGCTGCCACAAGAATGGGAAGCAACAGATGACTTCTGATTACTT